>OY744483.1:62123820-63323820 GCA_963556165.1 Tipula helvola
TCATTTTCAATCAAACTATTGTTCACTTCGCTACTCGGAACTTGAACGTTATCAACGGTATTAGGCACCCACTTTAAAATTAAAAAACCATCTATAAATCCGGAAGTGTAGTTTAAAAGAAAGAGGTATTACAGTGTTCTACTGCAGGCAGTGGTAGATGCTAAAAAGCGTTTCATTGACGTATACTGCGGTGAGTCCGGCTCGATGCATAACGCTCGAGTGCTAAGACGGTCTCCGTTATTTCGCCTCGCTTCTCGGTGTGAATTGTTTAATAATCAAACATTTTTGTAAGGAGATTCTACTTATCCTTCGAATTTTTCGATTGTGCCACCTTTCAAGGATACAGGAAATTTAAACGAACAACAACACAAATTGAATAAGATCCACTCATCAACAAGAAACGTCATCGAAAACGCCTTCGGTTTGATGAAACACCGTTTTCGCAGGCTTTTACATTTCACCGAACACTGCGATTTGGGAAATGTGAAAAAGATCATCGTAGCATGCTGTGTTCTACATAATTATGTATACATAAATGCTAGCTACCATTGAGATGAAATGTCGGTTGAAGTTAAAGTACGACCAATGTCCTTTCGGAAGGTGGTCAAACCGAGGTGGACAAACAAGTAGTAAATGACTTGATTTAAAAAAAATTGTTGCAAAAAAATAAAAATACAAACATTTTAAAATTAAAATTCGTGTTTATTTTTGAATAATTCAGTTAAATTATTAATAAGTAGTTAAATAAATTAAATTTAGTTTAATTATTTATTTTTTAAAATATTCAATAATTCAGAGTGCCACTGCTTACTTTCTTCGTGCCATTTTCTTTGTCTTCATCGATTTTTAAGAAATCCTCGTGCCTTTTTTGTTTGTTGTTCTCTATTTGGTCTCTATTGGAATTTGCGATTTTATAGATCCAGCTGCAAACGTCTGCAACTCTAACAGTTCAGCTGTATCATATAGCTCTTGGAGCAAATCTTCGTAGGGCTCCCCATATCCGGTTCCCGATTTGGAATTATTGTCCTGCGCATCTATATAAGTTTTTAATTTATTTTTGATCTCCTCTTGTGTGAATGGCATATTCTACAAGAAATTAATTTAATTTCATTAAATGTTAAACAGAAAAATATATTGCACCTGAACTTGTCATTATCTTCCAGTAAACTATGATGGACCGTTTTTCTTTTTAACGTATGGTTACCTCATCTTTTCTGTGGATGGCATAAATCAAAAGAGTCCTAGTCCCCATCCTATTCCACGTTCTCCTTTTGGCACTAAAAAAATAAAAATTTACAAATACACATGTAATTACAGTATTGTGTGATAATATGTCTGACGTAATTTTGAAAAGGATTTACTATCTGATAGGAGGTTTCATCACCTGTATCTAGGATGAGTTGATTTCGAAAAACATTAATCGGGGTTTCGATTGGTGGAATCATTTTGTGTGATGAACTATCATAACTAGCTATGTTGTCGACTTGTCATTTATTTTGGTAATGGTAGGTGTTCTGGGTAAAGCGTCAGCTACTACGTTCGTTCTCCCTGGCTTGTATTTCAATTCGTAATTATACTCTTCTAAGATGGGCTTTCCATCTTTTTACTGTTGAATTATTGTTTTTATTGCTCAAGGCATAAGTAACTGGTTGGTGATCAGTGAAGATATTTCCTTAATCCGTACAGGAAATTTCTCAATGAAATCAGGGCCCAGATTATAGCCAGCTTTTCTTTCGAATGTAATTGGTTTTCCTTCTTGTGAGTTCAAATTCTTTTTGAAAGTCGGGAAATTTTAATAGGACTTCGTTAGATACTAAAGAATTTTTTATTTAGTTAAATGCGGTTATCTCTATGTGTTCAAGATTGACAAGTTTATTTTTTGAGAATGTTTTGGACACATGTCCATATTCCCCTCTTAAAAGTAAAGTCAGGGGCTTTGCTAATTTGGCGTAATCTTTAATGGCACGTCTGTAGAATCTGGACATTCCGAGGAATAATCTAAGTTCTTTTACTGTTTTTGGTAAAGGGAAGTTGTTTATAGTTTCTATTTTCTTTTTGTTGGTTTTTATGCCATCTTTAGAGATTATGAAACCAAGAAATTCGACCTGGTCTTGTAGAAATTCGGATTTATCGAGTTGGACCTTCATATTATGTTATAATATGGAGTTACCTTTTTGAATTAGGGTAGTCATTTGGTATTCAAGCGTACCTAAGTCTCATTTATCTGCGTATAGTGGAGCGTTAAATATTTTGAGATTTTTCCCCACTGAGAGGAGTGTTGTAAGACTCGAGAGCCATATCCGCATTACTTGTTATTTTATTTCGTATAACACTGAGAATTCCATAATACTTCGGTGTTCCTTTTTGATGTTGGTAAATTTTCAGGATTCAATCTACACTTTTCTTCCAGGATCCAAATTCTCCTGGTTGTCTGAAAAATTCACGTAGGCTTTTCGCCACGTCGTGTATTTTATCTAATTCATTGAGATCGGTTAGATATTTGGATTCTATTGTTTGGTCACTTTCATTAAAATTGGAGTTACTGGACTGGTGGAAATTTTGGTAGTTTTGTTCAGTAATGATTAAAAGAAGCACTGAAGTTGGAGGGCGTAGAGCCCAAATTTGGGTTAAAAATTGATGGTCGGATACTACCTAGGATTATTACTTAAATTACCTAGGCATTTTTATCTTTTTATTTTTGGGCATCGAGTGTATCAAAACAGAACATTTCCGAATAAATCAAATAACTTATCGAATTCTATTGGTAGCCCACAGAACTTAATTTTCACTTATTTTTACTATCATGACTTTTCTTTTATTTTTTTGTTTGAAATCTTTTTAGATTTAATTTTAAATTGGATTTAAATTTTTTACTTTTTACTTATATTTTTATAATAATATTTTCTTTTAAATTAAAAAAAATTAAAAATTCTATCTTAGTATAAAACAAAAATAAACTTACATAGAAAACAGCAGATGTATTGTTAACAATTTGAGTTGTAATCTATTCTCTTGTTCAATTGCCGTTTCGCTTTCGCAAATGGTTGGGCCGCTGCTAAATCGATTTTGATGATCCGGACTGGTTACCCTTCACTTCTCGATTCAACTCCGTTTTATCCTTATGTGGATTACTACGGGGCTTCTTTTCCCAATACTTAAATTGCACTTTCGTTATGTTTCACTAACTTTCACAAAAGGTTCATTGATTAATTTTTAAGTTGCTAGTTAAACTTTAAAAAAACGTTCGTCAAAAATTTGAACAATGTAATTTAAAGTTGTTGGTTAAACTTTTACAAAAAATATGTGTTATTGGACAATTAAAACAATTCCTTATGGTCGTTTTACTGACGCTACCATATAAAATAACTCATAATCACCAAAACTGCGGAACTTCTACGAAAACTTTTAGAACAAATATGAAATAAGTTATAAATTCTATAAAATTGAAGTGGCCAACCCCAAGCTATGAACAGGTGCTTTAAAGTTATCAAAAATTAGCTGGATCAACCAAACTAAGGGAAATTAGACTAGGGTCTGGACAAAACTTTTTTATATTGTATTATCATACTTTTTTAGAACTTAGCCAAAAACTATATTACTTAACTAACTAGTAAATATAATATTATAACTTATTATGTATGTATGTACTAATTTATGCTAGTTGTGCAGTTGTATAACATCTCTAAATATTTATGAATATGTACCTATATTTTAATAAACATTTTATTTTAGTTGCTCAAATTTAAAATACAAAAAAAAATTAACTCCTACCAATTTAATTAAAAAATAAAAGACTTAAAAAAATGTAAAATTAAAAAATTTTTAATCAAATTAAAGTTTAATCCGTTTTAGAAGAAAGACTATTTATATAGTACGTAGTAGTTATTGTAATCAAATTAAATTAATAAAAATAAAATTATTCGAATTTAAAAGTACGTCCAAAAAAAAAAAATAAATTAGTAAAATGAATACATCAAATACAATTAATACGGATTTGATGAATTGTGTATAAAATAAAATAATAAATTATTAAAATATAATATGCCTTAAGAATTAATTCAAAGTATGAAATTAATTTAATTTCTAATTATATGTATAAGTTTTTGTGTCATATCAATGCATAATTATTTAACTTGATAATTTTTATTTTATATTTTTTTATATGTTAAAATAATTTAATACTATATATGTTTAATTTTTAGGTTTGGTTTAGTTTTGACAAGAATTTATTTGATTAATTAATAAAGGCAAATTATTCAAAATGTTTTTAAAATAAACTAGTTTTAAATAATTATGAGAATTTTTTGTAATTAAACGAAATAAATTTATTTTGGCAGGGAAATTTAAAAGAGGATGGTGGGCAAAATAAAACAGAACACTCCTCTATTAATGATTGATGACAACACGAAGGGCATGAATTTTTTAAATATTTGACACCCTGTATCTTAAAAAACAACAACAAAATTTTATTCCATAAATATTTTGTTTAACTAGTGCTACACATTCAAAATCTTAAAATCTAAAAATTAAAACATGATATCACCTATAATTTTCCTATGTGAATTGCAAATCCAGATTATTTAAAATTTGAAAATGTATCTACCAAGATAAAAAAACGGAAAATATATTTAATGCATCTTTGCCATCAGATTCTAGTGAATCAAAGTGCGAGGTTATAATAAATCCCTGATCCAAACGTAATACAATATTTCAGTAGAATTCTATAATGAAGAAAAGTTTCGGCGCCGACGTCGTTTCTCTAAAGATGTGTGTCTCGCTTAAATGACGATATTGACTAAAAAAACGAGAAATACTACACTACAATTATTAATTCAACAATTGATATCGACACAAGTACCTATATAAATCACGACGCGACCAACATAAAAAAAAATCGAAAGGAACAAGGAAAAATAATCTCTACACGACGATAAAATTCAACGAACCTTTTTTCAAAAGTGACTTGCCATTGCGGCATCCATTAGAGCAACAAAAACGAGGAACTAATTAATACCAAGATGGAGTAACATCATAAATTAGTCCGGTTAACTATAAAATCAATTACCAGTTATAAAGTTTAAATGTCAATTAAGTTACCGAAAACCTAACACCTTGGGACTATTTATTTCGTGAATAAAGTTCACCATCATTAAGGGTACAACTGTACGAGGAACACGCTAAAACTGGTACACCAGGCGTGATTGTGGTGTTGTTTCATACATCCGACGTAATCAGCCTGAACAAAATTCTGGTGATTCGGCCGCTTCAATGATTTTACGTGTTATTATCATCAACGTTTTGGAACTAATGCAAACAAATATAAAACCTGCTGTCAATTTTTATGATGAGCTAATTCTCTTATCTAGAGCTAAATTAATAAGTAATTCGCAACTGGCGGAGTGCAATGACTTATCCAAATCCAGCCGCCTTTTAATTTTTGAAATTTTCCTTCACCTGGATAAATTCATCATCGCGAAGACAGAATTCGAAAACATGATAAAACTCGGGATTTGCAGACCTAGCAGCCGTCCTTGGTCCAGTCCATTACAATTAGTGTTAAAAAAGAATGGAGGGTCGAGACCGTGTGGAGATTTCCGAGCACTTAATCGGGTAACGATTCAGGACCGGTACACAATTCCACATCTCCAAGATTTCACACAACAACTCGAGGGCTGCTCTATATGTTGTCAATGATAGACCTTGTCCTGATCTACCACCAAATTCGCAACAAACCGACGGACATTCCAAAAACAGCAATTTCGACACTTTTTGGACTTTTTGAATTTTGTAGAATGACTTTCAGCCTTCGCAATGCAGCACAATTGTTCCAACGCCTAATACACTCAGTCCTACGAGTACTTCACTTCTGTTTTGTGTATTTGGACAACGTGCTCATTGCCTCAAAAAATTACGATGAACGTATTGGACACATCAAAATTACCTTCTCGAAATTAGAAGAACACGGTCTTGTAGTAAACGTGGACAAATGCAACTTTGCGAAACATGAAATTCTCTTAGGCCACATGGTAAATAGGCAAGGTATCTTACCATCGCACGAACGGGTTCAAGTCATCGAAAATTTCGAACAACCACTGACTGTAAAATAACTTAGCTTTTTAGGGATGGTTAACTTTTATCGTCGCTTCATTCCTGGTGTTGCTGCTGTCCAGGCATTACTAAACGAGTGAACGACTATTAAAATGTTACACAAAGAACAGTCGCGTTCCAATACAGTGGTCGACAGCAGCTATAGAAGCGTTCGATAACTGTAAAAATAAACTTAAAGACGCTATCTTACTGATTCATCCTTTATCATCAGCACCTCTGGCCATCATGGTCGTCGCTTCCGATACGGCGATCGGTGCAGTGATTCTTCAGTTCATTTCAGATACTTGGAAACCACTCGAGTTCTTTTCATTACATCTCAATGATACGCAAAAAAGATACAGCACTTATGATCCTGAACTTATCTCGCGGCTTAATCGGGTGTCAAACACTTTCGCCACCTCCTCGAAGGTCGTACCTTCACGCTTTACACCAACCATACATAAACCACTGATCTCTCTTTTAATCAGAATCCGGAAAAAGCATCGCCTCGTCAGTTTAGACACTTAGAATTCATTGGTCAATATTCACAACCGATATCCAGCACATCACCGCAGATGCTCAGATCAAAGACGAAGAACTTCAAGAAATCTTGAGAAGTAATACTGTTCTCAAATTTAAGAAATTCCCGGTTGCTTTCAATTGAAAAACTTAATCCATTGCGATATTCCAACTACTACACCTAGGCCATTCATTCCGCTAAAATTTCGAAAACAAATTTCTGGTCCGTTACCGGTTTCTGATAATCAGCGGTATCGCGTCACATTGATTGATAGATACACCCGCTGGCCCGAGGCGGTCCCAGTTTCTGATATAACCGCTGCCACCGTCGCTTTCGCAGTCTGCTCTTGCTTTGGTGTACCAGAGTCCATTGTCCAAGGCACCCGATTCGAATCACAACTTTTCCACAAACTGACTAACTTACTGGGATTTGAGCGAAGGAGAACAACTGGTTACAATTCAAAATGTAACGGCAAGATCAAGCGATGACACCGTGTCATTAAGTCTGCCATTATGTGCTACGATTGAACAGATTGGACTAGTGTTCTTCCTTCAATCTTACTGGGACTATGAACAACGTACAGCGACGAACTGAAAACTACTCCTGCTGAACTCGTATTCGGACAAACGACGCGAGTTCCCGGAGCTTTTCTGGATACTACGAACGATCAAATTTTACAGTCGGACTTTGTAACGAATATCAAACGACACTTCGAAGAAATCAAACCCGTACCGGCTTCGCGACATGCTACGGACAAAATTTTTATTAATAAATATCTGCATACGTGCTCGTACGTTTTTTTGCAGGCTAATGCACTACGCAGATCACTGCAACCACCATTTTTGGTTATCGACCGTATACACAAAAATTTTACACTTTAGAATTGAACGGAAGACATGTCAAAATTTCCATCGACCGGCTTAAACCGTGCTACACTACACGGACAATCAAGACACGCAGAATACACAAACTGGACCACCTTTACCGACTCACAAAACCAGAACTTCCTATTTCAAACCGACGCCAAAAGCTACGAGATTGGATCGTATGTTCAGGCCGCCCATTCGTTTCGTGGATTGAATTACGATAGATCTTCGATCTATCTGGGAGAGGACTAGTATTTGTGGTGTTGATCAAATTAAAATCATTTTAAATTTATAAAATTACATGCACCTTTAAGAATAGTTTAGTACAAAATTCACGTAAAAAAGTATTATACTGGGTGTTTGGTGCATCGTTTGACAAATTGAATTGGCCGAAAAGGGGGGTCATTTGCTATATCTATAACGATCATTTTTAGGTTTTTTTTATTGCAATGAAAAGTTGAGTTTTAAATTTTTTTACCTTTTTCAAACATTTTACGAGTTAATAAAAAAAAATCCGTAGGGCCAGAAATAAGTTATTGGGGCTTAGGAGATAGCAAATGACCCTCCCTTTATGTCTGCATGTATAATTTAAGCCAAAACCAGTGATAATATCGTTCACTATTGCAGCAAGTGACGTAATCCAAAAATTACTATTGAAATATTTAAAATGATAAATATTGAATTGAAATAATTTTTACAATAATTCTAAAATGGCATAGAGGGATAATGGGATAGATAAATAGTACTTTAGTACCTTAAATATGGGATTTAACACTTATTACCTTAAATAACAGGGTACCATAACCCAAAACCAAGCGTCATAATTGTAATTGTAATTAAAATTATAAGCATGGGTTTTCTGGTTGGCCGACTTCACTGGTATTATCCATTCTGGGGGACGAGGGATAGAATATTAAACAGCATTTCGAAAATTAGGTTTTCTGACTCAGGAGATCTGTCCATAATACGGCCTAAATAGACCTAAAAGTCAATTCTTTAGTAAATATTCCTAAAACTCCGACACTTGAATTATTGTTTTGAACTTTTGCCAATCATCAATATTTTACAATTATGTCTACTATGACACGCTCAAGTATATTATAATCAATCTGATAAACTACTCATTTGTTAACGTAATTAAACTTATAAATGCCCGATAATCTTTATAGGTATAGTAATTTCAACCAATACAACCAATAAATAACAAACTGATAACAAAAAAAATTTTAATCTGCCAAACATATAATTTATTATAATGTATCTGTATGTATATCAATTAATTGAATGCTTCGACACATTCCTGCAACTCAATTTTAAGTTCGCTAATTCGTTTGCGGAACACAATCCCCTGATCTTGTAAGCAATAATTAAATTGTCGTGTAGCATCTTGCAAATCAATGCGGAATGTCATTAAATTTGTCAGCACATTGAGTTCAGCAGTTTCACGCCAATATAAATCAAAAGCGGCTAATGTTGCGCGTAAACTATCTTTCATCTCATCAGGTTGTGAGAATAAATTCGACCGCGTCATTTCAGAAATCGTAATTCGTTGCATTTCAAGTGATGAGTCCTGTTGCCATTGTATATCGATTAAAATTGTAGACGATATTGTTGCAATTTTTTTATCGTAAACAGTGCTACAAACGCTAAATTGTTGTCCAGTATTATTAAATTCACTATCTAATTTTGGTGTTAACAAGTCAAAACAATCATTTGATTTCGATAGCCACATTTGTAATATAAATTCATCTTTGTTGTCTAACGCTAATCCAGCTTCATGATTTAAGTAGGACAATGAATTATTAATGCCATCTTCACGTAGGATACGATTGAATTCACTGCGATAGACGTACAATGTTTGTTCGATCAAACTATGATATTGGTTTGCATAATCCTGAATCTCGGCCAAATTTATATTTAATCCAGCGGCTATTTTTGAATCTGTTGGCGCTGCTAAACCCTCTCGAATCTGTAGCACAAAATTTAAAAATAATATTTTAAACAATACCAAAACTTGAAATCAATTTTTAAAGAGTTTACCAGATTTATTAGTAAAACGGTTAACAATAAACAACTAATTAACCACTTCATTTTGTAATTAATGCTAAAGTTCGACTGGACTAAGCAATTTCACGGAAGAATTCTTCGACTAATTTTAATTTGTTTTTATTCATTTTTATCAGTATACTAAACGAGTGGCGATAAGAAGAAGATCGATAAAATTATTATTAGCTCGATGAACAGTATTATCGCGTTGGAAATTCCTTTATTTTCGGAATTAACTATTCAGTTAATAAAATAAGCTGTGCTCAAATATAATCCAAATGGAAACGGAAAACACTAATTTTAAATTTTTACAGGGCTAACACCTGTCTTGTTAACCACTTTGTTATCGGAATTAAGATTTGTATGATAAACAAATTCGAATAATTAAAAAATGCTACCAGAAAAACTTAAATATTATCTACCGAAAAGTTGATAAGACATTCCATGTATTTATTGAGTTAGGCTCTGTGTGAATTTGTTAATAATATTTTAGTTAAAAACACACTTGCTGGTATAATCTCTAAATACATTACACGGACAACATCAAATCTTCAAATAAACAAAAAACTTGAGTTAACGCAGAGCTCCTTAAGGCAATACGAAGCAGAGAATTTTTGCATCGTTTTCTTTAAAAGCATCCCTCTCATATTATAATCGCAATTTCTGAAAAATAGAAACCTGCGGGCGTAAATAAACTAAGGAAAAAGTTCAAATTTGAATTTAGTCAGTAAGCAAAATATTAGAAAATGGAGCAGCTAAAGCTTCAACTTTAACTTCTCCAGTGTGTCAAAGTGATTTGGAAAGTAATTCAGTTACCAAAAATGTCGTTCAACAAAGAAATTCATCACATCGCATTTAAACCACCTCAACCTCTATTCAGCCAGAACCAGAGGTTTGGTTCAACATTTTGGAGATACAGTTTAGTATAGCAAACATCATAGAAGAAAAAACAAGGTATTCATATACAGTCAGTGCATTAGATTCGCGTCTATACGAAGATATATAATAACCGCTAAAACCAAGATGGCTCCGATTAAAAATGTATCGTTGCCTCGGCTAGAATTGAGCGGAGCGCTTCTCCTAGCTAAGTTTCCGACACTCACATATTCATTTGGACAGATTCCACCATTGTCTTAGACTGGCTATCTGCACACTCCAGGAAGTGGAAAACGTATATTGCAAATTGTACCAGCCAAATATTGGAACTAACTGACGAATTTGTTGGCATCATGTCTCATCACAACAAAATCCAGCAGACTGCGCCACTCGCGGGTTGTCTCCACAAGAGTTGAAAAAGCACCAGTTATAGTGGAATGGCCCAGAATTTCTTAAGTACGAAGAAACAAAATGGCCAAAATATCAAACCTGGAAATCCCAAACCAATCTTGAACAACGGAGCACTCTTCAAGTTATGATCACAACGTGTCCAATATTACATAACTGCTTAATAAATGATCTAATTAACGAATATGAAACATATGACAAGATTATCCGAGTATTTACGATTGTTAGAAACTTTCTCTCATTATGTAAAAAAATAGAGACAAATATAAATTCATCACCGTTGCTGAACTCAAAGGGGCCGAAGCAGAAGTAATTAAATACTGTCAAAATGAATATTATTTGGAGGAAGTAGCAGCATTATCAATAAATCAGCCGTCATACAACGTCATATCATACAACGTCCTAAACTAGCACAGCAGTTAATCGGCATGTTAACTAAGGAACGTGTAAAGCTGATTCGACCATTCCTAAAAATTGGCATAGGTTTTGCGGGACCGATCAAATCTTACCTGAAAAGGGGCCGTGGACAAAAAACTCATAAATTCTATATTTGCGCCTTATCATTTGTATGAGTACAAAAGCGATCCCCCTCCTCCGTCCTGGCCGCACTTAAACGTTTCTTCGCTAGAAGAGGAGTGTATACTAATATCTTTTCAGATAATGGTACCAATTTTAAGGGATCTTGCAATCGTTTAAAAGAATTGAATTTATTCCTAAAAAACAATATTAATATAATTTTTAATTCTATTGTAAAGCTGTATACCGTCAATTGGTATTTTATTCCACCCTAAGCGCCTCATTTTGGAGGAATTCGTGTAGCCAGGGTCAAATCTGCAAAAACCCATATGAAACGAGTAATTGGCAGTAACATCCTAACATTAGAAGGATTACAAACATTGTTGGCACAGATTGAAGGGCTGCTAAATCCACGACCACTATGCCAGGTTTCATCAGATGAACCAGATGTACTCAAGCCTGCACATTTTTTGACATGCAATAACAACCTTACCACAACCAGCCATCATCGAAGTGTCATATAATCGACTAACTCATTGGCAACACATATCAATATAAGAAAAATTTCAAAAGAATAAAATAAAACTTGATCGATTAATTAGTTCCCTTAATTTCGGGCGTACCTGATGGTGTGAAGATACCTTTCATAAACTTGATGAATTTATCTTAAAACTACAGCCAGTTGAGACTTCAGTTCATTTGCCAGAAACCAAGTTTAAAGAAATATTTTTCAAGCCGTTTGCCATCATTTTCATGCTTCGTGTCTAAAGTTATGATTTGTTCATCAAGCACCAACTTACGCGTTGAAAAGAGTAAAGTATCGATAATCAGTTTCGATCGAAAATTAATCTTTATTTTAAACAAATAGTAACAATCACAAAAGAGAGCTTCTTCACTCTCAAAGCCTAAAATTGCTAAAGCAATATTTTGAACCGAAAAAAAAAAAATCATTTCGTCTCTGACAATTTTCTCGCTTGCATGCACAATTTAAACTGCTTTTTTCTCTATATAAATTGCGAATATAAGTTTTTTTAGTTGCGGAAGTGTGATGTTGCTTAAAAGTGATTGGAATTACGATATTATAATTGAAAATTGGATATAGAAAATGAGATGATAAAAAAAGAGGCTGAGTGCACTGGTTTTCTCAAAGAGTGGTGTGGAATTAAAGAAAAACCTTTTTTGCTTATTTTATGTTTAAATGTGATTTTCTTTACGCATGGACATAAAATTTGTTTCGTTTAATTTGTAAGGTTTAATCAAAACATTAAAAAGCTGAATTCAATGTAAAAAACCTTTAATGTTTCATTATAAAAAATCAGTATCGTCTAAAAATATGACAACTTATCAATCATCAATTTCCCTTGTGACTGGATGCAGCACAACCGATGCCCCGTTACATCCAACCGTATTATTAATGTAATTATGGAAATCACTTTCAAGTACCCACATATATTTATTACCTGGCGATACCTGTGTAGCCAGTCGACTTTCACAACCATGTTGGACCTCAAGCAGATTTGATGGTTTAAAACTGGTTTCGGTATTCCACAAGAATATATCACTTTCGCCTTTGAAACGTAAAAATATTGAATTTGCATTATCCGTGCCCAATAGAACAACTTCTTTTTCGTATGGTTTCAGACCAACATCAACTACGGCGCCCGATCCTCTCCCCTGCCGCAAATGATCTGTTTTAATCGAGTAGAGTCGCAACGAACCGAGGAACGTAAAATACAATACTGTACTTCCGCAACTCTTTTTCACCAATACAATATAAAGCACATCGTTTGGGCCTTTTTTTGGTGCCACCGCTGACGGTAATATAACACGATATCCTTTTGCTTGACTTACATCATAAACTAGAATTGCATTGGTGCCCGCATCCGACACATAAACATAAGCATTACCCTGATAATCACAATCAACAACGAGATATTGTAGTCGAGATTTAGAAGTTGTAATTTCATTTAAATCGATACTCTTGAAAATCGTACCCGTTTGTATATCAAAAGCGACCACTTTCGGATTTGATCGTTTTATTGGTTGAGTTAATGTGTTCACAATACCAACATCTAGTGTCCATAAAACATTCTGTAAAATAAAGAAAGACGTTTGTTTTGAAGAAACAACTGTCAAGGTCAAATATAAATGTAAACACTTACTCTTTGGTCAACAAACAGGTCAACAATCGATTGTAATGCATTTGGATTACCCTCCTCTTGTATACCCCAATTAGGCCATGGTGCAACCGATGTCCAACACTCTTTTTTATCTAAATCAATTAGACCCAATGTAAATGGTACTCCCGGTTTTAAACGTGGTAATGCCAAAAATGCAAAATGTTCCCACAGCACAGTACGCGTTGCAATTACATGACGCGATATGTACCGTCCCGTTGTTGTATAAATATTTCGGGTTGAAGCGCAGGGCCACAACAAATTATGACCACTCAAACGATATTTCCATACTGGGACAAGTGGTATCTCCGTTCGGGGTTCATTTTGCTTTTGGTGAAATAATAATGGTGTTGTGTTTGTTGTTACAAAATAATATGTCACAAAAACTAGAAACACTTTGTATGCGTACATACTTGTTTGGTGTTAATCACTTAACGTTTTGTAAAAAAAAAAAACGAAAAACTTCTACATTATGCAACCAGCTAAGTCACATCACATTTAGGTTAACGATTATAAATGTATAATGAATTTTTAACATCAAGGGCTTTAGTTTTTAAGCATCTTGAATGTTCAAGTTTTAGTTTCGTTTGCGAATTGACGAACATTACTTATAAATTTAACATGACCAAGGATGAATAACGTGCACTTGATTTTTAATTTCTTTTTTTTTTTGCTATTCAGTTAATTTTGGTGCTTGTCGCTAAAATCTTTGTTTATAAACACTATATAGTGTTGTTGTTAAAATATTAATAAACATTTATGGTATTTAATGGTAATGACGCAAGTTATATAATGTTATGTATGTACGTATTGTATGTAATGTAGATATGTTCAAATAAACGCAAATGAAGCGCGGGAATTTAATTTCTTCTCTTATCTTTCATAGCTTTGTCAATATTTATTAAATACATTAATCAGTATATTGGGCAATGATAAGGCAACAATAGCTGCAGTAAATTCTGTTTTATAACAATTTATTAACCTTATATTCAGAGCATTCAAATCGCGTTTGCATCAATGGATGAGGGTTGATAGACAGATTATTGGCCTCTGATGTCCAGTGTAAATGCTGTCTCACCTTTTTTTATTACAGTAAATGGATCCCGGTACGGTGGTTGCATTGATTTTTTTACCGCATCAGTTCTCACAAACACATGTGAACAAGCGTTAAGGTCCTGTGTTATGAATATTTGTTGTTTACAATGACGCGATGGTGGAAATGGTCGGATGTTATTGAAATTATCCCTTAGCTCACGCGCAAATTTGGATTCTATCGTTGTGGTTTTTGTATTGATGATTAATTGGTTTGGAAATCTAATTTGTTCGCCGTAAACTAGTTCCCGAAAAACTTTTCTTTGTGTGTCTAACGTAGGCCAAGTAGTACCGCTGGTAATATGCGAGTTCAGTCATTTCTTTCGTGCCGCATGAATGCTGCCTTCAGCATTCGTTGCTCAATTATTCCATTACACTTCGGATTGTAGCTCGTGGCTCTTCTATTTTTAATTCCCAAAGGTTTCGCGAAATCGCCGAATAACTGGGATTAAAATTGTGAATCTTGAGCCGTGTCGAAACCACTTCAACTTTGATGTCTGGAATGAGTATAACGCCTCGGTTTATTTCGTATACCTGTCGATTTCGTATACTGATAACGGTTCAATGGTATCTGAGTGAATCTCAGCAAAACATACTGTTTAATAATTTCAAGGTGGCCTTTTTGTATGTTTACTTACTTTTGCTCTTTGGCACGGAATACACCACTGGACCATTCGTTTGATATCTCTTATTATGCTGATCCAAACAAGTTCTGTCATTGCTTTTATTAGTCTAGTGAATTATGGAATGTAAATGAAATGAATTTTTATAATTCTATAGTGGAATGTCGTTCGTTGTTTGTATCCCGTTTCTTCAGTTATGTATTTGTTAGTCATTTTGCTGTGCGTCTATGATGTCTTCGTAGTTAATCGATTCCGAACGTAGTATGATGTCAAGTCGTTATAGTGTGTCTGCTAATACGTTGTCATTTCCTGAAATTTATCTGATGTCCGTGGTGAATTGTCTTATGAAGACTAAATGCCAAAATTGACGTGGTGTTGCTGTTACGGGATTTTGATAGAATACGAAAACTAACGGCTTGTGATCCTTGTATATTACAAAATGTCGACCCTCTATCATGTGTTATTATCGCTGTTGACCTGGAAAGTTCAGTAGAAAAAACTTGTAAAGGATTGTTGACGGCTGTACCGGTAATGAAACTTCGCTCAACTGCTTTTTGGTTAACTCGAATGCATCCTCGGCTTTAGTACCTCTTTCGATCAAGCGTTTATTGCTCTTGTTCAAATACTACTACTTGGTATATGAAACTTCTGTAGAAATTGAGCATGCCCAAAAATCGTCTCAGTTCGTTAATTGTTTTGAATTGCGTAAAATTGGAGATAGCCTCAATCCGATAATGGTTCGTTTTGCAAATTGGCATTTATCTAAATTTATTATTAAATCACAGTCGCTTAATTTCTGAAAGAAATTGTCTTTTGATGTTGTGTAAGTGTTAATCCAATATGTCATCTAGATAAACAAAACAAAATTGTAAATTTTGAAGGATTGAGAGCATAAATCGTTGGAAAGGATTGCTTGTTTCTTTCGGTCCAAAAGTAATTTTTGTGACTTAGTACAGTCCGAAAGGAGTCGAATTAGCTGTCTTTACGATATACGTTTCTTCAATGTTAATTTGGTGGTCAATTCCATTGATGCTAGGCAATATCCAGATACCGATCTGACACTGTGACGTTGTTTAGGGTTCGGTAGTCACCACATGATCAACATATTGTAATGCGTATAGCGTATAAATACCCTGCTCGGCCATGTATTTGAATTCCTTCTTTGCTATTTCCAGTTTTTCGGTGCTTAGTCGTTTTGGCCACTACCGGGAGTCCGCATGTTATTATGTGGTATCACGGTCACGTGTATTTTGCTGATTCGGAAACCGTTTCATCTAAATAGTTTTTATAGATTCGTGCAATTCATGCAGCAACTTGTTTTTAGTTGTTGCAGTAGCTGAGACGATTTTAAATCTGCAGTATTTGGTGCATTTGAGTCTGCTTCGATTCCCGTAATCGAGCTAATATTCCGTTTTTCAGGTCGGAGCATGGCGTATTATATTTAGGACGATAACTGGATCGCTTACGTCGTTAATGATTATATCATTTTTCTTGCAACCGAGAACGAACTGAGTATCAACAATGTGGAACCGAATTCGAGGTTCTGTGAAATCAATGGTGGTGGTCGAATTGTGAGCGCGATTACTGTCGGTGGTTGACTTGGGGTGATGTTGGGCGAACTAGACGATTGTTGATTGCTCGCTATATTCTACATCACCTTTCGGATTCCATCTTGAATCATAATTTCCAGGTTATTCGACTTCGTCGCTAATGGTTCTTTGTTTATTGCAACTTGAACAGTTAATGACTCTGAATTACGCTCTGTTTGCGAATTTTCGGACGACACTTTACATCACAAAAACACCTTTAGACACCTGAATGTTCACTCACTATCACACACCCACAAAAAGTCTGAAACCAAAGATTTTTTTGTAGCACTGGGCCGCTTTCAAATGTCAAAGATCTAAAACATGTTTGCATCATAAAAAATTGAGGTGTGGCCAACACACGACTTTCTTTTACGAACAGCGAATTTTGAGAAACTTATTGTGCAAATTTCTTGCAAATTTTTTTGTTTTTTTCATATTTTTTTATAATTTTTTATTTTTATTTGTGTTTATTTTTTGAAAACATTTTGTATTAAATATTTGTTTGTAAACCTTATACTTTTTAAGATATTTGAAAAACAAATTTTCTGGCCCAAAAGGAAGTGGCTACTTCCGGTTGACCGATTTGGAGTAAAATTCACTGGGACCTCTCACTGGGAAAAAGCTTAAATCTGACGTTTCAGTTCGATTGGTTAAGCCATCTGGGTTGTAGAGAGGACACAGACTGACAGACAGACGGACAGACTGACAGACAGACATCATTTTAAAATCCACTTTTTCGGACTCAGGGGACCTCAAAACAGATAAATCTTCAACAATCTCAAGGTGTAAAATTTTCATAATTGCTATACTTTATTTTACTAACGTAAAAGAAAGTAAAAGAAAATGAGAATTTTTTAAATACCAATTAAGCACAGTCCATAACCCTAAACAGTCATCATTGGTCAAGTCAAGAGGTGTTCCATTAGATGAAACGTAAAACGATTGCTCTTGGCTTAAAATGGTGGTTTATTGCAGACGACCACCATGTGTGGAAATCACTGTCATCGCAAATTCAAAACTCCTACTTTTAAAATTGATCTTGGATCTATTATTTGGGTCGAAAATAAAACTTTTCCCCAACCAGAGAGCCTGCATTATTTTTCCTTTAAGTTTTAGGGTTAGTTTATTTAAGGAGTTTCCAGTAATTCATGCGAATCAAAACTATCGTTTGAAGATGCCAGTGTACTCGCTGATACTAACAAGAACTAACTATTTTCATTTCTTCAGGATTTTAAATCATAGGATAATCATAGGATCATAGCATAAATGAATTCGTCGTTGAAAGTTCACAAAGCTGCGCAATTGAAAACAGCTTTCGGTGCTATTAAGCCATCTGGGAATAGTTATTTGGATCACATCATTAATTTCTCGTCTAATGCTTAACCATTATTCCATGAGTTCTTTTGGTAAAGGTTCATTCCAGAATAATTGGAGAAGTCATAATCCTTGAAACATACATTTGATTTTAATATTGTAACAAATTGTGATATTATTCCAAGTGGATCAAAGATTCGCCGGTTTCCGACAGGATTGCTCGTTTTGTTAGGGCGGGATTGGGTTAAGTCTCACATGGTATGTGAATGCATCTTCATTGGGTAACCATTGAAGACCCAAAATCTTTATGGTACCAAGATGTTCGTCGAGTGGTTTTGTTGCAATTTCCTCTGCATTTCCATTAATTTGTTGAAAATGGCGTAAGAATTCTGATGAATTGGATGCCCACTTTCGAAGTAACAGTCCTGATTCTTTCATAATATTTGTTATTTCGTTCCCTAATTGAATAGCTTCTTCTAAGGTTCCGTTAACAAATCATCCATATACATGTCGCGTTCAATAATGCTGGTCCCTCTGGGAAATTGTTCTCTGGTATCCATGGCAATCTGTTTAAGAACTCTAGTTGCGAGATAGGGTGCTGATGACATTCCGTAGGTTAGCCATTACATGAAGTTGCTGTGTAATCAAGAATCGGCCAGGTTGAGGTGATGAAAAGAATGAAATAGGCAATAATCGGCAGTTCAATGGTGGATTTGAAGTGAGGTTTGATGGTAAACGATATTATTTCTTTGGTGGTTATGGCTCCTTGGTTTGTAAGTCCCTGGATAGATATTCTACCATTTCGTTTCTGAAGACCTAATATTTGCGCGCATGTTTCAGAAATGATCGAAGTCTGAGAGCCTGAATCTAATAAGGCTCGACAGTTGTAGTATTGGCCACTAATATCTGCTATTTTTATCAAGGCTGTCGGAAGTAAGGCTAAATGGAATTCATTATTGATATGCCCACAGATAGAATTAAGTGGTCCTGGAATTATTAGATGTGCATTGAATACTGGATGATAGTATTACTTCTTGTTGACCGTTAACGAGTAGTGAATTATTAGTGCCTGCTTTATGTCGTCTACATCGGTAATATGCATAAGGGAATGATGGCGTTTTCCACAATGATGGCATTTAGCCTTTGATGTACATTTATACATCGTATCACCTCGAATGAAACAATTAAACCAGCGGTTATTATTTTTAACCCATTAGCGACGATCACTAATATTCATTTCCTTGAATTTGTTACACTGGGTGTACTATGCAAAGTTCCAGGTGTACTAAGCAAAGTTCTAGCATTCGGCTTCACTAAATTTAGCATTTGCTTGGTGTAACTACGTACTAAATCAAAGGCATCAGCGAGTTTCATGAGAATTTCAAGCAACATATCGCAATTATAAATGTCTGTATCAACGCTTTCATTAGCCTATTTTTCCTTAGTTTCGTCATCCAACTTTTGCAATAAAATATATATCAACCATGGGTCGCGGCCTTCAGCTTCAGTACCAATAGCTTTCAGACCTAAAATCGCTCCATCGGCTGTGTCCATTATCTATTCTATATTTTGGGCGGTTGGGTTTTAAATTGCTGGTATTTTCATAAATGTCTTTACGAAAGTCTGGATGATAAGTTGTTTACGATCGTAGCGCTTTTTCAATTTCGACATCAAGACCTTTCAAATATTGAAATTTTTGCGCAGGGTTTAGACTTAGACTTTCGTGGATGGTTGAAGAGAATAAGTCATAAAATGACTGCTACTCGTTGCGTAGTCGCCACTAAATGTCGGTATTTGGATTTTTGGAAGCTTGACATCCACATTGCACATCTTGACGCTATTTACACCGGTTTCTTCGAAGTCATCTGAAATATTATGTCCAGCTGTTAAACCGATTTTTCGAAGCTATTTATTAAGAGTTGCGATCGTACTATAATATTTATCTTCGAAATCATCTAGCTGACTGGCTTCCTCGCATTTTACTTGAAATATTGCGTCTTTGATTTCACCAAATTCTGTCAGTAAATTTTCTGCACGTCGTAATCTCACTTTTATTTGCTCGTAATTACCTTCGGTTGCAGTTAGGCTATTCGAATAATTGTATAACTTAATAAGTGATTCCTTTATATTGCTGCGTTTCTTCATTAAAGCGTCAACTAGTGCCATTTTGATTATGTATACTATGTAAATATATAAGGACTATTTCACTGCACTATTTCAATTCCTACACATAACGTACTCTATAATTTATGGTTAGCCAGAATTATCTGGAAATCAAAACAACCAATCACGTATTCACCTTATGGATTGTTCACCGGAAAATTTAATAATTCTTAATTTAAATAAAAAAACTTACGGTTTAACTGTAATAATTCGTCCTATGTAATAAAACCAACTGGAATCCAATTTCATTTACGGTTACCGCTAACTGAATGAATGCAACAGGCGGAATTTAATTTTCCAAATATGTTGTAATGGTTGAAATTCCCACGTAGGATCCGGCTCGAAGGACCAATGTTGACGCGGTGTAATGCAGGCTTATCCCAGATGGCTTAATAGCACCGAAAGCGGTTTTCAATTGCATGGCAACTGACCGTCGTCCCCATAAAATCTCAACAATCTTGAAATATCACTAAATTTGAAACGTCGCACATGTCAACCCCGAAAAAAGACCGATATATCCTGTAACATCATGATTGGCGCTTGATAAGTTCATTAGCTGTTTTCAGGGATACTACTCGAACTAGACCGTTGATACCGGGATGAAGTGTGATAATACGACCCAGTAACCATTTTGTTGGCGGTAAATTTTCGTCCGATTCCACTTGCGACGCTACTGAAACTTTTCGATCCCACTTGCGACGCTACTGGAACGTGTGTAAGTAGTGTTTCTTCCACTGTTTCCAAAAACTCTGCATCCTTGCTTGGACATTTTGCCATCTAGATAACCGGTTGCTGACGAGATGTTCCAGAGAAGGTTCCGGATTGTGGTAAGTGGTTCACCGATTAAAAAATGTGCTGGAGTTAATGCACATAAATCATTAACGTCGTCTGTAATCGGACACCAAGGCCTTGAATTTAGTAGGCCCTCAATTTGCACTAATAATATTTCCGCTTCATATGACGTCATGGCTCCCTTGGTAACTCTGTCAAAAGAGCTCCCCCAGTTGTCTTTCTGCCTCAACAAAATTTGTGCCATTGTCACAGATTATTTCGATGGGAATACCTCTCCGAGCTTTGAATCGCATAAGAGCTGCGATGAAGGCTTCAGCTGTCAAGTCATGACCAAGTTCAATACGAACCGCTTTTGTGGCAAAACATATAATTACGGAAATATACCCTTTAATAAGCGGAATTCGGCCTCTTCCGAGTCTGGATTTGACGTGAAGTGGACGCCGGTATGTAGGTATGGGCGACTTGGCGTTGTTCTGGACCGAAGTATACTACCCATTAATTGTTGATTTAACTGCTTTTTGGAGTCGACATTCCACACATTTATTGTTCTGGTATCGCACAGCATTTCGACCATTTTAAAATCCAATATTTTTGTCGAAGTATACTAATTTGAAGCGTGGGTGCTGCCTGGATGTAAGTACCTTATATGCGTTTCTCGTATAATTTTATCACTAAGAATGTGTGTTTTTGGTAAAATAATTGGATGCTTTGCATTGAAGGAGACATTTAAATTTTGCAATATTCTTCCTACTCTTAAAAGTCCTTCATGATCAATGAAAAGGGACAATGAAATTAATTTGCTTTTAGTCCCAATTTTTTATTGTGATTTAAAGAATGTATTTCATCCTGGAATTCTTCCGATTGCGACCATTTTATACATAATTTCTCAGCCTTTCTCATCAAATCGACCAAATCGATTTTTCGATATAAGTTTTTCATTCTCAGTATTCTGGCTAAAATTCGTTAAATTTTCGAAAATGATTCTATTTCAATGAAAAGTTTTTTCAGTGAATCATTTTCTTCCAATTGGGCCGTCAATGTAACAGCGGGTTCTTCTAATTTGGTCGGTCTGATTTCTTTTTTTATTGGCCAGTTCTCCACTGGATGGACTAACCAAGGCCCACAATGACGTAAGGAATTACGTGCGGATCACACTTTTGATGTTACGTGGTTCCATCTACACTGGGGGATTATTTGAAATATTTGTGGCGTTATATCCGATGAACGTTTCCAGCGTCTTGGAACATCTGATAACCACGACATTCCAACACCCGTTTTGTGTATTGAATTAACCTGCTCAACAACACAGTACCTGAGATACCTGCTTTAAAGGTGCAACCTTCGTCTTCGATATTACTAGCCTTGTGTTTATTCTTCCACTGGCATGAGTTGTGCGGATATAAACTAAGTAAGCGTGTTCGGAAGCGATACAAAAGCCATGAAGTTGTACTTCGGTCGATGAATTGTGTGTCAGTAAGAAACGAGGAATTTCAATTTGTTTTAATTCCTGTAATGTAAATTGGCTGACATTCCATTATGGTGCTAGATCCTCGGGAAGCAGATCATCCCAGTTTAGCTTGCGAAGCCACAATTTTTATAGAATAAGCTTGAAGACATCACAGTCGGTGAAATCCAGCCTAATGGATCAAAGATAAGAGCTATTTGGGATAACAGCTCTCGTTTGGATGCTGCAAATTTGGTTTCCACGTTAATCTTATAAGAAAAAGTATCTTTCATTGGATTCTATTGAAGTCCTAATGTTTCACGGACCCAGAATGATCGACAATGTAAAGCATTTCTCCATCTCTCAATTCTGGTGGAATTAAGTCCATTAACTCACTTGAATTAGACTTCCATTTCCGTTACATTAGACCACCTTCAATCAGCATCTTCGAGATTTTTTGCATAGCTTGCACCGCTTCATCTAATGAATCGGCTCCGGATAAACAGTCATCCACGTAGAAATTTCGTTTGGCAATCATGAAACCTACTGGAAATGTAACTTTATGATCCTCAGCTAATTGGTGTAATGTTCGAATGGCCACAAATAGAGCGCACGACGTACCGTATGTGACTGTTGTTAGCCAGACAGTTTGTATAGGCTCGGACACCGCATTTCTCCAAACTATTCGTTGGTAATCTTGGTCCAGTCGATTGCTCGTAACTTGCCTGTACATTTTCTTCACATTTTCTTCTAATTTCCAAAATTCCTCTAACGTTCGGAATATATCAAGTTCTTGTACGACTGCGGAGTATGATCTCGTGGAGATTTCGTGCTTGCTTAGAGATCCGGCAACTACCCATCCAAACCTAGTTGATTGCATTATCAGTTGATTGTCGATTTCGAACTTTTCAGCCTTCAAAACTTCAAAAAATATATCCGCTCCAAGTAGAATATCTATTCTGTTTGGTATATTACAAGCTGGATCAACCAGCTGTAAATCATGTTTCATCAGTTCTTCAACGGCTATTGCATCTATACCTTGAATTGAGGGATTGTAGAAATCAACCTTGTCAGAATGAGTGCGACTATTGTTAAATAATTGTTGTTTTCGAACTTCGATTGCAAAGCCAGCTTTACGACACCCTTAGTTACTTTAGCCTTACTGTCAAAAATACCGGATACTCGAACATTTGCCGGCGATCGCGAGAACTTGATTCTGAACAAGGTGATTCTGAAACTGGTTGAGCATCGGTTGAAATTTCAGCTTGAGCCACAGAACTGACTGTCGATGATTGATTGGATGCGAAAGGTAAACTATCCAAATGTGAATAGTCGGCTGGGCATGAACTAATGCTATGAGCTTCCTTTAAGCAGTTATAATATACTCCAGATTGACTAACCATATGCTTGGTCGTTTTGAAACTGGCATTCTTCACATTGAGCGATTTTCTTCGCATATCACCGATTGTTTAGGAAGTTCAGAAACCGTTCAATTGTTGGAAATTCAACAATTAGCCCATTCGTTAGCCCATGCAGTTCGCGTCTCCTCATCAACCTTATTCAGCAATATACGAATCAGCCAAGAATCTCTCTTTTCAGCTTCTTGACCTAGTGCCTTGATGCCCCTAATTATCTCGTCCGATGTATCACTAATCGAAGACACTGTACTTACCCATTAACTGCGTATGGCTGATCACAAAACCGATCGATGTGCGTATTAAGTATCGGTATTCTTTGTTATATCGCTTGACCAACTTTTACCAAGCCCCACAATAATTTGTATCAGTGACCAAACAATTTCTGATAATATGAACCGGAGCAACCTTTTTAAAATTTAAAACCTGTCAATGTTCACACAAGGTAATTTAAGAGACTCATTAATGGCTTGTGTCCTCTCAGCAAGGCTTTCTAGAAATACTCGCTGTTGATCTAACAATGTATCAAAAGAATTCGTATTTCCAGTTGGCGCATTAGTGACCGCTGATTTTCTATCACAAAGTGATTTTAATAATATGGAATTGGTTTTAAAGAATTTTGTCTTAAATTCCTCTTGCTTCAATTCTAGATTCGAGGTAGGGTTATTTGAAGTCCACAATCGTGATTGAGTAGCAAGGTTTGCCATATTTGAATTTTAAATGGGGAATCAATAAATTTGGTGCTTACACGCAGACCCGATTAAACAAATAAAAATTGGCTATGCTTCACTTCAATAAAATAAACAGTCTCTTGGAAATGATGGCATTAGTAATAGGGTATTAAAAAAATGTCCCAAACAAGTACACATTCTTTTGACGTATATTTTTAACGCGTACGTAAATTAAGTTATTTTCCTTTCAATTGGATAGCGGCAATAATTGTTGTTCCCGTTCCGAAACTAAAAAAAAAGACAATCTTTACTTGAAAACTATCGTTCAATTAAGTTATTCAACTGCTTTAGCAAAATATTTAAAAATATCATTCTCGACAGAATCAACCACCTATATTCCCATAACCTTTTTATCCTCAGAACAATTCGGTTTTTGAAGCTAACATTCAACTAATGATCAAGCATTGAGGCTATTAAATGATAGATCTTCTGGGATTGTACTACTTAATATCGAAAAGCCCTTTGATAGTGTCTGACACGATTCATTGGTTTACAAAATGTTAAAGGTTAGAATTCCATTTGAGTTAACTAAGATTACCAAATCATATTTAGTGGAAAGGTCATTCAAGGTAAAAATGAATGGTTCCTATTCTTATTCGCTTCCGATTCCCGATATATGTGACGGTTATTATTGTCGGTCGCGAAACTCTGGTTGGCAACTTCTTTCTGGCGACTTGTCGATCAATCGGATGTGGCAAATGTTTAATAACATTCACGACGACATACGGGTTACAAAGTGGTTCTCTCAAAATATCGTAAGAACCAATTTTAGTATAAGTTGCAAAACGCCATAAACGGACAATGCTCAATGTGTTTAATGTTTATTGAAAAATTTAATGAAAAAAATCAACTTAATAAATGCTAATCGGATTCATAGCTTGACATTGCCTGAAATGATAACATTTTTCTTCATTATAGATTAGAAACTTTGTCTATTAGTCAGCACAGCTATTAGTCAGCACAGCAGAAAAGTGATATTGGGTTTTTATTCGATAGTTCCCCAATGCGTCATAATTTCAGCTAAGACAGGCGATCTTAGCCCTATTCAGCACCACCGAAACGTATTGAGGCTTTACGACGACTTATAAAAAATAAATGGTAATCAGAGCGCGAAACCTCTTTCTCTGAAGGAGAATTGGTGGAAATTGAGAGATTACTCCATCAACTCGTTCATTTACTACGGATAAACTTCGGGCAGTGTGTGAACAATTTGTGAAATTATGGGCTAACAAAAGTAGGCAGACGGGCTTTGCACGCAATCCAAAATTTGTGAACGAGATCATCGGAGATCCGAATTATTCAGCATATCCTAGCTGTTCCCAAACAAACAGATCATTTGATCCAGAGTCAACAGAAATAACCTGTCCACGAGATGTTCATCTTCTTCCCTCCTGGCATTCAGGTCCATATATCGTAAAACTTCTGGTGAGACGGGTATTTAAGCGAATTTAATGATCTAAATATCTATATCGTTGCGACATGCTTGATCTTCTGGATAGCGGAGTTTCGATATACTACTTACTTCCCCTTTCCGATACAAACGAGTTTGATCAGATCCTCGCCGATTATCCGTCTTTCGAACAACATGGGCTTGGACGTACTTCTTTGTTATAGCACCTCATAGATGTCGGAGACTATGCCGTGTCTCAAATGCCGTGAATGTTTCAAATGGGTGTTATCGAAGAGAGCTCCAGCTCTTGGTCTTCTCCTGTCGTATTGGTGTGCAAGCCAAATAAGGCGAGGTTATGCCTGGATTCGATGAAAGTCATTGCTGTGGCGAAAAAGGACGCATATTCATTCCCTCTAATTAATAGTATTCTTAGTCGATTGAACAGTTCTACTATAATCTCTAATATTGACCTCAAAGATGCTTCTTGGACGCCCAGTTTACCATTTTCGAGTCGTGCCGTTTAGATTGTGCATCTCTCCCAAAATCTTTGTTTATCAATTTCGAAACATCTCTCTTTGCTAAAATGATGCAGATAAAATATTTGGAATTTATTGTGGGTAACGGTGGTCTAAAAACCAACCCTGATAAGATAGAGGCAATAAGAAATTTTTCAGTGCCGACCTCGCTTAAGCAAACGAGTTGATTATTAGGAATGACCGAATGGTACCAGAGATTCATTCTTAACTATGCAGTTATCACGACCCCTATAAAAAATTTTCTGAGAATGAACGCTAAATTTACTTGGACAGAGGAAGCCCAATTAGCCTTCGAAAAAAATCAAATACCTACTGACAACCCGTACTCATAAATCCGGATTACTCCAAACCATTTTTATCAGGCTGTGTATTGACCCAAAAGGATAAACCGTGATTCTGGATTTTACTATTTTGCCTTTTACGCAAAATTATGAAAAATAAAACTGAATCAGTTTTGATTTTACTACTCTCAATTGTTTCATTTGATAAACCAAAGGTTTCATTTAATTTGTACTCCATTTCTTTAGATTTTATGTAAGGTTTGAATTAAATGGTAAATGTATCATTTAATATATCTAATACGTAAAATGTAGCCATGTTTCGCTTAATTTGTAATTGACAGAGGTTTCATCGAAACATACAAGCATTCAATTTAAAAAACATACCATAAATGAACAAAATGTTTTTGTTACCCCCACCTCTGAAAACACCTTAGCAAAAAATTGCATTTCATTATTGGCATTAATTTCGTTCTGCTTATGTTTACTAAATAATTAGAATAGTATTTCACATTAAATTGGAATGTCACAGAAAATATTTAGCGTAATGATTTTTTTTTATTTTTAGAGAAATTTAGTTCATTAGGTAATATGGAAAAGGTGTAAATGACTTTGGTATTAAAAAATAAAAACTATATCAAACACTTTAAAACTATGTCAGTTTGGACTGTTTATGAAAAAAAAAATTATTTGCATGCAATGTAAATTTGCATTACACAAAACACATGTTAGTTATTTTTAATTATGATCGATATTAAACAATAATAATGATGTTAGGTTTTTGAAATGGAAAACTTTTGGGTGGCCCAAACTGTTAAGTGTTAACTGATTTCTGTGACAATGAATATACTCCTCTATACAAGCTCGAAACAGCGACGCTTTTTGTGTTGAAAACACGTAGTTAACATGATTTTTTTAAAAACTTAATGAACAACTGACTGATTAATTGATTCACATTCGGTGTGAATACTTAACGTTAAAAACAAACTGTAGCTACACAATTTAACAGTAAAGTGGCCTTTACACAAAAAAGTGGGAAATCAAAATGTTTTATTGGAACTATCGTTGTACTCGTATTTTTACTCGTATAAAGTAAATGACAGAAAATGGGTAAATTTAAAAAGTTATTTGATAGTTTCAATTTAAGCTGTAAAAAAGGGGTACTTTAACGTAGTTTGACCAAAAATCTATACAGACCAGAATCGATGTAGTGAAGTACTAACTCAGTTAACCCGAATCTTAGAGTTGTTTCCGTATTATGACTATATAGGATCTACAGTCTACAGCAGTGTTCGCAAATAGTTGATTATTAATCAAATTATTTCTTTAAACAATTGCTTTTTCTACGTGCCAGCTAATTCCGTAAAAAAAAATTTTATTTGTAACTAGCTGACCCGGCGAACTTCGTACCGCCTCAAAATTAATAAATGTTGTGTTAAGATATTAGCTGAATTCAATTCAAATTTTTATTAAGATAAAATGAATATTAAAAATGAATTCAATAAATGTACAAAAATCAAAATGAAATGTATTTTAATTACTTTGAAATGAATGTAATTCACGTGGCAAAAAGGCATTTGCTTTATTGTAGTGAATCGAAATGATTCGTGTAGCATTGTTGCACTACATTCTATTAAATTATTTGCTGGATGGGTTGCACTCGGGACGATTCCCTTCATTGAAGCACCTTGTGATATACGACATTTCTCGTTTTGTTGTCAGGTGCGAGAACAAACAAAGCGGATGGTTTGCCGACACGTGAACATGCTACGTACAATTGACCGTGAGAGAAACATTCATTTTCTAGATTTAACCCACAAACACTCAAGGATTGTCCTTGTGATTTGTTGATCGTCATGGTGAATGCAAGACGAATCGGAAATTGAATTCGTTTAAACTCAAATGGCATATCGGTTGGGATCATCGAAATTCTCGGAATAAGAACTTCCTCACCTTTGAACTTTCCTTTGAGTATCGTCGCGTGAAACACATTGACCATGAGTTTTCTCACCACCAAACGCGTTCCGTTACATAGTTTTGGTTGGTTCAGATTTCGAAGCATGATAACTACTGATCCAACCTTCAGTTGTAAATTTCGAGGTGGTAAGCCAGGCAGATCCAATGAGTTTAAAAATTCATTGGATAGTTGGTTGCTTCGTCTTCGTTTGTTACACAGTCGATACATTTGAAGAAATGCAGTGGACCAACGATCTGATTTTGAATTGTGAAGTTCAAGTTATCCAAATCTTTGTTTTTTGCAGCAAGAATTACTCGTTCACTCAACCAATTGTGATTTTTGTGGTTAGCAATGATGTTCGGGAACACTTTGTTGATGAGCTCGTCCTTCGTTGAGACGAAATCGTAAAAATTTGGTGGAAACGAAATCAATCCGTTCGATTCGTCGACAGGAAGACTTCAATTGCTTGGAGAAATCTTCGGCAGATGGATTATTTAGCAATGCAACACACATGTTTGTCGTCAGCTGAAGTTTCTTCACATAGCGCCACAGAGTCGATGATTTGAGGCAAGGGTTTAGTTCATCGGCAGCGGTCGATCTTGGAATGACTGGTAGTGTTTGATGGAAATCGCCAGACAGTAGAATCATTGCGCTTCCAAAACATCTTGAGTCATTGCGCAGATCTTCCATAGTTCGATTGAGAGCTTCCAATGCGCGTTTGTGCGCCATTCTGCATTCATCCCAGATGATATTCTACTTGCTACCAAAACTTTGGCTATTGCTGAGTGTTTCTCAATGTTGCATGTCGGTTTTTCAGTCGTTTGAAGGTTTAACGGCAATTTAAACGCTGAATGAGCCGTTCGGCATCCTTCTACCAACGTGGCCGCTATCCCAGAAGAAGCAACTGTTACAGCAATTTCGGATCTCGCGCGAACAGTGGCCAAAATCAATGACATGAGGAATGTCTTACCAGTTCCACCGGGCGCATCGATTAAAAATAAGCCACCATTTCCATCATCAATTGCCTTCATTAACGTATCGTACACTTCTTTCTGTTGGAGGTTCAACAGTGGTATATTCGTTTGAACTGATTGGTTCAACGCATCTCGATCGTATTCACGTTCACGTTCCAATTCTCGATTGAAAGCGTCGTTCATTCCACGATATGGCGTTGGCATTCCTAACTTGACTAACAAATTGCCGCACATGAGGTAACACATGTCTTCGATTAAAAGCAAAGCCTGGTTATGTATCTCCTCATTCACCTCGAGATCGGGATTCCCTGAACTGACACGAATTCGATGTAAAATGTCTTCTGACATGTCATCCTTGTACTTGTTCCAAAGTTCACGTGGATTCGATGGAAAGCATGTCGAAATAATGATAGCAAATAATGTGCGTATCTGACTTGGATATGCAGAAACAATTGCTTCAGCGATTGTCATGTCCCAATGAGTATCGTTTTCAAGCAAATTGAGCTGTTGACATGCAGCACGAAATGTTGGGCACACTACACCATCGACAGTTCGAAGTGATTTAAATGATGTCGGCGCACGAACATTCACCAGTAACAACCGCAAGTAGAAGCATTCTCAAAAATGCATCAAATCCTCTTTCTCAAGCTTGGACAGTTGCGGGCAGATGACTATAGACAAATAATATATGGTTGGTATTTTTTCTGTAAACAAACCATTTAGTTTTTATTTTTTTCAAAAAGTGGTTGTGCGTAATTTCGCGAAAATTAAAAATTATCAAATAAAACAAACGATAAAAAAATTATTATGTATATAATTAATTATTAATTAAAAATTAACAAAAAAAGAAAATTCATCGAACTCAGTCAATCCGTTCTCGAGATATCATCAAAAAAGCCATTCCATACAAAATATACATATGAGAAAATGAATTTTCTTCATAAATTTTTTTTTCGTGAATTTTTCAGATCTTTTAATAGTTATTCTGCTATTCGGGATGGAGACAAATCCAACAAATCAAAAATCATAAAAATCGGTCCAGCCGTTCTTGAGTTATAAATGGTGTAACTAACCCGACTTTGTTTTATATATATATATAGATATTAAGGATCAGTCAAAATCGAGCCATAATACGCCAGATTTTTATTTTTGTCTTTCAACGTAAATTTTTGCAGGAAGAGACGAATAAAATAACTTAAGTTTAGCTGGGTCTTAATATCTTATAACCTCAGATAATTTTCTTTGGCCGTGCGGTTCCTAATTATTTTTATAATATTCGTCTGTAAAAATAAAAACTCACAACGATTTATCGAAGGAAAATCGGTTAGTTCAGGTATTGTTAGCTGGCACGCTAAATTCTGTTATACGATAATTGACATCATAACATAAATGGCTAAGTTGCAGTAGATGAAATACACCGATTCTAAATTTTAGGTCTGCATACGAACTTAAAGTTCCAAATCTCCTCGAGCCGGATGCGGTCTCCGTTATGTCCTTCGAGCCGGATGCAGTCCAATGCATTAATTTTATTGGATTACTTGTGTGCCGATTCACAAACCTGTGTATTATCATCATTACAACCAGTGGTTGTAAGCAATCAGTGTTATTAACCGGATGTGGTCCAACGCATCAATTTATTTGGATTAATTTGAAACATCTACCAACGGTGTTTTCCAACCAGTGTGCAAGTGAATCACCAATTACATGCAGTATTCACATCCAGTCGCAGCCAGAAAAATCATTAACCAACGAAGATTTAAATAATCAAGAAACCGGTACTAAGTCATGTAATCTGTTTTTTGTTCCATATCCCATTTTAGTCAATAAGTTAATTTTTTTTAGTGAGTCAAAATTTATTTATTCCGTTATCCGTAAGTAAAGTTTACTCCACACCACGTGCAGGGAAATCGATCCAGTCGGTTATTTAATCGCATTACATGTACATATTTTATTCCGTTATTATCAAGTACAGTGAAATCCAGTCGAGTATTTAATCGCGTCACATGTGCATAATTTGTTTCGTTATTACCAAGTGCAGTGAAATCCAGTCGAGTATTTAATTGCGTCACATGTACATACATATTTTGTTCCGTTACTACCAAGTGTTCCAGTATGTTAGTTAATCGTGTTCACGTTCAACCACCAACCAATAAATATTCCAATTCCAATTATCAACCAGGCACCTGTTGACCTTTTATATAGCTAAGTTATAATATATATTGTTTAAAATAAATAATTTGTTTTGAAGTGCGGGTTTTTAACAAATATGCTTGTCTCATTTGATGCTGGAGACTGAGAAGAAACTCTGAATTAGCTCAGTATGCCAAAATAAATTTCGCAAATATAATTTTTCATTTGATATCATTGGAACTTGGAAGTGTTCCGCAACATTTCTTGAATTTCAGCAAAGAGTTAAATAACACATCCGACCCCAGATGATGTGGCCGGAGGATTTCTCGATAAAGAATTCTTAAAGAATCATTTGTACATCCAAAATCTCTGAAGTAAATTTTTATTAAAATCAATCCACAGACGTGCTACCTAACTCCATTTTGAGCTGGAGACGTAGTAAACTGCTTCAATTAGTTGTTCATTGTTCTTGTAAAAAAAACATTTGGTGAAGCAATTTTTTAATTAAAATATAATTAGCAGTGCCAAAATATAATTAGCAGTGTACCGGAATATTTGTTGAATTCTGATCATGTTTTATTTAAAAAAACTCCATCCCAGCTCCAAACGGAACTTCGCCGATGATGCACTAATTCCATTGAAATTTGGTATCTGACTTAACTAACATATTTGATGGTAAATGAATTAGATAGTTGCAGCGTATTCAAATGATGAATGAGGTTTCACTACAAATCTGTTTTTTAACCAGTGGATCGTCGTCAGTCGTCAACACCAAACCAATTTTATATAGCAATTTTTTTTTTTATCATGAACATAACAAATTTCGAGACTTAAAACTTCTTTTGTTTTTTTAAGTCGAAATGTTCTGGAATTGGCTTAGAGAGGTTTTTGCGAGAGGTTTGAATTTTTGATCAAAACACGTGGAATTTTTAGCTAACGATAAGTTATACTAAGTGGTTTGGTGTATTCGGCGATTTTTTACTTGTGGAAACAATGGAATAAAGAACCTGAATGAAATGTACAACTGTATTGGTATAATGTTGAATGAGTTGGCTTCTATGAATAAAACAAACATTTGCGAGTAATATAAACGCTTCAAAGACAGCCTTATAGACATTGAAGATGACAAGCGCGTTGAACGCCCCAGCAACCAACAACCGACGACATCGTCGAAAGAGAGTGAGGTTACTGATGATATTGGTGTAACATTTGAATCATGCCACACACTTTTTTCAAATGTTTTGGGCATGACACGTGTGGTAGCATAATTGGCTTCGATATTATTGAATTTCGACCAAAAGCAGTACCGAAAGGACATTGATCAGAAGTCACTGAATGAAGTGAACGGCGATCCAGATCTGTTCAAACGGGTCTGAACTGGTGATAAAACAGGAGTGTACGAATATAACGTCGAAACTAACGCCTAATGGTCCCAATAGAAGCTTCCTGAAGAGGCAAGACCACAAAACCCACGTCATGTTCGAAATATTATGAAGGTTCTGCTCAACAGTGAGTTTCGATTTCAATGGCATAGTATACCAAGAGTTCTTCCTCGACAGCCAACAATAAAATAAGCATCCAATATAGAAATGTCATGATACGTCAGGAATAAGTAAGCCAATCCAACAAAAAAAACTTGTAACAACTATAGACATGCAGCCCTGAAGTTCAAAAATCCCACGAGTTTTTTATCCAACCATGTATTTTATCACCTAGTAGTTTTCTTTCGAGCTTTCCGTATTTCTCGAAAATATTTGGTATTCGTAAAGGTAGTTATAAAATGTCCGAATTGATTTCATGGTTTACCATTTATCAGCATTTCATTATTTGGACTTTATCGAAACTCTATAATCGTCTTTTCCATTTTTTTGTAAGAATAACTGCAAAAATGGTCGATTTTTGAAAAATAAATTTTTTTTGGCGTGCCGTACAAATTTCTAAACGTGCCAAGTTTGGCACGCGTGCGACATATTTGCGATCACTGGTCTACAGAGTATAAAAGAAGCTTTCTTAATATGTTTATTTAAAAAACATTGTTGGGCTTTGGCGACTCTCGCCAGAGCCCAAAAATGTTTTTTTAAAATAACACCAAGATATTAAGAAAGCGTCATTTACCCTCTATACATCCTCTGTAGTCACAACATGGGAACCGCTCAGCGTGTATTAGTTGGCTTAGTGTAGCCCTTTGGTATGAAATTGATAATAATTTTCCAAAATTCGTTGCCAGCGCCCAACCCTCTGTTTTTAAATTACACAAACATATTAAAAAGGTTTATATATCCTCTATCACTCTATGGGAATTTCTCTCTCAGATTGTGTGTTAATTGGCTTAAGTGTAGCAGCACTTCCATCCATAGTTTTGTATGAAATTGATAATTTCTCAAAATTTATCGCCAGAACACGCAACCCTGTTTCGAACAATTCTAAGAGTGCGTGATATTTCCAGGTCTCGTTTTCGGGCCCTTCAGAATAATTGGGAAATCTTCGCCTTTTCGTTTTCCGAAGCAAAATTTTCTTTTCCTAACAAATGCGTGAAAAATGGGTTTCTTCTCTGTTTTCCATACCCAACACTTCTGTTGTTTTCTTCCATGCCCAAAAAAAGACCCTTATGATAAGTTTATTAAGTAATTACCTATCTATAGGAAAAATAAACTGTGTAGCATGTGTAAAGTACTTTGTCGCGGTCGAAAGGATGCTAGCAGAGTCCCACTTTGCGCTCTTAATATACACAAATAACTATTAGGACCAGAGACGTTCAATTTTTTCACACAAAATAAAAGTGCAAACATATATTTGTTTAATTCCAATTTGTGTTATTCTTCCATTCCCATAATTCATTATTCTCATCCCTTTCTTTACGAGCCACATCCTATAATAACCACCAACATTTTGGGCCACTGAAATGCTTCGTTTTAATTTCAAATATCACACTACCCAATATAAAAACTTAAATTCGCCGTTTAAATAGACAAAAAAAATTTCACTTGAGCATGCAATTGAGAATATAGCATAGGTATGACAAAATGACGATGTTTGTGCCTCTTCAATCTTATTGTAGTGGTATTTGCTAGACAAGCTCTTCAGAATTTGCAACTTGATACCCCATGAGTATACAATTCTAAAAGTCTGTCATAGAGTTTAAAGAAAGCTAATTTCGAAATTCGAAATTTTCTTCCTTTCAGTACCTGCAAAAATCATGAATAATGCGCGATACGCAAATCGTGGAAGGCTTACAAACAAAATTCTCGATATACCAATAATTCTGTGACAAGACACAACAAAGCCCCTTGCGATTTTCAAGTTATATCGAGAAACAAGAGTAATTTTGAAAAGCTGATATAATCTTAGAACTCTAGCACAATCTCGATATTTATGCACATAAAATTTCGAATATTCTGGAAAAACTCGGTTAAACATAGAATCATAAAATAATCTTGAAAAACCAAGAAATCACTATAAGCATATCGAATAATTTGAAAATGCCATGCAGCTTTTGCATTGAATAATCTTGCTAATATGACAATGACGATAAGTTCAAATAACTTCGATGTTGACCTACGCTACCCAACGCTATTTAAAACTGGAAATCTAGATACATTTAATTGGCTGCTATGCTTACTCGTAATTGAACTCTAACCTTAACTCAAATAATATCGAAAATGTCCAATAATACCGAATATAAAAATTTGAGTACAAACGAGAAACTCCAACTGACGCAAATAATTTCGAAAAGTTCGCATAATTTTAGGTTTCTAGAATAATCAAATAAATATATCAATGCGAAGTCTCAAAAATGTTGACTTATGTTGATAATTTCAAATATACATACATATATATGTATATGTTACATACCAAGCAACTCAATCCTATTCAAGCCCAAATGTCTAGATGAGACCGTCTTGCAATCTCGTCAACCAAAATATCGAATTAGACAAAATATCGATCAAAAAAATTGTCTCGAACTTAAAATATAGAATTTTGAAATATTGTCTTCGGTAATATCGATCGCTAAAATTTCGAAACTTAAACGGTTATTAATGAAGGGAATTCAAATTTAAAATTACACAAATTTATAATAAAATATTTTAAGCAATTTTATCCTATCCTACTAATATAATATTTGTGAAAGTGTGTTTGTTGCTCAATCACGCCAAAATGGCTGAATCAATTTTGATGGCAAATGGATAGTTTTTATGGCCGAGAGTAACATAGGATATGTGTCATATCCCTATTTTATATGGGGGCTAAGCAGTGTTAAAACATGTTGTTTTCAAAGCATTCAACATGTAGCAAATCAAAGACAAATTTTCAATTTCGTTATTTTGGTTTTGTTTTTGAAGTGAAATACTGCTATAACGAGAGTAAGCTGGATTTGAAATAAAAATTAAACAAAGATTTTTTTCGTCATAAAATAGTTTATTAGCTAGAGCGTTAAGCGGCGGATTATATCAGTAAAGGTCTCAAGTTCGATTCCACCAATTCGATTTCCAAACTACAGTATACCAACTGAGAATGGCGCAGCGGCGACAATTATTTATTTAGAAATACCTGGGGCGTATTCAATTAAGCAGCTTTTGAGTATGTTTCTGCAATTGATTAAGACAATCAAAGACAGATTGCTATGTGACAAATTTTTAATTAATATCGATTCTGTAAAACACTGATGTGAAAAGAAGAAACACCAGGAACGTGCTGCAGTGGGGGTAAAGTTGCTGTTCCTGCTACAGAAAATCCAGTCGAGCCATTGAGGACTCTATTTTTGATACAAACAAATAAATCGCGACGAAAGCAAATATAATTCATGTTTTCACATGACGCCCTTCGGAGCAGACAAAATTATTACAATAAATGATTCCCTTCGTCCCGCATCAAATCTGCAACCGCAATTTTTACAAATTTATTTTATGGGGGACAAGGATGCACAAACGAGCCGACATTGCCAGGTTATTCAGGATATCGATTGAGAAACCGTTAAAAAATCAGAAAGTTCTGCATGATAACAACCAGCTGGTATATTGTTTTAAAACTGATCTGGAGCATATCTCTGATAAAAGTTGTCAAGTGGTTATACATGCAAACCGTACACCACAAGAATAGTGGTACAACTATCAACGAGGTAGCAGCTGTAGTTATAGGCAATCAGAGGCAATCAGTATTAAGCCCGAGATATCGGCAAACTGAGGGAACTTGAAAAACAATTATGTTGTAAATTAAATCTAAAAGTTCTCTTTCAATCAGAAATCACAAAGAATCAAATTCCTTCAATTATAAAATAATAGTTGGGTTGGGTACCTTATAGGCACATGTAGGATATACTTCAATGATTTTTTTTTGCAAGATTTCTAGCTCATCTATATCTTACCAGACGCATATCCACTCCAAATCGGGCTTAAATACATTAAGCGCAACTGAATGTAGGCGTAGTATAATTGTATAAGGGATTTCTTAGGTAGGAGATGTTTTATACGATTTAGAACAAAAATATAAGTCACTATTTATTTTTTTATTTTATCTAAATGAAAGGACCAAGTAAGCCTGCTATCTATCATCAACCCCAAATAATTATACTTAATAACTCTTTCAATTCTGAAAGAGTTGTAAGTAATGGGTGTTGCATTTAAAACATCAACATCCAAAGCCATATTCTCAAAGAGTAGATACTTTGTTTTAGAGTGATTTAATGTTAAATGATTTAAATCAAACCAATTTTTGATCTTGCAAAGATCAGATTTTATTTTCCAGAACAAATGTTATAGTGATTCTGACGAGTAAGTAACTCCTCTATTCACTGTACGCAATGTACTCTGAATTTCACCAATTTTAACAATCTGGATTCTATTTGAGAAATAGGATTTAAATAATTCCAATTGAACATTTGACAAAAGAAATTTTAGCAATTTAATCATCATAATATATGGATATACAGAATCAAAAGCCTTACGCATATCTAGAAACAGACATCCGCAATACTGTTTCCTATCAATCTGCTTACTCAGGTGATCTGTCAGATTGAGGCAAGCAGCAACCGTACTAGAGTTATTATTTGTAAAGCCAAATTGAAAGCTTGATTTGATTTTGTTAGATTCAAGAAAACTGTTAAGCCTTTTCAACAAAACTCAAAATTTAGAATAACTGCATCAAAAAGAACAGTTTGATAGAGGCGAAACAATTTTAAAGACAACTAACAGTATCGTTAAGATTATTTCGCCTTTATCAAATTTTCCTTTTGATGTAGTGGTTCTTAATTTTAATAAGTTTGGAAAATCATATAATTTAATTTATGTTTGAGTTATGTTATTTTGGGTTATTGCCACAGAATTGTTGAGATAGATGGCAGGATTGATATTGAACGATAGTTGGATAAATCCATCTCATTGCCGGATTTATATACGGGAACCACTCTTGCTAATTTCAGAGATCTGGGAACAATACCAGTGGTAAAAGATTCATTAATGAATTTTGAAATTATTGGTAGGACATAATTTGCAGTATATTTTAAGAACTTAGTTGGTTATTTTATCTACTGGGATTGTAACATAAATTTGAAAAGTCTACAGTTTTCGGTTTCGGTAAATGACTTGTATTAATTTACAACTTCCTATTGACTCGCTAATAAACTTGAGCCATTGAATTTATAGATTTTTGTGGCACTAGTCTGAGGATGATTATAAATAATTTGCTTGAGATAATTCCACAGCAATCTTGGTTTATCAATATTTACAGTGACATTGTCATTACATATTTTCCTCTTAACTGATTTAATTTTTCTCGCTATAGTGGCACTAAGCATTTTATGTTTTTCAGCTATATAAATATCACAAGGATATCTTCGCTTAAGTTTAAATAATCTGTTACGCTCTTTTAATAATCATTTGTTAACCAGAACCCATTGCAATTTTTAGAAGTGTATCTCATGTGAATTGAAAAATTTTGGAACCTGTACATTAAGAGGATCGGGTACCTCCCATACGAATTGAACCAAAACTACCAAACCAACCAAAATAATCTACGAATAGACCAAAAACCACGTGGTGATTACGCTGAGCAATTTTATATTGTTGGCTTGAGGATTGAGTTGGACGTTGAATTTGGAGTTGTGTTGGGATTGGATTTGATTTTAAAAAACGATTCTTCGATAGGAGGATGAGTCTAAAGGGATCGCAGTGTGAGGGCTGCTCTACGCTTCACAACGAACAAACTGATAACAATGTCATTTGCAATTGATTTTGATCTCAAAAATTGTTAATTGAATTTAATCGATAACTTGTCTAAGCATGATACTAGCTAATACGCATCTTTGATTAATAAATTTCTGTGTCATAAATTTAACCATACAGCATTGAATTATTGGTAGTTAATAGTTTAAGCTTAACAATACAATTAATGCCCCATTTCTGTTGTTGTAGACTAGCTTGGATACAACCATATAGGCGTTCAGGCATAATCCAACGGACATTACATCATAAGAATGTTCTCTCGTACAAGTATTGATTGAGTTGGGCGTTGAGTTTGCGGTTAAGTTGAGGATTGAGTTGGATTTCATTTGCGGATTGAGATGGGGTTGAGTTGGGGTTGGGTTATGAATTAGTAAGCAGTTTAGCTGGGGATTTATTAGTGGATTGACTTCATGTACTCCTTTAGTTTTTCAGACCATGTTGATTTGGTAGTTGGGTTGGGCGTAAAGTTCGGGGTTGATTTAAGGGCTGGGTTGCAGTTCGAGTTGAAATCGGGTTGGTTTGAGTTCAGTTCATAAAGAAGTATAGTTTCCGTACCGCGTTGATTTGAGGATTAAGTTGGACATTGAGTTTGGGGTTAGGTCGGGGTTCGAGTTAGAAGTTGAGTTAGGATTAAGTTGAGTTCTTGGACTCATGCAGTTTTCGGAGTGTGTTGATTTGAGGATTGAGTTTGGGGGTTGCGTTTGAGGTTGAGTTGGGATTGAGTTGGGTGTTGAGTTAATGAGAGACTAGATTGAGTTGAGTTCATAAACGCATGTAGTTTTCAGACCGAGAATGTTTCGGGATTGAGTTGAACGTTGAGTTTGAAGTTGAGTAGAGTACTGAGATTTTGTTCAAGTTTGGGTTAAGTGAGTGGTTCAGTGGAGCATTGATTAGAGGTTGATTCGTGGCTGGAGTTAGGCGTTGAGTTTGGGATCAATTTGGGGGTTGAATTGGTGATTGAGTTGGGGTTGCTTTGGGGGATGATTTGCTGATTGCGTTGTGATTGAGTTTGAGGTTAAATTGGAGATTGAGTAAGGGATTAAGAGGTTCAGTTAGAGATTGTTTTGTAGTTGAGTTTGAGGTTAGATTGAGTTGACTGGAGATGAGTTCAAGTACGCACGTAATTTTCCGTACGGAAATTCTGATCACCTCTTGAGGTTTCAGCTTTTTATATTTTTTTGTATTGATATTACTATATGACTCATTTTGCGAAATTTCAAAAATATTAATTGTTTGTTTATATTCATGGATGATATGTTTATATTTAATTTGTTTGCGACCGAAACACCAATATAGTTGTGTTTGTGTAGGTAACACAAAAGGCCTGCAAAAACTGCTGGCTGCTGTATTCTTAATTTAATTTTTGATCGCCCAACTGCTTTTGCAGCAAAATTATATTTTTGAACCGTGAACAACTTCAATACGCCCAAAGTTAGGTTTTTTAGATTTGAAAATGGGAATTGTAGACTTATAGAATAGTAAACGAATTAGGAATTTATTTATTTTTCTTAGGCAGAATACATCGGAGTGGAATGGCCTAACTTAAATATGTACATATATTATATACAAAACAATTTAACCAAAACATTTTATAAAAATAAAACAAAACATAGTTGGTAAATTAAATTGAATAATTAAACAAAAATACAAATGCCATTGTTCAATGTTAAACCGTTATGTAAAAAATAACCCGGTTTGTTATTTATATTTACCTACTTGGTTTATTCTTTTTAATATAAAATCATCAATTTTTTTGTTTAAAGGTTATCCTCGTCTTCACATTAATAAAAATGACCAAGATAGAACTTCATCAGTTATGTGAAAATTTTTAAAACGTGTACGGTAAAGTCTGTGGTTCGTACAAAATAACTCTTCAATAACAAAAAATGTTATTGCTGCATTTTATTTTATCAACCACCATAATCGGTAGAATAAATTGTTTAACACCTTTGTGGTATGGTAAATCGCACTCCGATTACAATCCAATATCAAAAACACAATTTACTTGGACGGGAGGAAATTTTGTTTGGCCATGTTCAGCTACCAAAAAAATATATAAAAATTCTGGCCGATATATCCGACAAAATATTATTGCTACACGTGGAGTTATTTACAATAATGAAGCAATATTGGCGTTACCGCGATTCCGGCCTGGTATACCCGCCACACTGGTCAAAGTCGAATTAAAAAGTGGTGGATATGATGCAACTTTAACACCATTCCCAAATTGGAATATGCAAGAAGAGGGAAATTGCAACTCATTACAATCGGTGGTTGATTTATTTTTGGATCAAAATCATATACTGTGGGTATTGGATTCAGGGATTGTGAATGCACTTGGTACTCCGGTTAAAAAATGTTCACCCAAAATTGTGGCATTCAATTTGAAAACAACGAAATTATTAAAAATTATTCCGCTGGAAAAATTGGTCACGGGCACGTCACGATTACAAAATTTGGTCGTTGATTATGCACCCGATGGTCGATGTTTTTTGTATATAAGCGATGCTCAACAGCGAGCTATATTAGTGCATGATGTACAAGCATGCCGTGGCTTTCGTGTCATTTTACCAAAGGCCATTCTATGCGGTTGCACAAAGAAGGATGTTCTGTACATAGCACTAGTACGAAAAGTAAATGGTGATAATTCACTATTTCTTACATACTTAGGATCAAAAAAAGTGTATTCAGTTCCAACAGAACATCTGCGTAAGGGTAATACCCGGGGCCGAGTACTTGAAGTTGGAGATAAACCACAACGTCTGGTCATAATTGGTACCGATAATGGAAACGCTATATTTTTCCGATACGAGGGAAGAACGGAAATTTATCGTTGGGACACAACCACAAGCTTTCACTCAAAATCGTTTAAGGTTGTACATCGCTCTAGTCCATGCGAATTGGCGACACATGTAATGACTGATTATTTTCATGATCAGATGAGGGTGCTTGAAAGTAATTTCCCTGATTATATTCAAGGAACAGTCGGATGTGGTGCTATACAGCAGATTTCGATTATGCAGTATTAGGTTTTGTTCTGCAAATTTAGTCGTCTTAGTTGTCTTATATAAAAATGTTTTATAGGTTTAAGGTATAAAGAATTTATAATAAAATTTTTAGTTCTAAAAAATAATTCGTTTTATAAGAACTCTTTCCTAAGAAGTTGTTGCTCACAGGCATAACGTAATATTATACTAAGCGATAGTAAAAGACAAACACTTGTAACGGAGATTATATTTATTATTTACATGGTTTGCTTACCGCGACAATTAGTCACATCACGATTTGAACATGTTATCAATGTTATCAATATTATGTGTGTACACTTGACTACAAGCTGCGTAAGTTCATAATCAGGAAGTTAATATACATACTATATACACTTGCGTGCAAAAGTCTACATACACTTTAATTGAACTTATAAATCAATGGTTTTCTCATAAATCCAAATAAAAAACAGGAAATCAGTAGGAAGTTGGGCTACACTTATTTTGGGGTGACATTTTGAGTTGATGTGGGTAATTGTAGATAAGAGACTCTTGAACAATAAGATCAGTGCTTGGATCGTTATCTTGTTGGAAGGTAAACACTCCATCAAGAAGACCAAGATGCTGAGAATTTATCTTCAAATTTTCTTGTAAAATATTTAAATACACAAATCGTATCATTGTTGAAACCACAAACACAAATTTTCTCACTCCAGCTGACAACATACATCCTTCACACACCATAATAATAGCTCCGCCGTGTTTAACTGTGCCTACTGCATTTTGTGTTTGCAGTTCAGTATTTGGTTTCCGCCCAACTCTTATCTTCAAAAAAACATATTTTTCAAGAAAACATATTTTTTGTTTTATGTTTCAGAATTTATCATCCAATTGAACATCGCACATGTTGAATTTTATCAGCATCGGTTTAAACTAAAGGCAAATTACCCTAATTAAACAAATTTCAGAACTTCAACTAAAAATTATTTTATAATTCAACTATGTACATCAAAATCGGTTAAGAGGTTTGAAAAAGAGAATGGCCAGACAAAGTGACCGATTATGTGTCTCTTTCAGCGTCATCCATTCATCGGCCCTGCATTCGTTGGTGCCGATTCCAAGGTCTGCTTGGGGGTCCACTTTCGCGAACAAGGAACGTGTCCAGAGCAAACCACCTTATCCATAATCTCGTGATTTTTTTTTCGCTAGTGCTACATCCCATAGAGGGATTTGGCCGCTTCATGATGGAATTTCATAATAATTTGTTTGTTTGGATAATGAGTGATTAATTCATTGACCCTACACAAAAACCAGCCATGTGATTTTTTCATCACTCGCCGGGAATCGAACCCAGGACCTCCGGAGTTAATTATTATTATTGTTGTAGGGCCATGTGGGCATTTAGCCACCTCGTACTGCGACCTAACAGATCTTTAGTGCTTCCAAGCCCTGCTTAATTATCCATCCAGTCAATATTCAGGCTCTTAACGAGCCTAATAATACTTCCGGACGGTACGTTATACATACTATCTGGCTCATTGCTCTCCCTTCTAGATGTTTAATGTAGGAAGTACTTCTACTGGAAAGACGGTAGCATTGGTTTCCAAGGACTTCGAGAGGGCAGTCCCACTCCCGTATACTCCTAGCCCTGCCCCGACTTCCGTTTTGATTTTACTCGTACGAGTTGCTGGGAATGGAAAGTCGCCTTAGGTCACTCAGCTTTACTACAGGAAGGCTAAATAAGACTGAAGGATGCCTCGTATCCAGAGTTCGCATAATTTGTACTGATTAACCTATCAGCCATTCATCCTTCAGCATATGCTGTTCCACCTTAGATTAGGGTTTTTTGCCAGGTTTTCTCCATTAGCGCCGTACTTTAGCCTATGCCAAAAGGCCATATTCTGCCTAGTGGTGTCAGTTTCCAGTGGTTGCTACGAGGAGGCAGCACATACACTTGCGAATTGTGATCAGGTTAACCGTTACACAATTGTACCCATCATGCAGCTGCCCAATACATGACCAGAACAGCTCACATGATGCGCACCCTAATGGAAGGTTACGGAGCTGGTAGATCAATCTACTCAACTTTAGTCCCCCCTCCAATAGACGCTAAACCACCACCTCCGGAGCTTAAAGCAAGCATGATAACCACTGTGCCACCGCGGCGATCTCGTGATTGATTCGCATAATATATGCGGCTCTTTGATGGGAGCGATAATTATTCGAATGGTATGACGCTTAGTTTTTGCATATTTTGTGCTGAAAATGTCCAAGACTTGCTAACAAAGATGATAACTAAGTAGTCTTATCAGCGCTTTGTAGACGTTCAGTTCACTTTACGCGATGAGGAGACTTGAATGTTTTAATGTTAGCGTAAAATTCTCGGTAACTTGTTGCGATCTTCGATAAAATGCCTACAGAAATAGAATTTTGCTCAATGGTGTGATTCTAAATATTTAACATTGTCTGGCTTCTCGCTGTGACCATATTTGGCCTTCATTTCGTTTATCTGAAGGCCAATTTGTTGGGCTGTTAATTCCAACGGATTAATTCTATACAACATTCGTTAAGAAGCTTTATAATACTGATAATTTCGTTAAACTGATGTTCGTTATAAAGATATTTTACTATATTAGAAGAAGCGATAAGAAAGATATAATTTCTTTTATTTCTACATATCCGCAAAGTTGATGAAGCTATTTATAAGATCTGAACTATTTTATGAAATTATTTTAACATTTGTTGTGAAACTAAATCAGGGGAAACACCAAGGAAGATCTAATGTCATTGACCTGTATCTGTAAGGTTGGCGAAACTATTTGTGAGATTCGGAGAAAAAATTGGAATATCAAGTTTTGTAAACAAAATTTTATAAAAAGACTTAATCAATCAGACAAGAAACTAAAACTAAAAATCGTACAAAATTGTATTGCGATCCGATGCTATGTGGCTTTGAGGAGTTCTGGATTTTAGTGTTTGAATTATATAAAAAAAAACATTTCTGGAAAATTTTGTGATTTTTAGATGTTCTGGAAAAGCAGGGATTTGGCAGCGAAAGCCCTCTTCTTCTAACGGTATGAAACGAATTAAAATATTTCTAACAAATTGAAAATTGTTCTATAATTCATTTTAATTCATTATAATTGAATCGGTTAATTACCAAAGGGAACAAGTCGGCATTTTTCCGATATGGCAATTTTGATGCAGTTCGATTCATTTTAGAGAGATCTATCGTAGGAATCAACAAAAGGAATAAGTTGGTTCATTTGACAATCTAATGTAGGAAGTTAGGCACACACTTTTTTCGTTTATTTACGAAGAGGAATAAGTCTGACTTATTTCCTTTCGTAACTTCACCACAGAAAAGATAGAACAGATATGGATGTTCCAAAGCATTTACATATGAATATTCAACTTAAGAAATTTATTCCAACTCAAACCTAGCCAGATTAGACAGGGACGATAGATTGGAATAAAAATCAAAATTGTTGAACAAATTTGTTAATTAATAATTACATTTGTAGATAAACAATAATTCTTTATAATGCATTCGTGTTGAATACATGCATTAGAAAATGATGAATGCACAAACATTTGGTTTGCACTAAACATGTGCACACACAAATTATTTCCATTATATGTTCTTTTTTTTTCGTTTTATTCTATGCAATCTTTTCTGGGGCTCAAGGCACTCCCAACTCTTTCGCAGTTAACTTTTACCGTCCTACTTTACGCAGTAGTTGCCAAATCGAGGACGTGCGGCTATAGACCCATTTTGTATAAACCACCTGCACATTGCATTGCTTCATGCCAGCCTATAGTGCCGACATGAAAGGTGGATCGGCCCATGGATTCCGCACTCTCAACAGGGGGTCATAGATGTGTTCATCGTCATCACCGATCGTAATCAGATGATGAGAATCCCTTTTGCATCCCGCCCCTGTAGGGATTCGAACCCGGTACCTCCCAATCCAACCGCCGTAGCTTTAACCACTGCGCCGTTTGGTCGATCATTTATATGTTCATTCTTTTTGTGATTTCACCGCCAACAATATTTTTTGTCATTCAACTGTCAAAAGTTACTGGACTGGGAGGTTATATCTTTCGTTGTTTTTATTGTGGTTTTGCATTAAAATGCCCGATTCTGAGTCTGAAAACGTTATTCCAAGTGTTTCAACTACCAAAAGAAAGAAAGGTGACTTTTAAATGAAACCAAAAAACAAACAATTAAACGTTGTCGTTTGGAAGGGAAGGAGTATACGAAAACATCAGGGAAGTGGGAAGACTGTACTTGCAAATAATCCTGGTGAGACTACGTCGTATTTTGGTAAGTTGAAATGTTATTCAAAGATCAGTGAAGAATCTAAATTCCAGCCTTTCCATGAATTGTACAGCCTCGGTACATAACACGAACAAGACATTTTTCTTCAGAGCCTTCTTCAAATGAACAATATTAAACAAAGACGGCCACGGCTATAAGTGCTGTAAAACCGAGAAAATGCTCATTTAACTATTTTGTGAAAGTACATGATGAGAAAATACTTGTATGCAAGAAATCACTTTTGAGCATTTACTCCATAAAGAACAAAGCACTCTTCCGACTTCAGAAGTTACTTCAAGAAGGAAAATTACCTCATGCAGGTAATACTATGAAGAGGCCTAACGAAACATGCACATTCTTACTAAAGTATATCCAAGAACAAGTCTCAGATAAAATTAAAAAGCTTTACAATTTCACAGATGGGTGTGAAGGCCAGAACCGAATCACAATATGATTAGTTTATGCCAGGCTCTGGTAGGCACAGACGATTCTGTAAAATTGTCCACCGCTTCCCAGTCAGGCATTCCTATCTTTTGGAAACAGATAGGTATTATTTGCCAATAGAAGAGTGTGAAATGATATGCAGCGCCCACAGGAAATTCACAGTATCAATGGTAGAAACTGATGATATTCTCAACTTCAAAAATTGGTGGTGCAATTTTACAAGAGGGATGCGCTATCTCTTTAGAGAGTCAAACAAAGAATGTTCCACGTTCTGAAAAGCAACATTTTCTGGTATCCTACTTTACTGAATTTGGGTACTCCTCTCAAATGAAAGGCTGTGTTATAACCGGAACTTTCATCGGTAATGTTATGAGAACAAACACCATTTAGTTGCTTTCCAATCGACCAACCGCAAGCACCCGCTAGTGAACCGCTAGTAGAATGGTTTTTGTCTTCGCTAAATAATCTATAGATAATTTAGCGAAGACAAAAACCATTCTACTAGAGGTTCACTGCGGGCGCTTGCGGTTGGTCGATTGGAAAGCAACTATGATTTAATAAAATAGAAGACTTGAGGCGTAAATTGGCCTAAATGTTAATAAATATTTTTTTTAAGACTAATGTGTTTATTTTTTTCCTTAAAATTATGATTAATAACCAAAGGGAATAAGTCAAGCAATCGGGATACCTCAGCCTGATATTCGACATTCACGGTAAAACCTGGTTTTGGCTTACATTACATACATACATAAAGGGGCGGTCATTCGCTATCTCTTAAGCCCCAATAACTCATTTCTGGCCCTACGGATTTCTTTTTATTGACTCGTAAAATGTTTGAAAAAAGTAAAAAAAAAACTTAAAACTGAACTTTTCATTGCAATAAAAAACTTAAACATGACCGTTATTGGGGCTTAATAGATAGCAAATGACCCCCCTCTTTCGGCCAATTTAATTTGGCAAACGATGCACCAAGCACCCTGTATAATGAAATTAAAAACAAGCAACAAGTCGATGTTATATAAACAGACTTTTCAAAAGCTTGTGATAGGATTGACCATTCAATCCTTATTAATCAGATAGATAAGCTGAACTGTCCGTACATTCCTATTAGATGGTTACAATCTTATTTATCCTATATTTATCCCAGTATCTATTTTCTTTAGTTGCGATTTTGTATCTAGCGGATGAGGTCTACATTTTTTTAGTATAGGTCTCAGCCCGCTGATTATGCCCAATGTTTTTGATTTCTATTTAAATTCAAATTTTAGTATGTTCGAAATAGAATTACGATTAGCATTTTAAAAACGGATTTAATCTATCGAACCGATTTTTGGCCTAAACATTTTCCTTCGGTTCAAATATATACCTTTGGGAATTTGGTCGAAATCGGTGGAATTGGAGACAAGCCAAACAAACAGGGGGCCTATTATGAATTTGATGCGAAGCGGATCACATTTCGCATTTTTTGCGATTCAACAAAAAGCTTATTTTCAATTCAATTTTATTTTTGAAAAATCCGCCGTCTTTTTCCATAATTTGGCGCATCATTCGACACTGAGCGGTTTAAATGCGAAAAGGTTGTTTTATAATACAAAAATGCGTAATCGCATGAAAATGCGATCCGCTTCGCATCAAATTCATAATAGGCCCCCAGAATTTGAGTTTCATATACCTAGATATCAAATTGCAAAAGTTTAATGAGCCATTATAAATAATTTAATTTCAAAATTTTATTCAAATAATATTAATTCGATCAAACTTTTTCTCATATTCTTTCTTATTTATTTCGACAAGCCTAATTTTACCTAACATTCGCCCTACCGGTTGCAAAAAGTGACCAATTATATCAGCAATTGGTTTCAACATGTCGCATATAGATGAAAAAATATTGTACAATAAAATCATTACCGGTTGCAGCAGACCATTAAAAATGATTGCTAGAAATGGTTTTATAAAATAATCCGATGTCATTTGAAGAAATCCCACTAAAACTGGCCTTACTAAGCTGTAGAGAAGAAATCGATATCCCTGCATAAAAAATGAAATAATAAAGGCGACCCCAATGTGCACTGAACCAAAAATTTCAGCCCAAAATCGTGTTGCATGATTTATGGTTTGTTGTGCCAATATTTCGCTAAAAATATGCGGTGGATAATCGGTCGTTTGGAAATATGCGGAATTTCCATGATCAAAGTAATAGATTTCAATATTTTTTCGTATTTCAGTTTCATCTTGCTTCGAATTATCATCACATTCTTTATTCCCTGCTTCATAATCATTAGTGTCATTAACAAGAAGAGTTTCATCGCCTGTCTCGTTATTTTTTACACAACAGCCACCAAATGTTGTTGATATTTTTCTTTTAACATTATCCTTGAATGCACTAGAACTTGGTGCAATTTTAACATCATTTTCGGTTGAAGTTTGAGGTTTAAAATTATTTTCTTGGTTCACTTGATCTAAGGATTGTCGCACATTGTCTAGATTTAATGACAATCCTGACTTAGTATTTAAACAATGATACTTTTTAAAAACTTTTGGTTTGGGAGTTTTAGTTTTTGTTTGCTTACTTGGCCGAGACTTCTCATTGTTGCTTACAAAAAATTCAATTCGCTATAATAATTATAACAAGAACATAAATTACAAACAATTTTAAGTATAATTACAAAGAAACAAACAGTAGGTGATTTATGACCTCGTCTTCCATATGCTTTCATTTTGTAAACATCTTGCGTTGTGTCACCGGTAAATGAGGTTGTTGATTCAGATAGGAGATCTTCCGTTTGTATAGTGGTATAACTAGCCGATGATAATATCTCAACCCGTCGAGTTTCTGGTTGGCCAAAATGATCTTCAATCAAATTTTTAATATCGTTTTTTACAGCGCATACATTTCCCAGTTCATCAGGCACTTTTACACGATTTTTCTTATCGTTATCCAAAATAGTTATACTTGTATTCGTCATGTTCTGCATGCAAGATTCTTATAGTCTTTAAGGTGAAACACAATTATAATTTGAAAAATAATAATTGAATCCAATGGAAACGTTGTTCACATAAATTCTGAATTAATATTTTGTGATTACTACATACCATTAAATATAAATCGAAAAGCTCGGTTAATCGTTAGAAATCAAGCACTAAATGAACCACATAATCATTAATTGTAAGCGGCGGAACGAAAAAAGAAGTATTATGTTTGTAGGGGTTGGATTGGGTGAATACCCATACGACAAAAGAAGCAATAGACATATAGTTTATAGGGTAGACGGTAGAAGGAAAAACGCATTGTAAAGTGAAGGTTATAATTTAAAAAGGAGAAATAAAAATACATTTATATTAAAGTAATCGGGGTGTATTTATTAATAAAATAATAAAAGTGGAAGAGCTTATAGTTTCAGAAGTGGGATAATAAAGTGATATTGAAGGAAAATAAAGGGATTAATAGAAATCCGACATAAAATAAAAATTAAACGATGGCGTCGAATTTTAATGTACGCGAGTTAAAGAAAGAATTAGCAGCACGTGGACTTAGCACTGCTGGGAAGAAGGAGGAATTATTGGAAAGATTACTGCGGAGTATGATGGTTAACCAAGATGCTGAATCGGAGGATAATGATTCCATAATAAGTGAGGCGCAGAAAAAACGTGACAAGACCGAATATAGAAACATGCGGTTTTCGATTAGAGATGTGATCGAAATATTGCCTACGTTCGATCCTACTGATGAAAGTGGTTTAACATCGGAACAATGGACTCAACAAGTAGAGGAATTGATGAGAATACATGGAATAGATGAGCGCATGATTATTTTGGCATCAAGCAATAAATTGAAGGCGTATTCAGGAAAATGGTACGAAACAATCGAAAAAGATGTTAAATGGGGTACGTTCGCAGATCAATTGAGGAAGAATTTTAAGTCGCGCAGAAGTCAGGCAGAAATGCACGAGATTCTAAGAAAGAAAATAAGAAATCGGGAACAAGGTTTAGTGGAATATTTTTATGAGATGTGTGCGGTGGCGAAGAAAAATATTAGTGAAAGTGACATAATATATTACATTATTCAAGGAGTGAAAGAATATAAATTGAGTACCGCTTTGAAAACGGTACAGATAGAAAGTTTAGAGCAGCTAAAAGAACGAATCGAATGGTTTACACTAATGAATAGAAACGAGGAGCGGGAGCGTAAACCAGTAAAGTCTGACGGTTTTAAAAATATGGAAAGAGGGTTTAGGAGCACTAATAAGGAAGATACAATGGATGTAAGACGTCAACAGTGTTACAATTGTTTTGGAAATGGGCATATTGCGAGTAAATGTCCAAAACCGTTAAGAAAGCCAGTTTGTGGTCGATGTAATAAGATTGGCCATAGCAAGGAACAGTGTAAAGTGAAAATGGATTCAACGGACGGAAAACAAACGATAAACGAGATCACAATGCCGGGAGAGGTGCAGGAAGCTGCAAGGCAGAGTAGCAATAAAGAAATCGAGGTGGATCAGCAGGGACAAATCCAGGCGAGGGTGGAAGTTAACTGTAAACTGGTGACCACGAAGATGCTTGTGGATTCAGGAAGTGTTGTGAGTATTGCGAAAGAAAGTTTTGTAAAACCGGATAATTATATTATCGTCCAAAATAATTTATTAAATATAACCGGGATAAACGAGAGTAGCTTAAAAGTGTTGGGTAAACTTTCAACAAATATTATAATTGAAGAAAATGTTTATAAAGTAGATTTATTGATAGTAAATAATGAAACAATGGATATAGATGTCATCTTAGGTAGGGATTTTTTGAACAAGAATCACATATCGACGGTAAAATTTATTCAGGCGAGTACCTTCAGTCTCGACCTGATGAACCAAGTATCTTCATGTGGGGATACGTTAATGTTGACGGAAAATCGAGTAGAGCTTAGCATAGGTGATTCGGAGGAAACGTTGAGGTATAAGGACAGTGTTGTAGACTTATACGAAAGGTATTATTGCAATGAGGAAATTAAATCAGAAGGAATTAGATACGAAGCCGAAATTAAATTAAAAGAAACCAAGGTAGTAAGAGCAAATCCGAAAAGGTTTAGTCATTATGAGTTTAGTGAAGTACATTGGGAAGCTTTTAGTTTATTGAAAGAGTTGTTGATTAGCAAGCCAGTATTAGGTATTTATGATGTAAAAAACGAGACTCAGTTGCATACCGATGCATCATCGTCAGGATATGGCGCCGTATTAATGCAAAGGCAGAAGGAGGATGAAGAGTTCCATCCTATAATGTATTTTAGTAGGAAGACTACTGATGCGGAATCAAAGCTGCACAGTTTTGAATTAGAGACTCTGGCGGTAGTATATGCTATCAAAAGGTTCAGACCGTACTTGTTTGGTATACACTTTACCATTGTAACAGATTGTAATGCTTTACGATTAACTTTAGCAAAGCGAGATTTGAACGCAAAAATAGATAGATGGGGGTTATTCTTAGAAGAGTACGATTTAGAAGTAATCCATCGTGGAGGAGACCGAATGAGGCATGTAGATGCAATAAGTAGAATGCAAATATACTATTTAGAAATGAATGAAAAAGATTTATTTGTGGAAAAGATTTATATATGTCAACTAGAGGATGAAGGTATACAGGAAATAAAGTTAAGGGTATTAAATGGGAAGTTAAAGGGATACGAACTTCGAGAAGGCATAGTGTATAGGAAGGATAGAGATAAATTGCAATTGGTGGTACCTGAACGAATGATTAAGTCAGTTATTTGGAAGTATCATGATAATATGGGTCATTTAGGGGAAGAAAAGGTTTGTGAACTGATCAAGAGACAATTTTATTTTGCTAAAATGAAGGAGAGACTTAAGACCCACAAGGAAGAATGTATGGTATGTATAGCCTACAATCCTAAGCCAGTTAGAAAGGAAACATTATTAAATGGTATCGAAAAAGGCAATGAACCATTTCTAACGATTCATGTGGATCATTTAGGGCCTTTAGAGGTGACTAAACAGAAAAATGTTTATTTGCTTATGGTAGTAGATGCATTCACAAAATATATAAGAATGTATCCAACGAAAACAACGAACAGTATGGAGGTGTGTAAACACTTAAAAAGTTATTTCGAGAACTACAGCATGCCAGACAGAATTATAAGCGATAGAGGTTCTGCGTATACTTCTCGAATGTTTGAGAATTTCTTGCACGAACGTAAAATTACGCATGTCAAGGTAGCGACGGCTTCACCAAATTCCAACGGGCAGGTAGAACGATATAACAGGGTAGTTGTACCAATACTTGCCAAGATGGTAGACGAAAGGAAAAAAGAATGGGATAAATTGATACCAGACGTAGAGTATTTGATGAACAATACAATAAATAAATCAGTTAATGAAATACCGGCGAAATTGTTATTCGGCGTGATTCAAAAAGGGGTGAAATATAAAGATATAGAGATAGATCGGAACGGACGAGAGGACGTCAGAGAATTAGGAAAACTTAGGGAACGAGCTAAATCGGCTATAGACAGACAGCAGGATTATAATACGAGGTATTACAATAAAGGAGTTAAGAAGGGAGTTAGATACAAGAAGGGTGATTTGGTAGTAATTAGGGACCATCCTCAAACTGGGATAAATGCCAAATTGAAAAGAAAATTTAAAGGTCCATATCGAATAGATAAAGTTTTGGACAGAGATAGGTACGTAGTCAAAGATTTAGAAGGATATCAGGTTACTAATAAACCTTTTGAGGGAATATTTGATGCGCGAAACATGAGGGTATATGAAAGGAAGGAAGAAGGCTCGAAGATTTTGTCAGAGGAGGAAGCGGATGATTCCCATATGGAAGATATCGAATACTTGGATTCGGAATACGAAATTGAATATGTCAATTCCGACTGAGGGCGATATATCCTTTGTTTCAGAATGATTATGTAATGTAATTTTAAGAATTATTATAAGTATTATATTTTATGTATTATTTTTTAATGAATGGAATTACTAATTAAGTTTATATGTATATATGTATATATTAAAAGAATGTAATGTAATTTAAATAAGAGGTTAGCGAGGGCGCTACAGATTGTCAGGTTGGACGAGCTGTAAGCGGCGGAACGAAAAAAGAAGTATTATGTTTGTAGGGGTTGGATTGGGTGAATACCCATACGACAAAAGAAGCAATAGACATATAGTTTATAGGGTAGACGGTAGAAGGAAAAACGCATTGTAAAGTGAAGGTTATAATTTAAAAAGGAGAAATAAAAATACATTTATATTAAAGTAATCGGGGTGTATTTATTAATAAAATAATAAAAGTGGAAGAGCTTATATAATCAAGTAAAAATAGGTCAATTTCATCCTTCTGTAAAAACGAATGGTACACGTATCTCCCGTATTTAGGTTTTAGACAAGGGAATAACGGATTCACACAAAGAAATCATGATAGAACCGAACTCGCGTTCTGGTCTGATACTAAGATATCTGTAGGGCACATGTGCTTGCAATAACCATAGTGGTCGTCATTTTAGTAGTCTGCGGCGTACGTCTACACGAAGAGCAAACCCGTAATCAAAATGAAGAATGCCCTTTATTATTATATTTAAAATAACTAACGTACAGTTTATTCAATAAGAAAAAGCAATTTTTTTCTAAACTAATGGCAAACATTATGACCATTGAACTAAGACAAGATTCGAATACCAAAAATGGAAACCACTTGTTTTTAAATTTCCACTATCATGACAGCAAAACTATATAAGACTATCATGATATAAAATGTCGTTAATCTTATGGAAATTTCACATTATCATATTTTTATTGAACATTCAAAAAATTGCTTACATTTTTTAAATATATACACAATATAATAAATATTTAGTTATGTAATTTTATTTAAATAAAAGCTGCTGCTTTTGATACAATATCTTTTCGACACATTGGACAAGAAAGTAAAATTTTATTTGAACATTCCTCGCATAAGCAAACATGACCGCAAGGCAAAATAATAACTTGTTTTGGATTTTCAAAGCAAATCACACATTTTAGATCATCTGGAAGATTTTTTTGTTTATCATTCGAACGCCTCTCTTTTCGTGCCGCCTCTAGCGTTTCTTTTAATAATTTTTCGCTGCGTTGTTGCTTTTTTTTTAGATAAATCCGTCGTCCTATCACAGCTAGCAGAATCACCGAGATTGTGCCGCAAAACACAATTTTTACTCTAACAAAATACATATAAAAAAAATATTATATGACGCAAATTTAAAAACCAGCAGTATACTTGCATTGATGAAGACTTAGCTTCCTGAAATTTCTTAATTAAAATATTTTTAGTGGATGTTGTTAAGAACATAGGACCATTATTTGAGGGCTGTAATTTCAAACTATCACCGTCTAATTCCAGTTCACCAATTGCCGTTATAAAACTACCGTCACGTAACATTTCCTCTGTGGTTTGCAAGCCACGCTGTCTTATGCCCGAAAAAAAACCGAATACATGGTCGAAAAATGAGAGCTTCGATGGTTCGTAATTATCATAAACAACATCCAAATCTAAAATTTCGGCCGAAATACCATCTAAAATTTCTACACCTATTTTCTCATTATTGATTGTAAAAGGCACTTCATTTGACGACACATGTATTAATTTCCGTTGCTCGGTCCAAAATCCAGCAAAGCCTCGGGCAACCCGATGCTCACTCAATTTAATCACTTGGATTACTCCACTAACACTTGGAGCGAATGCACTTCTTATTGGATTACCAATCGAGACAACATTACCACGAATTATAGCATAGGGTATTTTTTGATTAGGTTTAGATTTTACGTAAGATTTTAAGTTGCCATCGATTTGAAGTTGTTCGGCAGTCTACAAAAAAATTAAAGGGCCAGTCAAATTTGAGGTTATATTTTGATTAGCTATGATCGTTCTACCTTTAATGCGCTCAATGTCTTTTTATATCCAACATATTCTTTAAAACACAAACCTAATATTATTAAATCAACACCCAAAAAGATTGTTTCATTTAAATATTCCATAATTTAATATATTTCGAATTATTTTCAATTTTTATTTCACTTTTGTCCGAGTAAATGACATAATTTTTAATGTTATTATGAAGGGTTTATTGTAAAACCGGCTACATAAAATGTCAAAATAAAATACACAGCACACGACAAATTATTTATCCACAGTAACAATTTGCATTACTTCTTTAATAAACTCCTCTTTATTCCCTTTTATTTCTCCTACCATTCGATCTAGATAATTTTGTTGATGCTGTATGATAAATTTATTCGAATGTTTTATGGTCGCTCCGATATATAAAATTCGGAATTTTGCTCGCAGACCGCAAATCTGGAAAATAAACCAAAAACGTTTACAAAGTAATATTGAAATCACCTAAGGTATAGAACATACCAAGGTTATTAAAGGAATAATGCTAGTAATAAATCTGTGTGGGCCGTGACGAGCACGAATAATAACTATATTAGTTTTTGAATTACAATACGTGATATTAAAGCCACTATTTATTGAAGCCACACCAAATTCTCCGTAGTACCGTGCTATATAGTCCAACAAGCAGGTACTCAATTTTCCACCATTTAAACCTTTAATCATGCTGTTCTCATCTGTTGAAATAATTTCAACTACAATATATCTATGTCGAAAATAAATAAATAATTTGTAATTCATTTTTAATATAAGTTTCCATTTACTATTTTACCGATTTTTTAACCGAACCATTTTAATTTATATTTATTTACATGCTTCGAACTGTCAAGTGTCACGATTATGAAGTTTGCTGTATATGCTGAATAAATATTGAAAGATTCACAATAACCGTTCATGGGAACATGTCCAACAGTGACACACATAGACTGTGATACACGCCGAATTTGCCCGCCCACGAAATTTGTTGTTTGGTTCAACTTACTTTCGAAGGATACGAAAATAAACTAAACCAAAAAAAAAAATGACGGGGGGATAAATTCACAGTTTATGGTGTGTCACTGTTGAACATGTTCTTCTACCATTCAAGGTTATTTATTCGCTTTTTAATACCCTTGACAGACTAGGGATTAGCTAAGCGCGATTAGTGATTTTTTCGAGATTAGCTGTAGTGTGTCAAGTTGAAGATTAGCTAATCTCGTTTTATTTGAGGATTGGTCACTAATCAAGATTAGTGCACTAATCCTTGAAAATTTTCGAGCTTATCTCGTTGTATTGGGTTTAGTGATGGTACAAGTGGCACTACAATGTGAAATAATTATTTAAACATTGCTGAAAATGCAAGTGGCGTGAATTTACGATAGAAGTTATAAAATCAATGACATCTTAAAAAATTTGTGCTGAATAAATTTTGAGGAAATAGAAAATCTAGTGTGTTTAACCACAGAATAATAAACAACCAGAACCGACATTACGTGGACCAAGAAATTTTTGCTCTTACCTTATATTTTACATGTTAATTTTGAATTTTCAGCCACTGAACGATAATTTAACACCGAAAATCTTACCTTCTATAAAGCAAGGTCAAAAAAATGAGTCCAATTTTCTCCATATAAAAACAGCGTTATGTCGCTTCTGGGTATTCTGTGGTATAACCACAGAATACCCAGAAGCGACATAACGCTGTTTTTATATGGAGAAAATTGGACTCATTTTTTTGACCTTGCTTTATAGAAGGTAAGATTTTCGGTGTTAAATTATCGTTCAGTGGCTGAAAATTCAAAATTAACATGTAAAATATAAGGTAAGAGCAAAAATTTCTTGGTCCACGTAATGTCGGTTCTGGTTGTTTATTATTCTGTGGTTTAACTTAAAGTGACTGACATCTGGTGGACATAATTGAAATTATAGTTCAAGGTGAGCAGCAATCAAAAAATATTTAATTGGACAATTTTGTGATTGATTTCGGTTTAAAACAATCTTTTATTGTACATGAATATATGTACATACATAATATATTTATTTGTTCAGCGACAAAGTAATTCAAAACTTTCACACATAAAATGCTGAATTGCTGTTCACCTTTAAGCACTGTGTCAGAGTTTGAATTTCTGTAGTTCGTTGCTATGCATAGGGCTTCTCATTTCAGTTCTGCAAAATTCGTGCACTTCCGAAAAATGTTCCTACTCTCACTAAACTTGGTATTCTTCTTCTCAGCGAGACACAAATGTTGTATTTTCAGTTTTCCGGTGATTATTCAGCGATCGGTATTAAAGGTTATTCCTTAAACCATCCATTTCTTAATCCTTATTCTATCCCCAGTTATTTAATTAAATGTAGGCTTAAGTTCGAACGATGATTGCAACTTTTTATGGGTTGAAATTCAGGTCTCGAAATACACCCTCTTTCTTTGCGACCTTACAGGAAACGCTGAAATGTTTGTGGTGGATTATCAATGTTCATAAAGTTAAATGTGGCTTCCACATACTCTTCTTCCCTCACACCAGCTGGTGCGGTGGGCGAATTGTTTGCAGCTTTAAATCGGCTTACTCAGCTCATAGCTCTTCTTACGAGAATAACATATCGGATCAACGACACGGGTCATCCCTTGGACCTTCTAACAAGTCATCCTGAGAAATACGTCACGTTTGTCAGTTTCCAAATTGGTTAAATATAATGAACTATCCTTCGTCGTCTCTTGTCGAGAGAGTAGTGTAGTGTATCACCTAACTGCTGACTGCAGCACTATAAGAATGCTGACTGAACAGGTATGAACTGTTTCTTTCGGGAGTTCGATTGGTGTACGTGCTTCGCCTTCGGTAAAATTGACATTGCGGCAATCCTAATTTCTATTGTCATTCTCACAACAACGGAACCGTTCATTCCGTTCAGTCTTTCCGAAACCGCAAAAGTCGTGCGATCCAGGTATGCGTGCAAAATGGTGGCTGCTTCCAATGAAGCATCCTTTCGTAAATATTTCAAAAACCTTAGCAGATTTTAGGATGGCTGGAAATCGAGCAACGACAATCGTTTCTAAGGCTGAAAAAGATCAAAGGTAAAATGCGAAAGATTTTAGATTCAGCAAGCGCCGGTAATCCTTCTGAACGTCCCCTGATACGGCAGAGAACTTTCTGGAAAACAGGAAACCTAGTACACCCCCTTTAAAATATGAAACCAATATCTACCTATACAACAATCCAGAAAAACGCCAACTTCTCCCTCTAGTTGTTAAAGTTCTTCCAGACATTGATGCCAATAAATCAACTGGGTCTAACAGTATTCCCCTAATTGTTTTTTTAAAAAAATGATGCAAATCTTTCCCTAAACCTTTATTTGTTCTGTTCCACCTATGCTCAGCTCTCAGCGTCTCCCCTTATATTTGAAAAATACCCAATGTACATCCAGTGTGCAAGAAAAGCAACAAATCTGATCTTTCGAATTATTGCTCAAGAGCTGTTGTTATCTTAGTGCTCTCTAATTTTCTAGAAACAAATATCATTAACGGTAAATTTTTTAGCTATTTAAATAACAACAATGCAGATGTTAAACGCGGTGGGACACCGTGCAGAGCACAACTTACGTCCGAGAATACCAGCAACTTACCCAGCATTAATAGTAGACGATCGAAGAGCTGGATTAGGATTCACAAGAACGTTACAACGAGTTTTGAGTTTCAAAATTACATTTTCACTTTTCCAAAATTTACGCAAGCTCTTACCCATGAACTGTGGTGATACTACCATAAAAAGAAGTTTTTAAAAAGAAAGGATAACAATAATTTTTAAAGTGAACAAATTTATTCATTATTTGATAGAAAAGAAATTTATGATCAAACCTGATCATAAGCCACTTTTGGGGTTGTTTGTTGAAAATCGGAGATTTCCTCAAATGGCTGCGAGCAGGATACCGCGGTATGCATTAACATTATTGCGTTTTGATTAAGAAATAAAATATATCAAAGGGAAGAGCAATATTGCAGATTTCTTTATCACGTCTACCAATTAGTATTGAAGAAAGGATAGAGACAGAGAAAAATTTATTAATTTTATTGAAGGTAGTGGAATCGAAATTAACAATAATTTAATAGCAGAAGCAACAACTAAAGATCCGATATTGCAAAATATTGTAAAAGCAATTAAAATTGGAAATTTTCAATGCTTGAAAGATGATGTTTACAAACCATTTAAAAATAAACAATTGGAACTTAGTTGTGAAGGTAATATAATAATGTGAGGATGTAAAGTGGTAATTTCTGCCAGTGTAAGAGTTCGAATGCTAAGTAGTATTCATCTTACTTATGGTGGCCAGGTAAGTCCTGGGAAAATACAAACAAGATATGGCCTAAAGATATTTATTTGATTATCGGTTAGCGAATAGACATAGATATTCAGGAGAGTCACGTTGTAAGGCAATATTTGGTATAGAAAATTTAAAACACGGTTTGATTTACTTAAACCGAAAGCGGATAGGGGTAAGTTAGAACCAAGGTCGGTAAGTTACCTTTGATATAAATTAAGTAATTATGATTAGGGATTATAATAAAATAATAAAAAATAGTCAATTGCTACAATAGTTAAAGTATTAGGTTCACGGATATATTTGTGTTTGTTAAAAGATAATAGGGAAGTTAAACGTCATATTCACCAATGTTAAAATATAAGAAAAAAATATTTTAAGGAATAATGTAATGATGGATATGTTGGATGAAGTTGCGAAAATGTTAACAAGTAATTCAATTTAATTAAAAACATTGCCACCAGTAGATATTCAGGTAGATAACAATAGTGGGAATGAACGAATAGAGTAAAGCGGATGATGAAGTCTTTCTCGGATTTCCTGATGTGTTCACAGAGCTCCATTCACACAACCGAAAAGGAATAGAAAATCTCCTAACAAATTAACATTATAAATATAAAGCGTAAGATTGATTGTGAGAGGGCAGAGGCTAACATGTGCGCTAATGGGTACTAAACGGAAATTTAAATAAAAGAAAACGATACTTTGCGTCAAGACTCCTTAATAAACAGTATGTGTTTTATTAAGCATGGCTGCGGTTTTAGATTATTGCGAATTGCTGAAAAATAAAAATATTCTTTCTTCTAGACAGTAGAAGCTGTGGTCAAGTTTTCAACCTTAACTCGGTGAACAGGGGTTGGGCCGACACCAAGCGTGCTTCAAGTTGAACTAATAACTTTTCCAGGAATGATAGTGCTAGAATGTTTTTAAAAGATTAAAACAAAAACCGAATCTAAAACGATTGAGTTTATGGTTTCTATTATGATCTGATTGTTTTAAGTTTTAAAACGGTTAACAGGAGTCAGGCTGACACCATATTGTATATGTAAGAAACAGTACAAATTGGTAATTTCCGCAGATACGCTAAGAAAGCTATACATGGCCTTATGCTTAAACATTTTTTTAACACAATTAGTAAAAAATATTAGCTCTGAAAGCACCGAAAGGCCCTTGAGTAATACTGCAGACATGTAGTAAAATTCACAAGTTGGTACAATAGAAACTCAATTGAATTCTTTTGTACCATCGGTTTATTAATGTGCGATGGTTCTCTTAAGAATTGGGGTGCAATTTATAGCAGAGACCACCTTCAGTTTTACCGGGATGTAATGGCGCAGCTTAGATTAAAGCATTTTTGCGATTCAAGACATCAGGATATTTGACATCGATGAGCAGCTGATGCTAACGAGAGTGAAGTTCATCCCGCCAATATATTTCATAGAAACTCGAAACATGTAGTATTTAAAATTTTTGGATATGCGGCGCGAATAATGCCTGCAACGCATAACCAATGATAATTTCTTCACAAGTTGCAAATTGACGAAACAATTGCTACAAAGAAAGAATACCGAGGTAATAGGTATCATTGCTCATTAGGAGCAACAAATCAGTGTCAATTGACACTTTTGAGTTATGTACCACAGAAAAGAATTGGTAAACAAAAACCACCTATAGAAGGACAGACAGACGATGCTTTACAATAATTTATTTTTTGCGATAAAATCTATAAAAGCAAAATTATTTTTTCTGTTTGAAATATTTCCCTAATAAAATACAAAGAAAATGTTCGGGTCAGTCTGTTGGAACAACAGTCCACATACAGAAAGAAGAATTGGGCTACAGTTAAATTAAATTTAAAATCAAAACATTAATGTTTAGCGTCACTATAATTAACGAAACATTAAAACTTAACAATTCCATGTCGGTAATTAAAAATCTTTGCCTAGTCACACCTGTAGACAAATCGACGCTTATTAAACAATTAGTAAATAAATAATAAAAGCAAAATAACTCATTAATTTAAGCACACACTGCACAAATTAAATATGTATGTACAATAATTCAATAGAGTCCGGGCTATGTATATATGTAAGTCATTTTAAACTATTAGGTCAAATTTTATAATAATTTAGTTAATGTTATAGCGCAATAATCTTTTCCCATTATTAAATCTCCATCCATTTAATGTGAATTAGTCTGTAAGACGAATGACTTAAAAAATGAACAAAAATAAGTTTAAATCTTAATCAACTTAAATATAAAAAAAAGATTACTTTTAAATTCCAAGATAGCAGTAATGTATTGACCGTCAAACAGTTAAATAATATATGTACAATAATTGCAATAACTTTGAAAACTTTTTATTTTCGAAATAGGTATAATATCACTATATCAAAAAGCTTAAAACAAATATTTAACTTTCGAAAATATCGTAAGATATAATTATTGTGGTGTTGTAAAGTGTGTTTGCTTGTGGAGTACATTTTAGTGTAGTGTATAATTTGTGTAAAAAATTTGAGTCAAATAAGAGCTTAAAAATAAAATGCCACATATATATTTTATTGGCGTTGATGTAGGTACTTCTAGTGCCCGTGCTGCTTTAGTAAATTCTAAAGGTCAAGTCATTGTGACCCACGTAAAAGAAATTAAAATATGGAATCCTAAACCAAATCATTTTGAACAAAGCTCTGATGATATATGGAATGCAGTCTGTGAATGTGTTAAGGTGATCATTTTATGTCTTTTCCTTGTCAATTATTTAAATTTTTTTTTTTTTTTATAATTTTACTTTTTTGCTTTTCATTTTAATCGTAATTTTTTGTATATGTACAGCCGTGATAAAAAATATTTAAAGCCAAATATTAGTACATTTATACATAGTGGAATTATCTTTAAGACTTTTGTACAATTCATTTCCATATTCATATTTAACTATAGATAATTTATTTAAAATAAAATCAGGGTTTAGCTTTTCGAAAAAAAAAATTAATAAATAGATTAATTTATAATACTATATATATGTATCTAATTTATCGCGAATCTAGCAAAAAATTGATTTGTATTATCAAAATAAACCAATACTAATAATGATAAAAAGAGTTGTAATTTAATATGTATATGTATAAAAACACCAAAGTTTCAGTGGTTTACAATTTCTAGTAAAAGGTTACTGAAACTTCAATCTAAAATCACATTAAAAATTAAATTCAAAAGGGCGGGTTTAGCATAATATTCACCACTCTGGTTATTACAGAGCATGATGGGTTCTACACCAATTTACTTGACTGCAAGAGTGAAGACCACAAAACAACATCGTTATCAAATTCTTTAACTTTTAAGTACTTTTCATACCAGACGCCTCACCTCAAAATTTTTAGTTACCACAAATGTGAAGCTGAGATCCTTTCATACCGGTGGCGTCGGCTTTGAACATTCGGTTGAGACTGAGATATTCTGAATTTGCTAGCTAGATTTTTACAAATCACTTCGCTTTGTACTACTTTAAGTCCTTTTCATTCCAGCCGCCTCGCCTCGGCTTTGAGCTTCAAAAATAAATATTTTTATTTCATTTTTGAATCATGTAAATTAGTTTCATTTGATTGATAACGTTCAATTTTATAGAAATAAATTCAATTTGATGAGAAATAATTTGCTCTAAGTGATAATTTAAAACAAATCAAAATATGTTGCAATGAAGTTATCTATAAAGGCAAGGCAATTCGTTCCACATTCAACTGCAACATTTTAAAATAGTAATAGTACACAAGCGAAGTGCTTTATCAACATAACTTATAGATCACATTTTTGGCCCAACTATTTTATATTTACCGAAAAATTTAGCTCATATGTACGTTACAAATTCAGAAATCTCAGTTTTTGCTATAACTCACGTGTTAAATGGACCAAAATCACATATTTGATAGTAACCGAATGTTCAAAGCCGCATGGTATATCATGAAATGTTTGGAAACAGTTTTTTTTTAATATTTTAATATTTGTGGTACTAACAGAGTATCAGGTGAAGTGATAAGAGCGATAAAATCTTTTTGATATGTGTCTGCAAGGTTAACGAAGCAATTATTAATTAATACACAATCCTAACGTCAAAAATTATCAAAAAATTTACATCTTACCTTATTTTGAAAAAAATAAGAAAAGTGAAAATGTTCCCGGTAAATAAGGTAATTTTCCGAGGAAATTTGGTTTCCACCTCCTATTAAATAGGGAAATTTTGAGTTGTAATAATTTAGTAAACGTAAAAAAAACAATAGAATTTCATCTTAATCGGTTAATAAATGGTCAATTTTAAAATATGCCGTTTTAATACATACCGTAGTGTACCTTATACCGTAATGTACCAATTGCCGTAGTGTACCATATGCCGTTTTGAAATAAGCCATAGGGTACCTTATGCGGTAGTGTACCATATGTCGTTTTGAAAGATGCCGTTTTGAAATATACCGTATTGTACCGCTTGCCGTAGTGTACCGTATGCCGTTTTGTCATATTCCGTAACGGAATATGCCATATCGACCGGCACCCGTATGAAAAGGTCTCAGCTTCACATTTGTGATAACTAAAAATTTCGAGACGAGGCGTCTGGTATGAAAAGTACTTTAAAAGGTTGCAGTCGAGTGTGGAGCACATTGCCTTGGCTTTATAGATAACTTCATTACATTTTAATTCTTTTTAAATTATCACTTAAAAATAATTTTTTCAACAAATTGAATTTATTTCTATAAAATTAAACGTTATCAATCAAATAAAACTAATTTGCACAATTCAAAAATGAAATAAATAATTTTTATTTTTGAAGCTCAAAGCCGAGGCGCCTGGTATGAAAAGTACTTATTTTTATTATCAAAGTTTATTCAAATTTCAAACACTATTAATTTTGTGGTATACCTAAATTTATTAGATTGCATACCAAATAGGAAAGAGCCAAATTTCAATCAAATTTTTTATACAAGCCGTTTTGAATAGAGGCGCTCAAATTATTCTAGGTATTCTAACTTTTTGAAATATTGAACTACCTCGCTTAGGTAAAATATGTATAGCATTTCATTGATATTGTAATACTTGCTAATCATAGATGAATCGATCGGTCGCCAGAAGTGATACTAATTTAATAGTCAGATAAAATAACCTTTTGATTATTATTTTGGTTCATCGTGCTGGTTAAAGGTAACGTCGTTGTTTAAAATTTATTTTTAACAACAAATTGTACACTTTTATAAAAATATTTACGTAATAGACAAACTGTGATTCAATATCTCAATTATAATTATGATTGACTGAAAGGATGATAACGTACATATCGCTAACCAATTGTATATGAACCTAATCAATTTGTAGCATCGATTATTGTTATCTTATACCTAATTATAAATAAATACTACGTAAACAACAAGTAGTAGTTCTTGAACGCGATAATTATTATAGTTGAGTTCACTTTATATTTCCTAGAAATAAGTACAGGCGGATGCGGGTTATGCAAACGTTACTATCTTTTTCCATTATAATACGTAACTGTTAAAAAGCCGTCTCTGACTAATCATCTGTAAACTTTTTGGGAACCTTTTTAACTAGTTGTATCTCTATTAAACCTTTTTTAATAAAAAAAAAAAATAGTACATAAACAACAAACATCCGAACATAAAATTTACTCTAAAATCAGATATCAGAGACAGACAAATCCATTAATTTCTTAGGCTTGACAATAACAAAAGTTAAAAAGCGAACATTCAAAATATACAGAAGAGCACGCAAACGGACTACGCCATATACAAACCATCTAATCACATATACCACCATAAGATGGCGGCTTTCAAGGACTATTCGGAAGAATTGAAAATCATTAAACAAACAGTAATAAAAAACGGATATAACAAGGACTTAATTGACAAAGTATAATTAGAGCATCAACAAGAATATAACGAAGGTTTTTAAGAAACATGGATGCACGATGGCATTTAAAACAAAACACAAATTAGGGGATCGACTCAAACAACGTAACATAAATACAACCATAGTCACCGGAATTTACAAGAATACATGTAATGATTGCCCCAAATTCTTTATCGGACAAACTGGTAGAAGTTTCAAAGTCAGATTTACAGAACAAATCGGAAAACCAAAAATCGACTCGAAATATGCACAACACTTGACGACTGAAAAACATAATTACACTGACATCAACACAAACTCACACGTATCACAGAATACGAGATAAGAAGAACTGAAAATATGCAAGGAACGCAATACAGCCCCTTTTTACTAAACGAAAAAAATGGCCGCAATAAAATTTGCGTAATAAATATTTTTTTAAAAATATCATTTTACACAAACACACACCCTAGGTCAACAAATTCTTCTCTTTTATTTTGTGGTTCAAGAAAGAAGGGAAATAAGATTCACAAGTCACGTAGGCACCAAAAAGTAGGATATTAAAGCAGTTTTTAATGTTTTAGTAAAGTGTGTATTAGAAATTTGATAAACGAGTAACGAAATTTGATAAACGAGTAACGAAATTTGATAAACGAGTAATTTCAAATAAAAATAAAAATCATTAAGTGACAAAACCAAAATAAATGTGTTTTATTATATAAAATCATTAATAATTCGTAACCTTACAATAGGCCGCATCCCTTTATTAAGCCTGTTTAAAAAGCCCCGTGTTATAATGGAAAAAGGTATTTAATTTTATAGGACCCACCTAACTAAATTATTCTTTTTAAATCTGTATTTCCAGGCAGTGGCCAGAAAAGCACCAAAACATGAAATAGTTGGAATTGGTTTTGATGCCACATGCTCTCTAGTCATACTAGATAATGATTTTAAACCATTAAGTGTGAGCACAACTGGAAATGATGAACAAAATATAATTTTATGGATGGACCACAGAGCCGATAAGGAAACGGATTTTATTAATTCAACCAAACATGATATTTTAAAATATGTTTGCAATAAAATATCACTAGAAATGGAAATACCAAAGTTATTGTGGGTAAAACGTAATTTAAGACTGAGCACATGGCGTGATATTGGACATCTTTTTGATCTGCCCGATTTTTTAACATGGAAAGCCACTAATTCGTTAAGTCGATCATTGTGTTCCGTTGTCTGTAAATGGAATTATGATAGTATAAATAATGAATGGTCTAATGATTTTCTGGAAAAAATTGGAATGCCTGAATTGTGTGAGGATAATTTTTATAAACTTGGTAATAGGATATTAAAGCCAGGTGAGGCTATCGAATTTGGACTAAGTGATGAAGCCGCTAATGAATTGGGTTTACATCCTGGAATTGCTGTAGGAGCTTCGCTAATTGATGCACATGCTGGAGCACTAGCATTGCTCGGATGTGATGCTGATGATATTGATGATAGCCTGGTTTCTAAATTAGGCAAGAATGTTATATACCTACTATTTAGGTAATAGATTAAAATTATTTCGTAAATAATTAATTTTTTGCAGGAATTATTTGTGGAACATCTTCATGTCATATGAGTGTTACCGAAGAAGCAATATGGCCATCTGGATTTTGGGGGCCTTATAAAAATGCGATATACCCCGACATGTATCTGATGGAAGCCGGACAGAGTGCTACAGGGATACTTGTAGAACACATATTAAAAATACATCCGGCGTATTTAAGCGTTTTAAAAAAAGCTGGTGAACGTAACATATACTCATATTTAAATGGGCGTCTATTTGAAATAGCTGCTCAAAAGAAAATGAACGATTTACAAGAATTAACAAAAGATGTCCACGTATGGCCTGATTATCATGGTAATCGCACTCCAATAAATGATCCAAATTTAAAAGGCATGATTTCCGGATTATCAATGACTGTCGACGAAGATAATCTGGCTATTACCTACTTAGCCTTTATACAATCAATTGCGGTATGACATTTGACTTTTATTTTATTATTACATATTTAAATTTAATCATTTTACAGTACGGCACCCGTCATATTATGGACTCGCTTATAAACACTAATCGACCGCAATTTAAATCGATCCTCATTTGTGGTGGCATGAGTAAAAACTCGCTATTTGTCCAAATACATGCTGATGTCTGTACAGTTCCTGTTCTTTTGCCCGAAGAACCTGAAATGGTACTAATCGGTGCTAGTATTTTAGGAGCCTGTGCTGCTAGAGTGTTTCCTGATTTAAAGGTTTTAAATTCTTAGATATTTTTAAATCGTTAATAAAATCAGTTTTTTCTGTTCTTTGTTATTTAGTCAGCAGCCAAGTCACTAGGAAGCAACACCAAAGTAATTACACCAAATGAAATGTTGAAAGAATACCACGATAAAAAGTATAAAGTGTTTTTGAAAATGTTAAATGATCAACAAGAGTATCGCAATATTATGGGATAAACAAAAGAATATATTTTTTTAGTTAAAAAAAAATAAATGAATAAAAAATATTAAATATTTTTATTATTCGCTTTAATCTTAATAAACTATCAGGTTCAAATTTCAAAACTTTTATTTTGGCAAAAAGGGCACTCCCTATACAAATCCAGCGATTTAGTTAAATAATATCTTGAGAAAGTGATATATTAAATCTTATGCCACAGCATTCAACTAAAACAATTAGCTAATACAGGAACTCTAGAAATAATCTTACTCTAAAATTAGATATGTAATTCAGAATCAAACGAATAAACTAAAACTATGCGTATTTACTATTTTTTTATTAATTAGTTTTACTTAGATTTTTTACACTATGATCTTAATATCTTCTTCTATAGAATGAAAGATATAAACAATTAAATTAATTATGTTATGTTGAAAAAAGACTTAATATTATAAACTACAATCATAATAATTTTTTTTTTAATTTTAATTATAATTTTTTATGCATTTGCGTATGTGAAATTCCTAGCTTCTTTCTTCGGCTCTTGCTTTCATTCGAGATTTATAATCAACCCCTTTATTTTTTCGGAAATTTTCATATGGATCGTTTATATTGATTCCGACGCCCTTGAAACGAACAAAAATTCCAATTAATAAAACAGATATATTTTTTTTTTTAAATCTTGTTACTAATATACCTTATAAAGATCATTTCGATTCCTTACATCGCCACCTGAAATCGGTACTTCAATTCCTTGCCCTTGTACTCCTAAGCCGGTGCCAGTACCACCCCAGCCCATTTTCATTAGCATTTGATGGCCTTTATTACTTTCCTCAATATGCTCATTCACCGCCTTATTATAATTGCCACCGAAAAAGCTAGGTGGTGGCGATAACGAATTCTCTCGATCGTTTAAATTATTAACACAATTGTTTTTATCCGTCTTATTATTATTAATCGCTCCCATTGATGAACGGTCTCTTCGAAATGGTGGACTTGGATTACGTTTCGGACTAGGTGAACGTTGTTTTAGTATCGGTGAAAGAGATCTCTGTATACGAACTTGACCAAATGCTCGACGAATCTCTGGCACTGGCGATACTGGTGATTTCGAACGTGATCTAGACTTTGAACGACTTCGGGATTTCGAACGATAACATCTTTTCTTGCGTTTGGGCCGCGCTAATTCAATTACAATGGGACTTGGAGACCTTGATTTTTCGCGAGTACCACTTTCAATTTCTTCCTCTTTTTGTTTTTTAGCAGCATTTTTAACTTTGTAGTATTCATATAAACCTAATTTCTCCCAACCATCACCATCACGTGGACGATCATGACTAGCTTTGGAGTAGAAGGCTTCAACAGCACTTACGAGTCTTTCGTTTGGTAGTGTCGGCGGTGGAAGTTTAATTAAAGTAGAATCAAGTGGCTTGTAACCACAATCTTCCAAGCGAATTAAAGGAACCATTAAGCCAGCTGGTAGCTCAAAATATGGAACATATGGCGTTAAATCTTCGGTGGATGTTTCCACTACTGGAGCAAAACCGGGTGGTGGTTTTGATAAATCCGGTATTTGAAAATTGGGCGGCGGAAGTGTAAAATCATTTGATACATTATTTCCACTATTGGCGGCATTATTATTGGAAATTGCGCTGGTATTATCGTTACTATTTTGCGATGAATTACCACTACTGAAGGAATGGTTTGAATTGCCACCTTGGTAGATTGTTGTATTATATGGTGGACTTACGACAATGCCCATCAATGGTGGAATCGAACTTGTATTTGATTGTGTTCTAGTGGGTGTAATTTGGCTATTTCCAAATAATAAATCACCATTATTCACCGATTGAGTATTGTCCGATATAGCTGGATTTATTAATTGAGATGTCGCCGTTGAAACTAACGCTGTCAGGGTTTGCTGTTCAATTGTTTGCTTTTGAGCCTCGAGTAAGGCAATTTGTTGCGAAGCATGTTGTATAAAAGCTTGATGTTGCTTTTGATAGCTTTCAAATTGTGATTTTATAGTTTGTGTAATACTATTCACCACTGTTCCATGTACACTCAAAAGGTTAGTCTTATATTCTTGCATTGACGATGTCGGTGAACGTAATTTTGACATGACACATGCATCGAAAAAATTAGCTTTCGATTCCCACAATGTAAGCAACTTATGAAGTTTATGGCGTTGTTCTTCAGTCGCAACTAAAATTTAATAAATCAAATTATTTTCAAATATTAAAAAAAACTATTATTTGCAAAATTTGCTTACTTAATTCTGCACTGCAAAACATTGGTATGACTACATTCTCCAAATTTTTCTTCAGCTCATCTGCATTCTTGCGCACACTGAAATTATTCAGAATCAATTAGTATTCGTTTGTAAACTTAAGTCTCAATTTAAAAATTTTAAGAACGAAAATAATTAAGTATAAATAAATCTTACTTCCGAAAATACGTCACACGGAGAGGCCAAATTATAGGAATTATAAAGTAAAATAAACTTACCAATGATGTAGTACATCGTTAATTAAATAAATTAAATGTAATTTTTGTGAAAATCCTGCTCCATTTATTAATGCCCTATAAATAAAAATTTAACAAAAAATATTTTCTATTTCTCTTCCTTTTTCATTTTTCTGGATTTATTTTGTTTGACGCCGAAAAATATTTGCCACCGAAAAAGGAATTATTTTTTAATATATTGTTTAATCTTCTGTTTTAATATTTTAAATATTTTTCGATATAGTTTACAAATGAAATTATTAAAATAAAGTATAAATAATGAAATAAAAAAAAATAATATAGCTATAAATTAAAATTCTAAAACAGAGAAAATAGAAAATCAAAACCACAAAATTCGTACTTCTTTAATAAATATTTTGAGACAACATTGCATTTTGCAGAGTCAGATGAATGCTGTAAAATCCAACTTTTTCCTAAAAGTGTAAAATTACAAAAAAAGAAAACATATATTTAACTTAAATTTTTTTGTTTGTTTCTGTTTGAAATTTAATGATTTGGTTGTTAAAATTATAAATTTTTTAATTGAAAATTCGCAAACATAAAAATATTTTTATTTTTCATTTTCTACGACATGGCGAGTGGTGGATAAGAATTATATTGATTGAAATTTAATTGTAAGATAACAAATTTACTTAGATTAGCGAATCAAACTCCCTACTTGAAAGTACCTAGATTATGACAGTAATATAAAAACTAGTTAATTATTTATATAGTACATATTTTTAGAATTGAAAATCGGAACGAAGCTTGGGTTTGAATAATATATCCACAAACTCAGGAAGACAAAATGAAAATTTGAGAAAGATGAGATGTGGTTCCTACAAAAAATTCAAGACCGTTATAAGGCGAGCGGCGAAAACGATTTTTCCTTTTTATCAAATTATGTAAGAAAATTGTTAAAATAGTGAAAACCGTAGGTTTCTAGTTATCTATAGCTGAAATTCGTGCATTTCAATAAACATTTTAATTTATCGTCATAAATTAAAAATTGTCGACGATAAATTGAAATTTTATTTTAAAACTGTTGAAATTTTATATTTTATTTTTAGTAAATCCACAATATTTTAACTACCGTTAAGTAAAAACATACGGTTTTCACTATTTCAATTGCTCGTTGGTAAGTAATATTAAATATAGCAAGCAAAATGTTTAAAGTTAAATTAAACATAACGAAATCAGTAGATAGAACAGAAAATATACACCAGAAAAATTTGAAATAGTGTTTATGAATGACAAATAATACTACGGTTTCAAAATTATTTTGAGAATACGAAATTATTTATGTTGAAAACGATTATTCAGTCATTTTTGAAAAACTGTATGAAAAATGTATCTCCATCAACACTTACGAGAACTTGAATTGACATTTTTTGATAATCACGTTCTAGCTAATTTAAATTTGAATGCAAAATTATGAAAAAAAATTTGCAGTTTGCAATAAAGAGAAGACTATCTTGCCTAAAATGTTTGTTAAATTTAATATAAAAATCAATCAATCATTGCGTACGAAAAACCACCAATCTCTATAAAGTCCTCATAGTTCTTTTTAATTACCTGATGATATACTATCCTTTGTACAAGAATCGATAATTGGTTGTAAAACAACATCAAAATCTTTTAAAACAATATTCAATTCGTCGGCTTGATTTTGAATTAAATCATCTTGCGCCTTAATAATTTCGTCATCAATTTGTGTTTGCTGTTGTTGCATTAGTACCTAGAATATTATTTTATAATTGGATTTTCATTAATATAGTAATCCTATGAATTTTTATTTATTTCTAAAATATACTCACCCCATGCTGTCCTTGTAGGTTTTGCTCCGATTGCCGAATTTGTTCCCGCAGTGCAATTTGTTGTAAATTTAAATTTTCAATTTGTACACTTGAATTGGTTGCTGTATTTACTGTAGTTGCCTGAGTATTAACAGGTGGTGGATTTGACCAGACTTGGGATTGTGAAAAATTAGATAATAATGAGGGAATTGATGTCTGATTTTGTATTTGAGAATGTTGTTGCTTTATAAGAGCTTGTTCGGCAGCCACTTTGTACATGTAGTAACCGTAATGTTCTCCGCCATATAAAAAACTAAATTTTGGATTTCCGTTCTGTTTGGCTTTCGTAATAGCTTCGAATTCAGGCCCGTGTCTAGCAACAAATTCGGCTAGTTTATGAATTATATGACGTATGCCTATATCTATAACAATATACAATTTTACAAAATAAATAATAATAGTGGGTTATTTTTCTACTCAGCAAAAAAAAAGGACAAACAAACCCCAAAAATTAACTAAATACATTTAAATAAAAAAAGTAATTCTTTTGTTTTGTGTATTTCACTGAAATTTTCTCACCTTGAGGTGGTGTTGGCATATCCATTTTTCCACTTTTATTATAGATATTCACTCTATATATTAATATAATATATTTTCTTTTAAGAAATCATAACCTTTAATCTAATTTATTTTATTTCAAATGTAATAGTTTACATTAATATTTTAAACAAAAATATTTTTTTAACAAATGTTTATTGACGCCATTTGCACCGGATCAAAATGTGACAATTTATAGAAAAATAATGTTGCCCGATCAAAATTTTGTTTTGCTTATTGGGCATAGTGCGATTTTCTGTTGTCGTTTTCGATTGACCAACAACAAATTGTTATGTATAGGAATACCTTTACCCTACATATGAGATTTGCATGCAGATTTCAAGCCGCAACCAACGGCTTGTAAAAATAAAATGTACACTTATGTACGCTTGTAGCGAATGTAAAACGTCGTGTAGATGATTTTCACATGACGAATGTAATTGAATATTTTCATTTGCTTGTGTTCAACTTTCGATAATACAGGCGGTAAACAACACACGTGTGTTTGATGTAACGACCATAGAGTTAAAAGGTATAGAGGTAGAGGAGAAATAACAAACGTCAAGTGTAAACAAAGCGGTGGGAAAAAGGGATACTGATAAAATAGAACAGGGCCATATTTAAAATTTTATTCAATGCAGTAGTGGGTTGCTTAAAATAAAACTATTAAAGTTTAAAAATAACTTTTCTAAAAACGCGTAATTATTTTGAGACCCTCTTTTGTTTAAACCACCTGCACATTGCATTGCTTCATGCCAGCCTATAGAACTGACATGAAAGGTGAGTCGGCCCATGGATTCCACACTCTCAACAGAGGGTCATAGAATACAGTTCTTAAATGTTATTGATGTGGCTGTAAGATAAATTTGGCAAATAAATGCAAGCATGTTAACTCCGTATGCAATTTTTGTAAAAAATGGCATTTGTCAAGTGTGTATCTCAGAATCACATCGAAAAGGACTACCTAGTAAAACTAATAAGAAGGGTCCGATCCGATTCCGTCTGATCAGTGACCTTTTTTGGTTTTCCTAGAGGAATTTCGAATTGATTTACACCGTATCGCCAATCAAATACTTCTTACTTTTGATTTGCAGGATTGTATGAATTTCCAACATAACGGCCAACAATTTTTGTTCGTTATCGTCATTCATTCATTCACTGTGTTTACACTAGGATATCATGAAATCGATTTTTCTGATATCACGAAATCAACTATCGTTTACATTACTTTTATGAATCAACGTATCACAATATAATTTTCTCTGGATGTGTAGAAATTCTGAAGAGTTTCATTCCGCTGAGAAGAAGGTATAGAAAAATTATCTTCTTCATCTAGTTGCAGTATTTACCACTAGAGTAAATATATTTAATTATATTTAGTTTTATAAGTTGGTATTAAATAACAATTATCAATTTTTCGATAAATCAGAATTTTAAATTTTGTTAATTATCATTTGGAATTAATTATACTTTATTCAATAATTTGTTATCACTATTTAATGTTTGTGTAAAAAAAAAAATTATTCTGAAGAAGAATTGCTCTTACTTTGGCCAAAATTTCATTCCTATCCGGATAGGAATAACTTTTATCAAAGTAAGACGGCAAAGATTTCTGAAAAATGTTTTCGAGCAAAAATATTTGTCCCTCAGAACATCGTTTTAACACACTTAGTACGTTTATACTTAGGGTTCAACCTAGGTTATCTTGCACTAAAAACGGAGTCGAGTTATCTTATAGTTAACTCGACTCGATCCTAAAAAAATGTGGAGTCGAGTTAACTTAACTCTAACAAAATGCAATACAAACGGAGTCGAGTTAAAAACCAACAACAAAAATTAATTCAAAGAAAACAAAAACATTAGTCGTGTTCCAGTCGACCACTTCAAGTACTTATGAGTACTTAGGTTTGTGTCTTTGCTTAAATTTAACTACTCGTAACTGCTCTTGCAATCTGGCAAGAGCAGTTACGAGTAGTTAAATTTAAGCAAAGACACAAACCCAAGTACTCATAAGTACTTGAAGTGGTCGACTGGAACACGACTAATATTTCTAATTTTTTTCGAATGGATTTTTGGATTTTTTCCATATTTGAATTTTGCTAATTTTGAATTTAATTTTTATATTTTATTGGTTTTTTAAAAAATAATGGCGGCAGAAGTAAACAATATTAACTCGGTTTCAACCTCATTTTAACTCAATTGCAGTTTTAACTCTGCAGTATGAACGGTAAAAAAGAAAACTTGAAGTTAATCCAAAGTTAACTACAAGTTGACTCGACCCCGAGTATAAACGTAGTAACTGAAGCAAGAAAGGTAAATTTTTCTTCGTGCTTTTTTATATGGGGTGTTTTTTTTTATTCATTCGGAATATTCCGGACATTCCGAAAGTGATGTAAATCGTTTTTTATTCATTCCATTCCTTCTATTCCTTTTTGATGTGGTTTTACAGTTACACAAAAAAAAACCGGGGCAAAACCGGGTTATTGTTTTGACGTTTCAACTGGAACAGCAAAAAATGCGGTTTCCGTAATTTTTTGTTTTTTGCATGTGTTTACGTATTAATTGTCAAATTATTTTAACAATTCTACATTAATTTTGCAATGAAAGAATTTTTTCGTGTTAATTTATTTAATTATATTTAATACACACATTTTTAAAAAAAATTTTAAAACACTTGTTAAATATTTCGCAAAATTACAAAAGGTTTAAAAAATCACTCGATCGATTTCGGCTTATTAGGCCATCATCAGGAGTATCTACTAAACTGTAAAAATAAAAATGTAGTTATATATATATATATATATAGTTGGAAAAAGCAAAAAGTGAAACCAAAATATACCAATAAAAAAATGTGGGAGTGGTAAACAATAAAATTGATGACAGCAATAAACATCAAAAATTAAAAATTTAAAAAGGGATGAGTTAAACACAGGTAAAATTTGTGAGAGCAATAAACATTAAAAAATAAAAATTAAAAGGGGGTGAGTAAAACACAGGTATATGATTATTGATTAGTCAACGGTCGAATAACAAAATTCGAGATGTTGATTTTTTTTTTTTTTTTTTTTTTGATTTTTCGATCGAGTGATTTTTTAAATCTTTTGTAATTTTGCGAAATATTTAACAAGTGTTTTTAAATTTTTTTTAAAAATGTGTGTATTAAGTGTGTTTCGCCAAGTGCCTACGGCAGAAAGTGTAAAAAGTATAATTATATTTAGTTTTTATTTAAATGACGTTTGAAATGTAATTGTGATAGTAATCGCCCCGAAAAATTTTACCGGGCGACGAATGACAGCTGCTGTCGCCCCGTTTTCGCCCGGGTTTTTTTTATCTGTCAAATTTGTTGCAGCTGGAAAATCACATTAGTTCATTTTTTTATTTATTCGGAATATTCAGAACGCATTCTTTTTGTACTATGTACCACAGAATACCCAGAAGCGAATATATCGAAAGGTGAAATAAAAAGAATATCCATTTGACGTTTTGTAATTATGTGCGATGCTTAGATATTATGGAAAATAAAATTGTTAATTATGATAAAATTAATTTTTTAAGGTGTTAAATATTAAAATTTTTGAAAATATTTTTTTTATTACATGATACATAAAACTAAAAGTTTTAAATAGAACTTGGCGGATACAAAAAATTACCGGTTATATTTTTTAAGATGTATCAATTAAAATTAATATTACATAGTGTATTTTAAAGTACAAATTATTTGCAACTTTAATTAATTATAATGAAGTTATTTTAACATTATAATGATTATAATGAAGTTATTTAACATGTTTCCTAATTTTAAAAATAAAATAAAAATTCGTGTTATGGAAAATGTATTTCATTTACATTCCAATCCGTTTTTTTATATCGAATATTCCTAGGTCACGTGATTAATATTCTATTCATTCTGTTCCTTCTGTGGAATGAATAAACAAAACACCCATGGTGTATTTACACAGTCACCTATTGGGGTCTTCGCAAACAGTACATTTATGTTACGCCATGTTTAAAGGGGAGTCTTATTGTGTCAACTGGAAAACCATATAGGTAAGAAAAATGAAAACAAAACAAAAGTGACGTTTAATAATCAGTCTGATACTCTGACTGATATACGAAAAATTTAAGAAAATATTGTTTTATTTGTTATAACTTTATTAGTTATTAACTATATATTGTTAATATTTTAAAATTATTAAAATAATGTAATTTTTAATAAATACATAAAAGCGTCCAAGATAGAAAAAAGTGTTGTCTTCTACATATCAAAATTTCTGTGAAAATTCAAATGAAAAATCTTAATATGAATGAAAATAGTAAAATAGATGTATACGGTAGCAGTGAAAATACTCGTACAAATAAATACCAATCTAATAATGAGCCGCCGACTCAAAAAATTGAGATTCTATGTTTCGACCTAACATATTATAATAAAACGACACAGTTCCTATTATGTTGTGCTGGAGTGTTTATCCTATTTATCGTTTATGGATATATGCAAGAATTAATATTTACGTTAGACGGTTTTAAACCGTACGGATGGTATTTAACATTTATACAATTTGGTTTCTATACATTATTTAGTTTTATTGAGCATTTATTTAAAAAAAAAGTAGCACGTTGTATTCCAATAAGGACTTATTTACTATTAGCATTTTTTACGTTGGGCACAATTGGTTTATCGAATGCTAGTCTAGGTTACTTAAATTATCCCACGCAAATTATATTCAAATGTTGTAAACTAATTCCTGTACTTATTGGGAGTATTTTAATACAAAAAAAGCAGCATGGTTTATTTGATTTTATAGCTGCAATTACAATGTGCATTGGTTTGACATTTTTTACTTTAGGTAACGTCCAAGAAAATCGATTAATATTTGTTATGTAATATACCTATATTGTTTTACAGCTGAATCACAAATATCGCCAAATTTTAATACATTTGGTATCTTCCTGATTTCCATGGCCTTACTATGTGATGCAGCAATTGGTAATGTACAAGAGAAAGCGATGAAAGAATATAAAGCTTCCAATAATGAAGTTGTATACTATTCATATGGTATCGGATTTTTTTACTTATTTTTAATATTATTATTTACTGGACATTTAATAAGTGGGTTTGCATTTTGCGCAAAGGTGAGTTCATTTACTGAAATTTAATAAAGTATTATCACTCTAAAAGCTTTTTGTATACGTTTTAGCGTCCCATTACAATTTATGGATTCGCCTTTTTATTTAGTTTATCGGGTTATTTAGGTATACAAATTGTTTTAACTCTGGTCAGAACATCGGGTGCCCCACTAGCGGCGACGGTCACTACCGCGCGTAAAGCGGTCACAATGGCGCTATCATTTTTATTTTTTAAAAAACAATTTACTATACAATATTTATGGTCTGGATTGATTGTTTTACTTGGAATTTATTTAAATGTTTACAGTAAGAAAAATAAAATGACACTCAAAGATTTAATTAAGAAAATACGTCAATTTTTACGCGACAATATCGCAAATAAGAATGATAGGCGGTATCTATTAGATGTTTAAAAAATTAATACAAACATCAATTTATATTTCTTATTTTTAAAAATGCTTTAATTTAAATATTACTATAAAAACCATGTTAAAATTAAAAAGGAAATAAGAAAATATATGTTTATCTCTAAAAATTAATTGTTGAGAAACGAAAACATTTCAAAAGAGTTTATTATTTATCTTTTTATTTAAGCCAACGCAGGTATTTTGTTAGTGGTTGGTAGTTAAACTAAAATATCTGTCAAATTAATTGAACTACTGCTTTTAGGGCAGTTTTATTTGTGTTGTGCACTGTGTAGTCAAATTGAAAAATGGCTTGTGAATTGTCCGACATCAAAAAATTAAATTATGAAATTCATAGATATTCAAGTTATTCGCCGAATTATTTACCGGAGTAAGTTTATTTATTCTATTTCTTATAATTACTTAAACATTATTTGATATTTTATTAGTTAATTACCGTAAAAATGAATGTTTCCTTCGATAGTGATTGTGCTCACACATGTTTGATTTTTCTTCGTGCTAATTAATTACTATGTTGTGTCCTAAATTTGGTTAACAATAAATATTTTTTTTTAAAGATAAAGCGGATTAAATTATATAATATTTTTTGTTTATTATTATTTTTGTTTAGAAATATACGTGAGGACTGTCCCAAGAATCCTAATAGTAGATGGTCATCGAACACAAATAGTCCTCCACAATATTTAACCTTGAAGTTATTCAGACCGGGAATTGTGAAGAAAATCAAATTCGGAAAATACGAAAAGAATCATGTATGCAATTTACGGAAATTTAAAATTTTTGGTGGAATTGAAGAAGATCATATGCTTCTATTATTTGAAGGGTGAGTTTACTACAACACAATTTTTTACTATACAAATCGATATTTTCACTTTCATCAATTCGACCCAACTTCCAGTGCACTGATAAATGAAAATCACCACAAATCACCAAAACAAAATAAGATATGATTTTTAAATGAATGAATATAAAAATAATTTTCAAAATGTGGTTTATTATTAGGTACATATTTATTTACGGTGGATTTTATCAACAAACAAGTAATATCACACACGAAAAACTGATTACATATTACGATAATGTTTTTATTGAAGTTCAATAGCTTATAATGTATTTAATTTTTTCGATGCGCACTTAAATATTTATCTTCTATTTGAAATATAATCTTTCTATCTTTTAACCTTCTGTGTTGAAAGCATGGTTTGATTTGGAAATTGGAACACTAATTTCGATATTTTTATCTGTGTTCACTGAAGTACCCTTTTTTGTCATAAATCATAATTTTTTCCGAGCTCCTAAATTAATCAAATCACATTTTTTTGGGTTATTTCATCATGATTGGTTAAGGAAATAAGTACGTAGGGTCAAAAACCACCTCATAAATCAACGCTGAGTGATTTGATTGGTTGAGCTCAGAGGAAAAAAACCCAAGGTAAAGAGCCGATCTTGTGAATCCACTATCAGGGATTCTTTAAATTTTGTGGCGCTGTGAAATGGTGTAAGACATAGCCGAAATGTTCCAAATGTTTCCCACACTTATTTTAAATTTTTTCGTGAAAAAAGTAATCTGAGGGTAAAAAAACTAATCTAAATAAAATAAAAACGGACCGCTTCATAGTAGTAGATCCGTTTTTTATCCTCATTACTTTTCTCCTAAAAAGAATTTTGACATTAGGTCGTATAGGTATTTGCGGTGGTATTATAGGGAGGGAACCTTCCCCGGCTCGGGACCATATTAAGCCGACAAAATAGAAAAATTGTTTAGAAACTTATATCTTAGCCTTTAATACCAATTAATATTAATAAGAGTCACGCAATTTGCAGTGTAGGAGCGGCGCAACCCTTAATCGTTTTAACAGTTGATTTAAAGATACCTGGAATAGTGTGTTGAACAAGCCAAAATACTTATATTTCGTTTTGCTTTTCATTTTCAGAGGCCTTAAAAATAATGCTTTATCAGAAATATTTAATTTACGACATAAAACGGAATCAGGTGAATTTTTACCCCTTATGTATTTACAAATAATGCCATTATTATCATGGGGGCCAAGTTTTAATTTTAGCATATGGTTTGTTGAATTACTTGGTCAGGATGATCCTATATTTGTTAGAACAACAGCTGAAAATAGTTTTCGTAATTTTAGTGCGGTAAGCAAAAAGATGGTGTTTGGTTCATTCAGTATTCTCAAAAAATATAAATAATTTTGTATTTCTAGCTACAAGAAATAGAAATAGTACGGCTCTGCTTGAAGCATTTTCGATTGCAAGGTTACAATAATGCGTTTAAAGCATTGCAAGAAGAAACAAGTGTCCAATTGGAACATTCTACGATAGCCGAATTACATGACGTATTAGTAAATCGGGGAGATTTCGTTAAATCGGAGGAATTTATAGGGAAATATATAAATGGTGGGTAAAATAAATAAATTGTTATCTATTTATTTATTTAATTTATATAATCTATTTTAGAGGGACTAATGGACAAATATTTAGACCAACAAGATTACAAAGCTTCTTGGATATTACAGGACAGCTCATACACATCGGATCGTAGTGAAGTCGTTATAAAATCGGCAAAGTATCAACAAAGACCTGGAATGCGTGGAGGTCATCAATTAGTTGTTGACGGAGAAAATGGACTCATGTACTTGTATGGTGGATGGGATGGTTTTGTTGACTTGAGTGATTTATGGTTATACAATATAAAAACTAAAAAATGGAGTTTAATTCATGAGTTTTCTGAAAAAGAGGATGGACCGACCCCGAGATCTTGTCACAAAATGGTTTATGATCCGAAAAATTCTCAAATATTTACTCTTGGTCGATATCTAGATCAATCTGCACGAATGAGAGATGTGATTAAGGTAATAAAAATATCTCTTTTATTATTTTTTAAGGTCTAAAATTGAATTTTATTCCAGAGTGACTTTTATTTATATGATACAACTTCGAAAACTTGGTTACAAATTTGTGACGATACAAGCCAAGTAGGTGGACCGCAATTAATTTTTGACCATCAAATGTGTCTTGATGTTGATAAAAGAACAATTTATGTATTTGGAGGAAGAATTGTAACACCTAGAAATAACGATGAAATCATGTCAGAGTATCAATATTCTGGCCTATTTTCTTATCACATCGGAACTAACACATGGACTCAAATTTTAGTAGATTGTGGACATCCGACTGCTTCTGATCCAGATGTCGAGAGCATTAAATCTCGTGCTGCACATTCAATGCTATTTCATAATGTAAATATACAGTTTATTTTAATTATTACCTCTTTGTTTTCTTATTAAATTTATTTGCAGAATCATCGTAAATTATATATCTTTGGTGGGCAACGTAATAAAGATTATACCAAAGATTTTATGTCATTCAATGTGGATACCAGTGAGGTAATTGTGTTAAATACAAATTTAAACGAATCATCTGAGACGGTAAGGGTACCACAACCAGGATTTACACAACGTGCAACAATTGATTGTGACCGAGACGAAATATATGTGCTATCAAGTTTAAGTAAAGACAAAGAACGCCGAGATTTGAATGTAAATTCGCTGTGGTTATATTCGCTGAAGAAAAATGAATGGAAAATTATTTATAAAAATGATCATTCAAATGAATGTCATATCAAAAATCAAAATACATGTTCGGAGCCATGTCCACGATATGCTCATCAATTGGTTTATGATCATTTTAATAAAGTTCATTACCTTTTTGGCGGGAACCCAGGAAAGAAAAGCTCTAATACAAATTTGAGATTAGATGATTTTTGGATTTTATATTTGGAAAAGTAAGATAATTATTTATTGGGTTGTTAAACGAAATATTTTGTAAACACATAATAACACAATTTTATCAATTTTATTTAAAGGCCGAGTCGTTTATTAATTTTGCGTCAATGTAAATATTTGATAAGAAAATTAGAGTATGAAGAAATTACGAAAGCTAATTCTATAGAGGCTTTGCAATATTTGCAAACGAAACTTTATGAAATTATTGATCATGATGATCAAGCTCAATTGAAAGAGGTAAATTGGTTTTGTTTGAAATTGGCAAATTAACTTCAAATATTTAATATGTATATCAATTTCAGTTTCACAAATTGGCTTCATTATTATTTGTTGGTGATAATCACCAATCAGGATCTGAACAGCAAAATCAAATTAACACTGGAAAAGGCAGTTTAATGCTAATAGGTAAGATGATTTATTTTCAGACCAAACACGTTTATTTTTTAATTTTTTTATTTTATAGGCACACCATCCACCAGCTGCCCAGAAATAGACACAGAGGAGAGTCGCGATTCCAATTTTTCTAGTTTAATGAATTCAATTCAATCTCAAAATTTAATCCAAAGTAAAACCGATGAACAACAATTCAAAACTAAAAATCGTCGATGTCTTCTTTTTAATAAACTAGTCGAGTATTTACCCGAAAATTTAGTTCAGCCGAAAGGAAATTTATGTGATTTGATTATATATTAATTGGTTTTACGCTTATTATATATAACTATTGTAAGCTACATAAATTCAACATTATTTGATGTATATAATTTAATTTTTCTAGTCGGTTAAAATTAAAAGAAAAACAATCGAGAAAGATTAATAATATGGAACGTTTGAGACTAAAAAACTAACGAAATTATAATTTTTATTTCTTTTTATGTATATTTAAATAAATATTAATAATTCAACGAGATATTAATGTTTATTCTATAAAATGATTAACGAAAAAAAATTTAAAAAAAAAATACAAGAAACTACATTACCTACTTATTATTAAAACTAGCGTGCATAAATAATTTGTTAATTTTTAAGAAACCGTTATTAGTCATAATTCTTATAAGTAATAAAATACATAATAATATAATAACAGACACATTATAGACTGCAAACTACTAAACAAACCAATTTACATACTACCAATTTACAACTACTTACTAAATAAAAATGTTAAACTCTGCCGAACTACGAAAATGACTGCAAATTAAGTAACAAGGTATTCAATTAAAATAAAAAACCTTGTTTTAAGAAATTCATCAAAATTCTCAAAGTACAATAAAAATATTAATTTTTTTAACGTAATGATTATATTGTAATGATTTTTGATATTAATGAATTATAATAATTATGTTTAGCACGGAGATTCTATGCTAACCCTGACTAGAAAAGACTGTTTAATTCAAGTTTGAATTGAAGAAAGAAAAAATTATATATTTTTAATTTGCGTTCGATTTTCAATAAAAAATACAATACCTATATTTTATAATAAATTAACAAGAAATGAAATTAAATTTGTTGATAATTTTTAATGAATTGTTTTAATATTTTTTACCAACCACTAAATCATTACCTACTCTAAACCAGTACCTAAATCATTTATTTATAATTCGTGTAATATCTCTTAATATCGTTGTCCTAAGTATAGCTATTCTTGTCTTTGTCCAATTTTTGGCCAAATTGGTTCTTAGGTGATCATCATGGATTGGCTTTAGTGTTTATATATTTTTTGTTAAAATTTGTCTTTGTACGGAAATTATTATGTACACCAGTTTATTTGTCTACATCCAGCCATTTATATTACTTTCTCATACAAAGTCTGTATAAAAAAACTATAGGAATCGTAAAAATTTTACAACTCAAGATTTTAACGGAAACGTAAATGGTCATCTTAAGTCCTGTATGTTCTCTAATTAAAAAGCCTACACCTGTAGAATTATGAAATTTTGGATCTAGCCCTTTGCACTCGGATGTCACGCTGGAGGTGACAATACTAATTTACTATTTAATTCATTTAGCTAAAGTTGAAAGTGACACCCAACAACTTTAAAAATAATTCGAGTGCAAACGACTAAATACATACCTATATGTTATGTGCACCTCCTATTTTGATTATTTTTTATAGTTAGTAGAAGTTTGCTACAAAATTTAATAAATTCAGAGCAACATGGAAACTAATTAAGAGTCAAAAAAAGTTTATAGGTATATACATACTTTAAAACGAGGATATAGGCAATATTCTAAAATTAAAACTTGAATAATTTAAAATCTATTTTAGTTTGACGCTTTTCGATCGAATGCTCTACACGTGTGAACAGTTTTGTCAGAATAATCACTCAGAAACATCCCTGTTTGAACATATTTTGCGGTGATTGAACATAGACAAGAATAATTTCTAGAACGATGATACATGTACCATTCCAAAGTCCCAATAGCCTATTTTGAAGAGGTTTACAAATTTTTAACACGAAGAATATAAGGTTTACTAACAATTACAAAAGCTCCGATTTTAGGGCAAGATTCCAAGAATCGATAATTTTCTGAAGTTAATCAATACGGAATGCTTACTTTTTCTACGTTTAAAGTTCCAAAGTTTATTGCACTTCATTGAAAAACGAATGCCTGATAAAGTACAAAGATCTCATTTTAGAAATATGAAACGAATGAGATTGAATGAAATATATTCTAATAATTTTATTAATTGTAATTTATAAATATTAAACGGTAACTTTTTTAATGTTAAGTAGCCCAAGGAGGTGTCATTGGTGCTGGATTTTGTAAATAAGACATGACGACGGCGCTTACACTCAACATGAATGAAGATAACACCTATAAAATATCCAAGATAATAATTCACGTTTTCTCGACAAATTAACCTCTCTACAACTTACTTGTTTGGCATCATCATTAACTCGAGAATTGGCAAAACTGATGCAAGAGCAATATAAGGCCAACCAGGCACACCACTTTAATTTCATCATTAAGCCACACATGGAAAATACCATTCCTAGTATATTCATATAATCGGGCATTAAATCTTCTCCAGCATTGCCTTGTCCTTGATTTTGAGGCGGCTTATAGCGGTTAACCTTATCCTGGCGTCTTGGATCTACGTTTGCATTCATCTTTATTTTATTGGTAAAAATTTGATCAAATGCCGAAAAAAATTCTAAAAATGTCCGTCACCCAGCAATAAATAAAACTATGAAATGTCAATTTGACACATCACAAGTTTTAGGCTTGTAATATCCCGCCGCGTCGCTAATGTCGCTAAGAAGAATTTAATAAAACAAATATGTATGTAATACAATTTTATATGTATTTTGTAATGCAAATTATGAAACGAAAAAAATTGTAATTATATGGCCAAACAGTTAAAAACTTAGCTAAATGAACTCTTAAAAACAGAAAGAAAAGAAAATTTAAAGTTAGCTTTTTCTTTTACTATTTTTTTGTATTGTATATATGTATGTATAATCGCGTTTTATATTTTTGTGAATTAAACTTCGCCGAAACTGGCATGTCCAGTTTGTTTTGCGTGCTCTTGTGCTTGTACTTGGCCCTTCATTAAACAATCGCATTGCAAGCATTTTAGCGTAAATTTAGCGACATCTGTAAATTGCCGAGACGATTTGGCTTCGACGGCTAATTGTTCAGCTTGTTGATACACCTCAAAGTCGTCATTTGGGAAAACAGTCCGCGGAGCAGCACCCTAAAAATTATATTTTTTTTGTAGTGAAAGAAATATTTTAAAATTTGAATAAAGTACCGTTAATGATTCCATATATAGGGGGTCATAATGTATGCCATCAAATAGTAAAAATACACGAGAACCATGGTTTTTATCCTCACCAAAACGGTTTATAATGGCATTTCCAATATCAACCACATCAATTTCAATACCAAAGAAGTTCGATAGAATAGATACTTCAATAGCACCACCCCAAGTTTCAGGTTGTTGAATCCATATACAATATTCTTCATTGGGTCTACCGAGCATGGCCTCACTATAAGTGTCTTTATCCAGTTCGACTTGTTTTGCGATAATCTCTCTCATAAAGGTACCACATCCTGTGTCTATTTTCCCGTTGAGAACATAACCTAAAACATCCAATTTAATAATATAAATACATATATATTTTAATAAACTATTAAATCCTTACCTATGCTAGTGAAAAGGCATGAATTATCGGCAGGTACAACTTTTTTCAGTAAAATACCTGCACCGTCATTACTCTGTGATGCAATTTCTTGGGCTAAACGAAGATCATTTTCGATTCTAATCTTTTCTTTTTCTTCTGCAGTCAATTGTTTCTCTTCCACGATGAGTGTGTCACCATTTGTTATGCCACTATCTTTTAACGTGGAACTGTCATTACTTAGATCCATGGCTTTTGGTGGAAAGCCCACTAATATGTGTAATAAATTTTCTGGGATTTTGGTAAGCTCAGACATTTGTTGTTTCAGTTTGTTGATGGTTGTATCTTCATTTAATGTTTTGACTATATGCGGTCCCTGTTTAGTTTTAACTTTTATACTAAATCCCGCCATAATTTAGTCTTTTTTTATTTAATTTTTTTTTTCCGAACGTCTAATAACCGAAAATTAAATTTGCTTAAAGAAAATCGAGGTTCTAAAAATAATTTTGTTGTTTTTTCCAGTGACAGATGTGACCTTTGTAGAAAATGAAACCAAACCGCTGAGCTGCTGAATTTTATCGACAAATTATTATGGCATACTGTCGTAAATTTGTCAGTATACTATAATAACTTTTTCTTTTACGTCTGGGGACGTGCAAAGGAATTGGTTTATGCAACAGAGGTGCCCTCATGAAAAATTTTAATGGAACGAGAATTACAGCCGCATTTGAAAGAATGAAAAGAAATGCGACTTCGCACAACAACATTTGAAATAAGAAAAAGGTGTCATGCATGCATACGGAGTAGAGGAGAACAATTCGAACAAATATTATAACTCATATTCTTGACCCTGACAACTTCTATCTCTTATTTTGACCATACTATAAATAATTCCTCCAATATGTAGCATACCGTTGGAAAGGGTATAAACTAGACAACTTTTTAAAATAAACCTATGTTCAAAATAATGTTTATTTATTTTTATATTGAATTTAGAAGTTGAAATTTTTCATACATTTACACATTTTCAAGACTTTCGAAGCTCATATAATTTATTTTTTTGAAACCATTTGTACCAAATAATGATTTATTTAGACTAAAATTACATTGCAGAATACAATAAAAGTTATTTCGTGCTATTACAATCACAAACAAAAAAATATGACGATTTAAAGGCGAGATTTCGGGTAATTTAAATAAAAAACGAAAAATTCATATCTCAGTTACCGTGTCACTTAGGACGTAGGGTCGTATGGGTGAAAACTAGCTAATGACCCACCCAATCCCCCAAAAAATTGTATCGGTCCATGTGCCGACCACCCTGTATATAAAATCCAATATCGAAAAAATTCGAACACGCATTTTCATGGATAATAAATCGCTTGCCATTTAAAATATATTTGTTTGTATTTAATTCGATATAAAATTAATTTTTCGTCACATATCCGGTCATTAAGATTAAAAATGCCAAAATAATAAAAACAACGACATAAAAATAGCCCTCGTCACGAGCTTGCGTATTTCGTAACTTCGTAAATTTGACGTTTCTTCTGATTGGTTGAAATTGTTTCCCCTTAATAAGCAAGAAACGTCAAAAATTAACACGCTCACAGGCAGATATCAAACTGCTCGAAGATTTCCTAGCCCATTGTCCAAATGTTTTGATATTAACAGGCGCTGGAATTTCAACTGAATTTGGTAAATAACCGCTGACGGTATTTTATATTATCAACAAAGTTGCATAAAGGTATTATTAACGGACGATGAGAATTCAGAATTCAAAGATTTCAGAATTCAAAAATTTTAATTTATTATATATGTATTTATAAAAAATAATTAAATTAAAATTAAAAACAAATTTCTTTCATTAAATTAATAATTATAAAAAATAATCTGCTTGCGGTGTTTTTGATGATATACCATGACTTTCCTGAGCAGCCGCTTCGAATATTGTAAAATCACGATTCAAATGTTCGTTTAATTCAAGTATTGCAGCTACATTTCCACAGCAGTAACAATAATTTGGTGCTGGCCACACAGTCAAAACAGTCTCATTAAAATGCCATTTATAACCTTCCATTACTAATTGATGGGCCCGACAGAATCATATCAATATCGTTGGATGTATTAAATTGTAGTACTACATCGGAACCAAATAAATAGCCGGCACCCCTTGGTGATACACCCCAACCTTGAGTGTCTTCGGGATCACTCCATAACAAATCGCACATTGGGCCGTCATGTGGCACCTCCTGTTTACGATCGATGGAACGGATTTGGTCTAATATTGATGGACTTAAACCACCGTGCACACAAAATATTTTGCCATCGATTATGGCCGATAGGCTAAATAGTTGAAAATCTCAGTGCAATGACGCCATACCGTGTTCGAGCCGTATTTTCTTACACATTCATCAATAAAATCCTTATACTTGTGTTATTTGACGTGATTCATGATTACCACGTATCAGGGTTATTCGATCGAGGTAACGTACCTAAACAAGAGAAATATAAATATTAGTAAAAGGTTTGAATCGGAATCAATAAACTCACCTTTAGCGCCAAAAGCAGCAAGAATGTTTCAACACTGTAGTAGCCGCGATCAACAAAATCGCCCATAAATAAATAATTTGTCTCGGAACATCACCGCCCACCTTGAATAACTCTTTCAAATCATAAAATTGTCCATGAATATCGCCACAAACTGTAACAGGTGAATCAACTCTTTGCACATTGCTTTCTTCCACCAAAATCTCTCGTGCCTTAGCACATAATGCCTTCACTTTATTCTCTTTAATAATTTCACATCGTTTTCAGGCTACTTTTCTTCAGCGTATTTTGACAATTGTGATTACTTTTGATTTTTAATAAATAATTGATCAAAATATTAAAAAACGGGCAAGAATGTCTACCCAAAAATGAGAAGAGGAAGAGATGAATATATTGAATTATGTATTTTAAAAAAATAATTCAAAATAATTTAGAAATAGAGGTTTGTTTCATTAGTAGTGCCTACATTTATATGTAAATATTTATGTGATTTTTACTTTGATCCATATTATTTATTTTCACTTATTGTTGTTGTTGTTGTTGTTTTCGTTTGCTCAGGTCGACTAGCAATAAATAGCTGTATATGACCCAATACTTTACTTTCATGCGGGTTAATCCAAATCTTCTAGAAGAAATGGACGCCCTAAATAGATATATATCATACACTGAATCGCACTTTGTGATACCACCGACTAGCACGGATATATGGGCCTTAGACATTAAAAAATGCAGTACCCAGCACCACTATCTATTTTATTGAGCTGATATTTGTGATACCCTCGCTTTTGTACACGATATAACGGGCCTTTTACGTATAATACGCAGTACCCGGGACCACCAGCTCAATAAAGATGTTCACTCTTCAAGATATATATTGCGACAATTTTTTTTTTTTTTTTTTTTTTTTTTTTTTCACTTATTAAAATTCACACCCTCCAGACCAGGCGTAACATAAACGCACAGTTTACGAAGACTTGACTCTACTGAGGTGTTCGTAAACTGTACACTAAAACAGTACGGATATGGTTCGTAAGGTGTACTTTTATCACATGAGAAGTGAAACAAATTTGCGAAGACTTTTGTATGTATTGGTGTGTATAAAACTGTTCATAATGTGTACGTTTAAACGCTACATTTACGAACTGCTTAATCGTAACATTTATGAGCCATCTAGGTGTAACATTTACGTAAAGTTCAGAATGCGTTCCCAGATATAATTTTAAATGGAAATTAGTTATTAAATAATAAATACAAACAAATTGTGTTTTAAATTAAATTTATTTTTATTGTATACTTTTCAAGCGTACATATAATTCAATTTTATATTTTCGTTTCTTAATAATATACATATACACTAATAATATATGTATAAAGTATTTCAATAATCTTTTTGTTTTAACATTTTAAAAGATTAATAAACAAGCCAATAAATGTAACAAAATTAAAAAAAAATAAAATGTTTAAAAATTTACACAATTATAACAATATTAACAACAATAATAATAATATACAAAATTAAAAATGTTATAAATATAAATTAAATTAAAAATTACCAAATAAAATTGCTCACTAGTTTAACTTGATGCGCAGTTGTATTAAGATGAATGAAAAATTGAAAACAAAGCCAAAATAACATATGTATATGTTGATGAAACGTATTGTATGTGTATTAGTGTAAAAAACCGTTCGTAAACTGTTCGTAATATGTATACTTTCGATGTATACATTTTTGCGCCTTGAGGGCAAGTAATCACAATTGTCAAAATACGCTAAAGAAAAGTAGCCTGTGAGCGTGTTTATTTTTGACGTTTCTTGCTTATTAAGGGGAAACAATTTCAACCAATCAGAAGAAACGTCAAATTTACGAAGTTACGAAATACGCAAATACGCAAGCTCGTGACGAGGGCTACTAGCCCTCGTCACGAGCTTGCGTATTTGCGTATTTCGTAACTTCGTAAATTTGACGTTTCTTCTGATTGGTTGAAATTGTTTCCCCTTAATAAGCAAGAAACGTCAAAAATAAACACGCTCACAGGCTACTTTTCTTTAGCGTATTTTGACAATTGTGATTACTTGTGAATTTTAATAAGTGAAAATAAATAATATGAATCAAAGTAAAAATCACATAAATATTTACATATAAATGTAGTGCTATTAATAAAACAAACCTCTATTTCTAAATTATTTTGAATTATTTTTTTAAAATACATAATTCAATATATTCATCTCTTCCTCTTCTCATTTTTGGGTAGACATTCTTGCCCGTTTTTTAATATTTTGATCTATTATTTATTAAAAATCAAAAGTAATCACAATTGTCAAAATACGCTGAAGAAAAGTAGCCTGAAAACGATGTGAAATTATTAAAGAGAGTAAAGTGAAGGCATTATGTGCTAAGGCACGAGAGATTTTGGTGGAAGAAAGCAATGTGCAAAGAGTTGATTCACCTGTTACAGTTTGTGGCGATATTCATGGACAATTTTATGATTTGAAAGAGTTATTCAAGGTGGGCGGTGATGTTCCGAGACAAATTATTTATTTATGGGTTGAAACATTCTTGCTGCTTTTGGCGCTAAAGGTGAGTTTATTGATTCCGATTCAAACCTTTTACTAATATTTATATTTCTCTTGTTTAGGTACGTTATCTCGATCGAATAACCCTGATACGTGGTAATCATGAATCACGTCAAATAACACAAGTATAAGGATTTTATGATGAATGTGTAAGAAAATACGGCTCGAACACGGTATGGCGTCATTGCACTGAGATTTTCAACTATTTAGCCTATCGGCCATAATCGATGGCAAAATATTTTGTGTGCACGGTGGTTTAAGTCCATCAATACAGTATTTAGACCAAATCCGTTCCATCGATCGTAAACAGGAGGTGCCACATGACGGCCCAATGTGCGATTTGTTATGGAGTGATCCCGAAGACACTCAAGGTTGGGGTGTATCACCAAGGGGTGCCGGCTATTTATTTGGTTCCGATGTAGTACTACAATTTAATACATCCAACGATATTGATATGATTCTGTCGGGCCCATCAATTAGTAATGGAAGGTTATAAATGGCATTTTAATGAGACTGTTTTGACTGTGTGGCCAGCACCAAATTATTGTTACTGCTGTGGAAATGTAGCTGCAATACTTGAATTAAACGAACATTTGAATCGTGATTTTACAATATTCGAAGCGGCTGCTCAGGAAAGTCGTGGTATATCATCAAAAACACCGCAAGCAGATTATTTTTTATAATTATTAATTTAATGAAAGAAATTTGTTTTTAATTTTAATTTAATTATTTTTTATAAATACATATATAATAAATTAAAATTTTTGAATTCTGATTCAAGGATTCAGCAAACAACATGCGAACACTTCATATTCCTCCCACAAATGATTCATCGTCCGTTAATAATACCTTTATGCAACTTTGTTGATATGTAATATAAAATACCGTCAGCGGTTATTTACCAAATTCAGTTGAAATTCCAGCGCCTGTTAATATCAAAACATTTGGACAATGGGCTAGGAAATCTTCGAGCAGTTTGATATCTGCCTGTGAGCGTGTTAATTTTTGACGTTTCTTGCTTATTAAGGGGAAACAATTTCAACCAATCAGAAGAAACGTCAAATTTACGAAGTTACGAAATACGCAAATACGCAAGCTCGTGACGAGGGCTACTATAAATTTACTACCCATGTTCGGAAAATGATTGGCAAATTTTGTTTTCGAATTTTACTATAAATTTACTTTGGTATTTTTCCGAACATGCTCTTTAAAAATGTACTTTAAGAGAGAGGCGCTCATGGTGGTTTACGCCTCGAAATGTCAAATTTCAAATATTACTTTGGCGAATCGGTTAAATTTAAATTATTGTTTTCGGGGAAAATATAAATTTAACTTCTTTAAAAATAGAAAAAATAGAAAAATTATTAGATATTTGATACTATACTGATTAGAAAGAAATTACTTTTCATTAAAATTGTTAAATATATAAAATGAGGTATTTATTTAATTAACATAAATTCTATGCCTACAGACATCTCCTATATTACAAACTACATAGTTTATAACCAAATTAAAACTATCTACCCTCCAGACGATTCAGGCCTTATAAAGGCATTTATAAAACCTGACAAAAATGCCAGGTAATACCTGACATTTCCCTTTTGCCTAAATGATATTCTATTGGCTATGTCCCGGTGACATATATGGAGGTCAGGCCTTAAAATAATTGAAATATAATGCCTGACGAAAGAATTACAGACAGGTTATATTAATGCCTGACTAAAAGGCTACTTTAAGCCCTGATTGTGAGGTTATTTTAAGTCCTGAGCGAGTGCTTATTTTAAGGCCTTACTGAACCCTTATTTTAAGGCCTGGCCAAAACGCCTGAAGCAATTACGGAAATCTTTAGTCCAGGGTAAAAAAACACCATATAATTTTTAATTCATTTTAAATTTAATAGAAATTCATTTTTCTTATTTAATTAAAATTAATAATAATTGCCACATAACGTATTAATTCACATGCCACATAACGTATTGAATTTATGTAAATGTTTTTGCGCCTTTCGGCTTCGGCACATTTTTTGATGATGCTTGTTTTGGACCCTCTTTATTTCACCTTTAATGAATACTTTGTATTCCTCAAAAGTCTTCATTTTTTTTGCGCTCCTAAACATAAAAATAAATGGATTTTACACAAAAGTAATGCATAAATAAATTAATACAATATTTGCTTTAATATTTACCAAATAGCGTTTGATGAAGGTTATTATATTCCGAAAAATCTTGTTTACCCTGTACTCCTCCCCAGTTATATTTAATTAATACGTCATCTGCGACAATATCCGTCAGATTTGAAAAGTTTATGAAAATGTTTGTCTGAAAATAAAACAAAATTAACACAATAATTAAAACGAATTACGTACATATCACAATTACCTTTTGTCAAATACAATTTTTTTATTTGTACTTACCAAATCTTTTTCGGCACATTGTGTTTCTAAAAACTGAAGATCTTGATCGGTTTTTATTGGAATTTCTACCGCGATGTCATGGAAAGACAATTGTTTTTTAACAACGGCATTTTTGATTTCTTCCATCGTTGTTTCTATTTTGGCATATCGTAATTGATATTCCAATTTTAACTCGGCATATTGATCGGCAAAAAATGCAATTACTGTGGAAAAACAAGTGATTAAAATTAATCAATTTGAAATTTTTTGTTTATGTATTGTATATTTTCACCTGTTTTACAGCAGCTGCATGTTGAGGACTTTATTTTCGAAGTTAAATCATTTTCTTTCGTTTGGCTGTTATTTGATGTACCCATTGGTTCATCTTGTTCTATTAACTCTAAGAATAATTGACACTAAACTGACACTATATTTTCAGTCATGCCAATTTACCTACCGTATTTGTATTTAATTTTTTTTTTTTGAGTTGACTGGAATCTTAGAGTCATGCATAATTAAGCTTTGTGTTATTTATAACTTAATGTCATGAAAATGTCAGGCATTTAAATGTTACTTATTATAATGTTTCTGTCACACATGACATTCATAATGCCAGTCATTTATAAAGGCATTTTTGTCATGGCCTTACACATACCTTATAGTCAATCTTCGTTTCAAATCGTCTGGAGGGTAGCTGACACGAAGGAAGAGTTTCTTCGACTTACTATTATTGTTCGAATACACGGAAATTTGGCATTGCGAGGTTCATTAAATATGGCCTTGCAGGAAAAAGTACAACGTGCATACTGTGCAACGTTGATGTTCCGAAATGTGCTGGTAAACAGTAAAAAAGGTGAGTGCTTAGCAGTTAGAGGAAGAGGAGCACTATGCAAAGCATGTAAGACTATGATATTCAGATTGTAACCCTTGGACAGTACTGGATAGTAGTTAAATACATTTTTTTAAGTATTCAAACTTAAAATGTATATTTTTTAGAGAAATTGTTTGAAAGAATTTCATTAACTAGCAGCTTAGAAACCCGACATCAACCAGCCTTAAGAAAGGACCGTCCGAAGAATTAAATCAACAAACAAATCGCGCTACTTGTTTTGATATATGTATATGGTGTTGCAGATAATTAATCATTATTTTTCTAAATTATAACTGTATTGGAAGGAACTACTATTACAAATTTGAAGATTTATGTTTAGTTTTTGTATCCGTGCACAATTTTTATAATTCTCAGTTAATTTAAATTTGTTTTTTTATTATTCAATAAGCAAGTACACGATTTTTCATATAAATATTTATTATTTTGACATCTTGCCGTAGACAAATAACAGAGACATTACTTAAGTTGTGTTTCATATCACGTATTTTGAATTTTCACGAAACTACTTAAGCACAACCACTTATACTGGCTTTACACCGTAGATAGTATAATAGCAAAATAGTATAATACTATTTTGCTATCCGGTGTAAAACCGATGTTTTGATAGTATAATAGCAAAAATAAAATATAATATTTTGGTTTGATAGCTATCAAATTTTAATACCTATTATAATTTATTTTATTTTATTGTATGTAGAAGGAAAATTTTGACAGTGGATTATTGATAAATTAGTCTAGAAAAGTTTTTGTGTATTTTGAAATAATTCTTTTTCATTATTTTGTTATAATTTTCTGTTTTTTATAAATATTTTATGCGGTGTAAAACCGACTACGGTAGATAGTAAAATAGTATTATACTATTTTGCTATTATACTATCTACGGTGTAGAGCCAGTATTAATAACAAGAATTAAACTTAAGGTTTGTTTACATAAAAGAAAGAGCCTAAAACATAAAAAATATATAACCATCTCTCTCCAACTGCTTACTCTATAAATAGAAGATTTTCTATAGGAAAAAACGTTGTTTCAGGTCTAACTTTTTATGTCTATGGTTTAGAGGGTAGTATAAACATACTTGCTGCCAATTTTGCAATCAAAACATTTGATTTGTTTCTAGAGAGCAAAAGCAATAAAAAAGGTTACAAAAAATGCCAACTGATCCTTATATACCAGTAATTGGCAAAGGCCATCTAATATCTTTCGTAACGGGTAAAATTATGGAGATACCAGACTCAGATATACATGGTAAATGTCGGTATGTTTCTGAATTTGAAAAGCTTAATCGGATTGGTGAAGGGACGTACGGGATAGTGTGTAAGTGTATTGCTATCAGCTTAATGATAGCTAGTCAAATATTCTATTGTATTTAAATTTAACTTTCAGATCGAGCTCGTGATACAAGGACCAATGAAATCATAGCACTAAAAAAAGTTAGGATGGACCAAGAGAAAAATGGTATTCCTGTCGGAGGATTGCGTGAGATTCGAATTTTAATGGGATGTACACACGAAAACGTAGTTAAAATAAAGGAAGTGGTAGTAGGGAATAGTCTCGAAAGCATTTTCTTATCGATGGAATATTGTGAACAAGATTTAACATCCTTGGTTGATAATATGACTACACCGTTTTCCGAGTCTCAAGTAAAATGCATCGTGCTTCAAATTTTTAAAGGATTGCAGTACTTGCATTCAAATTTTGTTATCCATAGAGACATCAAAGAATCGAATATTTTACTAACTGATACAGGTTGTGTTAAAATTGCTGATTTTGGTTTGGCTCGTGTATATGGATATCCCATAAAGCCAATGACACCTCAGGTTGTTACACTGTGGTATCGGGCACCTGAATTGTTACTTGAGTCAAAAATGCACACAAGCGCAATAGATATGTGGGCGGTCGGATGTATTTTGGGTGCCTTATTAGGTCACAAGCCACTGCTTCCTGGAAAAACTGAAATTGAACAGTTGGAATTAATAATTGATTTACTTGGAACACCATCAGATGCTATTTGGCCGGAATTTTCATCGCTTCCAGCATTAAAACTATTTACATTAAAGCAGCAGCCGTATAATACTCTAAAACAGCGGTTCCCTTGGCTATCAAAAGCTGGAATACGTCTTCTAAATTTTTTGTTTATGTTTGACCCTAAAAAAAGAGCAACGGCAGAGGAATGTCTGCAAAGTAGTTATTTTAAAGAACCACCATTACGTAAGAAATAGAGCACTAATATATTTTTATTCAAATTTGATTTGTTAATTTATTTACTCAATTGTTATTTCAGCGTGTGACCCAAAGTTGATGCCAACATTTCCACAACACAGAAATTTAAAAAATTCGAAAGAAAATGATCGTCCTTCAATAACGATGTCAACGGCAAGTGATCAATCCACCTTACCGGCTATATCAGATCTGTTAGGATCTCTTGTAAAAAAACGTCGTATTGATTAAATTTTTTCTAATGTTTTATTTAAAGTTTCTATACATATTTTTTGTGATTTATAAATATTCCCTATCCATTGGAGTATTTTTCGCCTTTTTATCTCTTGCTCTTGGAAACCATCTATGTTTAGTCGTATGTGTTAATCGCATTAGTTCTTGTCGTGCAACTTCTGGATGTTTATTTTTAAACGCAGACATTGCTGAATTAAGGCAGTTTTCCTTTATGACCGCAGATGAAAATTTTTCCTCGTGTTTTGGGATGGGACGCGATAATTCGTATGGAAATTTTTGTTTCGGATGCCAAGCAACAAACATTTTTTTATCTTTTAATTCGACAACATTTTCAACCAAGTTCAAATTTCCGGTTGGTCCGGTGGACAAGTTCTTAAGTGATTGCCATTTATGGTTTATGTTATTTAATAACTTTTTCGAATTTATTCGTAATGAATTCATTTTAATTGCCAAATATTTGACATTTGTGAAGTGTGAACTTATAAGCAATGAAGGTTTTCTTGTAGTTTTCCAGTTGCAACTACTCGGAGCAAAAAACGAGCGATATTTTTTTTCAGAGCTGGATACTTGGATAGTGTCGAAAACGATGTTTTCGTATATTCATGCCGAGTTTATGTACATTTCCAGCAGGTTTATACTAGAAAATTAATTTGTTTAACAAGATATAATAGGCGTTTTCGGAAATAGATCCTGAATAACTTCAGGCTAACTTTTAATTTTTCTTATGTTGGTAAAAAGTTATCCAAGTTATACAAAAAGTTAAGAATATATGAAAGCAAAAGGTCGAAAATGAATTTTAAGATTTTTAAGAGATAATTCAAAGAAATAAAAAATAATTTGTCTTAAACACATTCATATAGATCCTAATAATGTATTCGTTTTTATATTTATTTGTATTTACAACTAATTATAAAAAAAAATTAAAACCGCAGCATCTAAATTATCCTGAATTTATCTTTTTTGTTCGTAAATAGGTGAATAAGTTTAATGGTCGAAAGTTAGCCTGAAGTTATTCAGGATCTATTTCCGAAAACGCCTAATATTCAATATTTTATACCAATTTTCCATCGTCAATAGTATAATAGCATATTAGTATAATACTATTATATTATTATTCCTTGTTGGTTTTTCATCGCACGCGATGAAGTTAGCACCAATTATAGTTTTTTTATGTGATGGTAGGTATAATTCCTATTTTGAAAATTTTGACGTTGATATTATTTAATCTCATGATTTTTAGATATAAATGCCGATTTTCACAATGTTAATTTCAAAAAAATAACTGTAAATTCCATTATAATATTTAAACAAGCTATGCGTACTACAAAAAAAACAAAAAATTGAATGCTAATTTTGCGAATTGTCAAAATAATACACTGTCAGATAAATTTAAAATGTTAAAAACACAATTTGCTACTTATTATATTTTTGATAGCTAGTATAACGAAATATTATACTATGAACTTCAGTTTTCCATCGTCGTAGTATAATAGCAAAATACTATTATACTATGACGATGGAAAATCGGTACATATATGACGATGAAAAATCGGTATATGACGATGTAAAATCGGTATGAGTACAAATTCTTAAGAATTCAAAAATTTCAACTTTTTATGTTGGTATGGTTCAAGTATAACCGTGCCGGAGATGTACATAAACTCGGCATCATTCCACAGAAGAATTTTCGGAACGTAGTTATGGCTTTTTAACAGAAAATATCCGGATCCCAAGTATTTTTATATCCGACAATTTTTGGATTTTTCTGACACTTTGCTGATTTCATCACCGACCTTTTTCCGAAATAATGTCCGACTTATTATAAGATTTACTATGAAAGTTGGCCACAAAAATCGGAAAATGATGACAAAAAAAGTGAGGTTATGTCGCACAAAAAAATGGGCGGGGCTTACAATATAAATTTTGGCGGGGAAATTTCACTTTTACATACATACATACAAACATAGCTACTTAAATAAAAATTTTTTTTTTTTATTTTAAAATTTTATTAACATATAATTTTTCTTTTTTTTTATTTACAATTTTTTAAATTAATTATATAATATAGTAAAAAAAAACCGAATCGAAACGAACAAAATAATCCAATTCGCGCTCATATAAATAAAAATTGATTTTATTATTATTATTAATTCGTACACACAAAAATAAAAATTCTACAAACCCAAAAATAATCGCACAACACAAAAAATAAAATTTAAGTTAAAGTAAAAACAAAACACAACCATTCATAATGGCTTCTCACACAAAACTAAAGTTGTAAAATTTGTAAACACAAAATAAAAAAGTACACACCAACGCCAGCATCTTTGCTGTGTTAAAAGTTGGAATTTGGAAACCCAACCCAATTTCATCATTTTCCGATTTTTTGTACCAATGTGCGGAAAAAAAATTCATGTTTTCAGCTTTGTTATACTTGGGATATTTTGGAAACATTTTATAAAATATCCGGATTTATTTAGGAATGGCTGGCAATTATGCCCCACAGTTATGCTGCTCCAACCACGGAATATTATCTGAAAAAATAGATTTCCAGCAAAAGCATCATATTATGTTGGAACAAATAATGGAAAATATTATAAATCGTGATCGTCCGGCCACTGATGATCGGATGATAAGTAAAACAATTTAGGGAGCAAAAATTCCGGTGAAATTGCTAAATTGATGTGCGGAAATGAATGGCCGTTCGAACTAAACATGTGATGTTTTTTTAATTAAACCATCCACCACTTTTGGTATGCTCTGTTGTGAATGAGCTTATGCTCAAAATAGAGTACAGTGTACACCAAAAGTTAAGTAAACTTATTTGTAAATAAATAAATAAAATAAAAATAAATAAATAAATAAACCTGCACACAAAAAATTAATATTTGAGATACAAAAAATTGATAAAACGGCACAAAGTAATGAGCAACAAACAAACATTTCTGGGCATCATAAAATTAATTTTTTTGGAATAAAATATAATAATTTGGCAACATTTATAATATTTGGCACTATTGGAATGGAACACAAAAAATTATTTTTGAGCGACAAAAATAATAAGCTGACAACAAATTTTCATAAATAAATTAATTAAAAATTAAAAAATTGAAATTAGTTTTAAAATATTCTGGAAAATGTTGAGTTATTTTTAAAATTGATTCGGAAACCTTGCAGGCACAGATGAAATATTAATTAATTTGTATCGATTAAATTTAATTTTTGGTCTCGATTTTTTTTTGTCTCCACAGTATTTAATTATGTCCTTCAAAAATATTTGTTTGTATTCTCGTATGTTGTTCCAAAATATTATTTGTGATGCTAATTTATTATTTTTGATGCTAATGTTTGCCACCAAAAAATGTTTCTTGTATCCCCGTTTAAATTGTCCCATACATTATTTGTACCCACGTGCCGTAGTTTTTTGTATACCGTTTATTCTCAATCTAATTAAGAGATATTGTAGTTTTAATATTGTAACAATTTTTTTTCTTCAGTAAAACAGTAGGTATATTTATAAAAATGAACTTCGCATTTTGTTATTATATATGAGCTATAATAGACGACCTAACAGATCCAATACTACAAAAGTAATACATATGTATACAATACCTAACCTACATACATCTACATATATTCCATTTATATTGATATAATAAGACTTGGTTTTGGTGAATATTATGTACAAATATATTTTCACTTGATAATTACTAAAAGAACACAAAATATAAACAACCAAAATTAATGCAAGAAATTAATTTATATTTGATAAAAAAATTTACAAAATATTCCTTAAAACAAGAAATTTAAAAAATTATATTTCTAAAAACAAAAAAAAAAAAAATAAACAAAGAAATTCGGCCCTTCGACCCTTCGACTCATTCGGCCCCTCGCCCCATTCGGCCCTTCGATATTCGGCCCTTTGACCCATTCGGCCCTTCGATCCATTAGGGCCCTTCAATATTCGGCACTTTGACATTGGGCGTTCGACCCATTCGGCCCTTTGAATTCGGCCCTTCGATATTCGGCCCTTTGAAATTCGGCCCTTCGTCCCCATTCCAAAAATTTGTGGTCGACAAATTGCAACTCATACTGGCTTTACACCGTAGATAGTATAATAGCAAAATAGTATAATACTATTTTACTATCTACCGTAGTCGGTTTTACACCGCATAAAATATTCATAAAAAACAGAAAATTATAACAAAATAATGAAAAAGAATAATTTCAAAATACACGAAAACGTCTCTAGACTAATTTATCAATAATCCACTGTCAAAATTCTCCTTCTACAATAAAATAAAATAAAATATAATAGGTATTAAAATTTGATAGCTATCAAATCAAAATATTATATTTTATTTTTGCTATTATACTATCAAAACATTGGTTTTACACCGGATAGCAAAATAGTATTATACTATTTTGCTATTATACTATCTACGGTGTAAAGCCAGTATCAGATCAAACAAATTATCGTGGTGAAACATTTTTATCTACCAAATTTAATATTGCTGTGTGAATTAGTTAAAAATTAAAATTTTGACAACTGAACAACAACCTGAAGCGCATTTATAACAATCATTTTCCTAGTTTGTTATCTATTTTATTACTTTATAAAAAGCGTAATTTATCAAATGAAGCTGTTTTATGAAGAAACAGAAAGAAACACGTCGTGCTTATGTATCAACTGAACAAATATTAAAAAAACGAGGTTATGGTTTTTTAACTCGCTTGTCAAATTTTATATACGGTGCCTACCATGATACATTTTTTATTTATTTTTTGTGGTGAGTAAATTTTTTAATTTTAACTTTTATGTCAAAATTTTAATTTTTAACTGGTTTTTAACTAATTCACTCACGGCCTCACAAACAAAAAAACCAATCAAAATATGTAGTTAAAATTTTGTTCATCTACATAGTATGCTGACAATAAAATATTATTATGGTGCCTTTACACTATGCGATTTGCGTGCAATATTTATTGTACAATATTTTGCTGCATGGAAATCGTGTAGTGTAAACGTCAGAAAATCAAATTGCATGTAAATTGCATTGAAATTGCAGCCAACCGCATTTTCATCAAATGTGTGTACAATATTTTTGACAGCTATCTAAAAATGGTCTCTTGTTGATGTTATATTTGTGATTTTACGCTTTTTAATAATATTTCGAAAGACGAGCGAGTCATTCTTGCAAAATTTTTTAATATTTTAGGCAAATAAATTATAATACCCTATAAAGGACATTAACGGTCATAAAACGGCGATAGATAGATTAAATCTTAAGATGGCACTAGTAGTTTTTTTTAAATTTTTTTTTTGTTGTATCGAAACAAAAATATAAACAAAAGCAAAAAAACACGAATAAAACTTACAACTAGACATGAATTATAAAAAAAATTAATTTTATTTTTGATTTATTAACCAAAAATTAAAAATTGTTAAAGCTGACATCTTTAGAAGTTATCCCGTACTATGTTTTCCCGTATTAAATAATACTGCATTATCGGTAAATCTGCCAATATCATTGACCGCAAGTTTACTATGGAAAAGTGTCATGATGTCCTTTATAGGGTATTATAATTTATTTGATTTTAGGACCATCTAATCTTAATTCATTAAAAACGAGACTTTAAATATCCTTTTCTCCAAAATCTCGTCTTTGTAGCCAGTTCCTTCCGTACATCGTCCTATTTTTAATTTTATGCCGCTTGAATTTTCTGTTTTTAATTTTCAATTTCAATTGTTTGTCAATCAATTTTTAGTTGTGTGGTGTAGACAACGAAAAATTCAAATCTCATCAAATTTGCGGGGAAAATTGTATACGATTTATTTCCCCTATTGTACAACAAATATTGTATGCAAATCGCATAGTGTAAAGGCACCATTACTATTACATAGATAAATAACAACAGTTGAATCAAATAACAGCAAATGCATGTAGCTGGTGTAGATTCAGTTATTAGTTTCGAGAAATTGTCTAGTGTTGTGTCAGTGTCAGTGTTGTGAATCAAAATTTTTAAATAATTTAAGAAAATTAATATTATGATGGCAAAATTCTCAGGTGAGTAGAGTAGTACGACGCAAGAGTATTTACAAACATTCATAGAAGACTTCGAGATATCGTAACAATATTAAATAATAATTCGTAAGAAATAATTCGTAATGTAACAGCAAATCCTTCTATTCGTAAGCAGGCTGGCTTTAAACGCTGAGAAGTTTTGCATTTTTCGCTAATTTTATGTCTACAAGCTATTTCGATTAAAAATCACATTCTACCTTAACTGAAAGGTGGCTAAATTTGCCCAAAGTCTGCCCAAATAGTTCGCGTTGCATTCTCATTTTCACTAATTTATCCGAAATTTCAAAAAAAAAAAAAAAAAAAAATTCAGGATTTTATTCTTCTTCAAACTCCGATCAAAGCCATTTTGATCTATGTTTATTGCTCAGATCTTCTCCTGTCTTATCTAATATACTAACAAAGGGATTAACGCTTTCTTTAAAAGGTGTGATACATTTCTGTCAAATCTTTTTTTTTTCGAACCAGTCTCTTCCATTACGTGGCTAATAATTTGTGTACGATTGCTGTGACCTTTGCAACCAACGTAGTTCAGCTAATATTAAATTAGTTCAATATGAAATACCTATAAATTTATGTTGAAGAAATAAATTATATTTTTTATTGTATAACAATTTAGTTACCTGTTAATTTCTGTGGTCACAAATCATAATGGCTTAAGTGTAAAAATCGATTTTTCATGAACACGTTTTTAAAATTAAGAGTCGTTCAAAATCATATGAGTTTTTTGAATTCTTGCTTTTATAAATGATTATTACGGTTATTTGTAGTTACTGGAATTTTACAAAAAATTGATATGATATGAAATCGTATCTGAAGATTTCGAATTTGAGATAATACGCAAAATGGCTTATCTCACCTTAAGCCATTATATGATTTGTGACCACAGATTGTTCGCAGCATCAGCATTGATTCTCTGCTCTAGATCTATGGGCGTCCTGTAGACAAATCATTGTCGGTCCTTTTAATTCCAAATTCCTTTTTTCAAATCTTGTAATGGTACTTCAACAAGAATCTCGAGTAGTTTACGCTTTTAAACGTACATTGACATTTCAAAATCTCCAGCCCTTATACTGAAACTGAACATCAGCAAATAATCGATGAATTGAGCATACATCATAAAGAATTGTGGAATTTTACCATGCTGACATTCAAGTGCGTTTTTTTTATATTCTTCATATTCACAAAAGATATCAATTAAGGTTTCATTTTGCAACATTGGACTATCTGAGTTTTGTTTGATGAATTTTTCGAGATAGTTCCTAACTTCGGTTGTTTCGAATTCCGGGTTTGTTTTCAGGAAACTTCAAAAACCCAATATTTGTACTGCAAATGTTACTATAGGGTGCAGTCTTTTACACTGGTTAAAATGTTTGCCAGGCTTGAATTCATTAACTGATCCAGCAGCTAACATATCAGTACTAGACTTAATATAGCGCTCACACTCACCGCATTCGTCGGTAAATTTTCCTACGATTTGAAAAATGCTAGCTGAATATGAAAAGCACCTAAATGTACAAAAATTCGATCAAAACGCCCTTTCTCGTTGGCTTGTATCAGCAGAACTACTTTTGCGATGGCCAAATCGTATTGTTGGGCGCACTCGTCAGCTGCTTGTATGCTTTGACGCATTGTTTTTTCAACTACTACTGGATTGTTTGGCGAAGAATTTGTAGTAGTTAAATATGAGAATCTTTGATTTGGAGATGTGTCTTCATGAATCCTGTAATTAGGTTATCCTACCCACATCGGTATATTTGGAATATTAAGGTTGTGAGACGCCATCCAAGCAAAATTAATTTTTTTAAAAGAATTGAAACAGGAATTGAAAGGTGCGACGGATGATCTGTGCCTAACAAATGATCTGAAATTTTTAATTTCTTTTTTGGTTTTTATTGCAATTCTCTTAGAGTATTTACATCAAATCTTCTTTTAATTTGTTTTTTGATGGCTGTTCGGATGTCTCGTCCTCATTCTGGCTAGCATTTGAAAGAGCTGAACACGAATCGGAACTTTTGTTTCTATCTAAATTTTGAATGTTTTAATAAATTATGCCAACCGTGTCATGGCTGATCCAGTAGTCTCGCCCATAATACATATTTAATTCGAGAAATAATTCCTTCATTTCATCCCAATAAATGAGTACGAAGGCGATATTTGAATTTTAAAGGGGTTGGATGGTCGTAGAGACCTCCTTTAGCCTGCATAATACCAAAAAACATTTCTAGGGGATCCTGTAGTTAAATGTATCAAACCAGTCGTTAACCTAAAATAAATCAAAAAATTAAAGTGTCAAAGTAATAAATGTGTTTATTTTATCTGTTTATAATAGCCAAACTACCCATTCGGATTAGAGCACAAGAATTAGTGTGCGAAAATTGTTGGATTGCCAATTTTACCTTTTGTCTTTGTACACCTTTGACTGTCAAATGAGTTAATGTTAATCGGCTTGCGATTTTCAAATCACTTTTAGATTGGTTTTCGAGCAGCTCATGAAGTGGTTCTTTTGTCAATAAATTGTTATTGAGCCAAATTCCCGAATCCAAGAAACGATTCCTCAAAAGCTTTATCATGTGACTTCTTCTTCTTTTTTCGCTGGCGCTACATCCCATGAAGGGATTTAGCCGCCTCAACGATGCTCCTCCAAATAATTCGATCCGCCACAAGAGAACGCCAGACACGGTGACCGAGTGTGTATAGGTCCCTTTCAACGTCGTCCATCCTCGGGTAGGTAGTCTCCCACGAGGTCCTACTTTCGTTGGCGCCGACTCCAAGGCCTGTTTGGTGGTCCGATTTTGTGAACGAAGTACATGCCCAAGCCATCTTAGCCTTGACGATTTTATGAATCCAATGATGTCAACTTTATCGAGATCATTTCTTATATCGTGATTCATTCGCATTCTGTACGTGGCTCCTTCTTTAATGCGACCGAGAATTCTTCTTATGATCTTACGCTCAGTTACAGCGATTTTCTGGATGTTTTGCGCTGTCAGCGTCCAAGACTCGCAACTAAAGGTAATAACTGGTCTTATCAGCGCCTTGTAGATGTCCAATTTTATTTTGCGCGATATATGAGGAGACTTGAAAATTTTTATATTGGCGTAAAATGCTCTGTAGCCTGCTGCGATCCTCGATGAAATGTCCACAGAAACGGAGTTATGCTCAGTGATCAGAAACTACTCTGTTAAAGGAGTAGGCTAAAGTGTGAGGGCTGTGGTCCTTCTACAGAAGGTTGGCGTTGGGTTCAGTGCCGACTCTAGAACACTTTGCGCCCTATGCAAGTTCTTCTTAGGCGCCTTTTTTATAATTCAGGTACAAAAATTTAGCTTTTCTTGCCTTTAAAGTTGCAAATTATTAATTATTAGTTGTAGGGTCATGTGGGCGTTAAGCCACCTCGCATACTGCGATCTAAAAGATCTTTTGTGCTTAAGGGACCAAAAAAACCGATCTGCTCTCACCTACTGAGCTATTTTTTTCTATACTATGGCGGGTTCCTTTTTTTTTTTTTTTTTTGAAGGACTCGCCATAAATAAAATTTCAAATTTTGGATATAAAATTGCTAAGAGGGCCAAAGCTTTCAAATTGGTTGATTACGTTGAAAATTATTAGTTGAAACAACCTAAAAAAATGTTGGATAACTCCGACTTTTCAGAAGAATGTATTAAATCCAAATTTGGTTTTATATAGTACCTAAGTAAAAATAATTTGACACAAAAATTAAAAACGAACCAAACTCGGGTCGGATTGCGGTCAAATTAGAAAAACTTGCAAAAGTGAATTTTGACAAATTTAGAATAGTCGTAAGCTCAAAAATGTTTAGCTTTAACTTCAGTTTAGTCATTTCGGAAACTGTTCTGCTCCAGTCATATGTCCAACTAAAATATTTAGTTCCTGAGTTTTCAGAGCTACATCTAATTTTTAATAGTTCCTTATGTAAAATCCTATCATGTTTTTTAAAACCAAGCTTAATTTTCTGGAATTCTACAATTTTTGCGTATATGAATATTTTTACCTGTAAATCGGATGAAGCTGAAAGAATAGTTTGGGTTGGTAAAACATTTTTTTATTTTTTTAAATTGGCGGGACACGGATATGAGACATCTGAGGTCCTTGAACAAGAATGCCCAAAATGCTTAACCGTAAATTCATTATTATTGAATAACATTTTTGGGAGCCTTGGATTTTATTTTTTCGATTTCGGGGGCCGCACGCCGCAGTATTAAAAAGTTTGAGAAGTACTGCTCTAGTGCATTCGAGTAAATGTATTGTAATATAAACAATGGATCTTAGGATTAGTATTAGTACAATTTTTCATTGTGTCCTTTAAAATCTTTAGTTCATTAAATAGTTCTACCGCAAAAATACCTTTGTCATCGCTATCGGTTAACATATTATCTAACGCGTCACAATGTGCCTTTTAGTTCCTTATCATTCGATTTACAAACTCCTTCAACATTGGTTAAAACTGAAAATTATTTATATGAGCATTTATGACCTCAAATCTTTCATCTAACGAATTAAGTACAGTATCCAGTAAAGGAAACAAAACGAAATTTTAAATGTATATTGTGGAGCCGTGGGAGTTTCGCCGTAGCATTCGTAATCAAAAAGCCTTTTACTACGTCTTCGCAGAGCATTATCTTTAAACTGAGGATTAATTTCTAAATCAGTTGCTAATTCTTTTGCTGTTTCTTGAACACGATTGAAACGTTCATCCGTTCGCATTTGTTTAATGTACGGTATTAATTTAAGTCCTTGATTGCCTCATTTCAATTTCGGTTAGGATTTTAAAAAATTATTAGTATTATAACCACCAATCTCGACGTTTTGAGAGGCGAGCTTTTTTGTATTTTTTGGTGTGTTTACTGTTCTCGCACGACGAGTATTGAAACTAGTACTATTATCATGTTTCGAGGTAGTTTGAAAACGAGTTGGAATCATTAGAAACAGAGTTGAGTTAGGTTTTCGTTGAGCTATTTTAAACTCGATGAAACTAGTGTAATCGAGTTGAGTTGAAATTCAAAATTTCTAATGAAAAATATTTTTTTAGTAGAAGAATTTGTTAGGAAGCGTGAGAAGAATTGTCCGAGGCATAATCTGCTTAGTGGGTAAAGCCGGTTGGGCCCTGGTTGGGTTAACAGCCCAACCTGTAACAATTTTTTGTTACGAAACCTCAACATTAGCCTCGGATATTTATCATGTGACGGGTGTCACAAAATACATACATTTTCTTACTAGCATCACAAGGATTAACAAAATAGGGCTTGTTCTCGCTTATCCCGTACTGATTCGAAAGTCGTTGATTATCCCCTCCTAAATCGGTTACAACGGCCACAACATTATATTTAATTTTATATAATTTCAAAATTATTGTTTCCAGTATGGTTTTACTTAGTTTTGTATCATAATTGTAAAACGCCGGCTGTTTCCAATTTTCAAACAGGCCATTATAACTTGGACATAATTAGTCGGAGCAAGTAATGTATCCGATTTCTGGTCATATTCATAAGATTTTACAATGTTCATTTCATCCGCCATCAAAACGACTCAGACCTTTTGATGAGGAGAAAGATTGACATTTTCCATTAAATTGAATACAACGTTCAGACACCCAGGGTTTATATCAATTTTTGAGGCCCAATGTTTTAAGGTTGAGACAGCAGGGAAAGGATATTTCTATTTTTAATAATAAAAATAAACGATAAGCTTTTCACCTGCAAGCATAAATTGCGATGCTTTGAGAAATGTCATCGACTTGCCATATATTTGTATCGTAAATATTTGCTTTATGCAATTATTTTCTTCTTTCAACTTATAACATTCTGCCATGACCGTCTTGTTGTCGTTTAACAATGCACTATTTGATGCAAACTTAAGTAGTGCTTTTTATGGTTATACATTTTTCAGGACTGAAATTTTCCCTATCAGCCATTTGAGTAGCATCGGTGTAGTACCATCAGTAGGAGTAATCTTAGTAGCACTGTCATCAATAGCAATATTACAGGATCTTACATCAACACTGAATAAAATATTTCAGAGATTTGGGTCAACAAATGTCAACGTCGATAATAATTGTTGACGCGTCGACAATAATAGTTGACGCGTCAAATCCCATCTCTGGTTTATTTTTATAAATGTTTTAGGAAACTTACAGGATGTTAGTTACAATCAGTTTTAATTCTCTTTGTTTTTAGCGATCTTGAGATCTTGACGTTTTAATGATGACTGACTTAAATTTCTAGATGACGGTATAGATTTTCTGTAGACATCGCGTCTGTTTTCAATTTTTTACTATTTTTTGCGGAGCAATTCAACAATTCGTGCTGCAAATTTCTTTTATATTGATCATTAGTAAAATGTTTCGAACAAAATGTAAGATGCTTTAATATTCAATTTATCTCGTCTTCATATTTTAGAATAATAAACATTTTTTGGAAATCGAAAGAATCGAATATTTTCATTATCACGCGAATTAGCGTTTCGTTTTAATCTCTTGTGATTGTTACTATTGCAATTAAATACCGCACAAATAACCATTGCAAATTAATTTGACTAAAAAATAACTTATTTTTTATGAAACCTTTTTTTATTACCGCTGTTGTCAGATAATATACAATACGAATAAACTAAAAATACAAAAAACTACCATGCACATGACAGAAAAAAAAGAAAGAGATAAAAGCTACATGCGCAAAATTATACCATTATTTCTATATATGTACCTTGCGATCAAACTACAAAAATACAATTCTAATTTCATACACTAAGTATGAGGCGAGAATGTACACTGACTTAGCGAATTATATTCACTAAATCAAAACTAAAGGAAAACACTCATTTCTGTGTGTTTTATGTCCACACAAATAATAGAAAGAGAAGTTTTGATTTAGTGAATATAATTCGCTAAGTCAGTATGTTCTTGCCTCATACTTAATGTATGAAGTTAGAATTGTAATTTGTAGTTTGGTCGTAGCTACCTGATGAGTAGACCGAACTTTTTATTCGTGCGAGCTTTTCAGTACGAAACCAAACTATCACAGAGAAAACTCTAGGAAAGTTTTCATATTTTGGAGTCGATATACGTTGTATGTTCTTCATTTGTTCTGATTAACAAATCGGAAAAATGTTATGAATTCCATTATTGTTAATATATTTTGTTTATAAAAAGCCGAAAGAATCTTATTGATTTTAATACAGACAAACTTCTCTTTGCATTACCATTTTAGGAATTAAGTAAATAAAATTATCTTTATTGATTTTATTGCAATTCTCACCTCCAAAGTACACAATTAAATTACTGACAATACTGAAAAATAATACTCTTATCAGTAAAATGACCCCATTGGGGGATATAAACGGAAATTCATGAAATATAGGATGTAAAATGCAGAGTTAAAAATAATAAGATTAGTAAAAATAAATTTCGGCAACATGTTTTCGACAAATTCATCACTCACCAAAAAGCACATGTTTTGAAGCCATATTCGGGAAACTCCGGAAAATTTACAAAAAAAAAAGAAAAAAGCAAACACCAAAAAGTATAAACAATTTTCATTGAAAAACAGAATGCACACAACAGTTTAACTTCAGTTTATATTTACTCGGCGGGTCGTGCGGTTGGAAAATTTTAATAAACCAAACGTAATTCTCTGTGGAAAACTGGAAATATAAATAAAAAATATTGTATTTGTTGTCTTTAGTGTTGTGTGTGGTGTTTGTATTATATTATTTGGTAAAATACATATAGTGAGTGTTATGGTGAATTAAATTAAAATTATTTTACAATTTTTTTTTTGTGATTATATTTTTGCAAGAATTAAGTGTAAAGTTTAATCAAAAAATTAAAAAAAAAAAAAAAATCAAATAAATATTTAATTTATTTGCAAAATAGTGTCGGGTGTTTGGATTAAAATTCAATTTGCAGTTCAAATAATAAATAAGCTGGTATTTATTTATTTTATATTATATCAAAACTATATTTACGAAGAATAAAACTTTTTAATTCCAATTGGGTAATATTTAATTTAATTTTATGTCGTTTTGTTGTGAATAAGGAAATCGATTTCTTCGTATGATCGGATTGGGTGATACATTTTTGTCTCCACACATTACAATTTTCAATTTGCATTGAAAAACGATATATTTTTAAACAACAGAATTCTAATGATAAATTGTGACTAAAAGTTATTTTTGCGTTATTTTATTATTGATTGTCACATTTTTATCCGACTGATGGATGGTTTATTGACATTTTTTGTTTTTGAAAATTTTGTAGGTATGCTGGTATTTCTTTTTGAGTGGCTGGTAAACGATAGAAAATTGTTTGGCTTTACTATATGAGACGAGTAACTAGACAAACAAAAAAATGGTGTGAACTCTGAAAAATACGATGATGGTGCTGTTTAAATTAATAGGTCTCTTAGGATTTATTATATCGTGTATGTTTATACGAATATGTAATACACTTCTTTTTATACACGTACAAAATATTTCAAAACTAATTATCTCATTAGAGATCACAAAATGTGATTGCAAGCACATTATGTACGTATACCAGTGACTAATGAATTAGTATAATACGATTCAGGTTACAAACAGCAACCACTTGGGAAACGGTTTTAAATATTTTTTCGAATAAATAAAGAAGAATAAAGCTGTTCTAATACTAAGGGTGAAATAATATTTATATTGTATATTATTTTAGCCTGTCAAACTCTGACTGACAGATTTATGTAAGATTTATTTGATGAAAGAGATTTGCTAGATATTATAAAATTGAAGTATGTCGGTTTGTTCAGTATACAATTTAGAAACACAAGTTTTCAAATCAGGAGATTTTCGTTCTTGAAGTGTAAAATAAAGTGAATTCAGATCAGTAATCATAATTTGTATACTCATTTGAATCAACATTTTCAATGATTCCTAGAATTTTTCTGAGTTTGTTAAGAACTGTAAAAGTTAATTAATGTCTCTCTTCGAAATTATTGTAAATGGTTGGAGTTGGGCTTATTGTTGTATATCGTCGCACGGCCCTTATTGATTTTTAAAATATTTATCGATGCAATTCTAATTAATTAAGATATCTAACTTAAATGAAACCAAATAAAAAATTTTAAGGATTAGCCAACAAAATTTCTAAACTCCTTGTTTATATAAGATGGTCAGATATTTCAAATAAAAAAGGTGTATATTAAATTTAAACCATAAATAATTTATGTTGTTGGCATCTATTCCTTAGTCAGAACATTAACAAACTGCCCGTAACCACAAATTTTTAAGTTACCTTTGGTGGTCATTTCGGCCGTTGAAAATCGGTCTCCCTAAAATCACTAATGTAGAACGTTTTTTCTAAGCTAGCGTTGTTGCCGGGAGGCTTAATTAATGAGCTGTAATAAACATCTTTAAATTTGTAAATGGCGTGGCTTCAAAAATAATGATCTGCCTGCGTATATCGTATCAATATTATTCTCCTAACAGAATGATAAACCAAAAAATCCCAAAAAATAAGTTTTTTAAACATAATAAATTTTTGAACGGTTTTTTGAGATGTCCCCAAGACCTCGTTTTGATGGTTTAGAGAAATTCCAATTTAATAGTAATTTGAACATTTTCAAAATTTTTTTTTAGTTTTTATTATTGACATACCAAAATATAGGAAGCCACTTAGTATTGGACCCTTTCCGAAAGAATAACCATTCCTTAATGTTTCGCATCCCGAACTGTTTTCTGAAAAACATTATGCTATTTATGTAATCCTCCAATAATTTAAGTATTGGTCATTGGATGTTATGTAGTTGTTAAGATAATATAATATTTCGGTTTAAGGATCAATCTACCATTTTTCGCCGCAAGTATTTAGTGTTATGAAAGTACTGTTCCTTCCATGATAGACTTAAACTCACTTTCCTCTCTTGAGAACTTACGAAGGTTAAAGTTTAAAACAAATTGATTTGTAGCAACCTGGTAGGTTGTTTCCGAAATCGATATGCTGTGTGCCTCATGTGTTTTTTTTTCGACATGGCAAGTGGTCCAACAGAATTAAAAATATTTAGTAATTTAATCAAAAAATCGAAAAGGTTTTAAATAAATTTTCATAACATTTGCTATATAGCCTTATTGAATTTTCTAAATTGTTTAGATCATACCAGTTATTCATATAAGCATAAGAGCCTATAAGACAATCTGTGCCGGTCTTTTCATGATTCTAAATTGCGATTTTTAGACCGACAACCGACTGTTATTCTATACTATAATAGAATATAAATTGATTGAATTATTCGACCAAGCTATAGGCAAGACCTTCCGCAGATGACAGGGCCTCACCTAAAACCCTGTTATATACAACATAAAGAGGATTTGGAGAGGTTTAGTTAGTAATGGTAAAAATTGATCCGGTTACAAACAGTAAGGCTCGTATTTTTAAACTAGGATAAATCGACGGATTAATCCATTGTTTTCGAAAATTCACTGATTTAGCCGAGGTTACTTTTAATAATTTTAAACGTAGATAAATCCGTGGATTTTTTGTCTCGTAATTTTGAACGGAGCTAATCGGCGATTTTCAAAATCAATTTTCGAATTAATATCTGCTTACTGGGACATTTGTCAATTTTTTTGTTTGTTTTCCTCCCAATATTTTTTTGTTTTATTCCGTTCAAATTCATTTTAAAAATGACCGTAAAATAAAATAATTTTTTCTCCCTTGAGTTTTCTGCCTTTTTTGGAAGTTCATATTCATCGAGTTTCAAACTTTAGATTACGATAATCATGAAGATGAAACGCAGTAATTCTAAATGCATTAATGTAAATCGTGTTGTGACATAGACTGAAAAATTAACTACATAATTTCGAATTCGCGACTAGCTAGTTTGAGTCTGTCTTGGGTATTAGTCTTTAGTCAATATGTATCGTGTTCGTCAGATAATGAACCCTTTCTTTAGAAAACTGGAATCGGCGCTGAAACTCTTCCTTATTGTAAGACTTCACGTATGTTTTATCGTGAACTACTTTAGGATGTTTAGATCGTATCGATAATATTACCGATATTAGTAATCTGATTCACCAGACTCTGATGGCGAAGACGAAGACTCATTAAATATATTTTCCATTTTTCACTTAAATTTTCAAAAATTAATTTAAATTTGCAATTCATTATCTATATTACAGAGAAACCTCACTACAACGGACATCTACGAGACCAAAAAAGTTGTCCGTTGTAGTGATGTGTCACAAGTTGTAGTGAGGTTTTGAGATTTTTTTTTTTATAAAAAATTTATTGGGATTCTACTTCTTATCCGATTTTGATGAAATTCAGCATTTCCAATGGAAATGGTATTCTTAAACGATTTTTAGACGAAGTTCTGGAATATGGCAAATTAAGAAGAAACTTGGCCATTTTTTTTCCGATTTTGATGAAATTTTCAAATGATTTTTAGGCAAATTTCTGAAATATGGCCAATTGGGAAGGAACTTGGATATTTCTTAATCGATTTTAGTGAAAATTGATAGCTGCGATGGAAATGGGATTCTATATGATTTTTGGATGAAGTTCTGAAATTTTGCAAGTATGATGAAACTTGCCTACTACTTAAACGATTAGACGAAATTCGACAGTTGCGTTGGAAATGAGGTATTAAAATGGTTATTTGATGTATGAAATGACTTGTTCTATAAATTATTTTAGAATCTCATTTCCATCGCGCATACTGAATTTAATCAAAATTAGATAAGAAATGGCGAAGTTTCATTATAATTATCCATATTCCAGAACTTCATCCAAAAATTATTTTTGAATCCCATTTCGAATGCACATGTCGAATTTCATCATAATCAGTTGAGGACTAGACAAGTTCCGTCATACTTGGCCGTATTCCAGAACATCAAAAAAATCATTTTAGAGTCCCATTTCCTTCGTGTATGCTGAATTTCATCAAAATCATATAAAAAATGGCCAAGTTCCTTCCTAATAAACCATATTCCAGAACTTTATCTAAAAATCATTTTAGAATCCCATTTCTATCGTACACGCTGAATTTCATCAAAATCGGATAAGAAAGGGCCAAGTTCCTTCCTAACTGGCCAATTCCAGAACTAAATAATGCTCTTTGAGATTCGCTGGTCAGTAACATGTACCTTCTATGTATTTGTATATGTATATCGCTTTCTTACTTAAAGTTGTTACTGACTCGCTGGGTCCCCCATAATCCTTTGACGTACGTTATTAATCTTTGTCTGATGCAAAGCATCTTTCCAGAACTAATGAAAATATCTTCTGTTTTGTCTTTATTTAAAGGAGGCAATCCACAAGTTATGACTAATTATCGCCTTATATCTTTGCTTTCTGTCTTTTCGAAAGTTCTAGAAAAACTTATTAAGGGGCGCTTGCTTGAGTTTTTAGATAAAAATAAGTTTTTAAGTGCCGCTCGATATGGATTCAGAAAAGGTCGGAGTACTGAAGATGCCATAAATCATTTATACGGTAATACCATCGATGTGCGTCACCTTTGCTGTCGAGACCAGTGATGGGGGGAAATTCGTCGAAAAGACTAAGCGAGAAATGAGTTCCACCTTCCACCAAGGCAAAAAGTTAAGACAAGTCATGAATTGGAAATTAAATACATAAATTGAATTTATAAAATGTAAACGACCGATTTCAATTTAAAACCACATTTGAATTTATAATCGATAAAATTTATTAGTTTTAATGATACAATTTAGAAATATGTAACAGATTTAATTCATTCCGTCTTCAAATTTATCGGATAAATTTTCCGATAGTGACTTTGGTTGCGACAACAAATCGTCTGAATCGTACCCATGCTCCAATGATAAAATTGAATTTCTTAACGTAATCGTAGTGTTTCTGTTAACATTTTCATCATTCGTTGATATTTCATCGTCGGCCTTCGAATCATGTGTCGTAATAGTCGTAATCGGTCATTATTATTGGTTACAGACCAGAGTGGGGGTAAAAGTTGTGGTTTCATTGTTTGTAAGAAATGTTGGCGCCATATTTTTTCAAATTCAACTAGGCCTCCATTTTTAGTTTTGAAATGCTCAACGACTTTTCTCCATGCCTCGGACAGCTCGTCGTTAGGATAAATCTGCCTGATTACATCGTGTAGTTCCTCTTTTCGGTTTTCTGGAATATTACCTTTTGATTTAAGTAAAGGTCGCATCGCTGAATGAATTTTCTTTATATTTTGAAATCTCGATGTCCTTAAGTTGATTATCCTTAATGTGTAACGAACACTCAGATCGCTCATATTTCTGGTCTGATGGCACTCGATACACAACAGTAGAATTTTAAGAAGAACTGATTTGCTCGTGAACCAAGCACGATTCACACTAGAATAAGAAGTCTCCATTTTTTTTTCAAAGTTCGATAGCGACATGAGCATTTTTCGCGGAATAAACGATTTGCCGGTCGTGTGAGTACATGCTAATCTGAGCATCAAATACGCCAATCTTTATCCAGCTCAACATTTAATATACTCGAACTTAAATTGGCATCGTGTAACTTAACACCGTGTTTAAATCCAGTGAGCTGTGCAACATAACGCAAATCTAGCATGCTCCGTAATCTTTGGCCAAGCAAGCTGCATCATCATGAGGTGCTACGCCCACCTTAATAATATTATTGTCTTCAAGGATTTTTCTTAATTTCTGTGGAATTATCTTGCACAAGTGGCACAATCGAGTTAAAGCACATAATCCTTCACGTGTAGCCAATTGAACTAGTGTTACTGGACTATGTGAACCACCAACTGTCAACCATTCATTATCTCGATTTGTTGTTTAAATTTCCTTTGTTGATGATTAAAAATTGTCCCGCGAACAAATAAATTTGTCGGAATGAAAATTTGATGAAACAAACGTAAACGTCATGTACAAATTTTTTGTATGTGTGTTAGTGACACTCCTATAAAAAGTTCTCGATTTGATACTTTTTAAAGGAGTGTCACAACTACAGACACAAATATTTTTTTACTGATTCGGTTTTTTGTTTCATTCCCCCATAAGCAAATTTATATTTTTTCTTCCTTTAATTTTACTATTCAGTAAAATATATCAATGGAATACCACCATTAGTTGAACATGATATTCTATTGAGCAAACTTTATAGGCTTGGAGTAAAAGGCGTCGTGCTTGATTTGTTCAGGAGTTATCTCAGTAATAGAAAACAGCAAGTAAATATTAATGGTATTTGTAGTGATTTTCTGGGTTATGATTGTGGAGTTCCTCAGGGTTCGGTTTTAGGTCCAATTTTATTTATGTTAATTCTCTACGCAACTTGACTTTAAATGACTCCTTGGTTGCTTATGCTGATGATGTTGCTATCTCTTATCAGTCTAATTCATATGATGAATTAATTTTATCAATGACCAAAGATTTAGTTGTAATTAGAAAATGGCTTGATATTCATCAATTAGCGTTAAGCGATAAATCCAAATTTATATTTTTTAGTTTCTCCAAGAAAATATCACCTCAATTTTCTAATGTAACTGGTCATTTGGAGATTGTTTGGGGCTTAATTGCTCCACAAATTGTGTTAAAATTGCCAATACTAGTCAGTTTCGATACCTGGGTTTATTACTTGACAGTCAATTAAATTTTAAAGAGCATTTTATTATCACAAAAAACAAGTTATGAATAGGTATTCGGAAACTATATTTGTTGAGAAATATTTGCCTAAAGAAGTTTCATAGGCTTCTTTATTTTACTATGTTTAATAATATTATGGAATACGGTATTACTATTTGAGGTGGTACATATAAAAGATAAAATCAATGTCGAAGGGATCTTCAAAATGGAAAAATTTGCCTTAAGAGCGATTTCGTTTAAAAATAAGTATGCTGAATTTAGAAAATTATTTGAAAATTTTAGTGTACTTCCTTTAAAGAAGCTTTTTGTTTATAAAACTTTAAAAACCTTCTACAAAAATTGTGGTTATTTTAAAACAAGAGTAAAGAAAGTTATTAATCTAAGAAGAAATAATCTGTATAGGATACCTCATACCAAAAAGAAGGTTGTCGTAAATTGTTCAACTATATTGCTCCTTATCTTTTCAACTATATGTTCCCGATGACATTGCTTTGTCTAAAAATTTAAGTATTTTTTCAAATAAGTTGAGGAAATGGCTTCAACATATAAGATTTAAACAGTAATATATTTGGCAATTTAAATATTCAAATTTTTAATAAACGTATGGTGATTAGCTATCAATTATTAGTGGTAATTTTGTTTTTAATCCATTTTTCTCTGCTAATTTTTGATAAGTCGGAATCGGTGCTTTTTAAAACGGGTGAATCTCATTCCAAAAAGCCCCCACAAAGTTTCGAGAGTAAAAATATTTTTTGCAAGCACGACTATCTATTGAATCTTGTAACTTCTATCAGTTGTTTTATTAATATTACTTTGAGTATCGTATAACTAAATTGTAAAATACATAAAGTTCTTCCTTTTCTTCTAAATTTAAAACTAAAATTGCTTAACTCTGAGTGAAAAGACAAAATTTATGTTTTTTTAAAATCTGTGGTATCCTAATTTTTCCTAGTTCTAACCTAGTAACATATCATAATTTTACTAAATGCTCTACCAATAAGTGTTAAACTGAGTGTTTTAAAATCGAGTTAGTTAACGCCTATGGATACCACACTTAATTGGAAAACTCATATGTGGCCAGTCTAAAATTACACATGAATTCCGCTTCCAGAATTTTTTATCTACTTCGTGATTTATGCCCAGTCTCTGTTTTGATTATGTTGTATCAAGCACCGGTACTGTCTAAACTGGGATATGGTTTTTCATGTTAGCGTGGCTGCTTTACAAGTACTTTAAAGCCGTTGTATGTTCAGCAGAAAATGATTTTGCGAACTATACTGAAGAGAAAAAGACACGAACCTTCTTGGCCTTTATTTAAGTTTAATAATATCTTGCCGTTGCAACACTTGTAGGTATATTTACAAAGTTTTAAAAATTTTTTATAAGCCACTCCATCGTAGAATAAGAACCGATGATCACTATAACCTCCGTGGGAACCATCAACTATTTACTTCACAATATTCCGAGATTTAATAATGTATTTTGTTTGAAACAGCTTAAAATGAAATAATAAATAAATAAAAACATTTTAGAATTACATTTCCATCTCGCATGTTTAATAGCATTATACTCGTAAAGAAATAATCAGTTCCACCCTAATTGGCCAAATTTCAGAATTTGATTATAAATCAATTTAAAATTTCGTTTCCATCAAGGCAATTTTTTTTTATACGCCAGTCACTGGTGTAGCACCCCATTTTCTTATGTCGTATATGTTCAATTTCATCAGAACTTTATTTAAATATCATCTGAATTAAAATGTCATTTCCTTCCTAATTATTACATCATTTTGTCTATTATTATAAAAAGATAGCCATCGAAACTAATTGTGAAATTCTTTAGTAACGCATCAGATTTGCGAATTCTATTCTATCCTCTACGATACCTTGTTATTATTCGGAATAATTTTGAATAATCTAAGGCTTCGGTTTGTGATTTGAATATCGCCGATTATTCTTATAAATCATTATAAAAATCTCAAAGTTCTCTAAAATCTCGAATTTTAATTTTCTTCTGTGAACAAAAATCTTATGGTAAGTTGACAATTTTGTAATTAAATAATTTTCAATAACTAATTACAATGTTACTTTTGGTTCCTGGAAGAAAACTAACCGGATGATTTTATTAAATCTCTACGAATTTAAATTCAGAGATCTTATTCTAGATCATCTAGGTATTTAGAAAATAATATTGTTGCTTGAAGACATTTAGAAGTTTTCAATTGAAAATCGGCGCCCCCAAAAGCGGCTTAGTTCTTTTAGCTCAGCAGTTAAGAAGGTACTGTCGGAACTAGTTAATTTGTTTGGCATCAATGTCTGCAATAACTAAGCAACTGCTCTAGGATTGAATCTTATGCAACGCATCGGTGAGCTAGCTTGCGAAATATTAGGTGGTGTAAGAGAAGAATTATTTATTTTTAGCTTTTATTAGAAATTTTAAGGAAAAAGATAATCACTAAATTTTTCGCCCTATACCTCCAAAAATGTTTGGATGTGGTTTTGTCGGCAAATACATAACAGTTACAACGGTAGAAATGTCAACGTAAATCTAGGTTCGATGTTTATTTACGAAATGTGTACTATCCACAGGCAATACAAATTTTATACGTTTTTACGTTACGTAAAACTGTGTTTCTGCACGGAATAACGTAGATGGATTTTAAGGGTCAGTGACAGGTAATCGTACTCGTGTCTAGGAAATTCTGATTTTGGGGTTATTCAAAAAAACATTTACGAATTACTAACCAATAAAAGTTGATCATTTTTTAATATTGCTTTGGGTTGCTTGACTTTGGTTTACTACATGTTAAAATTTTTCTAACAAGACGAAATTTTCCAGAACTTTCAAGACGTTTCGCGGTTACCAGATTATTTGTGTTTTACCGAGATTTTTGGGAGTGAGGAGGTTGCTGGGCTTCTGCATGGTTCAATATATTAAAGCTTTAGAGTGGAGGTGCTTGCTTAAAGTTACATATATTATGGCACATTCGAAATTATTAGAGAACTGATTTTGTATTGCATAATGTTCCGTGGTGATTAGTGCTTGACGCTGAGTTGTATGTTGTTAAGTGTTACTCAGGCTTTCCCAGAAGAGTATCGTTATATATGTCAAAGATATTTGCAAGGCCTCCAGAGAATGTGTTCTTGATTTTATGAAATTCCTCTAATCCACAAAAAAATTTAGGTGTTGTTTTGAAGGACCATCACAAGTAAAAGTTGAAAACTTTATGTGGGGATTCAGATGCGATACATTTTTGCACGCAAGGAGTGAATTCTTGATTTATAAATCTGTTATACGCTAAAAATTCACCTTTGGTGCGGTTATTTACAGATAATCACAGAGGTATTTTGTATTTAGAATTAGAGCATATCTTCATGTTGTACGGGTGGCGATGAGCAAAATGAAATATTCACGTAGCACTCTGCATCAAAAAAATAATTTAAGAGTAACTTTGTTTGAAATCCATTATTGGAATCTGTAATAAAAAATACATTTTGTAGCAGTATATGTATGACTATACGTAGCTCTTCAATCTACCTAAAGAAATAAATGCTGACATTTTGGCGTATTTATTCATACATATATTTAGGCGAATTTAAATATAAAAATATTTTGAAAACTTCAAAACGATATCAGTATTGCTATCTAACACTTTACCGATGAACTTCACATGGAAGTACTATTTATACTATGAACAAAGTTTTCCACGTAAGACTATTTACAATGAGTCTTTATTGCAATCCATGTGTCCTGTTTACTGTTTGCATTATCTACTTTTTACTTTCGGCTAAATTTAACAGGGTGAGAAATTCACTCTTGATAAAAGATCGGTATGAACTTAACTCGCCATTTCACGAATATCAAAATCCTTCCACAGCTTAAGGTTTTAATTTTGTTTTTGCTAGGTGTTTGTGTTTGTAGAGACTTACACAGAAAATTAACATTCACAACATATATTGAGGCATGGTTCCGTGTTAAAAAGTAACGAGTAAGAAAGTATCGAGGAACAGTAGGGTATTGTTACAAAGGTTCGAGTACAAAAGTATTATCATTTGTTGCATAATATTGCCAAAAAGGTACCCTTTATTTTACATTAATGGTGATATTCTAAAAAAGCTTAAAAATAAGACTAAATTTTTTTTTAGGAATGTCAGATCACTCAAATTTCAATAAAGAAATTGCTTTTTGACGGTAGTCCTTAAGTAGTCTTATTAAATGAAATACAAATAACTTCCACATACATAAATCATACGGGTAAAACCCAATCATGTTTACGACTTTCAAAGAGTCTGTAAAAAAAAGAAATACGCATTCTGATCTAATTGTATTTAAACACAAAAAAACTGATTGGAATTGATTCCGATTAAACATTAAAGCACATTTTTTTTTTGTATAACAACACCCAAAATAGATAGTGGCCGTAAAATCCGAAAAGCCATTGTAACCCAAATTGTATCAAAATGGGTGCACGATTTTTTTTTACAAAAAAAGGGGTCCCCCTACTAAATGTACATAAGTCTATACAATAGGGAGACGAATTACAAACATAAAAAATTCTCATTGTTTTTAATGATATCGATTTTTCCTCAGTTTTCCCATATTTATTTTCCCTCCATTTACTGATTAGATTTTATTTTTTGCTCCATTTACCTACTATGTGTATTTACAGTCTTTAGTGCTGAATAAATGCAACAAAGCTAAAAAGTGTTAAAGAATTTTATAAAAAATTATTAAAAATTGGTAAAACTATGAAAATGACGAAGATGACGAAAAACTTTGTCTTTATTTAAAAAATATTACGCTAAAAGCATTTTTTACATTTTCAATAACAAAAAAAAACAAAAATCAAAAGTATCTTATACCAAACTTAGTTTAGCAGTCTGGCAACGTTATTATGTCAGATTAATTAACGTGAGAATATATGTGAACTGGGAACTGGAAATTACTGCTAAATATCAATAATATGTAGTTTAAAGACCGAAAAGAAGCTGTACGTTACTTATACTTAAATAAAATTCGAAAATAATCAATCGGCTGACATATTATGTATTTTACCAAAGCATACACACACAAATCTACCCACACAAATTGATGTTACAATTTTGGATTTAGTTCTTGGAAAATGTTTTAGTATCAAACTTCATTACTCGGAGGATTAATTTAATTGTCCCTTTTGACCTAAATAAACATACATATTTGTATTTTGTGTAATGTGTTTGTATATTTAATCCTTTAGTATATCTATCTGTGTATGTCTTTTCTCATCACCTATATTATAATTTGATTAAGACCCTGGTGTGTATTTTATGTACCATAAATAATATATCAACATTATTTTATGATTTTGGGTTGATTTTTTTTTCGTCAAGATCTATAAATTAATAATAAATATTTTAAATTTTATTTTATTCGATTATTTTTAAAGTGTTTACATATTTGAAATTCAATTTGAATACTTTAATTTAGAATATGCAAAATAAAATTGATTGTACATTGAATATTCAATTTATCATGTCTCGCAACAAGTTGGACGTTTTGATTAATAGTATTTTCGAAAATGATAATTAATGGTCTTTGAATATTACTTATAGTGTTGATTTATTATTAATTTTGGTTTCTAAACTTCTAAGGTTTATCCTGTACCTTTGATTTTATCTATTATGCCGCGTTAGCATCTAATGCTGGATTAATCGTCATCAGAAACAGCCCGTAAACCGTAATCTTTGCCGGAATTTTTTTTAGTAAGATATAGCGATCGCCCACCCAAAAAGATAGGGAACAGACAGTACGCTAAAAATATCTGAGACTAGGCTAGTATGACCGCCAAATCAGTTTGTTTACCAGAAAACTTTAAAATTTTATCTTATGACAAAATATCCCTTAAAAAAACAGATTGACAAATTTCTAGCCGTATTAGAGGTATAAAAAAAATAAAAATAAATTTGTAAGAAATGCTCTGAAGGTTTCTCAAAATTCCTCAATTTTTTGGCCACATCCCAATTTTATACATAGTTGTTATATAGAGTTGCTATACAAGTGAGTTGTGTCCTGTTTTCGAACTACCATTTTCATTCTTCTCTCACTAAGAATTGTTATCATCAGGTTATTATCTTCATATCGAAATGCCGTACGCATTGCATGAGGAACAATAGCCAGATATTGTCTAAAATCCCCTCCAACAGAATTGCCTTTCCACCAAAAGGTAAATCGTTTTGTATTATTTCCTTAAATAATTTGTCCATCGTGTTGATAGCATAACAAGAGGCCATTGTGCTTTCGTCAATGATTGCTTTTCTTCATTTCATTTGAATTTGTCTTCATATTCGACACACTGTTCTCCAAAATTGAAACAGGAAGCTTGCACAAAAAATGGTAAGTTCTTCCTCCCAATAACAGGTTGGCTGCAATTCCGGTCGATGCTGCCGGCAAGACTATATCTCGTTTCCCAAGAAAGTAATGGATTAATGTAGGTAGATGTAAGTCTTGCCAATCCCCCCAGGTTCGTCCAAGAAAAACATTTTGCGCATGCTACAGTGCTTTCTACAGCCTCTATACAGGTGACCTTGGGAAGTCATGAAAAATACAGATTCGGATGTACAATTGATCACTCATTTCGAATTCAATGTCAAAAATAGGGGTTTCCCTATAAAAAAATGACCTTGCCCTCAAAATGACCTTGAAGATGACGGCCAAGGTCCCAACCAGCTCAACATTAAATTCCTTGTTGAAAACTACCTAAGAATAAACCTAACCTTGCTCATTTTTTTTTGACATACTCTGCGAGATTTCTAGGGGTTTCCATACTTCGTAAATACAATGTAAATTCCTTCAAATGATCTTGGGAGGTCATGGAAAATACATACTCGGACATAAAATTGATCGCTCTTTTCGATTCTGTCATCAAAAATAGGGGTTCTAATTTAAAAAAATGAACTTGACCTCCAAATGACCTTGAAGATGAAAGTCAAGGTCACCACCAAGCTCACCTTTAAATTCCTTGTTGAAAATTACCTAAGAACAAACCTTACTCATTTTTTTTTGACCGAACTCCGCGAGATTTTTACGGGTTTCCATACTTTTTCCTCACCCTGTATAATAATTTTGTCAAAAGCACGCATTGTTGAGTATTCAACGCTGTAAGCATTGTTTGAGCCCTTTGGTGATGTTCCTGGGGATTCGGTGCCATTTTATTAATGTTGGGCAAGTTGTATTTTACTTCAGGCATGTTGAAGTCCTTTCAGTCGAGTGATAATGACACAAACGTGTCTCTTACATCCCTTAAAGCATGCTGCTCGCATTCATGGTCCCCACACTCTTCTTCTCTACCGTGTAAACGGTGACGGTAAACGGTAATCTTCCATCAGGACCACTTTCTTATTGTCCCATAACAATCTTTCATTCGAGGGCTCTCCAGATGCACAAATTAATGCGCGTCATCAAGTATATCCTGCCACAGTGAATCATCCGGCAACAATCCTTTGGCTTTGGCAGCTTCCATAAAAGTTGAACAAACAACAATGTCGTCTTCTGTGGCATATGTCCTCAAGTCTTTGTATAGCAAGTTGCCCCACTTTCATGACAGAGTAGTTCAGTTTCGTCGCTTATACTTTGGGTACCCGCCAAGGTCGCATTTTCAAAAAGCTTCGGGACTCCCTTTGAACTCTTTTCATCGATCAAGCATAGGCTGGTCGGATTTTGGTAAGCTTCCCCGCATGGCTTATGTATCATGTGCCGTGCTACTACTTCGTATGGTCTCGGTGATTTATTTCGATCAGGAATTTCAGCTTTCATGATATTGTCAATATCCTGCTCTGTTTTTAACTTGTCGCTAGGGTCCAAAATAATTAAAATGTGAGATTGAGACAGTCTCCGCTTCTGAAACTCGATAACATGAATTTTGGCAATTATCCGCCAAACCAAAAATTTGCCCTTATCACAGATATCAGACAGCAGGCTTTTTAACTTCAAATTAAAAACACAGGCAACCAAGTCTAGTCGATGTTCTGCCTTTTGACAAGGTTCCAAGTTCTCCGTGATCTTTTCCATTTTGTATTGCACGTCATTGTTATAAATAAATCCGGCTTCTCAAACTTCGTCATGATAATTTTGATGCATGTTTCTTGGGCTACCTTGAAAGGTAGTCGGCAAAATTCTTGCCTTTCTTACTTTTCCAGCGTTTTCAGTTCCATTGTTCACATGATCCATCAATCCCTTGTAATTTTCAGCACGCAGTGTGTCTTAATGTGTTTTGACCTAACCCAACTCGTTAGCCTTGGAACGAACGAAGGCATCCACAATATATTGCTGAGTCAACTAACCGCCATTAAGTATGGGATTGAATTGCTGACGCCTAGATAGACGATATGAAAAGTACTCCCTCATAGTAACCCTCTTCCTAGATTTTTCAGTCGGGGGATTTCTGCCAGTATGAAATCTGGCAATGTCTGGATGCCATCCTCGTTGGCCAGAAGGAAAAAAGATGTGATAAGTCATGAGATCCAAATCTGGATTTAATATATCGATTCGTTTCTAATTTGCATTCGAATTATTAGGATCATGTCGTAAATGTACAATTATGTCTCTTTCAAAAGGTGGTTCTCCATCCTCACTTTGAAAGACGGCTGCGACTTCGTTGGACAAGGACAAGTTGTAACGCCTACGATCTTCATTCTTATCACTCGTTATTGCAAGCATAATCTGGGGACTTTGTATTCCAGCTTACTCAGCTGCAACATTGCCTGCTGTTCTACCTCGTGCATCATCTTGAACGCGTGGGCAAATGGATTGGCACTCATTATTTGCCCCAATAGTCTCATCAAACGCTTCGTACAATTTTGTGCAAATTTTCTTGGTTCACCTTCTGGAAGATGCAAGATGCTAACTAAATGGACAACTTGACCACAGATTTGGAAACAATACGGCCCAAATCCAGGCGGCGGTTTAATGCTTGCTCCAGTCGATGCAAAGGCAAATGAACTATTATAGTTCATGAAATTTAAACTCTTTGGCTGCTCGTTCTTCATTAAGGACTTTAGAGAGTAAGAATATTCTTGTAAAGGTTCCGGCCCCACCTGACCCTTTTCGCAGCATCGAGTAAACAAATCTTTGTCATTTCCTATTTGTTCCCCAGCAAAGTTGAGTGAAAAACATTTGGAGCAAAGTACGTCCATTTTATCAAGATAGTCCTCTGGAACTGTTCACTCATCGAATTCGCAATTTCTGGCAATTATTTGAAAGGCCACAGATTTACTAACTTCTCGCAGTCTTAGATGTTTAGCATTCCTTTCAAGTCTCGGGCTCTACGTTCATCAGGCGTTCACCATCTCGAGCTGCATCATCTTCAAGTCGGCCCAAATTCTCTCCGGGAGCTCCATTTAGCCGCTAAGAATGGTGCCTAGATGCTTCACCTTGAAATCGTGAGATGTTCTTCGGGAGTTTCATTCTCTCGCTGAGATTGATGTCGGCTGGATCACCATCAAGCCGTGCCAAATTTTCCTTGAGAGTCTCATTCTCCCGCTGAGAACATTGTCTTGCAGCTTGACTGCATAGACGTGCCAAATTTTTATCGGGAGTCTCATTTTCTAGCTGAAAGCGGTGTCTAGCTGCATCAAGTTCAAGGCGCATTATGTTATCATAGCTTCAGGCTAACTTCAGCGTGCATTGCCCTACTCTGTTTAGTCACCATATTTTGCTCTTGTAAATGTCTACGTGCTAAACGATCCACCATCTAGAAGTGTATATGTAGATACTGTACGTCTTACTTTCTCGTACAACACGATCAGCATTATCTGCAGTGTATGTGGATTCGCTGTTGAGTAGTAGTTTGAGTTTTGGTTTGCGCTAGCTTCCCGGTTTTGTACTATCCGTTGTTATATCATTCAGGAAACCTTGATCCTCGAGGTTTCGGTTGTATCAATGTATGTAGTTCAGCGTCTTTGGCTACGATTGTAATATCATATGGTGTGATTGGTCGCAACCATATACTATATTCCGCATTTTGATATAATCCAAACAACCTATGCATAGGGTTGTTCGACGCACTACATTTCAACGCCTGACGACCGGTAAGGGTGCAAACTCCCGGCATTTGCTTGGTAAGTGGTCAAGTGATTTGCGTACTCGGAAGTTTCCTTCTATCATTGTTGTTGATTCTCCTCTTCGGTATTATAGTCTCGTGAGCTTCGTGGCATTCTTCCGTTTCGGCGGTCTTTCAGTTCAAAGTTATTGAAGGAATTGCTCCTACCGGATGGCTGGGCAAACAACTCGCCATACGTTAAATACCTCTCTACTGACTACATGATTTTCGAGTTCCCTCAGTCTCCTGTGATGGCCCCATTTCATCTTTAACATCGCCGGCAACTTATTCACCATCTCGGATAATAGAGTAGGGTTGTTCAGGTACTCGCGCACCTTGGGCGTCTATACGATATCGCAAACCGCGCTTTTACCCTCATTGAAAATGCAACGATGGTTTCCATTCGTTCGAGCTTCACTGGAGGTGCTTGCTTTATTTGCTCCATAGCAGAATTGAAAACTAACTCAAGGTGTCCATATAGTATCCTCATAGCCTAAGGTAGTGAGCAGATGAAGTATACAAATAGCAGAAGTTTCTTTAGTTCTGAGTAATTCTTATATTTCATAGAAAAAGTATGAAATCACGTTTGCGAAGGAACCATTCCCCATGATAGTTATACTAAAAGTTACATTAAAACTGCTACATTGTCTAAGGAATAGATTATTATGATTATTGATATTCGACGAGACGCTTACATTAAACAATTTTTTTTGTCAGGTCATACCAAGATAAAAATGGTAAGCCATTAACCCTTTTTTATTCACGGAACATACCAAAATTAAAATACATAGTTAACATCATAAATTAATCACAAAATAAAAGTCTTGTTGAAAAAATCTCCTACGCATATTTCCTATAAATATTATAAGTATTATGGATAGGGACAATTAATTACCTTTCATAGCTAAATGATAGAGATTTATATGTATAAAATGTATCATAAAAGTTATGGTATATTAGGACAGGTTAAATACAATTTTCGCCCACCCACCAAGTCGAGGTGTATAAAACTTTTTATGATTTATTAATTAAATATAAAAAGAAAATCATATAAATTTGATTTATTCGTAGTATTCAGTTATAATTACATAATTTGATTTATTTAATTATAAAGAAAAATGTTTATGAACAAAGTATTAAACGTTTTATGGTTTAATTCAGGAATGGGGAAATTCATCAGTGATTACATGTTCCGGGTTCGATTCCCGGCGGCGCGGCGGCATGAAGAAATTTATCGCGGTAGGGTGTTGTGTTGTAAATGTAGTGTTACTAGCTTTTTAAACATCAAAGGAAGTTAAATCCACTGGAAGAGTACAAAATTACGTTTCAAAGGTCACAAGCTTGATGAAATGCTTTGAAACTTAATTTTGTTTAAGAAAATATAATTTTTAATGATATTATAAACGTACTGTTATGAAATTCAAACGAATTTTGGCATTCAAATTTTTCAACAAATTCTCAACGAGATTTATACCCATTCGTTGCTGTTTTGATCACCAGACTAGAATATTTTGTTTGTTTCTTTATTTTTATACTATATGTCCTGAGGTTTTGCTATAGACCCGTTTTACGTAGGCCTCATAACTTCATGTACTGAATTGAAAGATGGGTCGGCCATAACCAGATGAAAGATAATATTCAAACAAGTTGGTGAACAAGCCAACTATAGAGTAGATAAGATTCGATTTTCTAATTTGATAAAATTTGAGTTCATCCAAAATTTTTATTTGTTGATATAAATAATTGGATATCTTTCATTTGCACTGAATTACATTGTAATTAAGGGAATCGAAAATTTCACTTTGCTGAATGCAATTGCCAAAGAATAATATTTTAAAAATTTTAAACCTTGAAATTCGGCCTTTGATGTTACCAGAACTCTGAGGTCATTAAGTGGATAAACTTGTTTATCTTTCCCCTTAAAATATGAGAAAAATGAGTAAAAACAATTTTAGGAAATGTTTGGTAAGATTGTGGTCATTAGACAAAATGGCTGTCATGGTAGCAGCAGGAATACAAATTTTGACCTTTTTAATTTTAATGGAGAAAACTCATTGAGCTCATCGAATTTTGATAAGAAAGTTTTTTAAATTAAGCCGTATGCATATCTTCATTACCATTAATGATTAATGTAAATAACATTGATGATTCAAAATATTTTCGAGTTGGAAATTTGAGTAATTTTCTCGATTTTAAAAAGCGTGTCTATTCAAATGAAACATATTGAAGTAAAAGTATTACCCCATTACTGGTTTAGATAGTGATAGGTAATTGATTGGTCGTCATTTCGTCAGCCTTTTTAATTTATTTTATATTTTTGTTTGCACGATTTTAAGACACCATATGATTTTTACATTTTCATGCAAATGCCATTAAGTATTTACTTGATTAAAACTGTACATATGTATGTACATTTTAATAAAAATTAATTTTTTAATTAAATTGTATGTTTATTTAGTATGTAAATATTTTTATTATTAACCATTAAAAATTCGTTATACAAACATACATATTTCGTTAATTAGTTAATTAGCGTTATAAAAATAGCCACGTAAAGACTGCAGGCACACATTTTTCTTTTCCTTTTTGACATTGAGGTTGGTTCAGTACAACACAGAATGTGGTATAATGTCATATTTTAATACACTTTCCCGTTCGGTACATATCGATGCACTGTGTTTCCACAATCAACTTCTGTGTTCAATCTAGGGTTGCCAAATAACTATAATTTATAAAAAGAAGAACGTACATTTCCGGAATGAAACGGAGAAACGGAATTGTGTGTTCTAAAATCTATTTTTCAACTTACTGTGCCATCAACAGTCTTTAAATTATTTTCCATCAAATTACTACGTATTGCAATAGTGCAAATAGTTTTATGTACTCCGTTTATAAAAAAAGAAAGGATTTTCAACTGTAGCTTAAATAGTTTAAATGCAAGCCGATTATTTGCAACCTGATCGCAAACAATATTGACCACATTGAAACCTGAAAATTAGGTAATATTACTATTAATTACATCAACCAAATATAGACCACTTATATTAGGGCTCCGGGAATTCTAGTCAAAAACATTTCAGTAAAAAAACGAAAGGCATTTCAGTCATAAAATTTCCCATACAAACTCCTTTTAAAAAGGAACTTCAGTCCAAAAAAAAAGGTATTCCGGTCAGAAAAAAGATTGACTGAAATACCCTTTGTGTTTTTGGACTGAACGACCTTCTTGAAAAGTATTTTAGTCACAAATTTTTGGACGGGAATACCTTTCGTTTGGTTAGTTTTTTTTGACTGAAATGCCTTCGTAGACCTATATATTGGCTTCGGCGCCTCAGTCAAAAGTATTTCAGTCAAAAACAGAAAGGAGTTGCAGTCAAAAATTAAAAGGCAAATTAGTCAAAATAGTTTAAGATATTTATGCCTTTTCAGAAGGAAGTTCAATCAAAAAACAAAAAAGGCATTCAAGTCAAAACATTTTTACTGGAATTTCTTTTGGTTTAGTGACTGATCGTTCGATATTGAAAGGCCGAATGTCGGAAGGCCGAATACCGGAAGGCCGAATGTCGAAAGGCCGAACGCCGAAAGGCTGAATGGGTCGGAAGGCCGAATGTAGAATGGCCGAATGTGTCGAAAGGCTGAATGTCGAAAATCCGAATGGGTCGAAAGGCCGAATGTGTCGAAAGGCCGAATGTCGAAAGGCCGAATAGGTCAAACTCCGAATGTCGAAAGGCCGAATTTTCATGAAATTTTCCTTCACTTAATTGATTGAAATGAATATTTAGAGCCATTGAATTTATTTCTTAATAACGTACATTTTGTCACAAACTACTCGCATAAATATGTTCCAAATTGTCAACTTTTTTTGTGACAAAAAGGAATTTACATTTTGTGACAAATTGGTCTAAAATTTTATGATCACCATTTTTGGTTACTCGGGTATAGATATGAATGAAAATAACTCGACAATTGGCTAAAGTTTCAAAAATAAATTTCAGTTTTCCAATATTTTCCGCCATTTCTCCGGATATCTAAATAAAAATGAGTTTTAAAACCTATTGTGACTTTTTATTTCAAATGCGTTTTTTGATAATTTACTTTTTGCAGTTAACTAGTTTTAAAAAAAAAAAACACAGAATTGACAGTATACCAAACTTTGCCTTGAAGGAATATTAAAGCCAAGAATATCACGCATATGTTTCTGGAGACTTCAAATCCATTTTTTTGAGCTATTCATTTTTGAGGGCCATGGCGAAAACTTGTTTCTTTTACAAACTAAAGATTTACAAAACTCCTTACTGTCTTCATTCACTTCTTGGTTACTAATTCAATTTGCTAATGTTTTCGTCAACCTTGCAGATACAAATCAAAGAGGTTTTTTCGATCTTATCGCTTCTTTGGATAGTACCACAAATGATAAAAAAGCAACTTTTGTAAATATAACAATTTTTTAATGTAATTTCTAATTCGTTGTATACTTTAGAGATTAGAGGATAGGGCTGCTTCCCCCTAACCTCCACTTTTCCAGAATTTATATGATACAATTCTTCCTGTTGTATCCCAATTACAAGTCAAATTATTGCTCACAATGTAAAGCGATTAAATTTGTGGCGAAATATTTGTCTGCGATGATAGTTGAATGCGAGAAACAGGTCACTTTATATTTCATCGAGAATACAACTTTCACAAAATATGCCATGGGAAATTTTACGAAAATCGATTATCACAGCAATAATATTTAGATTGCCATGCAAAATACGTACAACAACACGTTATTACAGCGGTAGTTTTACGATTTTCACCATAGCAACGCGATAATTTTATGAATTTTACCATAGCAACAAGAAAATCCTAAACAATTATCTCTAAATTTGTAATTGTATTTCAATTTTTTTTATTATGATTGAATTTTTTATACACACATCAAACGAACAGCCATGCAAACAAAAGCTTGTCAAATAATTTGCATACAACATGACACAAATGGATGAATTGTGATTCTAAATACAACACGTGCTACAATTACGCACTCGTTGAATTTGCAGCGCGGTTTTAACTCGTAAAAAATTATCGATAATAATTGAGCACTAGTTGTATTACGAGTGAAAATATTTCTGCCTGTGAAATATTTATGCTGCGATATTTTTGATAGATATTTTATTAGATTGCGACAAAAGTACTTCCACATTTTTGTTGCGATATTTTTTTGTTTTTCGATAATGAGGTAGGTTCCCATTCGCGATATACAAGACTATCAAGTAATGGGTGAAAAACACCCATGGTTAGTAGAAAGTCATTGCTGTAGAGTCGCTGAAATAATTGTTCGACTCCGACTTCAATGTATTAAAGATTGACTATCCGACTCCGTCTCCAACTCCAACTTCTATGTACATGTTCGAGTAAACAAAATGTTCGAGTAAACAAATTCATCATAAGAGCAAAATTTATTCAAATTTAAACATAACAAAAATTAAAAGTCAAATTAAAAATTAAAGAAATGAAAGAAAAAGAAAAAATTTCGACAATTTAAATAAAATGCCAATTTGTTCTTAAAAGTAGGCCCTCAAAAATATTAAGATTCGTACTTCTGTTGAATTTTTCCACTTTCTCCAAGCCATAAAAAATTAAATTTTGAATTTTTGTAATTCGAAGGCGTTTCGATTTCGCATGGTCATCTAGAAATTTATCCATTTCATGTTTTCTTCTACTTCTTCAACAGGATTTACTCGGATGGATGAAGCTTCTATTTTGTTGATCATAACTTAATAATACCTAACCTTGGGGTCGACATAAATTCCCTCCAATAATAGCTCGTTATCAAGCAGTACAATTTTTCTATGTGCTAACGATAATTTTATTTCTGTTGCGAAGATATTTGAAATTTTTCCTAAGTGAAACGTTACGCTACGCCATTCTGTATAAAATTGACCGACGGTCAAATATACAGATTGGAGTCTTTTTTTAACTAAGGGTAAGGTGCATTTTAGGAGAGAGAGAAAAATTTAAAATGCGAGGTTGGAGTCGATCAGTGTTTATCCGACTCCGCAGCTCCGCTAAAATAGTCCGACTCCTCGACTCCGACTGCCGACTCAGACTGGTAGAAACTAACTAAAAACCGAGGTTAGAAATGGAGGGTGAAACTTGCTTTCAGTAACTTATTAATTAATTTTCACAAGAGATGACAAGAGAAATATGACAAGAGATTATTAGGTATAGTTTTTGGTATACAATCATGTTTCGCAACGAAAAGGAACTTTCCTAATTGTAAGATTTATAATTTTTCCGATTCCAAAAGCCCAACTTTTGATAGATGGATTGAAATTTATGAAGTTCATTCTTTAGATGAACATAAAGGATGAAAAAAATTATTAAAAAAATGCCATCCTGGAATTGTACTTAACCTTCCTGAACACCTTGTACAACTTTATTCAATTCGACCAACTGTATTTTTAATGTTTGTCTCATTTCTTTTGTGCGATCGTTCTCTTATGTATTTATGTTCATATTAGAGTTATTTGAGCAATGGCATATCATAACAATACATATGTTGTGATACGTATTTTATTTTTGGAAGTAATAATTTTAAATGGCGTTCGAAAGGGTTAAAATACCCTGACAAAAAATACGACATTGAAATTCCTGAAATGTATCAAAAACAGCCATCTTGAATTAAATAATTTATCTGAATGTGATTTTCCCGCTTCAACAAAGTTCTACAGGAAAGATTTGTGCTCTTCAACTTACCCGAATTATTTAATATAATTTAAAATATATTAACTACCACTGGCTTTTTACTCAAAAATTGACACCATCGGATCTTCGATCGGATCACTCGCTACACTGGTTCAAGCACTTAAATCGGTCGAGATTAGTGGTTAGCGGCCCAGGCTCCTTTGCCGCCTTAAGACGTCATTGCGTTGATATTATGCGTGAGGCATAAAGCTGAAGGACCAACCTACGCAATCATATTTTTAAATTAAAGGTAATGCTTATAGTTGATCAGTAATTGCCCACGACTAAGGGCTATATTTCGGGTCAATTTTCTTAACATACGGTGTAAAACGATATCACGTCAAAATGTCCCAAATGAATCAAATATACTAAAATCACACTTTAAACTACATATGGGATTAATTCAATTACAATTTCACAATTAAAAATGTAATTTAAATAGACAATATTTTCATATAACTTTAAATAGTAAATTTTTGTTACAGTCTATCACATATTTCACTATTGTACGCTGGAGCACACCGTTCCAGTCGTCAAATTTTTGAGATTTACTAATATCATTTGTTTGTTTTGTAAAATGATTGAAATTGAACTGGATCTACAATTGAACGTGAACAATTGAAGACACAATTTATCGTGGAAACAATTGATCATGGATACAATTGATCGTATGAACAATTGATTGTGGATACAATTGATGGTCTGACCATTGATCGTATGGACAATTGATCGTGGATCAATTGATCGTATAGACAATTGATCGTATGGGTAATTGATCGTGGATCCATCCAATCAAACAGTAATATTTAATTGTAGTAGTTTTAATTATTCATTTTCATTAAAAGTAAATTTAGTCTTATAAATTGTCTTGCACTTAGACTTATAAATCTTGCAATTAAAAATCTTGCACAACAAAACAGTGCAATTATTTTTCTTTTTAGTAGGTGTCATTAATAGATTCTATATAGTCCGCTCCTTAAGCCGCGTGCTCTACAATTCTAAGTTAAATTAGTCGATGTCATTTATCTTGAAAACAAGATTTTGGGAAAAAAGATTTTTTCCAAACAGATTTTTGGTGACAAGGTTTGGGAAAAAAGGTTTTAGAAACAGTCTTTTGTAAACAGTCTTCTGAAAAACAGTTATACGTGGCCAATCCTAATTGAAATTGGAAATACTTTTACAAAAAGTGGAATTAAATTCTGAAAAAATTTGTTAACATTACACGTATATATTTTCATTATCAGCCAATTTTTTTCTATAACTTTTTGTTTTGCTCGACCATGTGGTCAATTTGATTTAAAACTCGTTTGTAAACAAATAACTAACGCAATTCACTTGAATTCTTTATTTAAATTCAATTATACTGTTACACGATCGAATTGTCCATACGATCACATGATCCACGATCAATTGTTCATACGATTAATTGATCCACGATTAACTGTTTCCACGGTCAATTGTTGTACGATCAATTGTTATACGATCAATTGTTGTACGATCAATTGTTCACGATCAATTGTTTACGGTCAATTGATAGTAAATCAATTGAAATGTCTTTCGTAATTTTGTAGGGGTTGGGTCTAAAATATTTAAACATAGAATCTCAAAACAAAATGCTTAAAAACATAATCTTTAAACACAAAATCCTCAAACCCAAAATCCTCTATCACGAGATCCTAATTGAATCCTTTCAATTAGGATCTCGTGTAGATTTAAAGCCATATATTTTCTTATTAAATAAGGTAAAACTATAAGCGGATTAATTTTAATTAATTTATTTTAAAATTGGTTTTAGTATTGTAGTGTAACAGTAATTTTTAAATATATAATGAACAAAATGAAAAAATATTTTCATAAAATATAGAATAATAATTAACATAAAGTAATGATATGCAATTGATTTTAAATATTCCACCAACCCTATTTCTTCGTGCTTCTTCATCAACCTTTTTATTTTTTTATATTTTTGAATGTGTGATTTCTTAGGCGATATAATTTCTCCAGAGCTTATTTTCTCAAGAGTTGTTTTAACCAAAATCATCTCTTTCCCCATTTCTTTAATTATAGCCTAGTTGTTCCTAATATAATTAACATTTCATCTCAATTCTTCAGGAATTTTTATAGTATCTAAAGAAACTATTTGGTTCGTTGTAAGATTCATGTGCCCGACGTATTCTTCCATTTTCCCTTTCTGCGCTCTTTTACTTGGTAAATATACTCTACAGTTCGGTTGTCAACTAATTACAGCTTCTCGAATTATCTGACAAGGTTGCAATGAACAAAAAGATGACACTTATTTTAAAACATTGTTAGCTTGTGTAACATGTTTTTTAAATGCACTATAAGATCATGACTAAGTATTGATGGTCCATTTTTGAGAGTATGCAACCCATTAATAAAATCTGTGGTTACTATAGCCTTACAGAACAACTCCTTTCTTTTAGCACAACACCACCTATATACATTTTTCTTACTTTTGGATTGTAAATGATAATCGAATCCATCAATAATTAATTTATTGTATCCTTTGTTTGATTTTAGTACTGTAATGTCCATATTGGGCTAGATACTCGATACTCTAGCAATTCGCAACTCTGTAAATATGGCGGATTTGCTAATCGAAAATTTGCTTGCGTAAACTACTCGATTATTTGGAGGCTGTTGAGTTATGCCTGGAATTCGCGTTAAAGTTGCGGTAGCACCGATTTCACAAGTAAAAATACCGGACTTAAATGGGGCACACACAATGAAAAAGTTTTTAATAATATGTGGCCGAATTTATTTATAACTAGTTTACAAATGTGGATTAATATCCACCACTTCACTTTTACTATATTTAATTACTTTTTTAATTTTATAGATAGCCCGGTATTATTCTTTAATTTGCATAAATTATTTTGTCGCTTTTTTTATATTAATTTTTGATTTAGAAAAAATTGCGATGAGGTATCGCTTGCACAAGAGCAGAAAAGAGAGTGTATGTCTGTTGAAAATTTTTGTTCATGTCAAAATCGATTTTTTGTTTTTAAGATTTTAAAACTTATGTTGAATTCTTTTCACCCAAATTCGTCAAAAAAAATTGACGCACATCCAAAAACTGTGTTCTTTTCACCAAACTTCGTCAATTTTTTTGAAATGTGCATCAATTTTACGAGATGCGGATTTTTTCATGAATTTCACATCCGTAGCTACTAACACCAACAAAAATAGAAACGTCAATTTAGTTGTCAAAATTTTTCAATATATAATAGCAATGATTTTTTGTATCTCGATCATTTTTATTCTCATTTTGTGTTTAGTTTAATGTGTTTAATATTTGTTGTGTTAATTATTTAATTTAATTAAATAGAATGAGCCGCCAAATTTCAATTTGACGTTTAGAAATGTCAATCAAGTAACCAATACAAGCACAAAACTTCGTCAATTTTGTTTCATGTACTTTTCACCCACAAAATTCGTGTTGACTTGAAAAAACGAAAAGAACACGACATTAGACTTAATTTTTGCGGTCGTAATGAGTAAATGATTGATTGCGATGTCGACAATAGATGGGATAATTTCGGTGTTGCATTAAATTTATCCAAGATATTAATTTAATGCAAATAGTGAACTGTACTAAAATAAAGGGAAATATTATTATGTTGAGTACAGACATAAACCACTATAATAGTTGCAAGCAAGTTGCTATCCTATTATAGGTGTCACTATTGACCGAAAAGAGATGTGCCATCACAATTATATTTTCAAGTTGAAATGCGTTACATTTCAAATAATTGTGGCGATAAACGAATTTAATTAGCGATTTAAATGAGAGAATCGCTACAATTATTTTAGCAAAGTAAAATATATTTTTGTATTCAGCACAAACGCTAAAGTGCGTTAAAGTATCCCATTTTTTGAAATTCAGAAACAAATTGGGTTGCTAAATTATCGTGTATAACATTTCTAGCAAATTCGCAAAAAATAACTACTTATATGCTTATCTGAGTATCGAGTATCTAGCCCATTATGTCTTACTATTCTGTATTCACTTTAATTGATTAAAAATGTAAATCAAAGACCAACTTTTTCTAAATATGTATATTTATGTATTTTTAAGATTAGAGGACAACTAAAACTGATTAATGTGTTCGAAAATAATGCATTTTGTTTGTTTCCATTAGAAAACAAAGGAAATTTCTCAGGGATATCTATGTTGTGTGGAGATTTCAAATTTCAAAGTTGTGTATAGGGATTTTCAGTTTATTTTTTATTTTTATAAAGTGGATTAAATGGTTTGAAGATTTTGTGTTTTAGATTTTTGTGCCCATTTTGTAGACACCAATATTTAAGCTGGTAGTTTTTGTTTTCTTCGATAGAACTTCAGCCTAAATAATTGATTTTAACATGCTATACGATACATGTAGAATATTACTCGACCATTTTACTGTTAACAAATCAACGATAAAAACCAAATCATAACTAAACGTCTCTAAGTATTTATGTTATGCCTTTGTAATTTATCGATAGTACGATTATTTGATTGAATGTGCATATTTACATACATACATATTACATATGTAGGTAAGTAAAATTTATAAAATCATTTCAAAATGGAAAATTGAAAATTATTAAAAGCCGCATAGGCTCTGATGTTTGTTTACAAGGATTCTTATTGGTTACTAGACAATAAACGAAATATATCTTTGTAAGTAGAACAGAAAAATATTTCTGTGTAACGTATTTGTACAGAGAATTTCTAAAATATAATTTGATTACCTTAAAAATTCTATTTACATACTATACATATATGTACTTGTACGTAAATAAAGTTATAGACGTTATTTTGTAACCTCACATAAACGAATAATCCGGAATATGATTTTAATTATAAATAAATATTTATCAGATTTATAGACTCAACAGAACGTTTTTGTGTGTGTACATTTTACAATACAAAATTGGTATATATTCAAGATAAAATCATCAATCTGTAACATATTTTTATATTATCAAAGTATATCAGGTACAAATAAATACACGAAGAGTATAGTATCGAACAAAAAAAAAAAAAAATTAAATCCTAATTCATATCAAACATATCGAATTCATTTATTGATAAACATATAAATATTAAAATTGAGAGATGTTTGTGAATTTCGAATTTTGTTCCTACATATTTCGACAATTTCGTTTGTTGCTAATCATTTTTTGTATTTATATTATTTTAAGTTATACAAATAAATTGTTTCCACTTGAAATAAATCGATAAATTTTCTGAAGATATAGGATTTCATCTGCTCTGCTTTTAATCGTATTGGAAATTTGAAATTGGATGTGGGTCTGTTCGTATATAAGTATATACGTACGTAATTATTTCTGTTGGTTGATTATTCAGATATAAATCACATTTTTTTTTTTTGCTCAAGTGGAAGCGGAATATTATTAATTATTTTGAAGATGATGAAATTAGATGGTTCATAATGTAATATGCTTAGAATTTTATTGTAGGCAACAGGCTGAATTTATTTATGAATTCATTATGTCACTCTCGTGTGCGCAGCAGTATAGTTAAATTACAATTTTTATATGTGTTGTAAAAGTTATCTATCATTTAGGTTGCCATAAGATATTTAATAATTTCGCTATAAAATCAAAATAATTTGTTGTCTGGCAAATTACGAAATCAAATATTTATGCATTGATTTTTTAGATGTATTAAAATTTGAATTGTTTAGCTATATATAGTTTTGTAGTGTGTTTGATCTCATTACTGCGAGTCACAAGTTAAGATATCTAGATTTATTAATCTAATTAATATTACGGACTAAACGAAGTTGATTGTCTTTCAAACGTTAACGGCAAAGTTATTGCAATACTTTAAAGTTCTGATTTACGTAATAAGAGAATATTGCGTTCTCTCACACTTATTTGTATAATACTACCTAACTGACAACATGAAGGTGGATTGCCACATCATGTTACCAGTGCAATGTTTGCTTGGTACTTAAAAACTTTAGAATAGAAAGCACCTAAAGCCTGTGAAACCAAAAAGTTTGTTCAAAAATAAAATTATTTTTTTTAGCCGTAAGATTATTGCTTTGATGATGAGAGAATTTTATAATGAAATTTCCTTTCTTTCTTCTTTAAAGCCATATTTCTTTAAGTTTCATGTTTTCCGGAAGATAGTATCCATATACATATTCTGTAAAAGGTTGAATTATTCCGTTTGAGAGTTTTAATAAAAAAAAGAAATTTGCCCGAAATAAATAAAACTTTAAATAATAAGCTTGGGTTAAAATAACATTACATTAAGCTTTTCATTCTAAACTAATTGCACATTAATATGTTAGGATATAAAACAAGCTTTATTGCACACAAAATGTAAGCAAGTGATTTTATGAATTCTGCTGATACGAAAATTATTTTTATGCTTTTGCATTAAATTCTAATAAATAAAAATTTTTGTAAGAGTTTGTGTTCTTCATACAATTACTTTTTGAAACAAGTGAAAGTCGAGCAGGTCATCTATGCACCTCTGTTAACGACGATAACATCGAAAAACTGAAGAAAATTGTGCTCGAAAATCGTAGTGTTGGCATTAGAGAGATATCAGAGGCTCTCAACATCTCTTATGGATCAACTCAACATATTTTGGTTGATATTTTAGGTATGAAACGCGTTGCTGCTCAACTAGTGCCGAAATACCTCAATTTTTTGCAAAAAGAACGTCGAGTAGAGGTCGCAAAAGAGATACTGGCCAGCGTAGCTGAAGACCCTACATTCAACAAACGAATTATTACTGGTGACGAAACGTGGGTTTATGAATCTGACGTCGAAGCTGCCCAACAATCTAGTAAATAGCGCGCCAAAAATAAGCCAAATCCGAAAAAACATATCAAAGTCGGTCGAAAATCAATGTAATGCTCATCGGTTTCTTCGATTACCGTGATGTGGTTCACCATGAATTCGTTCTAGAGGGTCAAACGATCAATAAAGCCTACTACTTGGCCGTTTTGAGGCGTCTACGTGAATCAATTCGTCGTAAGCGGCTGAATTTGTAGGCACAAAATTTATGGATTTTTCACCACGATAATGCGCCGTCACATTCCAGCCTGATTGTGTCTGAATTTTGGGCAAACACGAAACAAAAATCACCGCTCAGCCACCATACTGTTTCCGAAACACAAAGATCCACTCCGGGGAACGCGCCATAAGTCGATTGGACCCATAAAAAGAAATTCGCTGAAGGAACTAAAGGGCATCCCGGCCGAGGCCTATAAGATGTGTATGGAAAATGGACTAACCATTGGCATGCTTGTATTGGCTCAAAAGGAGTATATTTTGAAGGCGATACTAAAGATTTGTATTAAATAAAATACATAAAAATGTTGTTCTTTTTACCAGTCCGCAGTCGAGCATTGTAGAATGACTAGCTCTCCATACTTACCTATTCGCTTTATTCAGCAGTTGACTCATTATTCTTAAATTAAATATTTGTATGCAAACCCTGTTCTAATAAGTTCTTTTTACGTAGATGCACTAGAACTACAAAATCATTTGATCAGTATTTTCTAAAAAGCCAAATTCCAACTCCGAATATGGGCCGGCAATGATGAGCAGTTACTACAGCCTATCCCTGAAGAGATCGTGAGATATACATATCTCTAGCAATAAATTCAGATGAGTCAATTAAAGCTCTTGGAATTTATTGGAAACCATCTGAAGATACGTTTGTATTCAAATTTAACTTTGACGCGCAAGTTGAAATAAATAAACCGGCAACAAAACGTAATATTATATCAACAGTACCTCAATTATACGACCCCCTTGGCTTTGTCACTCCTATAAGTTCACTCTCCAGTACATCAAATAAATGGACACTCGAGTAACAAAGCCTATGCAACACGTACATATATATCTGCGAGTGTCATTCGACAATAATAATTTGAATTGCCATCTGCTAACATCAAAATCTAACCTCGATTGAAAGGAGAAAACACACGTTAGGAGAGATTTGTAGCTAATCGCATAAGACGTATCCAAGAGGTAATTCCTGATAGGGACATGTAGTGTACATGTTGTGGTGGAAAGACCAGAATTTTTGTACAACCGAAGGAAAAATGGCCTCATTTAAAGCTTCAACTCGAAGATGAAACGGAAGAGCGGCAAAAATCATGGAACAACTACAACTTCTACAACGTTTTTCCTTATACAATAAATAGATTCGCATTACTGCTCTTCTGCAAATGTTTATTCAAAAACTGTAACGCGATAAAACGAATTTACCTTTGACACTCAAGCAATTAAACTTAGGTCGTGATCACTATTCCAATTTCGTGATATTTAAGTCACAAAAAATTGTTTAGTTCGTTATAATAACTTTTACAGATCGAATTCAAAGGCTCGTCACTTCCATAATTGGTTCTATGTTAATCTATTTTCAAGAGTGTTCCAGTTCGAAGATTTCTAGTTGGAATATACAACTTCAAGTTCAATAACAAGTACGAACTTGAAATGTGCCCATTAATTAAATTGGAAATAAAAATAGCTCCAGCATGCTGACGACGAATTTTAAGAGGCACAATTTTGAAGGATTTACATATGGGGGAAGATTCCTAATATTGCCCCACCACGATTTACAAAACTTTAAAAAATAAAAATTGTTTTGAGTAGTACGAAAAGAGAACGGCTGAAGTCAACAACTAATCAAAAATAAATTATGAGAAATTGCGGTGGACGACTAAACACAATCATCTTGCGAATTATCTTTGGGTTCATTTTTAAAAGCACAAGACGTCAATTTTTTGAAAAACAAACTATGTTACATGTACACATTTTAAACTCATTAAAAACATAAAACAACAAATTATGTTATGTACATTACAAAAACACATCACCAATTTTTATCTACATATGTACATATATACGATACACATAATATCGCACGTTATAAATCATTTTCCATAAAATATTTTGTCCCAAAAAATAAATCTAACACTCTCATAATAATGAATATAGTTTACGTACAGCATCCATTCCATCCCGTTCAGCATTGAAGAAAAAACTGCTAACATCATTTTCCATTCTTCACAACTTTTTATTTATGTTTTGCTTTATTTGGTTCACCATTTCATATGTGTTATTAAAATCTGGTTTTGACAATTGTATCATATCATATCGTTAAAAACAACAAAAAACTTCGATCGATGATGATACACAACGTCTATAGTTGTACATAATATGATATATGACACTTCTTATACATACATAAAATTTTGTACTTTGATATTGATTAAATGTGATGTTTAATACTTTGCTTTAGTGATAAACTGATAAAATTTTATTTTCTCAATTTCAATATGGTAACTTGTAGTATATAAAATTTATCTATTCTATAAACTATTTTGACAAAAATCGTTTTTATATGGTTTCGGTTGGTTTAGTTGGAGGAGTGGGACTTATAATCCTTCAATATTTATTTCATGTTCTTCGTTTATTTTCTAAAAAAAAATATTAGATATTCGATGTACCTTTCGAGGAAATATCAACAATTTTATCTAATTTGGTAGTAGATTCAAAGGAATTCCCAGAAATCGAGTTGTTCGGCTACTTTTCGGACATCCTTTAAATTTATTACATATTTTCTTTCATCATCATGTATGATAAAATGTCATATACAGGAATATTATGTTTTAGTTTTTCCAAGATAAAATTAATGAAGAAGGATGTAACAAGCAACCTCTACAATTTGTTACATTCAATATTCTTATTCGAATTGTTTGTATATGTTAGAGAGAATAACGTTTCAACATTTATCGGGTTATTTTTTCTCTAATATGTAAAGTGTCAAACGCATCTTTGTACACTTCATGGTACTAAGCTAACCGTAATACCAAAGACTATGTAAAATACCAAGACGTCTTAGGGGTCGTCAATAAACTACTCCCCGTCCCCCATCTCACAAATCATCCCAAAGCTTTATCTCCCTTCCTAAAAAAAAACAAATAATTGGCATACTGTATAACGCACATTCGTTTCTTTTATTTATTCGCTCAACATTTCAAATTACATTTAACATAAAATAACAAAATCATAATAATTAAAACATTCAACAATTAAAAATTCTTAAAATTAAAATTCTATATCTCATATCTCATCATAATAATTATATTCAATAAAATAAAATTACAGAATAAATCACTTAACATTAAAACAGATAACGTTTACCGTTCGTTGGTTATTCAATTTTAGATCGCAGCATCTTCCCAGGTATATTGAAAATGTTTTCCAATGGAAACAATTGGGTAAGGTAGAGTTTGCGTTGCCTCCGATGTAATATTTATTCCAATTAAATCCAATTCCGTTTCATCAAACCAATCGGCAATTTCTCCGAATTCCATTGCTTCGAACTACTTCAAAAAAACAATTTTTTTTTTTTAAGATATTTAAAGGAAAATGAAATATTAAAAAAGTTTAAATTTCAATTTATTTCATTACGAAATATGGTCCAGATGTTATTTTCGAATCAATTGAATTTGCGAAATAAAAAATGTAAATTTTCAAATCATTTTCGATACTTCGCACAAAAAAAAAAAAATCGCGACCTTAAATGACTGTACACACCAAGCACGGCGCGTCATATTCTATACAATCCACTTGTTAAAATTAATTTTCTTAATAATGGTATTTTTTGTATTAAAATTATGGAATATTTGAATTAAAAATTATTTATATTTCTTCTCAAACTGCGATTTCCTGTTAATACATAAGTAAATTAACGTACAATTTAAATTAGCCGCCGACGCGCTGCGCATGGTATGAACATTCCTTTAATTAATACTAGCATACTTATGTAAACATTTACTGTGTTCCATTGGAAACAATTTCCTACTGTCAAGTAGTTGCCGCTCCAGTGGTATAGTTGTTAGCATGCTTGGTTTAAGTTCTGGAGGTCCCAGGGTTCGATTCCCGGCGGGTGATGAAAAAATCACGGCTGGTTTAATGTAAGGATCAATGAATTAATCACTCATTATCCGTTGAAAAAATGATTACGATGTGTATGCATAGCATGTTCGTATTTTTTTGCTGTACAAGGGCATTGAGCACGATCATGTTGATATTGTTTCTCCTCTATCCAAATATTTGTAAGTGCTATGTGGTTGAATAACACGAGTACGCACACGAAATACTAATAAGCAGAAGTATGTTTAGACATGGATTGGGAATAATTTTGATGAAATGCATTGACAGAAAATAAAATTTGGAGTTTGGGGTTTGAAATTTGGAGTTTGGGGTTTGAAATTTGGAGTTTGGAATTTGAAGTTAAAAATTGAAAATTTAGAATGGGAAATTTGGAATTTAAAACTTGGAATTTAAAGTTTGAAGTTTGGAATTTGGAATTTGAGATTTGAAATTTGGAGTTTGGAATTTGGAATCTAGAATTTGAAATTTGGAATTTAAAATTTGAGATCTAAAATTTAAAATTTAGAATTTGAAGTTTGGAATTTTAAATTTTAAATTTAGAAATTAAAATTTGAAATATGGAATTTGGAATTTGAAGTTTGAATTTAAGATTTAAAATTTTGAATTTGAAATTTGGAATATGAAATTTGGAATTTGCAGTTTTGAATTTGGAATTTGAGGTTTGGAATTTTAAATTTAAAATTAAAATTTAAAATTTGGAATTTAGAATTTAGAACTTGAAATTTAAGATTTAAAATTTAAAATTTGGAATTTGAAGTTTGGAATTTGAAATTTGGAATTTTGGATTTGGAGTTTGAAGTTTGGAATTTGAAATTTAGAATTTGGAATTTGAAGTTTGAAATTTGGAATTTGAGGTTTGAAATTTGAAATTTGATATTTAAAATTAAAATTTAAAATTTGAAATTTAAAATTAGGAATTTGAAATTTGGAACTTGCAGTTTTGAATTTGGAATTTGAGGTTTGGTAATTTTAAATTTTAAATTTAAAATTTGGAATTTAGAATTTGGAATTTTAAGATTTAAGATTTAAATTAAGATAAGAGATTTTTGGAATTTAAGATTTAAGATTTAAATTTTGGAATTTGAAGTTTGAAATTTGGAATTTGGAGTTTGAAGTTTGTAATTTGGAATTTGAAGTTTAATATTAAAATTTCAAATTTGGAATTTAGGATTTGGAATTTGAAATTTAAGATTTAAGATTTAAAATTTTGAATTTTGAATTTGAAATTTTAAGTTTGGAATTTGAAGTTTGAAATTTGGAATTTGAGGTTTGGAATTGGAAATTTGATATTTAAAATTAAAATTTAAAATTTGGAATTTCGAATTTGAATTTAAGATTTAAAATTTTGAATTTGAGGATTGAAATTTTAAATTTGATATTTAAAATTAAAGTTTAATATTTGGAATTTAAAATTTGTAATTTGAAATTTAAGATTTAAGATTTAAAATTTTGAATTTGAAATTTGGAATTTGCAGTTTGGAATTTGGAATTTAAGGTTTTAAATTTTAAATTTCAAATTAAAATTTAAAATTTGGAATTTATAATTTGGAATTTGAAATTTAAGATTTAAGATTTAAAATTTGAAATTTGGAATTTGATGCTTGGGATTTTTAGTTTGAAATTTCGAATTTTGGATTTGGAGTTTGAAGTTTGGAATTTGGAATTGAATTTGTAATTTGAAATTTGGATTTTGAGGTATGCAATTTGAAATTTAAAATTAAAATTAATAATTTGGAATTTGGAATCTAGAATTTGAAATTTGGAATTTAAAATTTGAGATCTAAAATTTAAATTTTAGAATTTGATGTTTGAAATTTACTGAAATTTAAATTGCAAATTTGAAGTTTGCAATTTGGAATTTGAAGTTTAAAATTTAAAATTTGAAAATTGAAATATGAAGTTTTGGATTTTGAAATTTGGGATTTGAGTTTGAAGTTTGAAAATTTGGAATTTGGAATTTGAAATTTGCAGTTTGGAATTTGGAATATGTTGTTTGGATTTTAATATTTAAAATTAAAATTTAAAATTTGGAATTTGAAATTTAAGATTTAGGATTTAAAATTTTGAATTTGGAATTTGAAGTTTAAAATTTGGAATTTTGGATTTGGAGCTTGAAGTTTGGAATTTGGAATTTGAAATTTAGAATTTGGAAGTTGGACTTTGCAGTTTTGAATTTGGAATTTGAGGTTTGGAATTTGAAATTTGATATTTAAAATTAAAATTTAGAATTTGGAATTTAGAATTTGGAATTTGAATTTAAGATTTAAAGTTTGAAGATTGAAATTTGAAATTTGGGATTTGGAGTTTGAAGTTTGGAATTTGGAATTTAGAATTTAGAATTTGAAGTTTGAAATTTGGAATTTGAGGTTTGGAATTTGAAATTTGATATTTAAAAGTAAAATTTAAAATTTGGAATTTAGAATTTGGAATTTGAAATTTGGACTTTGCTGTTGTGAATTTGGAGTTTGAGGTTTGGAATTTTAAATTTGAAATTTGGAATTTAGAATTTGGAATTTGAAATTTAAGATTTAAGATTTAAAATTTGGAATTTTGGAATATGAAGTTTGAAATTTAAAATTAAAATTTAAAATTTTAAATTTAGAATTTAGAATTGAATTTAAGATTTAAGATTTTAAATTTTGAATTTGAAATTTGAAATTTGCAGTTTGGAATTTGAAATTTAAAATTAAAATTTCAAATTTGGAATTTAGAATTTGGAATTTGAAATTTAAGATATAAATTTTGAATTTGAAGTTTGGAATTTGAAGTTTGAAATATGGAATTTGAGGTTTGGAATTTGAAATTTGATATTTAAAATTAAAATTTAAAATTTGGAATTTCGAATTTGGAATTTGAATTTAAGATTTAAGATGTAAAATTTTGAATTTGAAATTTGGAATTTGCAGTTTGGAATTTGGAATTTGGAATTTGAAATTTTAAATTTTAAATTTAAAATTAAAATTTTAAATTTGGAATTTAGAATTTGGAATTTGAAATTTAAGATTTAAGATTTATAATTTGAAATTTGGAATTTTAAGTTTGGAATTTGAAGTTTGAAATTTGGAATTTGGTGTTTGAAGTTTGGAATTTGAAATTTGAAATTTAAAATTAAAATTTCAAATTTGGAATTTAGAATTTGGAATTTGAAATTTAAGATTTAAGATTTAAGATTTAAAATTTTAAATTTGAAGTTCGGAATTTGAAGTTTTAAATGGAATTTGAAATTTTGGCTTTTGAGATTTGGAGTTTGAAGTTTGGAACTTGGTATTTTAAATTTAGAATTTGAAGTTTCAAGTTTGAAATTTGGAATCTGGGATTTGGAATTTGAAGTTTGAAATTTACGATTTGAGATTTAACTAAAATTTTGAATTTTGAATTTGAAATCTGAAATTTTGAATTTGCAGTTTGGAATTTGAGGTTTGAAATTTAAAATTTAAAATTTAAAATTTAAATTTAAAATTTGGGATTTAGAATTTGGAATTTGAAATTTGAGATTTAAACTTTTGAATTTGCAGTTTGGAATTTAAAGTTTGAAATTTGGAATTTTGGATTAGGAGTTTGAAGTTTGGAATTTGGAATTTGAAATTTGGAAATTTAGAATTTGGAATTTGAAGTTTGAAATTTGGAATTTGAAGTTTGGAATTTAAAATTTGAAATTTAAAATTAAAATTTAAAATTTGAAATTTAGAATTTAGAATTGAATGTAAGATTTAAGATTTAAAATTTTGAATTTGAAATTTGGAATTTGGGATTTGAAATTTGCAGTTTGGAGTTTGGAATTTGAGGTTTTGAATTTTAAATTTAAAATTTAAAATTAAAATTTAAAATTTGGAATTTAGAATTTGGAATTTGAAATTTTAGATTTAATATTTAAAATTTTGAATTTTGAATTTTAAGTTTGGAATTTGAAGTTTGAAATTTACGATTTAAGATTTAACTAAAATTTTGAATTTGGAATTTGAAATCTGAAATTTTGAATTTGCAGTTTGGAATTTGAGGTTTGAAATTTAAAATTTAAAATTTAAATTTAAAATTTGGGATTTAGAATTTGGAATTTGAAATTTGAGATTTAAACTTTTGAATTTGAAGTTTGGAATTTAAAGTTTGAAATTTGGAATTTTGGATTTGGAGTTTGAAGTTTGGAATTTGGAATTTGAAATTTGAAATTTAGAATTTGAAATTTGAAGTTTGAAATTTGGAATTTGGAGTTTAAGGTTTGGAATTTGAAATTTGAATGTAAAATTAAATTTTAAAATTTGGAATTTGCAGTTTGGAATTTGGAGTTTGACGTTTTGAATTTTAAATTTTAAATTAAATAATTCAAATTTAAAATTTGGAATTTAGAAATGGGAATTTGAAGTTTGGAATTTGAAGTCTGAAATTTGGAATTTGGGAGTTGGAGTTTGAAGTTTGGAATTTGAAATTCGAAATTTAAAATTAAATTTTAAAATTTGGTATTTAGAATGTGAATTTGAACTTTAAGGTATAAGATTTAATATTTAAAATTTAGAATTAAAAAGTTTGAAGTTTGGGTTTAAGGATTTAGAATTTTATATTTGGAATTAGAAATTTGGAATTTAAATCTGGAGTTTGTAATTTGGAATTTGAGATTTAAAATTTAAAATGTATTTTTGTAATAGTCTAAGGTGAAGAGTTTTTGGATTCAAATAGTTTGTTCATAACATTGTTCGTTGGGGCAAGGTTAATAAAGTTTCGGATTTCTAAATCAAAGTGATTCTGAAATCTGAATTTAAATTTATATATCTTCTTCTAGCGGGAATTTTGTTTGGCAGATTGTGCTTTTAAAATTAAAATAAAGTTTATTAGCCAAATCATATATTTGTGCTAATTGTTTGTCATATATGGTACTAATAAGTTTGTAATAATGTGGATACTCAAATTATTTAATTTAATTTAGTATGGACAATTTAAAGCTGTTATTAGAATTCCATCGATTGTCACCGGTGATGTCAATATACTCCAATGGGATACACCGTTCCTTCGCCATAACCTATTGCATTCTAGACCAACGAGTAAAATTATTGAATTGTTCAGTTAAATCATTGCCGTAAGTGCTTGAATTGCTCTCAGGAGAAACTTTCTGAATTTGTTTGTTGGACTCCGAATTGGAATGAAGACCTTTCCCATTAAATACATTGTTCTTAACCGGGCTATATGCGGCGATGCGTAGTTATTCGTAAAAGTACATTTTGGCGGTTTTGAAAACTAAGAAACAATACAACACTTATTTAACAGATGTATTTTAGGGATGGATAAAATGCATTGTTTATAGACTTGCGTTTATTGTTTTGTAATCCGTTTATTAGGTGTCATATCCTATAGTGAACGCAAATGAAAAACACAGCAAACTTTCAAAATTGACCAATTTTGAACATCTCTGGTCAGTGGTCACACTTTTTGTCAGTCCCTCGAATATTACCTGTAACATTTGTTACAAAATATTTTGTTACAATTGAAGAAAATTTTTCTGTCAAGCAAGACTTTTATTTTCGAATTATTGGATTGCTTTATTCGTTAAACTGACCACCTCCATAAAGTGACCAAAATTTCTGTGATTCTTTAGTGGTCACTTTAGAGAAGTTTCACTGTTTTATAGTACAAAAAATACTATAATTACATAAAATTAAGTTGAAACTACTTAAATTAGTGTGAGAAATAGAAATTCGATAATTCCGGAATTCATGTTTTCAATTCCGGAATAATTGAAACTTAAATATGGGCCGGTATTCCGGAATACCGGAATTCCGAATTTCGGAATTGGATGCCCTACTTGTAACCCCAACGCAAATAATTGTTGAAAATCTCTAGAATTAAATGTTTCTTTTAAATTGAACCGATTTATTTGTAGCATTTTGGTTTTATTGGAGCAAAAAAGCGCATTTAGTTATTACTACTGTACTTCTTGCCAGGAAAAATAGCAAGCATTTAACAATGTAAGGCGATATAATGTGTTTGTTGGTGATATAGAAAATTGTGCTATTGTGTTTCGTCAACTGGTAAATACTTACAATCTACCTAAGCTGTAAATCTCTAAGATCAGGTGAACGTTTTATTCGAAGAATTTTATACAGATTGAAAATTTCTGAAAAAGTATCAAAGTGAAGTAGGACTGCACATCGCATCATGCTAAATTATAGTACTGATATCTCATCTTTCATGATTATTATCAACCCGTTTTCTTCAAATAACGGTCAAATAAAGGAAATTGGAGTGATTATTATCCTCTGTGATTATTTAAAGGAACACTCTGTATTAAAATGTATATTGAAGATACTTATTTGTACTAATTAATTTTACAATTTGTAGAAAGCAAATGTGAAAATCATGATTTTCATCAATTTATTTATTGATGTCAATTAAAGGAAATTTGTATTGATTTTATATACAATGCAATTATCTTAGCTTAGTTAACATAATTGATAAATAGAGTATCTCTAATATTGCCTACACAAAGAAAACTTTTTCATTATCAAACAATAATTTGATTAGCAATTCGCTTTTTATAAATTCCACCATGCTAAGATAAAATTGGTTAAGGGTGCTATTTATTTATTAATATTACATCCCTTAAACAAGATAAAATATTATAATTATTTTTAGGTTAATGCAAATGAAATATTGAAATGAAACAACACTCCTGAATAACAACAACAAGTTATTTTATATAATGCTTTATTTGAAAGCATTTTCAAGTTTATTGTTTCAAAATGTAATAGTTGATTGTATATATCATCATCATTATTCAACAAACATACTATACGAGCTTAACAAAAATAACGCAAACTTTAAATAGCTGTTCGTTTTTGTTACAAAATGATTTTTAAATATTAAATGACAAAATGTTGGCGATGTATGTATGTACTATTAAAAGAGATAACAAAAAACAAAACATAAACAAGTTGATTTTCTGACGCACGAACTTGATTAGGCATCCCACGAGCGTAAGTACTTAAATACGACTTCCACCCAAAAAATCACTAAACGATAAAGTAACGTATGGGTCTAAAATGGAAATAAATCTAAAACCCGTCAGAATAAAACATTTTTACTTAATATATTGTTTCATTGCTTACATCTCCTAAAGTATCATAAAGGTCAGCGTAAGCAAAAAATTTACAATTTCGTATTGTTTTAAACTTTTAATAGCAACTTTCAGCCTTTAGCTTGTAGTTCGAATGCAAAATTTTTAGAGAAGAACTGAACTTTTTAGGAGATCCATATACACAATGGTATCTGTTCCGTTCTCTTCCTTCTAATCTGCGTTTAATATGTTGCATTCGTTTTCATCACCTTCGTGCTTAGCATTAAAGTTTTTGTTTTGTATTCAAAACGACAGCATAAATTGAAACGTATAAACCGAGCGGAACGGGAAGGACACCATTGTTTTTGAAATTTAATGAGCTGATTTAATGGAATTTAATGATTCCATTCAATCGAAATCTAGTGCGAGCGAAACTTTCTTTTTCTCAACAGTAGGATATTTCAAAACAAAAAAGACGAAATAAATTAAAACCACAGACAAAAAGGCCTTCACGAGGTGTTTTGTAATTGGGTTCCTTCGCAAGCTGACAATTTTGATGTCGTCCTCTCACTTACAAACAAATTTCAGTGCATAGTTTCAAACTTTTGTAGATTCAGTTCACACTTTTTCGACAAAAGACATTTTCGATTAATCGAATAATTTTAAACAGTCGAGAAATCGATAATTCTAACCATGCCCTACTATAAATCAACACCTTCTTTCCCGTTAGCGCCACTCTCTTCTGTGTACTGTGTTAAATACATTTACTATTCAAAAATCGGGGTCGCAAAAACGGAGCGCCCCGAAATCTTGCAGTTCTGGGTACTAAATCTTGGTTGGCAAAATATTGCTTTTTATAAATACTGGAAAATGGGGATTTTCATGGGGAACTTATAAATTCTGGAAAATGGGGAATTTAATTTTAGAGTTTTAAAAAAACCAAGATTTTCTAAAAGTCAAAATTTTGAGAATCATGATATTGATCCCTCCCAAATCATAAACTTTTATGAATGTGCAAGATTATGTTGCAGAGAGATACTAAAACTGTAGGATTTTGTACTTGCAAGATTTTGTAATGAAAAATTTCGGGGTGCTCCCAGCCTTGCTTCTCGAGGGTCAGTGAACGGTTATTAATGGCAAAGTCCCAAAGAAGGAGCAAAATATTCCACCTTGCGGTTTGCCTAGACTTACAAATCTACAAATGGAAAACCCACCAAGATGAGCTGTCACGATTCTGCCTGCGAGCGGCTCATCCACACCCATTCCCGATCGTGCCCGAGGAATCGCCTCCAGTTTAATGTTTCTAAAGGCCACCTCTATATCCAGAAACGTAACCAAGGATAATTTCTTATATTCTAGGGATTCCTCAATAGGACACATAAGGGAATATAGAACGGTTTTTACAGATCTCCCCTAATAGCACACATGTTGAGATTTCGACCACTGCACCGGCTCTATAGAGCTTTAGAAGCTTATTATTTAACTTGCAATGCCTGAACCCCATATTACTAGGCATTTCAAGCGCAAATTTGGAGCACTCTGGAAAGTGGATTTTCAGTAGTAACTCCAGAGATCCCGCACTAGGACTCGAATCTACATAGGCCCGCATTCTCAGGGGACTGTTGTATTTTAAGACAATATAGCCTCCCAGGCACTTATTTTGGCATTTTTTATTTCATACTTATATGTTTTGAGGACTTCCTTATAGCAGTCCCAATCCGCAGTAGTTTTTGTTTTCCTGGCTTTTTTGTTTTTTTTCTGCCTTTTTGACGAAAGTTCTGGAGCTGTTTCAATCACTAAAGTGGCCGTGGTCTGCCCAAAGATCAACTCAAAAAAATGTTTCCAACATAGCTTTCTGAAAGGGAGCAAATAGCTTGTTTACTAAGACACCAACCTCCTGTGTTGTTACAGGGATCTTTAGAGCCGGCACTGAATTACCTAGAATAGTTCTGTAGGTATCCCAGTTAGTTTTCCTTCTATTTCTAAAAATAACTTTTTGAGTAGTTTCTGTAAACAATTTATACTGAAGATAGTAGTAATCAGAAAATAAATGGTCATTAGACACTTTCCGATTCACAAAACTATCCTAAATAAAATCTGAGACAAGCGTGATATCTAGCACCTCTTGTCTATTCCTAGTTATCGAAGTTGCCTTACACCCAAAGTTACTTATTTGTAGATTAGTACTTAGAATAAAATCAAACAGTAACTCACCTGCCCCTTTTGTATCTGTGCTTCCCCGTATTATGTAATGTGAGTTCACATCACTGCAGAGGGTGACTCCAACTTTTCGCTTTGGAGCATCCATTAAAGCACCTCTAAGAATTGCAGGTGATAAATCATCTACTTCATATGATAGATAGACTAATATAAACCAGAGGTTTTGACTACCAATTTCAATGCTAGCCACCACTACATCTGAGTTACTTTATTTAAATAGCACAACAAATTTAGAATTGTTGTGAGTCCCATCAAACGGTCCCCAATAACCCATGGCACTTGGATCAGGACAGCATAAAGCTTCAACATTGATCTAAAATTAGCCTCCGCCACCATCGCGTCCGACACCCAGCCCGAAAGCGAGTCGCCTCTTTGCACTCCACACTGTGATCCCAAGGATTTTGACATCTTTAGTCAATATAGAGTGTTTCCATGCTCTCAACAGCTGTACTCTAGAGCACCTTTGGGCCACCATCACCAGGCAGGATATTACCCGAGATCTCCCCTCCTATTGATGTTGCCCCCTCTAGATGCCAAACTTCTAGCGACTCATCGTTTTTGATAATAATACCTGGCCTACAGTCAGCCTTCCGTTCTTCCAACTTAGTTATCTTTTCCAGTTAGAAATATGGTCGTAAATATTAAACGTTTGAAGAGTGTGATAACAATATTTTTGAACTTTCTTAAAATTGAGATAACGGCCTGGAAGAAAGGATAAAAGAATTAAAAGGTACGTCTAAAATATCCTCCATTAAAGGAATCAATTGAGGATCTTGTTTCCTTCCAAAATTACCTGAACTGACATTCGAAGTGTTTCGTGGTGAGCCAAACATATTTCGTAGTTTTATCGAATCCTTTGATGCTCCCATTCATAATAACCCGCGTTTGAACGATTTCACTAAATTTCAATATCTCAAAAGTTGTTGTAAGGGTCCTAGGGCTAAGCCATTGGAAAATTTAGAGTTCATTGCGGCAAATTACGAACGAGCTAGTGAATTATTGTTTGAACGATTTAATAAAACCAACCGTATTGTAGAAGAACATATAAATGCAATGTTTAGGGCCAAATCGATTGAGAAGGTAAATTCTCAAAAGCTGCTCGATCTTCTTGATGAGTTTAATTTTCACCTTTAATCTCTCAAGGCTTTTGGCTATCTTACTAAATATTGGAATAATATTGAAATTTATTCGGATACAAAAATAAGGTGGAGCCACATTCGAAGATATTTCCAAATTTAATTTAAAAAGGAGCTAGAAATTGGAGGGGCAAAAACTCGAGACTTCTCAGCAGTCAACGAAGCCAACGATTACTACGAAAAAGCCTATTAATTGTACTCGTCATAGCTTTCATACAACTGGACCCTATTCGTGCAAACATGTTGAGGAATTAAAAATCAGCTTGCGATCCAGTCAACTTATTGACGATTGTACTATTGAAGATCGATGTCGTACTTGTAATGGTAAACATCACAGTCTTCTTCACATCACTAATACTATTTCTACAGCTCAGCCGTCGTCATTAGCCAAAGCTACTAATCCTCCGAAAGCTCAAAATTCACCATTAAAGCAATCATCATCAATTCATCTGTAGTTGTATCTTCGTAATCGATTCCCGAGCATAATTCCGGCACTGCGCTAGCCGCAATCAACAAAAATTCAAGTCATGTCTTCCTCGCACTTGTTGAATTATCTGATGAAAACAACCGTACTGTGGTTGCGAGAACTCACTAGCACCCAAATTAAGTGTAAAAGTACTGAATTTCTTGGCTCAAATTCGAGGTATTGGCGGTTCACCTATCATGGAATGTAACTTTGCATCTATTGAGTTTCGATCCCGAGTCAGCAATTATTCTGTTTCAATAGAGGCACACATTTTACTAAAAATATCCTGTTACAGCCTACCATTCAAATTAGATAATAACCTCCTAATGCTTCAGAATACAATAGATTATCAATTTTGCAATCTAGCGGTCGTGAACTCTCCATCTACATTTTTGGATACGCTTACGGAAAGCTTTTATGCTATCGAGGAAGTAGATGATTTCACACAAGATAGTATTTAAAACAATGTGTGCGAGAAGTATTTTTTACAAAATTATTCCAGGAATATCGATTATCGTTTCATAGTACGGTTGCCATTTTCTAGTGCTGAAAGTGAATTAGGCAACTTAGCAATTCTAGCACGCCGACGAATCTTCAATGTTGAGATAAAATTAAGTCGAGACTCTGAGCTTTGCGACTGATATAATGCATGCATGAGTGAATATGTGTCACTCGGCCATATGAAATTAGTGAAGACGATTAAATCAAATCATTTTTATCTGCCGCAACACTGTGTGTATAAACCTGACCTCTACCAAATTGAGGTCCCATTTGATGGCTCAGCTAAAATTAGCTCCGGCACCTCACTAAATCGAATTCTAATAGGCGGTCCTGTCATTCAAAATCAATTCTTCTTAATTTTACACAGATTTCGCTCACATGCATACGCGATAAGTGCAGATATCACAAAAATGTATCGTCAGGTCGATGGTCATCCCGATGATCGAAGATTTCAGTATATATGTATTTTGGTGATTTGATCCGAATGATCCGTTACTCACATATCAGCTCAAAACAGTCATAAACGGCACAACTCCGGCGTCTTTCTTGGCATCAACTGACTCTACAGTCATTGGACTGATATCACCGGTTGTCTTACTAGGGAAGATGTTTATGCATCAATTATGGCAACTTAAGCTAAATTGAGACGAAAGTCTGTCCATGGCTCTACACACGAATTGGTATCATTTTCGCGAAAATTTACAAAAACTTCAAAAGGTTTTACATACCGCAACATATGTTCAATCATTGTCAAACTCCAACAAACATCCAAATACATGGTTTTGCGGATGGTAGCCAGAAGGGTTACGGTGCTGCAGTCTATGTTCGAAGTCATACCACCAATGGTGCTATCGTTAGACTATTGTGCTCAAAATCTCTTGTCGCTCCCGTTAAACAAACGACTCTACTTCGACTTGAGCTTCTAGCGACTCAATTGTTGTCCAAGTTGGTTTCAAAACTCAAACCTAATTTAAATTTCTCATAGTAGACGGTTATTTTTTCTGGCTGACTCCATGATTGTGTTGCATTGGTTTAACGCTCCTTCCGCTCATTGGAAAATCTTCGTTTGCTAACCGTGTATGTAATATTCAATCTTTGGTTGCAACAAAAAATTGGCACCATGTCAGTTCCAATCACAATCTGGCCGATTTGATTTCGCATGAATTACTCCCAGAACAGTTAATTATTTCTGAATTTAAGATAGCTTTCAATTAATTTTGTAATGCTGGTCTGAAACCCATAGTAATCAAGTTTTCGCAAGAGTATCCGATGGTCCCCACAATCAAAAGCCTTTACTAAATCTTGAAACATGCAGACAGTCATTCTTTCAGTGTCGATATGTTTGGAAAGGGATTCAAATAAATTTAATGTTGCTGATACTGAACTTTTAGCCTTGCAGAAAACAAATTGGTTTTTATGTATTATGTTATGCTCCTCAAGGTTATTAGTTAATCTGGTTAATATCATAGGTTCAAATATTTTGCAAAGTTCTACAACCTAGGAGATAAAAACTTCTCCCTGCGACTAACACTATCTCTACAGGTCGGAAAAGATATGTAGGATTTTCAGGAAGGTAGCGTCTAAAGCCATCTCCACTTGCCCTCAATTGTCCGGCGCTATACTACCGTCTTTCTGCGCTCTGTTTATTAGAGCTACCATCAGCTGGTCCTTAAGAACCTCAATAACATACCTGGTTGTAGTTTCCTTAAGTGATACCTTCTGAGGTATCTGCCTTTTGGAGTGAGGGCCCTCAGAGTAACCATCCTGATTTTTCATTGATACCATGATAGCCCGCAAGCGAGCGTTTCGCTTTCTCTAATTGCTCTATTATTCTTCCCCTTCCCTAGGATTCCAGGCCCTCCTTCGGGTCTGGTAATTTGGCTGAAAAAACCGAACAAAATTGCTCCTTCAACCGCAGCCTCTTGGTTTTTAAGAGTCCCGGCCGCTTTATTTAAAATTATATAGCGAAGAAAAGAATGTTCATTTGTGCAAGGATCCGCAGTACACAAATAAGCCTATTTGATCCGGAGGGCGCCAGGTATCTGAATACATCGTTAGAGACTGAATCACTTTTTAGAGTGGGCGTCCCTCCGTATTGGTTTTCAGCACAGTACGATTGACATCTTAACTCGGCCCAGTACATACCAATTTACATTATTTACCGGTTCCAAAAATGTAAGTGTTTTTAGTAAATAAATCGAAGAAATTTTGTTTGCATGTTTTAGAATTAGGTACTTATTATTAGAACATAGTGACTATGGAAGCTTCGTCTCTGTATTAAAAATTCTCGTAAATATTTGATAATATCCAAATATCGATGAATTGTAAAAATAATCTGATATTGCAAACATTAAGTTGTAACTAGGGCTTGGGCCCCGGGATTTCCAGGGATTAAATTCTCAGGAATTAAGGAAATTAAAAGTATTCCCTTTTTCCGGGATGTTCTGAATAATTCCCAATGAAATGCAAAATCCAATTTCAAGACTCTTCTGTGCCGTTTATTAACTTCATGGAATTAACCAGAAAGCCGCCGGTGAAGAGTGCAACGCAATAAAAATAAAGACACTTTAAAGAATTAGAGTGTAAAGAAATGAATATTATGTTAGATAGCCACATCCTGTGGAATACTTTATACACTATTTTGGATTGGTTCCTTAGTAAAAATATCCATTAATGAACTGAAAATATATGAAAAGAGGAATGAACGAATATTGAGCAATATCGTCCAGCTGCAAAGTATTCTTAAAACGCTGACGTTACCTTTAAAAGCGTTGGGCAACCAATACCACGTATGTATATATTGGTACATACCTAAAGCTAAGGCGAATTTAGCATAATTGCTCAGAAATTTAAAAGAACAGACAAATATTATTAACCGCAAGAACATTGAAAGGAACATTATTTTGCCATTAGAAGAAATGTTACTTGCTTAATAAAATTCCTCCAACATCCAGAATTGAAGACAAAGGATATTATGCATGATGCATTTGGAGTGGAAAATCTAAAATGGCCTATTTAGAGGTTATATGCATGATAAGAAAAGCTGGACTACGTAGTCTATCTACAGAATTAAACTAAACTATCGCCCTGTGTTAGCCAGAATTTCCTTTGCAGGGGCTATTCACCACTAAGTAAAACGTAAATAAGCTGGACTTTCTTGAATAATTTCAAATAACCTAAGAAATCGATGAAATAGTGAAATTTCTATTAATCATGATTCAGATTAACCCTGCAAGTTCCCACAACCCAAAGCTAAACGAAGAACATTGCATTCAAAATTTGATTAAATTCGAAAATCTCTAAAAATCTCGAATACTCCTAAAAATATCGGAAACTTAAGAAATCTAGATTAAACCACAGAATAATCTTGGTTGCCCCCAAAAAAAGTTTCCCCTGAAAATGAATCTCGATTTTTCTCGAATAATTGCAGTACTATACCGAAAAATCTGAACATTAATGAATAATTCCGGGAAGCCTGTAACTAAAATTTAGAAAACCCAGGAATATTTCGAAAAAATCCGAAAAATCGTGGAATTATTTGTCAAGTACATAATGTTTCTAGTATTACTTAGCAATTTTGCTTAGTTAACAAGCTGAGTCTAAGCTTAACGAAACGATATGCAAATTTCTGAAAAGATTAGAACGTCAAATATCATCGGATAATTTCGTTAATATCGAACAATGATATTCTTTGAATAGGCTCTATGATTTTTGAATTGTCTATAGAAAATCTCGAATAACCGGATTGTTCCAAACACCGAATTGTGAATTAAGTCTCGAATATCACGCATTTCGTTTCCGTGCTTAACTCCAATCATCACGAGAAATTTTAAAAAGTGAGCAAAAGGTGAAATCCGAGGTAAGGGGATATTAAATCGGGAAGCGACCGAAATATCCAAAATCAGGAGAATCCCACCGAAAACAAAAAAAAAACATCATCACTAATTGAATCAATACTATTGCAAATGACCAAAGTAGCACTTTTAGGAATGCTACTTCATGCATGTTCGATATTTAAATAGTTTTTAAAAATAAACCGGGTTTACCGCGTTTACCAGTAAATCTAATTTTTATTGACCGTTTATCAGTATTCAAAAAGATTCCGTAAATGAGAAACTATAAATAAAAACTATAGAAGGAATATAAAGATTTCCTATGTCATACAAAACAAATGTCCAACGGCGGATCTTTATTGTATGACATTGGAAGTCTTATATTCTTTCTATAGTTTTTGCTATAAGTCAAACGAACGCTAATTCATTATAGAAACTGACTGACTTGGGTTAAGTATCCGACATCCGTTGTTTTCTTTTCTAAAACAAAGGCGCTTCTAATGACAAAATCGACCAGTTTTGTTCAATCGCGGTTAGATATTTTTCTAGGAAGAAAGTTTCAACAATTTTGTTTTGATTTTTATGAACATACAGCAAACCAAATTAGCGTTAGCTCATTTTTACAAATCAGATTAATCCTTTTTAGAATCAAGTTCAACCTTTTCTAATCAGAACATGATTTGCAAAAGGTTGAATTAGTTTTGCAACATGCTTCTTTGATGTCGAAAGCTTTGATTTCAAATGAGTTTAGCCAATTTTCTTCTAAATCTATATATCTTTCAGAATCTAAAGGCATTTTTATTTACTCTGAGCTTTACTCTGACATTCACCTTAAACAACCGAGAAAAAATTGTTGGGCCTGTCTTAAGAAAAAAAATTAAACCACCCTATTTTCTTTAGATTTTCCTACACAAATGTCCTGATTTTCAAATTTGAATAGGTGGCTAATTTAAGTTAAATCTGAGGTACCATCTGCCTAATCTTGACTTTGAATTAATATTCAAATGCTTGATACATGTTGTGGACCCAATAACCGTGGGCTCCTCCGCGGCTGCGGGTGTTACGGATACCTAGTTACAGGCAGTACATCACGTTTTATTTCTTCAATTATTTTAAATCTTTCTTAATTTTTTTGCTTTCCATTTCTTGACCTAAACTTTAAAATTGTTTGAATTTTAATACTACATACTGGATTAAAAACTTGTCATTTCTCGAATCCCGGGAATTCCAGGGAATCAGGAAACCCAAATCACGTTTCCCGCACATGTGCTTAGTTAAAACAATTCAATTAAGTAAAAGTGTGGTTTCTTCTTCCTCTGTTTGTATTATATTTCATAATTAATTATTTAAAAAAATGTACTCTAATTCCATTTTTACGAGCTACAATATAAATACCTAATTATTATGTTCTTTCTATTTACATAGTAAACCAAAAACACAAAACCTCTATTAATTAGAGTTTTAAACGTAACTAATAATCACATCTTATACCACCCATACCAAATTATTATAACAACAATTTATCTTTTGAAACGTAATTGATTATAAAACGTATAGCCTTTTATTTCCAAACCACTATACATATACATAGTAAATAATACGGCTAAGGTAGTAAACTGAGTTAGTTACCTTGTAGTATATAAATTAATTCAACAATTTTATTCCCCCCACTTATTAAATCAATTTCCATCAATTTCCTTAACCGCACTAATAAATAAATTTTAATTTAAGAATTTATATACGTCTATTATGGTTATATGCTATAATATTTTAGTTGGATATGGGAAGGAGAGATGGGGGTGGTTGGTGGTGGTTATATGTTGTTCAATCGTTTGCAGATTTCTATCTTTATACCATACATGAACATAAAAAAAATATGTTTACTACTAAATGTTTTACGTATATTTATATTTTATATGTTGGTTGTATGTATATGTATTTATGTACCATGAGTACATCCGTGACAAATATCAGTAAAAAAAAATTTTAAATAACGCAAACGTAAAGGAAAAAAAAATCCAATTTAGAATGTTGGAATGCTGGCTGGCTGTTTTATAAATTTATATAAAATTCAAAATGTAAAATGCGTGTTATTCGTAATTTTTATTTTGCTATTTCCATATTATACAGGTATGTAGTATATAAAACCAAAAAAAGAATCGCTCCATTTGAATAATAAACATAATTTAACAGAACAAAATATTTATTAATACTACCTATGGAACAACAAAAAAAACTACACGAACTATTAATTTTGATCAGTTCATTTAGATAACGATCCCAAAATTATTATTTAATGCCCGCCGTGGTAGGAAAACTAACCTTTAGGGTGCCATTTGAATTTAATTTAGTGGTTAACATTTATCATCTACAAAACAATTAAACTCTAATGTTTCCGCATACAAGTAATTACGATAACACCAAATTAAAGTTTATTTTATAAATATCTTTCATATCCGATTACGACAGAAATATAAAATATACGCCGCACTTTATAAAACGTCAAAATATTAAATAGGAATTTCCATCAATGTACATAGCACAACGTACACAGGACCATTAAATATCTTCTTCAAAAAAAAAATTTTTTTTTTTGTTAGTCTCTTACTCGACATCGAAAAGTTTTGAACAAACAATACGCCATTAACAATACACGAAGAAGATGAAAAAAATCATTTATTACTTTTTCAAGATACATACACCAAACAACAAACACAAACACACAGATACAAAAAGGCCAAAAAATAAGAACTTTTTTAGCCATTCGTTTATCTTTTATCACCCGAAATTCTCGTTTAAATTGAATTTGGGGGCAGCACACAAAAAAAATTTGAAGATAAATGAACAAAATTGGGGAAAACAAATTTTACTACAAAAATTTGTCAAGGATAATAATTATTATGATTTTGGGATTGGGGGGAAATGAAAATCGCATCAAGTGGTTGGGTCAACAATATTCGAGAGAACCGACAACAAAAAGGATAACAAAAAATTGAATGATTTTAGATTCAAGTATTTAAGCTTTAAAATTAAATAATAAATTGTTGTTACATGTACGAGGTATACCTATAAGTAGGTAGTAGAATATCGGTAAACCCGGGTACTGGTTTTTCGGTAAATATTTGAACTTACATTTCTGAGTGTTTTTTTTTTAAAGATAGAAAACAAAGAAATTTAATGAAAAATATTACATTTATAAGTTAACTAGCGGGTGCAGCCCATCCTAGGACGGATACAATTTATATAAAATGGATATGTCCAGCAACCGCTGCCACAATCACTGTTTGACCATTTGATAGTTTTTTAGCCGTGAGTTTTTATCCGAGTAGGAATAGCTCGAGTTTAAAGGCTTTTAAGGATTATTGTACCTTAAATAGACCTTAAACCAAAGAGTAAGGGGGTTTAAGGAAGAGTTTACATATGTTGGGGCATCACAAAAACAACCTTACAGACCGACAAACAGCGGGAGCTGTGCGTTTCTTCAAAAAAAAAATTCGGGGTGGGCTATGTGGTCTACACGGCCGTAGGCGTTTTCCGTGATAACGTTCATAAGATATTGATATTAATTATTTTATTTTAATATAAACTATCTGCCACAGTTTCTTTACGCACAAATAAATGATGGATTTTCTCTACAGTGTTCCCAACTATTGTAAATCGCTATTGTGTAGATTTTAATTTCAATTACAATAAAATTTATGTGGTAGTTAATTATTTCAATTTAAAATAAATTATCCGCATCAGTTTCTTTACTCACAAATTGATATTAAAATTACTCGGATCAGAAAAGGCGTTCTCTCGCTACAGTGGCTTACCTCGCCGCCTGATGAAGTCATTGTAATATTTTGCATGATGCATGAAGCCTAATGACCAACCTAAGAAATCTTATATTTAAATTAAAGGTAATGCTTACACCAAAGGCAAAATTTCGTATCAATTTTCTGAATATCGGTGTCAAAAATATATAAATTGGAAAAACAAAACTAAAATGCCTTGAGCACAATCGAACTTCAGACCTCAGCCGCTCTAGTCCAATACGTTAAGGCATTGCCCCATGTAAAACGGAAAACCGGAATTTAAAACCGTCAAACCCAATTTTTGGCTAAGTTGCTTCTCGTTGCAATATGAAAATTATTAACAAATGGTTCTAATCTATAAGTTCCACCTTATTCTAAGAAAATTTTATCAAAATTGATTTAATTTCATTCAAAAACTACAATTTTATATTTTAACGGACGGATTTTTGCTTGACGGGCGGCAAAACATAAAATTGGAGTTTTTGAATGAAATTAAATCAATTTTAATAAAATTTTGTTATAATAAGGGGGAACTTCTAGATTAGAACTATTTGTTAATAATTTTCATATTGCAAAGAGAAGCAACTTAGCCAAAAATTGGGTTTGACGGTTTTAAATTCCGGTTTTCCGTTTTACATGGGGCAATGCCTTAACTACTAACTAAACCTCATCCACCATAATACAATTAATTTAATTTTCATTGTTATATTGTTTCAAACATAGCATGCTATGGAGTTTATGACAGGAAAACAATTTTTACAGAAAAATTCTCATAGCTTACTACACTCATAATATACAAACAAATTTTAAATTGTTGTATTGTTAGCATACATTTAGGCGCATTATAAACGCGTATACCACGTATTTTCTTGTTTAATTACTTTAATAACTATAATAAGATAATAACAATAAAGCGGAATGTTTAATTTAAAGTAAAATACATATTTGATTATTACATGAATACTAAAAAAAATAAAATCAGACGAGGATCGAACGGAATACTTCGCCGCTCTACTCTACAATAACTCACATTTTATTTGCATTGTTAAATTGTTCTATTATTTCAAAGCATTCTACAGTCTCCCTAGCTAAATATATATGTATATTAATTTATAATTTATTTTGTACAAACTAAATTCCTCAAAAAATGGGTAATTTGTTACAATATAACTTTAGAATCGCTTTTTAGTGTGCATCTTCAAAAATTTAGTATGAAGCATGAACTCTGACGGTTATTTTCTGCTGCCACTCCGAAAGAAACGAGACTTAAATATTCCCAGTTGTACAATGACTGAGAGCAGACAGGAACAGCAAAAATAATTCAAATGAGTAAGAGTGGGAAGAAAATATATTTAAGTTTACTTTAGCGCGCCTGTTATGAAGTAGCTAAACTACGTGCAATATGTCAAATATTTTCACGTTTATTTGTTTCAAGTTCATCGCAGAGTAGACCGGAGTGAAGTTTCTAACGTTAATTTAAAGTGTAGTTTGACACTAAAAAAAAGTGTAAGAAATAAGTGGTAGAAAAAGTGTTGAAAAAATTTACTAGCGTTAAAAAATGTAGCTACACAAAAAAGCGTCAAATGGGAAATAAAAAAAATCATTTATTCGTATTTCAATTTAAAATTAATAATGCAACAAGGTATTACAAAATTGTCCAAACTTACCAAATTTGGAATTAAAACGTTTTTATGTTATTTCAATTAATTTACTACGAAAGTACAGCATTAAACCAAATAACACAAATATCAGAGATGTGCTCATGTAGTCACTATATTCGATGTATTGGGAATATAATAAGCTGGTCAGATATGCCTATGTCATTCTGTTATGATGAGTTGGGATCAAATAACAAATTTTGAAAAAACGATAAATTTTCAAAACTTAACAAATTTTACGAAAATTATTTGGAAGCGGTACTACACAAAGTCAATTAACACAAATCTCATTGGGAATATAATAAGCTGGTCAGATTTATGATTTTTTGAAAATTTGTTATTTGATCTCAACTCATCATAACAGAATGACATAGGCATGTCTGACCAGCTTATTATATTCCCAACCCAGCGAGTATAGTGAGTATATGAGCACATCTCTGAGATTTGTGTTAATTGACTTAGTGTAGTACCGCTTCCAAATAATTTTCGTAAAATTTGTTAAGTTTTGAAAATTTATCGTTTTTTCAAAATTTGTTATTTGATCCCAGCTCATCACAACAGAATGACATAGGCATATCTGACCAGCTTATTATATTCCCAATCCATCGAATATAGTGACTACATGAGCACATCTTTGATATTTGTGTTATTTGGTTTAATGCTGTACTTTCGCCCTCATTTTAGCATTCAAAATTTTCTAATGGTTTATTAAATTAATTGAAATAACATAATAACTTTTTAATTCCAAATTTGGTAAGTTTAGACAATTTTGTAATACCTTGTTGCATTATTAATTTTAAATTGAAATACGAATAAATGATTTTTTTTATTTCCCATTTGACGCTTTTTTGTGTAGCTACATTTTTTAACGTTAGTAAATTTTTTTAACACTTTTCTACCACTTATTTCTTGCACTTTTTTTTAGTGTCAAACAACACTTTAAATTAACGTTAGAAACTTCACTCCGGTGCAGAGTAGAAACAGTGTTCAAAAAAAAATCTATCTAGCTTCAAATTATTGATTAAAGTTATATTTGGTAAGATGTAAAGCAATTATTTAAATATAAAATATTTAATAATTTTAAATTACAGACATATGGAAATCACCCATTGGTTCTTTGGAAAATTTCCAAAATAAAATTAAAATTGAGATAAGAAACGTTAAATAATATTTCATAATTAATTAAGAAAATCGAATTTAAATGAATTATAAATACTTTACCAATTAGCTAGTTATAAGTTTCATATGGTTTTAGTATGAGTCACAGTATTAGCCACTTGCGGCCATATATAATGCCATAGTTAATTTTTGATAATAAAAATAAATTATTAAAGAAAAGTAAATATCTTTTTATTCATGAGACCTGCCATCTGCCCGGAATATTTAGAAGCATTATTTATTGCGCACGTAGTAGCGAATAGCACAAATATGAAAAGTTGCTGTTTTCTCGTAAATACGATTAAAAAGACGAAAAAATTGGCATTAGGTGCATTGCATATGTGTGGAACAGGTCACCTATTTACAGGAATCTGTCCAATGTTACTAAACAAATTGGATAAGCGCTCCACCTTATTGGTGACAGCGCATCGAAGTTGATCGAGAATCAAAGAATGGACTTTATAGTCATAATTATTATGTCGTGTTGCATTCTGCATAATGTGAGCAATAATTTTAATGACGATATTGAGATAGAACGTGTTGATTTGGAAGAAGAAAATTTAACACCTCGAAATGACACCGCCGATCTTACACCGCCAATGTCAGCAATTTGAGTTACGTGAAGTTAGCTATTCTAGAATCAATCTGAAAAATCGGAATATTTTTGCAAATAGAAAAAATCGATATAGCTAATCTGAAAAAAATAAGAAACAGCAACAAAATTGATCAAATCGATCTGAGCGAAATAAGGAACAGATTTTTAGTACTAAAAGATATTTAATATTGCCTATTTGATGTGACTATTTTCATTGCCTTAAAGGTACATGTATCACTGCATTAAGAGAATAAGCAATTAGGCATATTTGAAACATGATACCAATGAAAATTAAATCATGTTTGTTACGTGGGTTGTGGCCTGGTAGTAGAACTGTTTTATTATGTTTTATATAATAATAACTTTGATTGTATTTGATGAATATGCTTTGGATAGTCTATAGTGTTAGTGTTATATGTTTTGTTATTGGTTATGTGATGAATACGTTTTATATATTATGTTGATTGGATTGTTTTAATATAAAAAATTATTATTTAATCTTGGGTTTTATTTGTTGGACGAATTTTGTTTAATTCGTAGACTTCTTTTGAGACGATATATATATGTTTTAGATCACTATTATTTCACTTATTTCACCATTGAATACTACTCTATCGGTTAACGCGGATTTAAATTTTGATTTATATTCATGCGACTATATATTTCTTAGATAAATGTGGAGAATTAGATTACCCGTGTAGTCAATTCTCTCTATTTCTAGTTTAATTTAATTTGCATTTAGTAGATTTTTTAATATTGATTTAAGATATAAATATGTTAGTTGTGCTCAGTGCCGAACATAAACTCCTGACAAGCATTTAATAAGTGTAAACACCTCTCTTGATACTTGTATTTGTTTATGTTCTAGCGGTTTGTATTAGTAACATTTAATAGAAAAATACTTACAATTTCGGTTGATTGTTGCAGTTGTGTAGAATATTCTTTAAATATGTCAGGAATATATTCTAGTAGATTAATTTGTTATAATTTAAACACTTATGTTGTATATTTTTATATTTATGAAAGCACAAATTTTATTTTCTTTTATGATTATATATCTTTTATGTATAATTTACACTCACTTTATTTTATACGTACAACTATTGTAATCACTTAAATATTATAAAATGGTAATTCTAATTGAAATTTTGGGTTACTTTAATTCGATTTTCTATATTCTGTGTTAACTTATTTTTAGATAATTTTGGTTTTAATTTAACTGATAAATTTTTGGCAGAGTGACGTTCTCTGAGCAATTTCAAGAAATACAATATTTTAGACCAATTTAATATAACGACAACAACTGTTCTTGATGATTTTAATAATACAACAACATTTTACTTCAAAATTTTTGTTCTTATATACTAAAAATTTTACTTCTTAACCTATTTTATTTTCACACACACACATATGTATTGTGATAATTAATTTTCCAATTTTTCTGCTGAATCTAATAAACCTAAAAAACGAAATTACTTTATGTCAATATTTTCAATTTAAAATTTTACCCGTCATTAAATTTTGGGTCGTTTACGTTTACCATACATTCTACTTTATTTTAGGTCGTTTACTTTGTTTTTATTTCCAATATCGCATTACAATGCATTTCTTTCTTTTTTATTAAATTTTTGTTATTTATGTTTTCCAGATTTACGTATTGTTTTGTTTTTTGCTTATTCTATATATTTTCATTTTAGGTCATACATTATCTAATCCTATGTTACATATTTTTTATTTCCTTCTTTTTTTCATGACTTAATTTCTAATTATTTTATTTTTTCTGTCTCGTCTGTTTACTAAAATTATGCGTGGGATTTTTACGACACTTTTTAATTTGGTTTTTGATAATTTCTTATTCTACAATTTATTTTATTTTACTACAGATTTTGTGTACCAATTCTGTTTAATTAATTTTCCTATTAAATTTAAATTTTGTTCAATTTTATCTTTTTCCAATTTTGTCGTTTTTAGATATGTTGTGGATTTTCTGTGTGATTTTCTGTGTTTAATGTGAGATAAACAATGTGTTCTTTATTTATGTTTTATTTAGGTTACCTCAGATAATTCACAACAGAACGGCTAGGGTCTGAAGTTCGATTATGCTAAAGACATTTTAGTTTTGTTTTTTCAATAAATTTTTTATTTTAATAAAAGCCCAGACGCTGCCATTTTGTTGGTCTATAACGTTTTTGCGTGATGTCCCAAAATGTAAAATTATCCTTAAAAGCCCTTACTTTTCGGTTTCAGTTCTATTTAAGATACAATCATCCCTAAAAGCCTTTAATCTCGACCTACTTCTACTCGACTAAAAAATAGCGGCTAAAAAAAATAACAAATGGTTAAATGCTGATTGTAGCAGCGGGCGCAGAACATCACCATTAGGTGTAATATCTTTAGCAAAATATTACATTACTAAAGTTATTCACAAAATTGTATCCGTCCTAGGACGGGCAATATAATTTTGAAGCGAATTTAGTATACAATTTAAATGATTTAATTTATTTAGTGTAAAACTATTGTTTTATTTTACTTTTTTTAAACAATTAACATGTACAAATATTTATATTGTGAAATAAACTTATGTTTATTATTTCATTTCCAAATGTTTCTTTTTTCTCATTGACCGCAGCAAAAGTTCCTTACTTTCTTTGACTGACGCCGTCGCGTCGTACATTGAATAATTTAAAATAATAATTTTTTTAAGCAATAATATAGGGGGCGCCAAAAATTATTCGCACCCCGGCGTGTTTTTTGTCGCTTTTTGTCTTCACTGCTTAATTTCATATTTTGTTTGTGTTATTTCCGCTGTATCTTTATTTAAACTTAAACTTTAGATATTGTTACGAACTGGGCTTCTGAGTTCATCTGGATTTTGCAATAATACTGTGTACTTTTATGTCACTAGACTTAACTTTATTTCACTCTACTTTTATACACTTTGATATTTGCCTTGACTTCACTATTAAAATCTGTCCGCTTGCCACTGGTGGGGACTAGTACAACAGATTTATTTCTTTGTTGAACGATTTAAAATAAACCAAAAAGTGATCTCTATTGCCATCGATCGTGTTTATATATTAGTATCATACTGCTCTCGAAATTTCCTTTATTGCATGTCATAAATCTGACATCGGTTATTCTGTTTATGATCCTAAATCATCTGGAAATATCGTTTATGGCGTGTTATAATCATCATCATTCATCATTGCCGGCGGGCGCTGTGTATGTATGTATTTGTATTGTTAGTTATTTCAATCTTCAATCATTAAACCACTCCTTCCTTTGTACTCTATGTATATCTTGGACGTTCTTGTTTTTACTCGATCATTATGAATTTGTGCGTTTACGAGCATCGAACTATCGACCTTTCTGTTTTTACCACGAGCTCGTTGTATGATGGCCAAAATCGTCACAATATTAACTATTTAATTTCCTCCATTTTTGTTTTCTTGAGGTTATTGGGTTATTTATCACAAAATTTAAAAGATTTTCATAACAACATCATTCTATTCAAATTGAAGTAAAAGCTTACTACAAATCGTGTGATTACTAAGTAAACATGACATACATGGTAGCACAAAATTGGTCAAATCGAACCAAAAATTATCATATGGGGAAATTTGAAGCTCAGAAATCTGTAGTAGGAAAATCAAAACAAATTCACAAAATATTAAGAACGGATGATAATTTTGTGATTAAATAATTTCTTTCGTGTTTTTCTACAAATGAGAAACAACTATAGACATCTGACGTACACTAGCAAAACTAAAAATAAATTTAGCAATTGACGAATAGAACGGTGTGCTCCAGCGGACAATAGTGAAATATGTGATAGGCTGTAACAAAAATTTACTATATGAAGTTATATGGAAATATTGTCTATTTAAATTTCATTTTTATTTGTGAAAATTGAATTAATCCCATATTTAGCTTAAAGTGTGATTTTATTATATCTGATTCATTTGGGACATTTTTTCATTTTAAATATCAGAAAGTTGGGCTTAAAGATTGCAGAAATTTAATGTTAAACTCACTATAAATATTTTTTTGGGTCACTAAACATGTTTCGAGCTTTATTAGACTACATTTGCTACGCTTTGACTTATTAGTACAATCTAAAATTTAATATTTATAAAACATTTAGGTTTTTAGTAAGACTTGTTTATTTTGAAATTTCTGCGATTTTTAAGTACAATTTTTCTCATATTTAGAATGATAAGAATGTCACAAATGAATCAGATATACAAAAATCACATTTTAAGCTACATTATGGGATTAATTGAATTTTCCAATGATTTCAATTTTCATAAATAAAAATGTAATTTAAATAGACAATATTTCCATATAACTTCATATAGCAAATTTTTGTTACAGCCTATCACATATTTCACTATTGTCCGCTTAAGGCGCTTTTTAAACTTTTCCATTCGTCAATTATGTACTATTTTGCTTCGTCAGAGTTAATTTTGATGTGTTTTTCAAAATGAAAGTTTGAAAAATATATTTTATAATATAGCCTTCTTGTATGTTATTGTTGAAGATATTATATGTTTTATAAAATTTTTGCTTTTAACATTCAAAAGCTTGAAGCTAAAACACATCATTTTTACTATAGATTCCTATTAGTGGGACCTACCCGGGATTTCCCGGGAAATTGACCAATTTTATAATCCCGATTCCCGGGAATTTTGGTTAAAATCCCGGTATTTACGAAAAATCGCTTTATATAATAAAAACTAGTCAGACATTCTAAAATTCAATCTACCCTATTAAAGTACACAAACCGCAGTCTATGGCTAAAATTCTGTCTAAACTATGTGCATTAGATGGGGTTTCAATTAGGGTCTGATGAATGTAGAAGTGCATTTACAAGATACAGTTAACGTGTTCGTGGCTTTCAACTACCTAAAACAAAAACAGATGTGATGAAACTCATACATGATTACTACGAATCGGTAAAAATAGAGACGTTTAATTAAACTAATTTATACAAAAAGGAAAATTCCGGCCAATTGTTAAGTTTAAGAAAACTACGAAGATGAATATAACCAAGACGATGAGCTATGTGAACTTTCTATCAAAACTGATAGTTTCATTGAAATGCGTTAAGATTTTAAAAGAATTTTGAACAATGTTAGATAATCCATTAGTTGTTAAAAAAATCAGCTTGTGAAGAACTGTGTACTACAAAAAATTGCAAAGATCGAGCTTTGAAAAAACCTAAATCTCATGCTCGATTCTCCAACGCGATGGAATAGTATTGTTCCGATACTCGAACGATTTTTGTAGGTGAAAAACAGTATCAAAAAGGCTTTATAGGATCTAAGTTCATTGTTAAAGCTGGTAGAGGAGAAAATTCCCAATATACAAAAATTGCTTCACGTTTTGAAACCAATGGAAATAGCAGTTGAAGCTTTGAGCGAAAGAAATTGTAATCTATGATAGTTACTTCTGAGGGAATTATTAAATTTTCGTTGAATTCACTTTGTGAAATACCCGGTCATTTGTTGAAGGATTTTTTGAAAGCTCTGGTTATCGGAAAGACACTGCAAGGACCTCATTACGCTCGTGATGTTTCTGCAGAGCTCGGAAAATTTAAAATCACCAGCTGGGATGTGTAATCATGGTAACTTTTTGTTTTCAAAATCATTGATATCCTGCATTGCTAAACACGCAAATAATTTAGGTAAAAAATATTTTAATGATCATGAGGAACAGAGGATTATGGATTTGAAAATTTTAATAAATAATTTGAATTTCATTTAGTGCAATAAATATTATAATTTAATTAAATTAGAAAATTATTAACAATGTACTATAACACGAGATGTGTTGTGTAAATATTAGTGTTTTGTGAATAAGTTTGTAAATATTATATTCGGGCTTGTTTAACACTGGCATTTGTAAATATTTTTCTTTATTGTGTTTTTATTGTAATATGGAAAATGATTAGCCGATCTGGATTTTGCAGTAACACTTTCCACTATGGATGTGCTGAAGTTTATCGAGTTGCATATAATCAAATCTTGAAATGCCCAAATATCATGTGGTTGTGATGTGATTGCCGTGACATTTTAAGAAATAAATTATTTCTTAAATTATGAACCATAACTTGAGTAATAATAATGCTCTGCATTCCCTCATTGAAAAGTTGCTTGATGAAGTTTCCTGTCTTAAACAAAAGATCGGCATTATTTTGGATTACTACGTCCATGCCTTTAAATTCCTCTGTAAGAGTAAATGAAGATTTAGATTCGCTGATCGAATCATGTAATATTGGTGTCATCAATAATTGTGATCAACTTTCATGTACTGGTTTACCTCCATCCGCAGTTGTTACATCTACTTTAACTAATGACTATGATGATATTCCAGTCCTACTAGTTTCGGTGCTTGTACGACTTTTGCTGAAGTGGTAAAAAATCTTGCCTCCTGATCAACCAAGCAAATATTTAAATGCTAGTAAAGTTAGAGTTAAAACTCCACAGTGCATAATCTCTAAACCTATTTGTGGTACTAAAGATATTCCGGTTAATTTCGGTATACAAACGTTTGCTCCAATGTGTTGGATACATCTTTCAAGATTTGTTCCTAATACTCCTGAGGAAGACATCCTGACTATGGCAAAAATCTGTTTAGATACAGGTAACTGTAAAATTACTAAATTAGTCCAGAAGAATTATAATCTGTGCTTCAAACTGGGGTTTAAGGAAGAATTGCGTGGTAAGGCTCTGGATCCTGCTACTTGGCCAATTGGTATTTTGGTTAGAAAATTTGACAACAAAAATTTTACATTTTAATAATTCTTGTTTAAAGTTTGGTCATTTGAATGTGCACAGCTTGGTAAAACATATTGATAACATAACTATTATTTTACAAACAAACCAACTTGATATTTTTGCCTGGACTGAGATTTTCTTAGTAGTAAGATTTCTAACAAGTCGCTTCGAATTAATAATTATACGCTGCTACGATCTGATCGAATAAATAATCATTGGGATGGAGTTGGTCTTTAATTTATGGCCACTTTAAAGTTTAAAAAAATATTCTTTGGTTCTTTGGGTAAAGTAGAATATCTAGCATCTGAACTTATCGGAAGTTTTGGTAAAATTTTTATTTTGATAATTTATAATCCACTTCATGCTTGTAGTAATATGTCATTAATAGTTTACAAACAATTTTTGCTGAATATACCTAATAAGCTATGAAAAAAATTTCTGCTGTGGTGATTTCAACTTCAATATGATGGTTAATAATCAATTAGTAGCTTGTTTGGATTTGCATAATCTATGTTATTTACCTTATACATTATACCCACTAGGATCAACAGTCTTTTGTGTCTGCTAATTTTGTACGTGCCTGATAGATATGATATTATTTTGTTTGGCCAGGCTGCTGTTCCTGCTATTTCTGATCATTGATTTTTGCATCTTATAAGTTTTCTCGTACTAGGGATGCAATTTCTTATACTGTTTCCCCTGATTATAAAGCTATAAATCACGAGCATTTTATAAATAATTTCTTTTCGTTAGATTGGTTTAATATGTACAACTATTCCGATGTGAATGACATTCTTGCTATATTTAATTCAAATTTCTTACATTTATATTGTGTCTGTGTTCTCTGATTTATGGAAGATAGCTTCTATCACACCACTACCTAAAGAGGATGTTACCATATTTCTGGTATTGGTGATATACGTCCAATTAGTATTTTACCTGTTCTATCTAAGGTCTTGGAAAATGTGATGCCATTGCAGATTCAGGAGCACGTTAATAAATTTAATTTTTTTTTGTAAATAATGGTTGGTTGAAAAGTATTGAAAACGATACCTATTAATCAGTACAGGAATCAAAATTTATACGCCATTTTAATATTTCATCTTTCATTTGAACACATGAAAATCTTTATTTCGACCTGGCAATTCATTCTTTGTCAACAAGCCATTAGAAGTAGACGTGTCAGTGTATTCGTTTACAATGGAAAAAACCGAATATCGTGCAGTGATCAAATTCTTTATTTTGAAAGGTTTATCAGCAAAAGAAATTCATACAAAAATGATAAAAGTGTTTAAGGAATCTGCTCCTGCATTTCCAACTGGGCATAGATGGGTTCTAGAGTTTAAACGTCATCGTTCAAGCGTTGAAGATGAACGACGGTAGTGGACGTCCAAAAAGTGCAACAACACCAGAAATCATTGAGCAAGTGTATAATATTGTTTGTGAAGGTCCAAGTTTGACTAAGCGTGTAATTGCTAGTACCATAGGCATCTCGGACGAACGAGTACTCCATATTTTACACGAAAAATTACGTATGAAAAAGCTGCTTGGAAAACTGGTGCCTCATTCGTTAACAATTTAACATAAACTGAATCGAAAACAAATTTCTCAGCGTAATTTGAAGCGTTTTAAGCAGAATAAAATCGATTTTGTGCGTAGATTTATAACTATGGATGTGTTGGCCTATCTGATCATTCTATTTACGTTTTATGTTTTTTAAAAACATATTTTAAAGATCAAAATCTTTAATTTCGTTTTGTATTTTTGACCAAAACATCCGGGAATAGGACCCACTAATTCCTATAGCAAACAATTAGAAGTTAAACCACTATAAAATTTAAAAAATTATTACGTATGATTTTGGTGGCTCTGATATTATTCGTTGTTTATTTTTTTCGTTTAAAAATCTTTTAAATTTAAATTATGTTTCACGGATAAATTGATAGTTTGGTTTTAACATATATACCATATATCTAAATGTAATTATTAATCTACAAATGGGTGAAAAAAGTAAGTTTAAAAAAATCTCTAAACAACTTTTATATGGTATCATTAGGGCTCTTATATATTCAGAGGGCTCTACTTCTCTCTACTCAGCTAACGGTGTTTAATTTTTCTTTCTAATTTACGATCCTTAGATTAAATTTTATCAAATCACACTCCATGTGTTCATTTATTTATTTTAAAAATTGGCCTGCAGCATTAATTCTACTCTTGCATTTTTTTTTAAACGAATTTGATTATTAAATTTCCACGATATAAAATGTCTGTAAGGACAATTTTGTGAATTTTTTTTAAATGCATATGCACATAAATGTGTACGATTTTTTACAACAAGGTACTGGCTACAATAATTGTTGTATATGTATATTGTACATATATACATTTGACAGCAATTAAATAAATTGATTTTGTTGTGCTTTAATTTGAATGTACAACGTTACACGAAAACAATATTAGAGTTGTTTTGGTTTGAAATAAAAGTTGGATAAACTGATGCAAGGACCTCCTCACAATCGTTTCATACAAGTTATTTAGTAAAAGCTTTTATTCTGAACACAACGACTTAAATCAGGTAATATTCAGCACGTTAACCTGATATGATTCTATCTGATGTTTAACAATCTAAACGATAAAAACACAAAACAAATAACACCACCCTGTATAAAAGTTGCTTTGTACATGTTTTTTTGTTCATTTTTAAACCCAACAAATATACGTACGGTACACTATGCATTAATTGGTTCTTTAAATTTACATCGTATGTTGTATGACAATAAGAGAGTCCATACATAAGTATAACACACATTTATTGTGTCGTCTACACTAGGTTTCATACGTAATTGACATTATCAGATAATCATATTTTCATACATATAGCATACAATTAAAAACATTTTACCGTACACAACATGAGTAAAAAACCGTTTGTCAATGACAAGTTACTTTATATTCCTTGTACGTACGTATAAAGCAATAGTAATGTATTTTTAGTAATTTGGTAAGTGTTAAATAATACAGAAAATGTCAATCAAGGTTTTTTTTTGTGTTGAAAATGTATACCTTTATCAAAAGTCTTTCCTATATCTTATGTGTGAAAGTAAAAGAAAATCAAAGTGTAAGAAAGTAAAAAACAGTTCCCCATAAACAACAAGGTATTCGTTCCAGGCCAAATTATCTCCGGTTTGGTATATTATATCAGATTGAATAATTTAATTGACTAAGTTTAACAATTTTATTCGAAAAATGTTGACTCAAATTATATACCATAAAATATCAAATTTAATAATAACCTATAACATTGTAGTACCTAAAACAATATTATTTATTTAGTTAGTTTTCAGGTTGTTACATTTTATTTTAATTTAAACTGCAATCTGGATTTAAATTTTATTTTTTTCTGTTTTTGTTCACAAAAATCCAAAATTTTCATCCATACAAATTACGAGGAGAAAGTTTTACTTTTTTTTTTGGAAGCTCTATATTTATTTTAGTTGTATGACTAAATTTAATGTAAACTAAAATTTATTTTCATTTAAAAAAATCTAAAAATATTTTATTTTAATTTTTAATTATAGTTAGTTGTGAGGAATATTTGTTTAGAATTTAATTAAAACTAGGTGTAAATTTAATTTTTGTTTTAATTTCATTATCTCTCATGGTTTTAGCTTATGCACCATATATCATTGTTAGACTTCTAAAAATACTTGGCAAATTCTAGATGTAAAATACTCACAGTATTTCTTAGTGGTAGGTAAAATACAAATAGTTCAATACAATAAAGGAAGTTACTGATTTGATTTCCAATTTAAAGTGAATCGTCCAGAAAGTTTCAAATTAACTGTTGCCATTGACTGCATCGCATTTTAAAAGAAGAAAGAAATACGAAAGGATACGGAAGATTTGATAAAATTAGAATGGAAATGTTTATAAAAATTGCTTCGTCAACCTCGCAGAAAATTCTTTATACGAGTAGATCAAAGAAATTATTATTTAAGCAGCAAGATTTTTTTTTTCTATCTCAATAGATGAAGGTTGCCGGCCCCCAAACCCCCGCGTCTTCAGATTATTTTAAAATTAAATAATATTTTCCTTGAATTTCTTCTCGTATATTAAAACGCGCTGGACAATATTCACTTTATATTGAACAAAAAGTCAATCTGTTTAATTTTCCATTTGAAAAAGAAATAAAACCAATTGGCTTTATTTTTCTGCACCACATAAACAGCAAGCGCTTCTACAATTTTTGAATAGTTTGTTAATAAATTAGTAAACTAAGGCAGCAAATACGAATAATTGCTTGAATAGGTTTAGGCATATTTTTTCTAATAATCGACGTTTCAAGAAGTCAAAATTAACAAATAAGATTTTCGAGTTTAAAGAAAAATTTATCTTTTTGATTATTAACAATGAAATTAACGAAATATTTAAATTTTAGACATAATAAACAAAATTAAAAGTTTTTTCCGTTCTGAGGTTGATTAGCTATACTAATGCCCGGGTTCACAAAAAAATAGCCAATCTCTAGTTAAATAATATTTCCCTTCTTTCTTCTTTTATGAAAATGCGTTTTGTTTCAAAATAAAAATTCAATGCAAGTTGATCCTATGTATATTTTTTTTAACATAGAAATATTTAGCCTCCAGCTAATTATTTAGCTAGGCGAAATTGGGCAGCTAAATATTTAGCTCTCCAGTTAAAATTTTCATGTAAAAAAGAACAAAAAAATAACATGCGTTGAATTTCTATTATGAAATATAAATCACAATTTCTTAAAAGAAGAAAGAGATAAAATATTAATTAACTGGAGATTGCTCTGTTTTTTTGTGAAACCGGGCATAAGTATGTCAATACGTGTTTCATTTCACTACTTATTTTTCTCATTGTGTTGTAACTTGGCTGTGATCCGTTTCAATATAAGTTTTGCTTTTATTAAAATAAAACTCCCTTCGTGGGGTTCGGTATTTCTTGATTTGGTGTAATTCTAAAATTTGTTAGCCTAAAAGCACACGTCAAGAACAAAAAATAAAAGAACAAAACGGCTAACGGCTAACGTTTTTTTTGTTTTTTGTTCTTTGAAACGGCTGTGAAGTTTTCAACAAAATCAGAAAATAATAAAACATGGCGGCACAAAATTTGTCGAAATAACAGAAAAATTAAACAACAAAAAAAAATGTGCATGTATTGGTACAGTTGGCAAAAGCAATGTAAGACATTTTTTAAAATTTCATTAAGACCCATAATAAAAATTGAATAAAAGTTTTCTTTTTAATTGAATAGGGTACATATTTACTGAAATAATTTTTAATTGACGAGCTAGCTATTCAGGCAATATATTTAACGTTCACTTTCTTATTGATTCACCGAAATACAGAGATTTCTCAGAAATGTGAGATTCATGGCTAGTTAGCTTATGATAAGAGTTATCAAATAAAATTACCCCCATGTAAATACGATGACCGTGAACCATTTGTTATTGATGATGAATCGGTTTATTGTAGATGAAACGTAAGTTTTGTAAATTTAAAATTTTGAGGTTCACTTTCTTGTGGATTGGCCGAAATACAGAGATGTCTCAGAAATGTGGGGTAATTTTAGTTGATAACCCTTATCATAAGCTAACTAGCCATGTATCTCACATTTCTGAGACATCTCTGTATTTCGGCTAATCCATAAGAAAGTGAACGTTAAATATATTGTCTGAATAGCTAGCTCGTTAATTAAAAATTATTTCAATAAATATGTACCCTATTCAATTAAAAAGGAAACTTTTATTCAATTTTTATTATGGGTCTTAATGAAACTTTAAAAAATGTCTTACATTGCTTTTGCCAACTGTACCAATACATGCACATTTTTTTTTGTTGTTTAATTTTTCTGTTATTTCGACAAATTTTGTGCCGCCATGTTTTACTATTTTCTGATTTTGTTGAAAACTTCACAGCCGTCTAGGTACTTATATTGCGTAAGACATAGATGTAGGTATGTTAAATTTTTCGTATCGACCACGAGTTCTTTTATTGCGCGAAAGAAGTTTGCAAGCACGAGTAGTTGATAAATTGTTCATTATTGTCCAGTCTGGCCTTGGGGCTAGAATCATCATCTTTCTCTAAACAATGAAATTTAATGGTTTGGTATAGAAGCAATTAAAGCTTCGGCAAATCAAACAATCCTTTCTATACTCCAACTAGGAATTAACCACCGCATAGACAAAATAAAGTGGATTGCAATTTATAACGTCCATTTTATGGTCGTAATCTATGAATGGTAATATTCGATCGCTTAATAGTTCATGCCCACACCACCAACTTTTGTTATACTCCAATATAACTTTGGGCCACGATACAGCAACATATTTCCAAATAGATAGCGGATATTTTCCAAATGCTGTTCAAGCCATGATAACACGTTTTGTATCTGCCACGCAAGGGTTCAATTGTTAGATAGTTCCATTTTCATATTTATTACGGTCTTTCTATTTGACAGACACAAAGATTATCGCGATAATCTCAAATCTCGATTTCAATTTCCTTTTAAAATGACATCTAAACAAAATATTTCTATCTCACTTACACATTCGTCTCTTTTTGTATTTCATGTTAATCGAGTTTGTATAACTAGATTACGGTTATCAAGTTATGAAGCGTGGTAGACCTGAAAGCTTTAAAATCGTGTTGTGACAGACTGAAAAAAATAACTACATAATCTCGAATTCCCGATTAGCCAGCTTGTGACAGGCGGGATATGGTATTGCGATAAAATACCTATCAACGTATAGGAATCTTCCTACGTAGTACCTAAAATTACAAAACGGTATAAGAACTCAAATAATGGCATTTTGTGGAAGTTATGGCAACATTTTTTAGCCAAACCGCTCTTGATTTGTTTTTAACATGCCACCTTACCGGCTCAAGTCGTACCCCTTAAGGAAACGTTTTAAGAAATCCGAGAATATATTAGTAAATGTATACTTATGATGAGTATCATTGGAAACCTTAGTAAACTCTGCTATAATTTATTACAAAAAAAATAAATAGTCTGCGCGCATTTTTTTTAAACTCTTAAAATTAAAAAAATTGAAATCGGTACGCTCATAGTACAGCCGAGCATTGTAACTGTACACTGTGCAATGCGTATGGCGGGAAAAAAACTTTTGAAATCATTGGTGAAACATATAAATTCATCAGGCATATATTCTTTTCTGATGCATCATCTGATATTCTTCGGTCGAATCATGTTCATCTTCTTCGAAGCATTCTGTACACACGATTTTGGTATGACTTGGATGAATACAAAAATGGTATTGAGATCTAGTTTTAATATCAGCTGATCGAGGACGCAGGTAGCATCGTAACATCTAAAATTTTATATCCAATTAGATTGATCGCAGTTTTTAAATTTTTTTTAAAGCTCGTGGATTGGATAGTCGCTGCTGCACATTTTTCTGAACCAACTGCACATAACCAGTTCTTTCAGATAATTCTTTCTTTCCGATGATTTTTGATTTTCATATAGTTGAGGATTAGCACTTTTGTGCAAGTTGTAAGCGGCTACAGCAGCAAGATCAACCATGCTAAAAAATAACACCATTGTGGTATATATAGGTCCTTACAAGCTTATCGAGATTATAAACCTCACACTTCGTGGCATTGTAATCTAAGATAATATTTGGTTTGTTTGAAAAACTGTAAACTCCTGTATCGCTGTGTAAAGTGGGTAGCACTAGAACGTTTTGAATTTTTTTGGAATGAAGCTTACCAGAGTTAAATTGCTGTCGAAACAAAATTGCGAAGAATTCACTTCTCTTTTTTCAATTCTGCCTTGTTTGTAAATTCTCTCGGCAAATCTGGTGTATTGTGTCGAATTGTCCCAATGATCGTTGTTTTTTTCTGTAAAGGTTGTTCGGCCAGAATGCAGCTAATAAAAAAATTGTCCAAGGTAATAGTTCGGCCTATGATCAAGAATGGTGCCGATCTCCGATGAACTAAATTTAGTGCATAATCAACCGAACGAGGCTCATCTGATTGTTTTTGGATAGAATGTACTGCCTGAACGAACATCTACAACGAGTTAACACTAGCTGATCGGGTATTGTTAAGTTAGCTGAAGGCTTATAAGGTGCTCGAATATTCATTAAAAACATCTTCCATACATCACGGAATGCCGCTAGTTTATCAGTTTTTAATCGCTCTTGCCTGGTTTGGTAGTTACCAAACCGTAAAAAGCGTAACAATTGTTGGATTCTCTGTAACGATATAACCGCTCTATAAACAGGACGGTTGTCTATGGGGTAAAGCTCATCCAGTTGCTCGTCACAATTTTTAGGGCCCCAGCATATATTAAAATTCCGAATAGAGCGTATCTTTCTACTGAACTCGTTTCATACCACACCCGATGTCGTTTTGTGGTTTTACTGTTTATCGTATAGAACTGCCGTGCTTTTCTGTTGGTTTCATCCACTATTACATTAAGCAATGTGTCTGGTATACATTGTTGAAATGCCAACAGTGATGTGGTTAAAGTTTGAGTGGTATGTGCAGTTAGACCTTATCTTTCTCTTAGTATCAAAAAATCACCCGTCCTGGTCACATCAGGCGGATTTGGACTCTATTTCCGAGTAAATTTTTATTTTGTGCAAAAAACTATATGTCACCTTCGTCACCCTACATTCTCTGCTTTGTTTGCTACCAAATCTTCATCTTCGGAATCATTTGGATTTATATCGTCAACATTGCCGCCGCAATCGAAAAGTCTACATCAAAATTGTCGTTGGCTATCTCTTCTTCGTCGGATGGTTCTGGGGTTGAACCACTATCAAACAGTTCCCGGAGTTCTTGGCTGCTCTGCCTTTTTCGTGCCATTATCACTAAACACACACAACTGAAATTTTTATCAATATTTCGACACAAGTAATTTAGAAAAACACATAAACAATGCCCCTTTTATTTTACCTTATACAGACCTTGAATTTTGAATGGAAACTAAACTACACATATCGTTCAATATGAAATATCAAACAAGATAAAGTAACAGGAAAATATTAGTGCACTAACTCTATGTGTATTGTATAATACTAATATATAGGGTGAGGAAAAAGTATGGAAACCCCTAGAAATCTTGCGAAGTTCAAGAGGAATTTAATAGTTAGAGCTTGGGTGTGATCTTGAACCTCAATTGCAAGGTCATTTGGAGGTCAATGTCCTTTTTTAAAATAGGAACTCCCGAAATTGTACGTCCGAATATGTATTTTTTCACAGGGGTTAGCATGCTTGCTTTAAGCTCCGGAGGCCCAGGGTTCGATTTCCAGCGGGTGATGAAAAAAACACAGCTGGTTAATGTGACATCATATTATGGGGGCTTACCTGTTTCCTGTTTGCTGGCCAATATATAAAATAAAATAAAAATAAAATTATCTAACAAGGTCACCCACCAGAAGGAGTATAATTTAATTATAATTTATAAATCTTATGATTTGTTAGGAAAATTAAAAAGAATAAAATACCCCAATACCTCGGTTTGCGACGTTTCGAGTTGCGACGGTACATTTTTTTACTACCAAATTTCAGTTTTGCGTCGCTTCAATTATTTGTTGCATCGTTACTTAAATGTTTTTTTCTGGAAATACGTCAAGGTTATTACCGTCGCAAAGTGAGGTATTGGTGTAATTTTGAAAATGAAGAATTTATTTATTTTTTAAATTTTCATAGCAAATCATAAGCAATATAACTAAAATATATTCCTTCAAGTGACCTTGGGAGGAAAATACATATTCGGAAGTACAATTTCCCTCTCTTTTCGAATCCGATGTCAAAAACAGGAGTTTTCCTATAAAAAAAATACCTTGACCTCAAAATGACCTTGAAAATGAGGTTCAAGGTCACATCTATGGTTAGCATTGAATTTCTTGTTGAAAATTAGTTAAGATTTTTTCTTGGTACTTTCTTTCTACCGAACTCTGCGAGATTTCTAGGGGTTTCCATACTTTTTAGGCTTTTGGGGGGCATAGAAAATACATATTCAGACGTACATTTCTTCCTCTTTTCGATTCTGGCACCAAAAAAGGGGTTACAATTAAAAAAAATGACCTTGACCTCAAAATGACCTTGAATATGATGTTCAAGGTCATATCCAAGTTAACCATTAAAATCCTTGTGGAAAATTACCCAACATTTAACCTTTATAATTTTTTTTTGACCGCACTCCACAAGATTTTTAGGGGTTTCCATATTTTCTTCTCAAATGCATGAGACAGTAGAATGTATGTATACATGTTCTTTATTTTTTGTTTCTAAAACGCTATTCTCTCTTCTTCTATTACTAATAACGAGAAAATATACGAAGAACAATACATTTGCATTCCATATGCTATGCATCCACAGTAAATAGATTTTTTGTCGTTAAAATTTACAAAATCGTACGGTCATTTTGACCCCAGTGCACACAAATGTGCTTACTTTTTTAAATCAATCTTATGTTTTCATAAATAACGTTAAGTTTAATAAGCTTTCAATTGGATTCTATGTAAAACGTTTTTGTTGAGGCTATCTAAATTATTCGGACTGTTTATATTACGATAAATATGATTTTTTTGGTTTTAAAACCAGTTGGGGTTTATTTGATCCCAATGCACAGACAAGGCCATCTTTACCATGAGGCTATATCAAATCTCCAAGACTTAGTCAATTTTAGAGAGCATATTTTTATTTTAATTTCATTTTTCACTTCAAATGAAATGCAAACCGTTTTGTTATAATAAGTTTATCCTATTCGTCGCTTGGAATGCACGAGCCACGATACTTATTTTATGCATTGCAAACCATCCCAAATTTAAAAACTTGTTTTCTGCTAATACGCATTTTCACAATCATACGGTGTTTTCATTTTATTCATTGTATCGTCTCCATAGTTAAAATGTAAAAAACAAACACAAAAAATTCATACATATTGTACTTGTGTTGGTATCTAATGTTTAGTGTTACATACCAACACCATATTGGTGACGAAAATAGAAAATATACAGTTTCACTCGTCTATCCAAACTTAGTTTGTTGGAGGTAAAAAAGTGAAGAAAGTAGAAAAGACAAACAAATGCTGCAAAATGTTTTTTTTTTCGTTTCTGGAATTAATTGCCTCTCTTTCTAAATGCTCTTTGAAGTTTATGTCTTATATTTTCACTAGAATTTCATGGTGTCGAATGTACTGGGTTTACAACAGAAGATGTGAATTTCATGGTGTCGAATGTATTGGCTTTAAAACAGAAGATGATTCTGCACTGGAAAAACTTTTTTTGCTTCGACAAAGGCGCCTAATATTTTTAGCCCAGGGCGCCTAAATATATAAGAACGGTCCAGTGCACAGAGTATTGGTTAAAGGGTCTGTAATAATATTCAATACTAATAAGATTAGTAAATGTTAGTATAGATTAGTATTGATTGTGGAAATCTTCTCTCTTCGTAACAATTATTTTTTCGTGACAATTATTATTTTTGTAAATAAGAAATACCTCAGGGCAACATTAAATCACAGAAATGAAATTCTAAAATCGAACAATTTGTCATCGATGTTATTGATCAGATTCTGCTTGCGCTCATCCAAAATCAACGGGCAGCGCTTGTAGAACAGCCAGATAATTAATAATATTTAAATAATTATGTTAACACAAATATTTTTGGTCAGTTTGGTATAAAGTTGTCACAAAGCTGCCCCAAAAATATTTAATTGATTGAATCATTTTTATAATATAAACATTAAAAAAAACAATTTTTATTTTTTATTTTCAGAACTACTACGCTAGGCCACATACATACATAAATTAATTGATAAATTAATAAATTGGTTGTGATAATATTATTAATCGCTTAATGCATAAATAATTAGTTAATTAATTAATTATTTAAATCTGTCGACAAAACATAAAAATAATGTTAAAAAAATGTTTTTTAATTTATTAAATAAAAATAATAGTGATTGTAACAGTAGCAGCAGTAGTAATGAAAACAATATTAATAAAATACCATCAACATTATCAACAATTCAATGTAACAATGGTAATGGCAATGATGATGATGAATTATTATTTTCCCAAAAACAATTACTGCAACAATCAAGCTATATTAGTAAAACTTGTGACATCAGTAATTGTATGAATGATAATGATAAAACATGTAACCAGAACCATCATACAAATAATAAAATAAATAACAGTGATAGTAAAAATGTATTAAAATTAGGGAAGAATACAAATAAATTTAAATATTTTATAAAAAATGATATAATTATATTATATTTATTAATTTTATTAAATTTTTTATTTATATTTTTAACATCATTTTTATTATACAATCATATAAATAAATTAAACGATATACAGTTGTTTAATAAAAATTTAAAAAATGATTTAACAAAAGAAGAAATTAAAAAAATTATTAAAAATTTTTTAATAGAATTTAAATATTCAAATGAATATAATTTAAATGGTATCTATGAAAATTTACAATTACAACAACATCAGCAGCAATACAAACAACATCAACAAGAACTACAACCAAATAATTTAGGAAGGTAAGCCATTATTCATTTTGTGTAAATTACTATTTACAGGGGTTAAATAGTGATTAAATCCAATTTAAAATTGTATGTACATTTGTTTGTGGCAGATTGTTTTAATCCGGTTTGTCATACACTCATAATTTGTTTGGGTAGAAACGGTGTTTGCAAAATAACTAAATATGTGTGTTGGATTTAGTTTTATTTAAGTCACAAAAACAATTTTAGCCAAATTACTTTGTAACTCATCCAAATCCGATTATTATTTAAAAAAAAAACTGCTGGAAAAATTCGGGAAACTAGAATGTCCTCGTATACATCCTCTTTTCTGTATTTTAGATTAATTTTAAGAGTTTGTAATCTGTTAGAATTATTTAATTGACTCTCTATTTTATTTTATTGGCAAACCTATTAACTTTCGATCGAATTTTCCATGAATCGGCTCAATGCAACGTCATTTTAAAAAGAAATACACAAAAAAACTTTATGCTCTACAACGGGATCGCCGCTCAATCTCACCATCAATTAAAAATAATTTAGTTGCACATCGACAACTCTTAACCCAAAATTTATTTACAAACAAGAAACCCGTAAAGAAATCTGTGATCTTAAATCATAGTGGCTTAAGTGTGAAATTCGTATTTTTCAGGAAAACGTTTTTCAAATTAAGAGTCGATCAAAATCGTATGAGTTTTTTGAATTCTTGCTTTTATAAACGATTATTACGGTTGTTTGTAGTTACCAGAATATTACAAAAAATTGATATGATATGAAATCAAATCTGGAAATTTCGAATTTGAGAAAATACGTAAAACGGCTTATTTCACCTTAAGCCATTATGATTTGTTTGAGAAGTTTAAAAATGAAAAGACCAACGCTAAATTCGTAAAAAAAAAATACTACATCCTAAAACAAGACTAGAGTAGGCAGAAATGTGATCGAATTTCCTAATAACAAAAATAATTCTTGAAGCATACCGATTAAAACTATCCCGCCACAATCAACACTACAAGGTGGAAATGGCTGGTATCTCCGTCTCCCCTTCAGCGTAAAAGAAACAACGAGGAGGAACGGTCCAGCGCATCCATGATGCAAGCGCCGGAATCCGCTGGAGCGCCCGTCCCTGATATCACAACTAACCAAACCCGTACATCAGCATACACAAATTTAAGAACTTAGTATTTTGCTCTCAATAAGAAAACACGGCGACTTTACGGTGACTAAAAAGTGATTTGTAAAACTAAATAAGTATGTATGGCTTCAAGAAGGTTAAATTTGGTTTCATATTTTTTGATTAAAAAATTAGTAGTTTTGGTTGCATCACAAATTCACAACCGTAATGTTCGCATACAATGTCACCACAATAATCATGCTTTTACCAACTTATGAGAAAACTGAAGCTTAACTGTAAACGTATGGTTTCAATTTGGTTGTAGCTTCACAGAAAATTATTGCTTTTGAGTATTCAATCTTAAATGATTACACAAGCATGAATATTAAATAATTCGTCACTATAATGTATGCAATTCCCTGCTTCGGTCTGGTATGGTCGCATCATTAACCAAAATTTGAAAATAACATGAACGAACTGTCATTTTACAAACGTTTATTAAAGTGAAAATATCAATATTTTTAAACAAAATGACACAAGTTAAGAAATACTTTAAGTTTAGCAGTACTTACTATCGAACAGTGGATCACCAAATTAGCATTCAGAAACAGGAGTATTTAAAACGATTGCAAAAGGTTAACAATCCTGAAATTCTCACAAAAGAAGATACATAATGTAAATGATTTAAGTTGTTCTTCTTCAGCTCCATATGTATATGCAGTCATTATACAAAAAATTGATTGCTCTTCAACAATTCGAGGAACTGCAAGAAATAATAGTTGTGATGATTTAGATTTCAATAGATGGTGAACTGCCTAGTAGTGTGAATGTAACGAGGACATTAAAAGCACTTTCGAAAATTTTCATGTTGATAGTGATAAATGTTCCTTTAAGGAAGATAAAATCTCTCTATTGCTAAAGAACTGAGAAAATTTGTGTTAACTTATCATATAACGCATAAAAATTGAATGATTTACTGAGGATACTAATTACATTTGGGTTTTCATGGTTACCTCGGGATGGCCGAAGTTTATTGAAAACACCTCGATGCAATGAAGTCAAGCCAATGGATAGCGGTAAATGTTGGTACAATGGCTTGGAAAATTGCCTGTAAAATATATTTGCTAACATTAAAGAATCTAGAAGTATTTCATTAACATTCAACATTGATGGATTACCGATATACAACAGCTCCAGGTACCAATTTTGGCCAATTTTAGACATAATAGATGGAATGACAGAGATGCGTCCTATGGTAATTGGTAAATTTCTAATTTACTGATTTGTAGGAATAGTGAATTATAACCCCGACAAACAATATGTAACCATGGATGGTGTACCGGGAACAATGTAACTGACGTATGGTAACAATATTTTGAAAAAATTCGCAAGAAACATATTTTTCATTTTACTTTTAACATTTCATCCCAATACTCTCTTTAAATTCAACTCTTTTCTCATCAATTCTCTCATCTTTAAGCCAAAATAATTTTTTCGTTTATATTTTGGTGCTAATTTTCTATTGTAGCAAACAAAACAACATAAACATTGAAATTCATACCTCTTTTCTTTGTTTTTGTTTTGTGATGTAAAATTTAGTTTATTCATGTAGTTCAACAAGGTGATACGTTTGTTGTGGTGATGGAGGATTGTAGCTGGTTATGGAGGATTTTATTGATTATTGTTGACGTTTGATTCTGTGGTACTCGAATTCGTGCCAAGATTGTGATTGTTTGATATTTAACAGCTTGCTTTTAATTTTCCGTCTACACTATCTTCATTAATTACAGACATACGGGTATCATGATCATCTAATGTTGATGACTAACTCGGTATGTCAGCAGATTAATAATTTGGTAGCTTATTTCTGATAAAATGGTAATTACCTAATAGATTTATAATATGGATTCAGTTTATTTTATGTAATGCTTTTGTCTGTTACTATTTAGAATAAGTTATGTATCATTAATGTAGTCATCAGCTTACCGCGGGTGGGGGCCGATTCTGTATAGTCAATTTCGGTGATATGTGTGTTCCTACAGTGAGAAGGCACAAATTGCACCTATGTTAATAATAAGTAAGGATACTACATAGGACAGGTGAGACATGGGGCATACTCGTGATTTTCTCACGTTTTGGAATCCCCCCTTCGCTTTGCCGTGCGAAGGTTTCTGCTCAAGTGTCGTATAGCCTTATGATCAATTAGTATTAGTAGGATGTTGGGTGTATTATACTTACAAATATCTCTGATGGAATTTCTTGTATTGGTCTTATCGATCTCTTCGAACTGTGACTTATTGGTTGATATTATTCTCCGTCGTAATGATGACTTCAAAAAGGTTGGTTATAGTTATGAAAATATTTTTGTTTATTCAATTATGAAAGGTTACACTGTTACTTAATTTTTACACGACTTAGGTGACTTAATGTTCAAAAATTACTATATTACTATTACCAAAAAGTTTCATTATATACAGAATTTTGTTAATAATTTACAACAATAATTTTAGCAGTTTCCTGTTTTTCTTGATTTTATTTTTTTTGTTCGATTTGCAAATTCGTAATTTTCATCAAATTCATTTTTTTTTGGTTTTGTAAATTTGATAGTTTAACATTTCGTTAATTTTTGTGAAATTCGCAAATTCACATTTTATATAAAAAATCAATTTTTTTTATTTGATAGTCATATTTCGGGGCAATGTTCTCTGATTTGCGCGTGTACTTATTTTACGCCTTAATTTATGTTAGGAAATAACATATTGGGTTTTTTTTAGTACTTTTCTCTTATTTGCCTAAATTCGCTTGAAATGCATAAATACATATAACAGTTTTTTTTGTTTATTTAGTTTTGTGCGAATATATATACATATATATTTTCTTTATTATTTTGTAATTGAATACCGTTGGAATGCGGATTCATAACATTGACCTATATTTATAAAATATGTAAAGTCATGTATTAACATAAGAAAATATTTATGTGAATTTATTAAGAAAATATGTTGGAATATGTTGTGTGTTTACGTAATGATTAGATGTACATGGATGGTTGCACAACATACCTTCCTTCTTTGGGGAGTGAAAATTTCAGAAGGAAATTTTCACTTATCGTATGATATGTAAACTATCGCTAATCTATTACTTAATTCTAGTGTTAGTATTATTTGTTATTACTGAATGGAGGTTGCTTGGTTTTCTTCGATCATGGATGTAGTTGTCCGCTGATTGTTGATCATATTTCGGTTGATTTTAATGTACAGAATTAGTCATCTCATTTTCCTGAGATTTACCTATCTTATGTAAGATTAGGCTCTGATGTGTTGCAAAACCTTTAGCTGCTAGTGTTTGGTGTCATCAACTTCAATGTTTGCTGTTTGGCGTCGTATTTCCGGTCGTGTGCCGTCACCTCTTTTGGTTTTTTTTTTTTTGTATTTCTGCTCACTTGTAGACATTTTGTTGTTGGTTTCTATCTGGTGTTGATGTTAGTTTGTTGTTTACTGGTTGTCTTGAGGGTGTGATTGTGGACTTATTTGGCTATTTTTGTGGTCTTTTTTTTTTTTTTTTTTTAGCTTGTCTGTTATTTTTATGCGTATTATTGTGTATTTTTAATTGTTATTATTATACTGTTGTCTTAGTATTATTGTTATTGTTATCAATTGTTATTATTGTCGTTATTATAATTGTTATTAGCTTGATTATTATATTTCTTATTATTGTGTCTGCTCTTGTCTTTGGATAGAGATGGACCCTCTGTATGTATGCACTATGTTCTAGTTATTACAGTCATCAAACATCTTGACTTTGTTGTTGGCTTGCTATTTTCATTGTTGTCTTCGTCTACCGTGTCTGCTTGTCATCGTGTTGATTGGCAGTGCCTGTGTTCAGGTTCTATGATGTCGTCATCTTGTTTCAGCGTTGTCATTCGTCTTGTTTGATCTACTTTGTTCTCTTGTTGTCTCCATTCCTTTGTTTATTATGTTATATTATGTTAGTCTGTGCTAGTATATATTTCTATTCTTAAGTATACATATCGTATGATGTAAAATTATAAAAAGGTTTTTGCTCTAAATCTTAGTTATCTTATTTTGGTTTTTACGTAAAAAAAAACTTAAATGACTTAAAATCTAAGCTTGTTCAAAAATTATTTTCCTATTTATTTAACCTTTGAGAACATTTTCAAGAATTGGTTTTATAATGTATTAAAATTAAGATTGTTACTGATTCTATGATTATTGATTTTTTAGTTGTTGGTTTTTGTTTACATTCTATTAGGGTTTTATTTACTTATCATAATAATTCTTTTTATATGTTTTGGTTTTTGGGGTTAGTTAGAATTTTGGTTTATTTTTGTGTGCCGAATTAGACTTGTTCTCTCATGTTTGTTAGTTAATTTGGAACATGAGGGAAAAAGTTATTATATTTGTGAGGAAACATTTCATTTATCCTATGCCTGTCATCGGTATGGTATTATCATTCTTTTCTGTTTTATAGTCTTGTATTCGTTCTGAGTTTAGTTCAGTTGTTTGTGGTAATGAGTTGTTCTGTTCAGGATTGCGTAAGTTATCTGACTCTACTTGAAAAGTTGTAAATTGTTCCTTGTCCGTAAGGGTGGTTTGTATTTGTTTGTCTGTCGGAATTGTAGTAGCTATTTCGGTTGGGATTGGAATGCAATCTGTCATTTTCGTTTGGTTTTTTATTGGAATGGGGGTGGATTGAGTTTTGTTGTATTCTGGAATAGGGTTTGTATTGGGCGTCAAGCTGGCTTCGGCTTGTGTGTAGTTTTGTATTTGGATTGGTTTGATTAGGTTGTTTTCACTTTCTGTCTTTTTGTAATTGTCTGCTGAGATTGTAGTTGTAGTCTGTGTTTGATTATCTTCATGCTTGATTCCTATCCTTGAGTCTGGTAGTAACTCTGCTTCTAAGCTCTCTACTTGCGGTGGTATTGTGTCTCTGTCTTTTCTGCACTGTGTGAGCAGGTTGGTTTCGCTATGTGTAAATAGGTTTTCTAGTATATTAACGCCAGCCAATTGGTCTTGACTGTGTTCCATCGTCACAAGAAAATTTCCATCTGATTTTGCTGGATGTGCTCGGATTGTAGCTGAATTTCTCGCTCTTCTCATAATTTCCAATGTTGTGAATTTGTTATGTTCTATTGGTGTTCGTGTATTGGCATTTTTCCTACTTGTTGCTTCATTCAGAACTGTTGGTTTGCTCGTACTTGGTGCTCGATTGTTCTGTGGGGCTGTTCTTCTTTCCATGTTGCTTAGAGTTGTGTCTTGGTATAATAGGTTCTCTAGGGTGTTATTCCCTGATAGTTGGTCTTCTTCGTGCTCCATCGTGAGAAGAAAACTGTCTTTGTTATTTTTTCCTACTGGGTTCATTTGTTTTGTGGTTCTGTATTGATGTGTGTTTCCGTTGTTTGGTTGCTTCTGTTCGTTTGTGTCGTTGCTGTCTGTTGTTATGGTTTCTTGTGCTTCATTGGTTGTTTTTTGTTCGCCTGTGACCTCACCGTCTTGCTCTGTTGGATTTTTATTTTGTGTTGTTGCGTGAATGTTGGTTGGAATAGTTAAAAACCCTGCTGTGTCTTGCTCCTGGTTTAGCTTTTCGATGTCTGTTGATTCTGAAGTTGACTGTACTTGTTTACCATTAAGATTTCCTATTTGTGTTTGACTGGCAATGTTATTTGTTTGCTCTGGAGTTACGTTATTGTGCGTCTGGCTGGAGACGGCTTTTATTTGTTTAATTGTTAAATTGTTGTGCGTCTGGCTGGAGACGGCTTTGATTTGTTTATTTGTTAAATTGTTGTGCGTCTGGCTGGAGACGGCTTTGATTTGTTTATTTGTTAAATTGTTGTGCGTCTGGCTGGAGACGGCTTTGATTTGTTCACTCGCTAAATTGTATGTTGGTCTCACAAAGGTTTCTTCTTGGTTTCGGTTATGGTTTGCCTGGGTTTGGTTGCTTGTGGTTTTGTTTGCTGAGGTCATGGCTGTCTTCTGTGTGTGTATTATTGTAGGATTCTCTATTGTTGTGTATTTGTAAGTTTCTGGACCCGCTCGGGTTTGGCCTACTGTTCCAACTGGGCGAGTCCGTGCTCGTTTCCCGGTTGTTGTTCTTCATTGTGTAGATGTGGTTGTGCTGTAATCATGTTTATTTTCATATTTTCGAATTTTTCCTCAATATTTATGTTCCTTGCTTGCGGTTGAAGTTCATAATTGTTAGTTTTATTCTGTATGAAATTTTGGTTACCACGTAGTTTGCTTCGACATTCTTCGAAGGTGTGCCCTACTGTAGTTTTACAGTATGAACAGTATTTTGTCGGTCGGTTTACTGCATATCCCTGGTTTGGGGGTCGTCTGTGGTTATTATACCTCTGTACTAGCTCTGTGTTGCCATTTCGGTAGTTACTTATGTTCTGATGCTGTTGATTTCTGTATCCGTTCGTCAGGTTTGTGTTGTACCTTGTTGTATGTTGATTTGGTGATTGTTGAAATTTCGAATTGTTCTGCGCCCATATTCTGGATTTGCATATGTCATACGTATGGTTGGGCTTGTTGCAGTAATTGCATATTATTGGATTGTTTCTGTATAGATTGTGGTTCATTTTGGTATTATAGTCTGGTTGTAACCTTTCGTGCCTTGTTATGGGTGTGAATTCCCCGTTCGTCATTGTTAGCATTCTCTCTATATCCTCTGTTTGTTCCATAATATCTTCCACGTCATTGGCTTTTATTGTCGCTATTTTCTCTTTCAAGATAATGTTGTTCAACCCTCTTTTGAATGTCTGTATTGCCGTATTCGCTAGGTGTTTCGAATAGGCTTCGTCTATCGTTGGTATACTGTATTTCGTCCTATAACCGTTCTTATAGTCTTCTAGTGTTTCTATCACTCGCTGTCCGTAGTTTCTGAGGGATTCTCCATATGCCTGCTTGCACTCTACAAATTTTCTTTCTAATTCACTCAAGGTCCAAACCTTGGTATACATGCTGTTTAGTATTGTTCTTAATAACTCGTAGTCTTCAATTTGTCTGCTGCAGATTCGTGCATATGCTCCTCCTGTCAGTCTAAATTTTATTAAGTTACCGAATATTTTCTTCTCCTCCGGCTTTGTTAATGTGTTATAAATACTATCCGCCAAACCAAGAAACCTTGTCAGATCCGTTGTTATGTTTCTGTCATCTTCTCCGCTGAATTCTGGTACCATGGTCGTAATATTTTGTTGGATTTCTCTTGTTGTCGTCATTTTGTTTGTTTTGTTTTGCGATTTTATTTGATCGGGTGCTCTGTGTTGTGTTACGTTATTGGATGTTGCTACTTGAATGTATTTTGTGATGACTTTTGTTTCTTTTGGCTCCTTTACTTCTTGGTGTGTTATTACTTCAACTACTGGTGTTCGTTCGCTAGGTTGCTCTTCTCTTGATGTCCCTACTGTCTTCTGGTCTGTTTTGTTTGTATGTAGTATTTCCTCTGTCACTTTGTTCTTGAGTTTAGGCTGTTTGTTTCTTATTGGTTCTAATTCGCAAGATGTTTGTGATTCAGAATCACTGTTGCTGTTTTCTGTCTGAGAGCGTGTACGATTATCCCTGAATAAAGATGGTGCTCTTGGGTTTGGTTTGACTTGAGTTGGTGATCGTGGTGTTTTTTGTGATTTACCAAATTCTGATGGTAGAGGATTCGCGCCGCTCATATATTACACTTTTTTTTTTTTTCACTTAAAATTTATGTTAGAAAAATACTTGTTATGTGTTTTAACTTTCTTGTAATCTGGAAAGTTGGGATTTTAGTACGACCCTAAGCTAAACTCACTTTATTCCTTTACGTATGAGTTTAACTACCTTCAAATTTATTCACCCGTCGTGAATAACTACAGTTTGATTTTAACGACTAAAAATTCTTTAATTAATTTATTTTCGCGGATGTCCTACGGAACTTTTTTTACTACAGCGCCATTTAATGTTGTGAGTACTGTGAGGATTTGTTGTGGTTATGGAGGTTTTTATTGATTATTGTTGACGTTTGATTCTGTGGTACTCGAATTCGTGCCAAGATTGTGATTGTTTGATATTTAACAGCTTGCTTTTAATTTTCCGTCTACACTATCTTCATTAATTACAGACATACGGGTATCATGATCATCTAATGTTGATGACTAACTCGGTATGTCAGCAGATTAATAATTTGGTAGCTTATTTCTGATAAAATGGTAATTACCTAATAGATTTATAATATGGATTCAGTTTATTTTATGTAATGCTTTTGTCTGTTACTATTTAGAATAAGTTATGTATCATTAATGTAGTCATCAGCTTACCGCGGGTGGGGGCCGATTCTGTATAGTCAATTTCGGTGATATGTGTGTTCCTACAGTGAGAAGGCACAAATTGCACCTATGTTAATAATAAGTAAGGATACTACATAGGACAGGTGAGACATGGGGCATACTCGTGATTTTCTCACGTTTTGGAATCCCCCCTTCGCTTTGCCGTGCGAAGGTTTCTGCTCAAGTGTCGTATAGCCTTATGATCAATTAGTATTAGTAGGATGTTGGGTGTATTATACTTACAAATATCTCTGATGGAATTTCTTGTATTGGTCTTATCGATCTCTTCGAACTGTGACTTATTGGTTGATATTATTCTCCGTCGTAATGATGACTTCAAAAAGGTTGGTTATAGTTATGAAAATATTTTTGTTTATTCAATTATGAAAGGTTACACTGTTACTTAATTTTTACACGACTTAGGTGACTTAATGTTCAAAAATTACTATATTACTATTACCAAAAAGTTTCATTATATACAGAATTTTGTTAATAATTTACAACAATAATTTTAGCAGTTTCCTGTTTTTCTTGATTTTATTTTTTTTGTTCGATTTGCAAATTCGTAATTTTCATCAAATTCATTTTTTTTTGGTTTTGTAAATTTGATAGTTTAACATTTCGTTAATTTTTGTGAAATTCGCAAATTCACATTTTATATAAAAAATCAATTTTTTTTATTTGATAGTCATATTTCGGGGCAATGTTCTCTGATTTGCGCGTGTACTTATTTTACGCCTTAATTTATGTTAGGAAATAACATATTGGGTTTTTTTTAGTACTTTTCTCTTATTTGCCTAAATTCGCTTGAAATGCATAAATACATATAACAGTTTTTTTTGTTTATTTAGTTTTGTGCGAATATATATACATATATATTTTCTTTATTATTTTGTAATTGAATACCGTTGGAATGCGGATTCATAACATTGACCTATATTTATAAAATATGTAAAGTCATGTATTAACATAAGAAAATATTTATGTGAATTTATTAAGAAAATATGTTGGAATATGTTGTGTGTTTACGTAATGATTAGATGTACATGGATGGTTGCACAACACGTTGGTGACAGTTGGTTAACGTGAAAATTTGTGTGATCAAAAAAAGAAAATAATAATAATTAAATAAAAATAAATTTTATATTTTAAAAATATAATTAGTAATAATAAATTATTAACTGTGAATAATTTATATAGTAAATTGTAAGTACATATATATTTTATTATATTTTTTACATAAATATTGCAAAAAAAAAATCGGTACAGTGTCATTTTATCAAGGATAACGGTATAAAAACACATGGCAAAATATTATTTTGTGTATCCGTAATTTGTCGGTATCAAAATGTTTAATACATCGGTAATTTTTCGTTAACATTGTGGGTCGTTCTTCGAGTATTTCGGTAATTTTTCGGTAACATACATAGGCCAAATACTAGCATATCGTTAATTTCTCCCTTCCATTTGATAAATTAATTATAATATCAATTGCAATGAATTATAATAACGTTAAAGATAATAAATTGTAACTACCTATTATCTTATTAAATAATACTTTTTAGATATAATTAGCATATTAAAATGACATTTATTGACATAATTATAAAACACATGGTAAACTGATTCTTGTGTATATCAGTAATTTGTCTGTAGCAATCGGAAAAAATTTTTAGTATGTCGGTAATTTTTCGTTAACATTGTGGGACATTCTTTGAGGAGTATTTCGGTAATTTGTTGGTAACATTGACCAAACACTAGCAATTACCCATTTCTCGTTTACATTTGATGAATTAATTCTGAATCGATAATTTCCTGACAAATTCAACATTTTCCTTTTGTGTACCGCATAATTATTATAATACGCAACGACAATTTTTTGTAATTCGGTAAAAATCGAGGGAGATACATTTTGTTGTGAAATTAATTTATAGTTATTATTTCATATGGCAATACTGAACTTTCAATAATTGTTAATTTGTCGGCAATATAGAAATTTTATTTCAGCCCTCCGGCATATTTTTAATTGGCATATTAGATTTATAATGCCAAAATATAAGCCATTACATAAACTCTCGAAGCAATCAATACGACGTCGACTTAATCGAGATCGAAATCCAACAGAGCTTGAAAATCTCGGTGCTGTATCAAACGACGATAATAATCGACCAGATCCAATTCCTACGTATGAAGTACTAAGTGTGAATGCAGAGAATGCCGACGTCATAAGTAATGATGATGCATGTTCTATAACTTATTTAAGTGATACGGACGATGTGGAATTTGATGATAGTGACAACAGCCATGACAAAATACATGATACTAAAACTTTTCTAAGAAGTTGGAGTATAAAACACAACAATGCATTAACAGAATTACTCACGTTTTTAAACGAAAATGGATTTAGTTATTTACCGAAGGATAGCCGAACACTTCTTAACACTCCCATCAGTAGAGATGTATTGGCGTGCGTACCAGGAAATTTTGTTTATATTGGTATTACTAGCAGCTTAGACAAAGTGTTGTGCGATCTAGAGACTTTGCCACAGACAATTGAATTAGATTTTAATATTGATGGAGTTCCAATAAGCAAAAGTAATTTAAGCTGTTTTTGGCTAATATTAGCCCGCGTATGCAACATTAACCCTGCCAGAATTTTTGTTGTAGGTGTATATCACGGCTATAATAAGCCAAAAAATTTCAACAATTTTCTTCATCCGCTTATTGATGAACTTAAAGTGTTAGCATCTTCAGGATTTGTTTACAATAATACAAAGTATTTGCTAAATATCAGAGCATTTGTTTGTGACGCACCCGCAAGGGTCACAATTTTAGGGATTAAATCTCACAATGCTTATTTTGGATGTCCGAAATGTTGTGAAGAAGGTGAATTTATAAAAAATCGCATGACGTATCCAATTAGCAATGCCAGATTACGTACTGATAAATCATTTAGAGCCAAAGAGAATGAACACCACCATAGAGAAACGTCAATTTTGGAGGAATTGAATATTGATATGATTGAGCATTTTCCACTGGACTACTTACATTTAGTTTGCCTAGGAATTGTAAAAAAACTTCTAAAAATGTGGACCAGTGGTATAACATCTGCTTTAATTCCTAGCAGAGAACAGACTGCAATTTCTCGAAGGCTTACATCATTAGCAATAACGCAACCGACAGATTTTCAGAGACGAATCAGATCATTATCGGAACTGTCTTATTTTAAAGGATCAGAATTCCGTGTATTTTATCTTTGCCAAAATATAATAATTTTTTGTTGCTGCATGTGGGTGTACTGATCCTTTGCCACCCGATATATTCGAAAACCAAACTAAATGTCGCGGAATCAATTTTAAGACAATTCGTCGCAGGTGTCGCTGAACTGTACGGAAGACATAATTTAACGTATAACATGCATTGCGTAACTCACTTACCAGATGATGTAAGAAAGCATGGAAAGTTGGACGATTGGTCCGCTTTTGCTTTTGAAAGTTATATGAGTAATATTAAACGTATGCTACGAAAGCCAAATCAACCTCTGGCACAAATTTGTAATAGAATTTGTGAAATAAATAATATAAAAGAGTCAAAACACGGAACAACATCTAAAATTTATCCTATATTGAAAAATAAAGAAATTACTAGGGAGGTAAAAATAATATACAGGAAAATAATTTTTCCACATTTTCAAATCGATAATGGATGTAAAAATTGCTATGTTTTATTAGAAAACAACGAAATTATCAAATTTGATCACGCAGCTGTCGAGGACAGTAAGGTTTTCATGTTTGGCAGTCGATTTATGAATCCACGTAATTTTTATGAAATTCCAATCTAATCCAGCAAATTTGAAATCTTTGAGACTGATTTAAATGAAGATAAAGTGCGTGTTTGGAGCATTAATCTAATTAAATGCAAGCTATTTGGAATGGCAACAGAGAACATCGGGGACGCAGGAACATATGTTTTCTTTCCGTTGATACATTCGGAAATGTAACGAAATATGAACCCTATTTCATATACTAAAGTTTTTTTTTATTATTATTATTTTACTATATTCAGGGTAATATTTTAAATATACACGAAATTTAGTTAATTTTGCTTTTGAATTTGGCTAATTAAATATTTTTATTTTCCGTGTTTAAACTTTTTGGTTTACAAGACTAAAAATATTATGTTATTCCTTAGGGTTATGTATGCTGTTGTGGAAACGAATAATGATCTTGGGCAAAAAGAAGTGTCAATAGTTTTATCGTCATGGATTATAGATGAGGAATATATATATTGGCCGCCTAATCACTACAAAGCTTTTTGAATGAAACCCGATGATAGTTGGACTCAACATCCCTGCGTTGTTTTAAAACGGAATATAGGTAATTTATGTAAATATTTAATAGAAACTGTAAATTAACATAAGTATATATTTTATTTCCAGCAACATTTTCGGAAGCTAAAGCGAAAGAAAAATTTTTGTCGGAAAATTCTTGCTCAGAAATTGACGAGGGTTCAACCCGTCTAACAGCAAAATATAATTTTAATGAAGATTTTAAGCAAAATGCTATAGAAACCGAGATATCAAATTTCAATGCAACGGTTACAGTGCCAATAAATGCTCTGGGTCAAATTAGCAACGTGACATCTAATGACAACAGTGATTCAACCCAATTTATAGGAAAAGATTTCCGCTCCCCGCTTGCAATGGAAATAACACCTCAAACTCTCCAATGTCCAGATAACCAAAATGAACCAGATCAGCCAATGGTATCCGTTTCACAAACACCAGAATACATAGAAGCAGCTGTCAATTCCACGCTTGCAATTGAATCAACTTCTCGAACTTCAATCCCTCATGACCGTGAAAACGACGGTGCTTTAGATGACAAATTTAATTATATTTACGCCGAAATAAAGAAAATTAGAAAATTGACAAAATCTCAAACGGAACTAATAAAAGAACAAAATTCGAAAATTGACAAATTGCAAATAGAGCTGACTAGAACAAATCAGACCATTGAAAACTTTATATCATCGTCATTAGTAGCTCAACAAAAAGTAAAAAAGATTGCAAAAGACAACAGCTTCGTGTACCCTATTGTGCCAATAAGAAGAGTCGAGGAATGCGAATTACTCAATGCTAAATTAACCGAAAATTATTATATGGAGCAAATGGTAAATATTTTGATTGAAATCAGTTACAATAATTTCAGATTCTTAAGAAATTTTTAATTATAGGTTATTCGACTTTTTAAATATCGGACTACGAACATAAATAAAGCGGTAAAACAAATGTTCGAGCATTTGTTTCACTATGATGTCATAAAATTATATTCATGGACTGGGCAATCCGGAATTACAAAAGGTACACATACATTCTCCAAATTTAATGTAAATAATGACTTTCAATATATTTATATAGTTTTCCAAAATTGATGATTAAATGTAGTATAACGTGTACTTACAGAATATTACAAGACTCATAGTAGAGAGATTGTAGGTCCTGTGCCTTTCAAATTTTCTTGGTAGTGTTAAAATGTTAAAAATCACTTTAAAATCGAATAACGCACATACAATTTCTTCAACCAAATAGTACATGTTGACTAAGAGTACGAAATTGAAACCTAGCAACATCGAAATATAGGAGCAAGAGCAACTTTAATTTGTCAAATGGTGGCGTTAAAGGTTAAACTTTCTATTTTAGGGATATGTTGCTCTCGAAAACCCACGTTCTACACCTCTTAATCCTGCAAGAGTTGAAGGAGAACAAACCTAGGATTTATAAGAAAAATGTATGTCAAAACAATAATACACATGTCTTTATCGAATTTAAAGAGATTTTGTTTGACTCGTAATTTTGCGTAACTCGACATGCCTCCCCAGTCTGTAATTTAGTCGAAAAAAATCGTATCAAGTACACGGTAAAAATCATTATGACACAATCTACTATTGCCGTAGTTAAGGCTACTGGTTCATTTTTCGTCCTAGGTTCGGTTGGTTAGAAATTATCAACTAACTACAATTGAATAGGCAACCATTTCAATAAAAATGTTTTCACGGCCAGATAAAATCAAATTGATAATAATATTCTTCAAGAATTTTCATAAATTTGTTGAATACGATGTCAAAATTCTGTTGTACGTATATAATAAATAAATCAAAATTTAATGAAAAATTAGAAAAAAAAACTAATAGAATAATAATATATATAATTCGAATATTCTTGTATGTAATGTAAATATGTTTCTCTTTCTCTAGGTATCCACAAACTTATCTTTATGGACCTAAACATGATTATCCAATTACCAGAAAACACGTTAAATTACTTAAATACTGATGCTCCCGTAACAACGGATGAAACAAAAAAAGCCATTAAAGAATTTTTGAAGCGGTCAACTATTGTAATGGCCCGCAATAGCAAGAAATGTGTAAAAACTTAAATACATATTTTAGTAATTAACAAAACTCTTTACTAAAAATAATTGATTAATAAATGAATTTAGATGAATTTTAAGTATAATAAAAATGAATTAACTGAATTAAATTTTAATGTGTTTTATATTTTTATTATCATATAATATTGCGAATAATATTAATACAGTTAATACTGGTTGTGTTGTTTTCCCTGATAATTAAAACATCGACTAACAATCAGTTGTGGAAACCAAAACTTGCTTGATTTATATAAAATAAAAAATTGGTAAAATTATAGTACATACCAAATTTAGTAATTTAACCGATATTTTATCTGTACCTATTGCAACCTAATACCCTATAATATAATGTAAGATTATATTATAATGTGTCGCAGTCTATGTCGGTTTCTAAAACTAATTTTTAGTAGAAACATTGTATAACAAAAAATCGGTATCATTTCAGTAACAAATACCAGGATATAAAAGAAATTGTTTACTATTCGTGTCTTGTAAGTATATTCCATAAAATTACGGTAAATAGTGGGTTATCCTAATAATACTTTATTCAAAACATTACAACATAAAATGCTGGTTACCGTAGAGTAACAAAAACCACTATTTAACCAGTGGTAACAGACCGGAAATAGTTCCAAACCATTGTGTGCCAGAATTAGGTAATTTTTTGGTAACCGATCGGGTTCGTTACTACCTCGGTCTCCGGTAACACTTCGGTTTTTTTTTGGTTTCAAAACTAAAATTGTTTGTCGGGAACAGTGCCCATGGATGTCACAAATGCGAAGTCATCGGTGAATACGATTATTATACAGAGGGCGACATATGAGTTTCCGGGAGTTAATTTAAGCTTTAAGGACAGATGACAAGTTTCGCAACCAAACCGATGAAGTTCACCATAAGGAAACGACGCCTTTAATCGATCTTCAATCAGTGAATTTAGTCGAAGTTTTTATGCATTTTTATACATTTTTTGGAGCTTGGGCTAAAGAAATATGCCGAATTGGTTGGTGATGTTCAATTTGAGAGCAAAACTTTCAGTCAGTGACGTCATAGCGCTGTTTAAATGATTAGATAAGCCGTTTTAAAATGTATTTTGATTGGTTTTATTATTTAATGTATAATATTAATTTTTATGTACTCCAAAAAAGAACATCCGAATAAATATACACTTAACAGTAAATTTCCGTTACAGTCGCAAATTATAAAATTCATTTACATTTTGTTAATTGTCACCTTACCCTTATACATTTCAGTATCATTTTGCATTATTTAGGAAGGTTTATTACTGAAATGTTCCATAAAGGCGCAAAGTATGAAAATCATTTTGATTTTTGGAAATTGTCACCTTACGAATATGTTTCGGTATTACTTTGTGTTATTTAGATTAATTTGTTACTGGAGGGAAAGTCAATATTGTTTTTTTCACTTTAAGTGTATATTTCAGTATCATTTTGCATTATTTTGGAAGGTTTATCACTGAAATGTTTGCAAAAAATCGCAAATTACAAAACACATTTTAGTAATTGGAAATTGTCACCTAACGCATACGTTTCGGTATTATTTTGTGCCATTTTGACTAATTTCTCACTGAAATGTATGCGTTAAGTCAATATTAATAATTTTTATCTTATGCACGCTTTTCAATGTTATTTTGCTTATTTATAAAAGGTTGGTAACTAAATGTACGCAAAAATCTTAAAATTCTGAAAACATTTCGGTAATTCAAAACTGTCACCTTAAGTTTACATTTCGGACCATTTTGGGAAATTTTGAGAATTTTATCACGGAAATGTTCTCATAAAGTCATTATGGCCATCGTGAACGTTATATTTTTACTTTAAGCGCACATATAAAGCACTATTAGCACCTAATAAATTTCTGATAATATCGCCATTTTGTTTTGTTGTTGCATATCGAATCACTGATTATTTTAGGTTAAACAAATGTCTTTTCTTTTAAAATAATATAATTTTTTTTTTAATGACGAATAATTTTGAAGCCCCTTGTGTTTTTAGAAGTAGAACGGTTCCTTTTACTATAAATATGCGATTGCATTAATTTTTATAAATACTATTTTTGTTTAATAGTCAGAGTAATACTATTTTATTATAGTTATGAAATATGTATAAAGTTTCAAAATATGGACATTATTAAAGTCATTGATTATTATTTACTAAAGTCTATAAAACGAAAGTGAATTACACATGTGTAATCAGAATGAAGCGAGAATATTTGGTGACTGTGTAATTGCGTAATTTCCAGTTGCAAAAAAGAATTTCAGTCGCAATGTTAGGTATATGTGTGCATATTGCACACTCGCATTATCACAAAAAATGTATCGTCTGTAACTAAAATGTATGTGTATATGCTTACAGCTACATTTTTGTGAATACAAAATCCTTTGAGTTACAAAGCATGCGCTCAGTACGCATTCAGCTTTGCACATAATCATTCCCCAAATCGCGTACATTTCGCATTATTCTTATGAAATGTACCGGTGCATGTGTATCCACATGGTTTGTTGGGGTAGCAGGTCAAATAAATTATATTAGACACATTGTTGGTTGAAACCAAGTGGACAACGAGAGAAGACGAATTGGAAAAAAATATTATTTTTAATAACGACCTTTCAGAACAGGGAGGCCAGAGAAACAATCAAGTCGAAAGAGTAGTTCTGACTTCTCTCTCGTCTAAAGAGTAGTTCTGGTTCGTAATTTAATTAGTTTGTTTCCATTTTCATGTATCTTCTAACGCGACACACTGTCTGACCAAATCGTTTATTGAAGCCATCGTTTTGTCCGCCGTGGCAACTTTTAGTGCGGGCCTTATGTTGTTTCGAATTAAATGAAGCAATTCATCATCCGGAGGGACTGTTTTGCTATTGCAACGTCACGGCTAAAATCTCATTATAGTAATTCATAAAGGATTCACTTACTTTTTGTTTGCGCGCCTCTATAATTTGCCGCATGTCATAATCGGTACGTCTGTCTTAAAATCTGTCTATTAATCCAGCTTTAAATTTGCTCCCACGAGTGATTTGGGTGAGTGATTCTCAGTAGCACCAATACCAATTGAGAGCGATTCCTTTGGGTATGGATCACAATTCAGATACATAACACTTTGTAGCTATGCGCCAGATGTTCCAATCAAAACAAAAATCGATTTATAGACAAACCTTCCGGTGATCCACTAAAATCGAGGTTCCATTTAGAAATGTTTGGGTAGTGGTTAGTTCGTACTGAGTTGAAATGCTCCGTATTATGATCATTCTAGTAATGACTGGTCCCAAGGCTTTCTTAAATTCGGATTAGGTTCACAATTTATCTTGACTTTCGGTGGATTTTGATAATGGGATTCTTCGTGATTATGAAGGTTGCCAACTCTTAAAGTAGTCAGACCTGTAGATTTTTTTTGTCAACCCCAGAAAAGCGGAAATGACTTATTTTAATGAAACAAATTTGTTTCGTTGATTTTAGCTAACGACAAGGACCTGGGCGTCCAGGGGAAAACTCTAGGAGCCAAGTTCGAGCACCTCTAGTGCCGCCATTTTGTTTTTTTACTCATAAAAAAAATTTGTTGTGTTCATTTGAAAATCAATATTATTATGTAATTTGATTCATTGCAATAAATGCTCTCAATTTTTTTGTAAAAAATCATTGGAAAACCTATTGTCTGGAAGAGGTTCGCCCTTAAGAAGTCATTATTCCGTGTAACTTACAACAAAACGACATATGGAAAAAAAATGTGAAATAAAATATAAATCCATCTCCTGAATTGTTTTTCAGGTCATATCGTCTTCCATTTTATCTTGTTGAGATAGTATAAATTTCCAACTGACTTTGTCATATTTCTCCTCGCCTTGCTGCAAAAAATATTATTTAATTGCAGGCCAACAAGCTAAAGCTGTAGCTACTGCCTTGGATAAGCTTATCCACTTAGTATAGGTACATTTTGTAATAAAACTGAACATTCCATTTGTATACTGGACGCAAATTCGGAGTATATTTCAAACCCTTGATGCACGTTGTATCTGTTATCATTATCTTATTGTGAAGGCTATACAAAAGTTCTTTACACAAAAAATAAATTGTTTATTGGTTTTTGTTTTAACCCCAGAAAATCACGACCAAACCCATGACCCCAGAAAAATAATTCAAACTCCAGAATCTACGGGTTAAATGTATGGTGGAATTGGCTAATTGTTAAATCTTCTACGGCTAAAATAATGGAGTGTCTGGTGCTGTATCTCTGGTGGGTTGGGTATGGGATATCCGGACATAAATTTGTGATAAATTAGACCGCATATAGTACAAGGACTATAGAAGGAAAACGCGTGCCCCACCCATGTATTAGCAGGAGAGAAACAAATAAATTTCCTGCCAACCATGGGGGATCTCGCCAGAAGAAAAAAACGGAAGTTGAAAGGAAGTGGGCTAAGGGATATACAATCCACCGTTCGGTAGTATGAAGGAATGATGGTATGATTGTTTGACGGTACTACGGTACGATGGTACGATGGTTTAATGATAATAGTAGCTTGATGGAATGATGAAATAATGGAATGATAATTTAATGGTACGATGGTATGGTGCGGCGGTTTTTTGAGCCGTGTTGATTTATGGAATTGGTTGGACGTTTAGTTTTGGGTTAAGTTTATATTCTTTCTTTTATCATTCAATTCATCAGCATTGTGCTTGCAACATCAAATTTATTTAAATTAAAAAAAAAAATACATAAATAAATAATTTATAATTTCAAGTCCGTGGTACCGTGTACCAGTTTTTGGCATTTATACTCGTTAACTTATTAAATTGGTCACGACCTAAATAAATGAAGTTGAGTGAACTTTAATAATTCAATTGAATCTAAGGTGGACTTAATAACGACATAGTCTGTGTTTTAATAGTGCTGAGGTATTGATAAAAATTAAAGTGATTTTTACTAGGACGTTATTTAGTAAAATCGTGCACCAATAATACAGTTTTTGTCTTATCTACCGTTACCATAGTAAGTTATCACCAAGTTATAAATTAAGAATTGTTACCAATTAATTTGAAGTTCATATTCAATAATTGTGCTATGTTTGTATAATTACAATTTGTGTACAAGCCGTGAATACAGTCTGTCTGAGCGATTTTTATAGTGAATTACCTTGTGCACAAACTAATTCTAGTAACACAATGTTGTGCAAAGTATGTGATAATAGTATAATAAGGGCAAATAGGGATGGTGTTGAATGTTACTCTTGTAATTTGACATATCATGCTCCTTGTGTCAATATATCTAATGCTATTCTTGAGGATATACATAGAAATAAAATTTGCTGGAGCTGGGACCTGTATAAACAATCATCAAATGCTAATAATTCTGTTATAGATGTTGGTGTAGTGGCTGATGATTTTGCTGATATTAAGAAATCCATGGATGAATTTGCTTCATACTTAAAATCACTTTGCTTTTCGCAAGCAGAATTTAATAAATCTATTGATTTGTGGAGAGTCAGGGTCTTCAAATAAAAAAGCTGGAAGTCGAAAACGTCGAATTAAAAGCAAATTTTACAAAAATCAACAATAGATTGGAATCGCTGAAAAGTAAGCAACGTAGCTCGAACTTAGTATTTCATGGTGTACCTGAGTCGAAGGTTGAGGTCGTCTATGATATAGTTCTCCAAATTCTATCCTTCCTTGAAATTCCTTCTTGCTTTTAAAAGATAAGGAACGCTTATAAAATAAGTCATAAAAGGACTGCTGATAAGAATACTATAAACCCAATTATTGTTGAATGTGTGAGTTCAGCTGGTAAGCAGAAAATTATAGATGCCGTTAAAGCCACAAAAATTAAACTTAAACGCAATATCATCGTAACTGACCTAGGCTTCTCCAAACATAGTGGGAATTTGGATTTTTTTATAACGGATCATTTGACAACATTAAAATCGAAACTATTTTCAAAAGCCAAGGAAGGAAAACTAATTGAATTTGTTTGGATTAAAAGCACCAGGACCAGTTTCAAACATCATCAAAATAATCTTTGCTTTTTTCTTTTTTCCTTTTTTCGATATTTGTTTGTTGTTATTTCTAATTATTTTTTATTGTTCTTTTTTCTTAGATAATTTTTTTGGAAAATGTTATCTATTATCAGAATGTGAATGGCCTTAGAACCAAGCTGCATGATTTTAAAAACAACTTGATGCTGTGTTGTTATTATATTGTGCATAGGCGCGACAGAAATCTGGACTTGTTTCCCGACAAAGTGAATGGAGGTGGGTGTCTGATCGCAGTTAGGCAAGGCCTGAAGTCGTACCGGATGACGTGTTGGGAGGTGTTCGCCGAGGAAATTTGAATGTGTATGGAAGATAATCACAAGAAGCTTTACATCAATGTTCCTTATATCTATCCTGAAGCTACCCATGAAACCTATGTTAATTATTTTGATAACTTAATCAGAATCATTAACATTGCAAAATCCATGTCTCGTTTTTTAATCGTTGGAGACTTCAATCTACCGGATATAAGGTGGAGTGTAGATAATAACAGTAACTCTTATGGTCTGGGGGGCTCTCTCTCGATGGAAGCAGTGAATGCTTGTCTGATTCAATGAATCTATCTGGGCTCTTTCAATTCAACAATATTCGTAATTGTATTAAACGCCGTTTGGATTTGATACTTACTAACTTGGAATTTTTTAATATATCAGTTAGTCCTTCTACTGATATTGTCAGTAAGGTTAACAGATACCATCCACCCGTGGAGATAATTGTTAACTGGAAAAAATCACATATTTTGAATGAATCTTCTATTAAAACGCATGATTTTCGTAACTGTCATAAATACGGCTATCTGGAGAATAGATTGGGCTAGCATAATGGGAAATATGAGTACGCTGTTTCCTTTTTTTATAATTCTATTGATAGTATGATTAATAAGCATGTGCCGCTTTCCTCTTATCACAATAAGTTATACCCTGTCTGGTACTCAACTTACATAACTGATAAAATTGCAATGTTTGAGAATCCCAAGTTATTTTGGACATGTGCATCTTAACAATTCGTTTGCTTCCAGTACTAAGGATATACATGTGAGAAATTCAGTACATATTTTAATTCAGTGGATAGCGGCTGTCAGGGTAATGTTTTGAACAATAATAATAATGGTTACGCTAGTTAAAGTGTCACACTTACTGACTTATATATTGAAGAGGATGAAACCTTGACTGAACTTCATGATATTTGCTTTAATAAAAGCTTCGGATCAGATTCCATTCCTCCCAGTTTTATAAAGCAATATGTTCTATTTATTTACCCTTTACGTTAATTTTCAATCTTTCGCTTATTGAGGGCATATTTCTTAAGCGCTGAAAAGTCATTTTAGCATAGTGCCAATTTTTCAAAAAGGGTGACACCACAGATGTATCAAACTACAGTGATATTGAACTGCTGCGCAAAGGTTTTTGAGAAAATTATTCACAAGAAATTAATGGTTCATACGAGGAGCATGTTAACATGGTTTCATCCGCGGGCGGTCAACATTGACCAATTTGTTGCAGTTTATTGAATATGTGACTGTATCTTTAAACGCAGGTTTTGAAGTTGATGTTTTATACACTGATCTCAGTAAAGCGTTTGATAAAGTTAATCATTCGAAATTGCTAAATAAACTTAATGCATGTGGTGTAAGAGGGTCGAATCTACTTGGTTTAAGTTAAATGGTATCCGCTCGAATCCAGTCTCTGCCAGTTCTGGAGTACCGTAGGGTTCTACTCTAGTTCCGTTATTATTTATTTTATTTATAAATGAGGTAATAGCCGCTACACAAAATATGTCTATACTATTCGCTGATGATTTAAAAGTTGTCAGTTCTATTAGGTCTATTCGTGACTGCTTTTCACTTCAACTGGATTTTAACAATCTATATTCCTGGTGCAGTGACAACTTTATGGAGCTCAATATTGAAAAATGTCGTGTTCTTAAAATAAAGCCTCGAAAGAATATCGAGATTTTACTTATTCTATTAATAATGTACTTATTGATGTAAGGGCTTGTGTAGTAGAGTTGGGAATAATGTTTGATGAAAACATTGATTTTAGGTTGCATATTCAAAATATAGTTAAAAAGGCGTACAGCATGCTTGGGTTTGCCACTAGAACTCTCACTAACTTCATCAACATCAGATCTCACTTAATTATTTATGGGGCTTACGTAAGAAGTATTCTTGAATATCTAACACCGATTTGGATTCCAATTTATTCAATACGCGTGGATGCGTTAGAACGTGTACAACGTAAGTTTATTAGGTTTTTAAATTACAAATTCCACTCCGGTAAGGATGATTACTCATGCAGACTTGTCAGGTATGAATTGACGTCATTTGAGAAAAGGCGTATTTTAGCTGATGAGATTTTGTTGATCAAACTATTGAATTTTGTGATTGATAGTGACCTGTGGAGTGCACTCAAGCTAAACAACAATCCGTACGACACGCGTAACCCTCTAACATTTAAGTTATTTCCATACAGATCGAATTACCGCAACAATTCTCCCATTACACGACTGCTGGCGCATCATAATTTATATTTCAATAGTCAAGATCTTTTTGTTGGTGCTTTGATTAAAATTGTATTTATTATTCTTTTTATTTTTTATATATTTGTTATTGTAATTATGTATTTTTTATTATTTAAAAAAAAGAGAAATATTTGTAATTTTTGATGTATTAATTTTGTGATCTATACCGACATGTAATTGGAAGTTAAGCTTCTGTTTGGTGGTGATTGAATAAAATAAATTAATAAAAATTGGGTTAGAGGTCGAATTAGAGGTTCAGTTAGGAGTGAGTTGAGTTCATGGGGACAAGCGGTTTTCAGACCGTGTTAGTTTAGGGATTGTGTTTGGGGTTGAGTTGAGGGTTGAATTGGGAGTTCAGTTGGGATTGAGTTCAGGTTTAGTGAGGGTCCAGTTGCGGATTTATTTTGGGATATTTGCGGGTTGGGTTGAAAGTAGCTTATGTATTAGTATTTAAGTCTTTTTCATTCAACCGTTCATCGCGCACTTATGTTTATTTTTATTAGAGTGTTGAGTAAAAAGTGGTAAAAGCTCAATTAACTATTTCACTGAAAAAATAACGCCTGAGAAAAGGTTGATAGAGAAAATACTGCGCAACATTTTCTCAATCAACCTTTTCTTAGGCATCAGTTTTTAAGTGAAAATTTCCTCAGCCCACATTTTCTCAATAATTCCTCAGTTGACATGTTCTCAGTCGAAATTTTGACCCGGACCCAAAAAATAGGAATTGATTTAGTTGATTGGCATTTCCTCGTTACCAAAATCAAAGGTGTACCACACCGAACATGGTACAACAATCGATTTATTGCCAACCATTCAGTTTAACAATTGACGAACCGTTCTTGAAAATTACTACCTAAAGAAGTTATAATTTGTTGTACAAATAATCATACCAAAAACTCTGGAATTTCACTGGCAAAATTATGTAGACCCGATTTTATTATATCGTTTTGTTGGATTTTCCCGCTCACAATACATTATACCAAATCAATTTTAAAATTGTTTGTATTAAAATCAATCTATTGAATTATGTATCATTAAATTCAAAATCGTAATCAAAATTCAAAATCATCCACAAATACTCGTAGTATTGTTAAGCATACAGCCATGAATAAATTTGTCGCCCTATTTTCGATTCCAAGAATCCATTAAAATTTAAAAACCCAAAATTTACCACAAAAAATAATTTTTTTGTTTATTTAAAGCGAAATAAATTTTAGACGAATTCAATAAAGCTCCATCCATGTACCTTCTAAATACATAACGCAAAAATAAATTCAACATGAATTGAATTGAAAAATGATTTTTATAATTTAAGAAATATTTTTCAATTAGAAAACGCGGTACAGCATAAATTGTTTTTTGGAATTTTAAATTATTATTTGCTGAATATTTTGCCTATTTAAGTGGACACCTCATTTTTGTATATTTTATAGATAATACATTATTAAGATGTAAATTTATTCGAAAATAAAAAATATACGTTTTAGACTTGGCTGCGGTATACTACATAAAATACTGCAGAATCAATTTGAGTATTTCGTTGTTTTCTTAAAATTAGTAAAGCAACACAAATTAAAATTTATAACGAAGCCATGATAAAATTCTCAACTACGAAATATAAGTGTATGTATGTATATATTATATACCCATATTTGTACATACAACTTATTATGATAACGATAACATTTTGTTGTTAACAGCATTAGGAGAATATGATGATTAATATGTTAATCGTTGTGTATATCTTTCAACATCTCGCCGGTATAACATGCGGCATAAAATCCACCCATAATTCTTTTAGTTTCGTGATTTTCTTTGTGAGATTTTTACATGAAATTAAATTTATTGATAACATGCATTATTACCCACACTTTAACCTTACAGCATGTGGTATACATAGGCGGCTCTTCAGGTTTTTTTTTCGAAAATAATTTATACAACTTTTAAGAAAATTAGGTGGTAGAAGATTATGGTTGTGCGATATTTTCAGTAAAATATATGATTTATGTAAAACCTCCTTTTTTACATATTAAGTATATACCGCAAGAGTGGTAAGTAGAGTTATGGTATAATTGTATTCTACTTGTTGTGTATTTATTGTCTTTTAGGAGACTGTTTATAGTAAAATATGACGAGTACAAAACGGTACCTATAATTGGAGTTAATCTATATGATAAGCGATGAAATGGGATTAACGTTTGGTGCTATCAAAAATGAGAACCATGTGAGAACGAGAATGGCAAAAGGTTTCAATACAAAGTATCTATTGTCAATTTAAAGTATCTATTGTTATAACTTGGCTTAGGATTCTTAGGTCAAAAAATATTTTTTAGGAAATCCAAACCAAAAATTTGTTGGTATAGTTATACTTTTTAGAACAAATAAAAGGGCTGAGCCCTATATGTTACCACATATTTTTAAATATTTTTGCCTAATCACATATTTTTACATATTTCCACTTATTTTACATTTTACCACATATTTCATGGTTTATTCCAAATATTTTTAATAACGAATTCGAATTTCATAGCTTAAATTTTGATATAATATCAAAAATATTTTATAAGCCAAATTTTAAATTTAGGCCAACAAATATTTTTTAAAAATTTAAAAATATCTTACTTTGGCCTTAAACTCCGCTAAGTCAGTTCAATAAATTAAGAATAAAATAAACGTCAAATTAAAATATCTCAATAGTCTAGCACATCGTCAAATAACGATCCGGAGTTCTTCTAGAAAAGCAAATTTTGTGATTGTTGTTTTTATTCGTTAACGTATGTGCCTTTATCAAAAATGAAATAATCCACGTTGTGACATTTATCTAATTAGGGAAAAATATCGAAATGTACGTACTAAAATTAATCGGAATTTAAATGAATCAAACAAGCGTTAAAATTCCTTAAACTATAAAAACGTAACAAGCAAGCAAGCTCTAACGAAAACGTAATTTTTAATCCGGAAAGTTTCAAGTTGTTATGTTAAATGTAAATCTGGTTATTAATGCTGTGTTTCTTATTTCCGATCTAATCGATATGAGTACTAAAAATCTGTTTCTTATTTCCGCTCAGATCGATCTGATCAATTTTGTTGCTGTTTCTTATTTTTGTTCAGATTAGTTATATCGATTTTTTCAATTTGCAAAAATATTCCGATTTCTCAGATTGATTTTAGTTTAGCTAACTTCACGTAACTCAAATCGCTGACATTACTAGGCGGTGTAGGTAGGAGCTGTCATTTTAATCAGTTGTTTTTCTTATTAATACATATTAGTGAATTATCTGAAAGGAATTTAAATACAATTTTTTTTTTGCGTTATCTAATATATAATTACCCAATTCATTCTCTGACTCCGGAACGCTTTTATAATATTTCTAATTTACATACCGTAATATTGTAACTGAGTAGCCTAAGTGATAGAGGTGTTGACGTGTTAACAAATTTCGAAAAAAAAGTTGGGAATTCGATGCTCACCAAAGTTCGTAGTCATTTTATTCTATTTTTATTTCATAAAGGTTCTATCAAACTAAGCGCGGCGCGGCATGTTCTACCTAACCCACAATATATACCACACATATTCTATGGGGCATGCTTATAGTAACAATATTCGCCGCTGTTTTTAAATGCAGCACCCTCGGTAAAGGTTAGAATGTCAAATGGTATTAGTAAAACGAAACTGTATTATGAATTTAATAACACAAATTTTTTTTTCTATTTTAAAATATTTATAAATCGTTTAGCAACGCGTTCGAACTTCGTAGCCATAAAATTAAACGTTAAACATTATTGTAACCTTTATCACGACGGTAATGACATCTGAAGTGCGGAAACAAAAACAAACTCTTTTTGCATGCCCCATCACACCAAGTGTGGCGCGATTATTTTTATTGATAATTATACTGTGTGCTCTATCGGCCAAAAAAAAGCTTCGTACCCAGATTTGAAGAAAATTATCGCAGTAAGCTTTGATCATTCACCCAAATATTATATGAAATTGATTAATATTTGACATTTTCATTGTTTTGAAAATATTGTGCTACAAAAAAACAAAATTTTGTGCGATGCGAAAACAACTCGATTGGTTTTATTTAAATTTAAAATTTTCGCGATGAAGAGCGATTTGTTTTTGCCGCTGGTTGTGGAACATAATTTCGCGGCGGCAGATGCAACTTCATTCGATACATTTCTCAAAATTGTAATTTATCTAATAAAAATATAAAGTTTGTAAATTGTTTTATGAATAATAATTTTATTTTTGTTCAAGGGAAGATTTCATATCACTACATAAGCAAAAAAACGTGAATTTATGATTGAATCTTAACGGCATTACATTTTGGCATACGAAATGAAAAACAAAATTTTGTAATAGGATGAATGTAGAACATTTTGAAATAATAGAACAGTTTAACAATGCAAATATTGTTTGTGGCGTTGTGGCAATGCACTGGACTAGAGCGGCAAAGGTGTTCGGTTCGATTCTCATCCAATTTTTATTTTTATTATTATTATTTTTTAGTATTCATGTAATGACCAAATATATTACATTTACTATAAACACAGATAAGAATATCAGATGTTTCAAGCCTAACAAATTTTTGGTAATTTATTCTGGAACCCAAAACCTGAAACTCAAACCAATTTAAATTATTTTTACTGAGGTTCCATCTAACCATTATTAGAAGTAAGACAGTTAGTAGACTTCTTACATTTTCTGCCGTAGGCACTTGGCGAAACACACTTAATACACACATTTTTAAAATTTTTTAAAAACACTTGTTAAATATTTCGCAAAATTACAAAAGGTTTAAAAAATCACTCGATCGATTTCGGCTTATTAGGCCATCATCAGGAGTATCTACTAAACTGTCAGACAGTTTAGTAGATACTCCTGATGATGGCCTAATAAGCCGAAATCGATCGAGTGATTTTTTAAACCTTTTGTAATTTTGCGAAATATTTAACAAGTGTTTTTAAAAAATTTTAAAAATGTGTGTACAGTTAGTAGAGACACATTTTAATAAGCTCATTGTTTTTTAGGTGATTTTGCCTATTTTTGTTGTACAAAATTACAACTACAAGTTTGGTATTAATAATTTAACTTTAAAATATAATTTAACAAATCAAAATGTTCAATAAAAGTTAATATTTGTTCAAAAAAAATTATAATTATTTACGATAGATGGTGTTACTTGAATCATTTTTGTAGTATTTTGAGTCCAAGATAAAATATTACAGACACATTTAATGGTCGTTTCCACACGAGTTGCGCTCACGCTGTTGCATTTCTTCGTCTCTTACCTCTTTGCACTCTTTTTGCCTATAAACTAAATTTTGGAGTGGGGAGATTTCTGTTGCATCTCGTTGCCAACAAAATTATTTGATTTTCGATTTGCATTACTAACACAAACAAAGATTTTTGTTCTTGTCAAGTCAAAACATAATACGAAAATGAAATATTTCACACATACATAAACAAAAAACCAGTTTTTAGGTAAAATGCAACAATCGTGTGGAAACGTTTTTGACTTGTTCATGATATCATGAATACGACTCGTGTGGAAATGACCAATATTGGGTTCCAGTTCAAAAAACCGCAAAATCATTCGGGCTTGGTTCATCTAATATTCTTATCTGTGCTATAAATGAAATATTCCGCTTTATAATTATTACAGTAATTACACAAGAAAATACTTGGTACGCGTTTATTTTTGCGCCTAAATGAAGGAAACCACTAATATAAGTTATTTAAATAGTTTTATATTATGAGTTGTAGTAAGCCATGAGAATTTGTTGGTAAATTTTTTTTTTCCTACCATAAACTTCATAGCATGCTATATTTGAAACAGTAAAACAATATAACAACCCAGCAAATTTTTTATCTTTGCTAACAAGTTTTTTGCTTGTCGGGAATAGAGAAAATAATATGAAATTACACTGGTTAAAAAGAGACAAATTTCTTAGGCAACATGTCCTGCGATTGTCTTCAGTATGTTAGTAGAGACACAGTCGTTTTGTAGTTTAAAGCGCTCCTAGCGGTTCGAAATAGAAGGAATGGTAACAAGTCTACTGGTTGTCTTGAAAATGTCTTCAAAAACCGCTTCGTTTTCGACACCAACGCTCAAAAAACATAATATTTCTCCATTTTTTGTAGTTTTTCTTATTATTTTTGTATGGATGGTGATGTGTTCAATTTTTTTTGTAGGTATAAGAGAAGTAAGTTATAGAAGCTGTATAAATCGCCGCTGTAAAAGGGCGAACGGTACGTATATTCCCGATGATTATTCACATTCACAATTATAATTAAAACACTCTAATTGTTCGAGATAATTTTAACAATTTAAATTCATTTTAAAGAAAAAGAGAAATATCTCGATTTATTTATTGCTTTTTAAACTAATTTACAAATTCCGTCACTAGATAAATTACCACTCGTGAAAATCCAAAAATGGACGAGCAAAATATTAACGCGAAAATCAATAATATAAGTATGTATAATGATGAGCCGTGTTTACTCGGCTGCACGTAAATTACTTCTGTGTATTATTGTTACCAACAATAAATAACCCCAACACCAAATTGTTTTGTTTCGGTGAAAGTATTGGCCACATGATTTGGTGTTGGCATACGAGACGAATCGCATACCAGTCTTCGTTGTGCTAACGCAAACGAGATGGACCAATAGAGGAAAATATAAATTTCGGTATCGAATTATATTTTCTGTTGACCCTAGATACTTTCGCTAGAGGTCCGTTATAACGCAAAAGTGATTTCATGCGTTAACCCCGTATAGTAGTGGTAAAATGAATTTAATTTATATAAATAAATGTTTCGTTTATATAAAAGTATGAATGAGCCGCTACAAAGTATTATTTAATTTAAATATAAAAAATATTTTTCTTATAAAATATTTTAAATTCAATACAATATTTATTTATGAACAAAATAAAACAAAAAGTGTTAATAAACCAGCAAACGTGCCTTAAGTAACACATGGAAGACAAACTTAAGACTTGGTGTGGTAACAAATCCAAGACATTCAAAAGACAACTCTATGTATTTGGGGCGAAGAGTCTTCAAAGAAATGTCTTGTGGTCGTTATTGGTAACATGTCTGGATATTGTCTTTTGTATTATGTTTGGTGGTCGTATTAAGTTTTTTTCATACCAGGCTTTTCATACAAAATGCATTTATAAAATAATAAATAATATGTTGTCGAAAACATTTTTTCATATTATGTAAATCAGACAAATTTTTAACTTCGTAATTATTCGTGTGGGCATGATACACACACAATCACAAACGAGCTTTCTGCTTGGGTTTTTTGATTTTGAGCTAGTGAATATAATTCGCTAAGTCAATAGACTCTGGTTATATACTTAATGTATTTAGCGAGAGTTGGATTTTTGTAGTTCGGTCGTAGCTACCTGAGGAGTAGACCTTACTTTTCAGTACGAAACCAATTTAGCGACACAAAAATCTCAAAGAGGTTTTCATTTTTGAGAGTCGATACATTTTGTATTGACTCTGGGGTAAAGAAAGGGGAGGGGGGAATACTATTTTCTACTTTTGCTGGGTAGATATGTTAGGAGTGTGACTGCTTCAAACATATTACCTAAGACAGTCGTCAATTCGTCATACATCTTGCTAAGGACAAACCCAAAACATGTTATCAATGAAGAACGCAAGACATGTTGCCTAATACGATCACCAAACATGTTACAAAAGTCAACATCCAGACATTTTACCAATAACGACCACCAGACACTATGAAGACCTTGAGATATGTTATCCAAGACATCTTGTATACATAATACATGTTACCAATAACGACCACAAGACATTTCTTTAAAGACTCTTCGTCCCAAATACATGGAGTTGTCTTTTGACTGACTTGCTTTTGTTACCATACCAAGTCTTGATTTTGTTTTGCATGTGTTACTTAAGACACGTTTGCTGGTAATGAAAGTTAAATATTTTTCTTATTTTGGATGTGGCTTAGTAGTAACGTATTGGACTAGAGCGACTAAGGCCTGGGGTTCAATTGTATCCCCCTAGGAATTTTAGTTTAGTTTTGCCAATTTATATTTTTTGGAGGTGATCACGTCAGAAAATTGAGACAAACTTTTGCCTTTGATCTTGGGCAATTACTGTAAGCATTATCTTTAATTTAAATGTATGATTTCTTGAGGTTGGTCCTTAGGCTTCATGCCTCATGCATAATATTATCGCAATGAAGTCATCAGGTGGCGAGGCAAGCCCGGCCGCGAACCTCTAATTTCGCGCGATTTAAATGCTTGAACAACTGTAGCGAGAGAATACTCGCTTTTAGGGTCGCCAACTGTTGGCAACATGTTGACTTAAATAAACATGTTATTTTATAAATACCTCCGATTTATCGAAAATTTCATGACAATGTGGTGGATCGACTGTCATTTTTCCCATCAGTAAATTTTCAGGTGGTGGTCCTAATTTATTTTAAAATAAATTAAAATTTATTTATTTAAATAGCGATTTACAGGCTTGACTGCACTATAGTAAGAGAATGCCTAATCTGATCGAAGTAATTCTGGTGCTAATTTGTACATAAAAAAACTGTGGCAGATAATTTATTTTAAATTAAAATAATTAACCTCCACATATAAATTTTAAATGAAATTGAAATCTGCAAAATAGCGATTTACAATACATGGTTGAGAACACTATAGGGAGAGAATCCCTCATTTATTTGTGCGTAAAGAAACTGTGGCATATAATTTATATTGAATTAAAATAATCTCAACATCTCAGTAATCTCAGTCGACACAGTCCACCCCGATTTTTTTTTTGAAGAAAAGCACAGCTTCTGCTGTTTGTCAGTCTGAAGGTTTATTGTGTGATGCCCCAACACATGTAAAATCATCCTTAAAAGCCCTTACTCTTTGGTTTAAGGTCTATTTAAGGTGCAATAATCCTTAAAAGCCTTAAATCTCGAGCTATTCCTATGCTCGGGTAAAAAAATATCGAATGGTCAAATGGTGATTATGACAGCGATCACTGAATATCACCAATATATGTATATATAATATTGTATCCGTCCTAGGACAGGCTCTGTGTCCTCTAATTTATAAAGAATTACAAATTATTTGCCTTTTATTTCAACTCGGTGATTCGACTAGCTCATTTCGAGGTCTTGAGTTTTCTTTTTCCAAATCAATTCTTTCTACCTCAATGTCGTCATTAAAATTAAAGCACACATTATTTAGAATGTAACGCCACGTAATAATTATTACTATAAATTCCATTCTTCGATTCTCGATCAACTCTAAACGCATATACCGAGACTTCTTAATCTCGAATGCGTCTTCAAAGCGTACTCCACTTTTTGCTAACCATGGATTATGTTTTTTTTTGTTTATTGGTTAAATACCCAGTATTTTTAAAAGGTATTAATAAAAATTCCATTAATGGAAATGCACTGTCACCAATAAGGTGGAGCCCTTGTCAAATTTGTTTAGTAATACAGATTCCTGTAAATAGGTGACGTTCCACACAGACGCATCATACGCTAATCCTACTTCGCCTACGTAGCAGTCTATAAAATGTTTGTGGTCAATACAAATACCTTGCAACACAATAGATTAACTCCCTTTTCAATTTACGTATGATGAATGTTATTAATTTGGTGCTAACATTTTAAAGTGGCATTCATCAATTGCCCCAATTACTCCTACGATTTAAATAATCGTTTAAGGCAGTATGTATGCAGATAATATCCGGATAAATATTTATCTGCAATTTCAACCAACCAAAATCACTGAAAATGAAAAAGAATTTCCCCTCCCAAGTTAAAAAAATTGTACCTTTTAGCAATTTTATCCGCAAGCATCCAACTGCATACATGCGGCCGTCTTTAATAATGATCTGCACAATTATTAAAAAAGTATCTGCCTGCTTTTTTTACTCTGACAGTTAATCATTTTTTCGATCTATCAAATCTGAAACCTGTTTCTTATTTCAGAACGATTAAATCGATCTGAATTCAGATTTCAAAATCTGCTCGATCTACAGATTTAAATAAGAAACTCAGCATAAGTGTGAATTACGAATTGCAATATTTTACCAAAATTTTAGATTAGAAATCGATTTCGAATTACAATTAAAACGCGATGGACTTGAAAAAATTTAGAGAAAAATCTAAAGATATCAAAATTAGCTTAAATTCTCAATTGGACGTAATGATTGTGAATGAAATTTTAAGTAGAATAATTAGGCAAAATTTTAACTTTAATTTAGAAATAAAATTAACTCATAATTCAAACATGAATTTTAGTAAAATATTGAGTACTATTTACTTGAGAAGAATCGAGCGTTTTGTGAATTTCAACACATCGAATATAAAATCAGAATTTCTAACAAGAACCTGAATGAGAATATGAATTCTCAAATTTAATAGAATACATTAATAAATAGGAACATAAATTGGATTTAAAATTTGAGTTAGAATTACAAACTATAGGTCTGACCAACATCTTGTGCTTGAATCAAAAGCTAGCATGTATAGTAGTTTTCCGCAGAAATTTAGTTATAAATAGAGTTTGAATTTCATTCTTTGAATAAAAATTCCAACCAGAGAAATATTGAGTGGATTTAAAAAAAAAAACTCCGGTTTTAAATCTACACATTTTCAGTTTTAAATTAAACAGATACAATTTTAATTGAGTTACAATTCGAACTATGATGCCAACAACGTTTTGAGTGAAATTTTAAATAGAAATTAATAAAAGGTCTCTGGTTTAAACTAAATTTTGCAACGATTTAAATAGTACAAATTGTTGTACCGTATTACTTGGATTAACAATTGATCTGGAAATTAGATTGAATTAGATTTAAACATAATTTTAATTGCAATTAGGTAAGAATTGGGTTGCAATATGAGATTTGATCTCAAAAAACCAACAAATTTCCTTTGGTTTAATTTAGAAATTTGTATCGGAAATTTTGAGTGAAATTTGAATTAGGAATTTAAATTTAAAAAATGGTTTTGGGATTCCAAATCAAATAAAATATTTGGTGGATTTATTGTACATAGAATTGGGATACAACTCGAATTTTGATTTCACATAATTTTGAGAGAAATATAAGTTTACATTGTACAATAGACATACTGAGTGATTCGAAAATTTAGTCAGAAATTTAGTTCCAAGGTTTTTTCGAAGGAAATAAATGGGATATTGAAAATAAATCTAGTCTTAATTGGTCAACTGTATTCGACAATGGAAATTGATTAAGAGAACGAAATTGTAAAGAGAGAAAATTAGCTTAAATCTTAAACTAGATATTTATAATGAATTTGAGTGAAATTTTAAGTAGAAATTGTCTTCTTTATATTGCATTTGGGAAACATATTACGAAAATAATTTCAGTTAAATATTTAATGCACTTTATGCGACTGATTTCAACAAATTTTTTAGTGTTTGCAATCCGGACTGCCTTTAATAACAGTTTAGTTTTAATTTAGTTAAAATTATTCCAGCTAAAGTTTTTATTTAGAACGGGGTAAAACAAGATTTGAACAAAATTGGGACCAACAATTCAATTTTAATCCAATCGACGGTTTGAGCAAAAATTTGGATGCAATTTAATTAAAAATTAGTTAAAAATTGAGTTTGAGTTTCAAACTTAATTAACACAAAATTATTGCTGAAATTAAGCTAAACATTTTGTGATATTTTGCTTACAAAAGAAGTATAAATTCTAACCTAGATTTGTCTAAATGTGCTTGATTATAAATTTGGAGTTCAATTTCAGCTTTAGTTGCAAATACATTTAAGAAAAGTTTGAGTATTTTTAGGAATTTAGGAGTAGAATTTAAAACTCTACTTTGGATCAAAAGAAACAATTAACAAGAATTCAATTTAAACCATGATTTGTAATTGAATGATGTGTAATTGAATATAATACGAAACATATTATAATATTTGCTTGATAATACGAATATATGTAACGGAAATTTACACTAACCATAAACGATCGCATACGAGGTTTTCATTCAAGTTATCGCGTTAAAAAAATTGGTGTTTTAATATGTTTTGTACGGGGACTTTTTTTCGCCTGTTTGCTGATTTTTTCACCTTACCCTATACCACCCTATATATCAAGTTGGTTCTAGTAAAACTATAAAATTTATTATTTACTTTTGTTAAGGTCAAATATTTTAAATCAATCGGAAGATTTCTCCGAAATATGGTAACATCAAAAGTATTGCTTGATTCTTAAGTGCCGTTATCACAACCTCTATAATCAGATCATTTCGAAAGAATGCCAACACATTACAAAAGAGAAAGACTATACAAACATTAAAAAACAGATTGTTAAGTGCCAGCAACTTACTTATTTATTAACCTCTCGTCTGTTTTCATTTTATTATTATTCTTAAAGTATGCTGCCGACTTGTGATTGTATCTGTATGGCGAATACGTTATTTGAAATTATTTTATTGATAAAGAAACCAGAATTATTAATGTTTATATGTAAAAATATTTTAATGAAAGTGACGTTCGCATTAACAAAATGAAGTTCTTAGCTGTAGTTCAAGTTATTTTATGCTTACCGCAAACTTTTGGTGATTTAAGTGCTGTTTGTGAAGTATCAACGAAATCTCCGCATATTTTATTATGCGCCAATTATGCCGAGGTAACCCTTTCGAGATAATTTTTCTAATATTTTTTTAATTTAATATATTTCTTTTGCCTAGTAGGAAAATAACCTCAATTCGAGGTTTATAGAACATGTACCACAACCGTTAAAAGATGGTATCACGGAAATTGTTTTTAGCGGTTCATCCATAAGAGCAATTGAGTTGGGTGCATTTTCACAGATTGGTCTTGGTGACAAATTAAAAATAATCCATTTGAATCAGAATTTGTAAGTTGAATTATGATATCCTGTAAACATATGCTTAAAATATAAAATTTGTTTTAGGCTTCAAAATTTAGAACTTGGCGTATTTGATGGTTTGCCGAATCTGTTACTAATGAATCTTGCTTCAAATCATTTAATGTCAATTCCTCTTGGATTATTTGATGAAATGGTTTCAATTGAAACGCTTGATTTATCATTCAATCAAATTAAAATAATTCAATTGGGTTTATTTGATCGGTCCACTAAGTTATTGGAGTTACATTTGGAGTCGAATCGGATTTTAAATTTAATGTTGGGAATATTTGACGAGATTAAATTATTGCAACTGTTAAATTTATCGAAAAATAGAATTAAGCAATTACCTTTGGGGCTGTTTGATCAAAATATAAATATTAAAACATTGATATTATCAAAAAATCCATTTCAGATATTACCACTTGGGCTCTTCGATCAAATGAAAGCATTAGAATATTTAGATTTAGGCGGTTGCCAAATAAATGTTTTGCCAGATGCAATTTTTGATCAATCGCAGATGTTAAAAGTGTTACGATTAAATCGGAATCAAATTGAATCTATACCAAACAATGAATTTTATCAGTTAGTAAATTTAGAAGAATTACACATATCTGTCAATCGAATAAATCATCTGCCGGTTGAATTATTCAAAAATAATGTAAATCTTAGTGAACTGTCAATTGCTAAAAATCGATTGACATATTTGGAAAATGATTTTTTGAATAATGTAGGTCACCATTTAAAAATAATTGATTTATACGGTAATCCATGGCAATGTCCATGTTTTGATGAAATCATAAATTGGATAAGAAAGAATAAATTGACTGTGAGGCCACGTAAGCCTATTAATAACGGTAAGAAGCCATTTTGTGTATATGGCAGTTCAGAGGTTTGTCTTTATGATGGCACGTTAAATGAAATGTTTTATAATTTATTTATACAAAATTAATAAATCGTTTTACAAACACTCAAAATACGCGTCTTTATTACTTTGTAGGAGAGTTAAGTGTTTATCTGAATCTTTCTTTTACAAACATAGGAAGCCGTTCCGAGTTGATTAAAATGATTTTAGGGAGACTGTTCCAATGGAAGATAGTTTCTAAAAGTATATTATTCGATGAACTCGCAGAATAACTTTCATTCCCTTCAATTTATCTTGGAGAATTTAGAATTTTCAGAGACAACATACACGTAACCCGGAAGAGCGATATGAAGCACAGGGTCTCAAAGGTGATGCGCTTGACGAATGTGAGATATAGGTAAGCCCTAACAAAGTCGTTGAGGCTAGTGTGATGAAGCCGCAGTCTAGGTTGTGAAGGTGTCCTTGATGAAGCGCATTCGATTGAAGCCGCCACGGAGCACAACTGATAGCACACGCATGTATTTCGCTTAAACAGTATAGGTCAAGTTAATACCATTTAAGGAGGAGGCTTATATTTCCTAGAAGGACCACTTCGATTTGACGTGGATTAACATTCAACCCACAACTGTTGACCCATTTAGACAGAAAACCAAGCACGATTCACATGCGCTCTCTTAAAGTACAAGGATACTTATCAAAGACATCAACGGCAATGTCATCCGCATAAAGAACCACCTTTAAACCTTGCCCCCCCCCCAGGTCCAGTAACAGGTTATTTATGACCAATTTCCAAAGAAGAGGGGACAAGACTCCACCGTGCGGTATACTCACACCTACAAATCGGACTCACCCAGCTTAGCCTTCACGATCCTGCATCTCAGCATCTGATCTATCCAGCCAACGAGCGATTCATCCACAGCCCGAGTTATTGCCACCGGTTTAACGTTACTAAAGCACCGATCTTCCTTTACAGTATTCATGTTGAGATTTCGACTACCTAGTCGGGCCAATAAAACCATCAGTGCATTTCCTAGTAATGTGGCAAAGTTCCAGGCTGCTTCTGAAGATAACTTGAAGCCAGTGTAGGGCCAAGTCAATGTGGTTTGCTCTACATCCAACTGAATAATGTAATCAGGTTCAGGTGACTTGTATAACTTAAAGCTGTTAGTGGGTTATCAGCAGTAACTCCAAAGGTTCAGTACTAGTTGTGTCCTTCGAGGACTGCTATATTTTACCATAGTAGAGCCTCCGGGTACTTCTTATTTCATACTTGTATGTTCCGAGGACATAATTATAGCAGTACCAATCCGCAGCAATTCTTGTTTTCATGGCTTTTCTAAAACAGCCATTTGCACTTTTGACGAGAGCTTTGGAGCTGTTTCGACCACCAAGGTGGCCTTTGTTTACTCAAAGTTCTACCCAGAGGAGATGCTCCCAACATCACAGTCCCACACAGCCAGTTGTTTAGCGCCGTGTTTTAGCCTAACCCATCCAGTCAAAGACAATGATAGTTGCCTATAAAGCTGCAAGATTCGGAGCTGATAACTAATGTAGACTTGATTCACCCAGGCAGCTACACTAGGCATATTATTTTTTCGGTTAAACTTAAAAGCATACCGTAATAAGAAAATAACCGATTGGAGACCGTTTTTAAACCATACCGTAATAAGAAAATAACCGATTGGAGTATTTTTCTCTCGAGCTCGTTTCTCTAATTGTTACACGTTAAATTGTAAGCATCTTTGCTTACAAAGGCAATTTCAACTGCTTTTAGAAAATTCTTGTCCCCTTATCAATGACCAGAATTCTCGGAATGAACAGAAATTAGTTCGGTAACTAAAAAATAAAGCCAAAATCTCTAAACTTCAAGCTAATTGGGTTAACTTCTTCGTGGCTCAATAGGTTTATAAAAAAAGTTTAAGGCGCATGCTCACAGAACTTCGTGGATTCATTTCTGCGAGGAATCTATCTGTCGGCTGTAGCTAGACTTAAAGCTTTGGTTAAAAATTATGTCTGTAGACTTAATACTCTTCGTCTACCAAACGGACAGTTCACCTCTTCCAAGAGAGAGGTTGGTGAGTTATTTTTTTCTGTTCGTTTTCCTGGTTGTGACTTTATCAATTCTAACTTAATTACTTCCGAATTAACTTTCTATTGAAGCGACTGATTGGGATTTTACTCAAAAGTTATTCACCTCTTAAAAGTGCGCATTGCGTTTGGTATTGTTCTACAACCTTGTAGTAGAGCCAAAACTGTTTTTTTCCGAAGGCTGGTAAGTCTGATTGTACGGACCCTAAGTCATTCCGACCTATTACTCTAGCTTCAACCGTTCTTAAAGCTCTGGAAACGATCACTGACAGATTTATTAGAGATTATTATTTGCCCATCTAACCACTCAGTAACATGTAACAAGCTTATAGAGCTGGCAAGACCTGTGAAACTGCTCTACATGAACTTTTTACTAGAATTGAAAGATCCTTCAATAATAAAGAGTTTTTTGTGGACACTTTTCTGGATATTGTGGGAGCTTTCGATAGTACTTCGTTTAGTATGATTACTTAAGCCTGTACCAATTTTGGTATTGATCGCTCAATTGTTAAATGGATCGAATATCTGCTTAAGTCTCGTATTATAGAGGCGGAGCTGGATGTCCAGTTTATATCAAGGTTGCCAAAGGCTGTCCACAGGGTAGTGTTCTTTCTCCTCTGCATCTGGATTTTGGTCATTTATGAGCTACTTGTTAAATTGCAGCATTCTGGCTTTATTGTCCAGAGCTATGCTGATGATCTGATTGTTACAGTTGTAGGTAAATTCCTGAATGTCTTATCCGATTTAATACAACAAGCCTTACTTATAGTGGAGGCATGGTGTATTGAGAAGAGCTTACGCGTTAACCCGTCTCAGCCCAATCTAATTGTCTTTACTAGGTGTAGTGATATTGAAGCCCTATCGGTTCCATCTCTTTTTTTGGAAAATGATTTGTGAACGCTTGTTGAATAATTGATTTCTTTGTGTCTCCTGTGCATTTGTAATAGCTGGATAAAAGATATTAAAGTTAAGTTGGTCATTGTTGAGCGCGGCCTTTCTAGCTTTAGCTGATTGGGGTTCATTTGACGATATACATTTTAAGATCAAATTTGCCCTGTATCCAACTGCCCTAAAGATTCCTTCCTTTAAAATTAGTTTCAGTTAACAGTTTGTTTTTACAAATAGCCCTCGGGTCAATACCATTACTTTTAACAACTTTTTACCAAAATCCGCACAATATTATACCTAATATAACGGAAAATGGCCATTTAAGTGAAAGTGGCTATATTTATGTACATATAAGTACCAAGTGTATTTATGATATCCACATTTTTATAAATTTCTTACACTTCCTGCAAAAATACAACGTTGAACTTGAAATCTTCTTGGGGGAAACTAAATTGTACTCTTTATACACACTCATATACGTTATCAATAAAAAGATAACAACTATTGAATGATAATTTATAATATAAAAAAAATAAAAAATTCTAAATTTCCCTCGGCCATATCCAATACATAAACCACAAATGGTCGATTAGGCAAAACGATTAAAAGGAACCAAAACTAAACGACTATATAGCATAGAACAGATAACAGAAATAAATTGTTCGAACATTTATACATACGTAGATAGCAAATATAAAATATCACACACCTATCTAAGTATGTACATATATATCCAGCATAAAATAATATTTATGTGTTACACCTGGTTTATCCGTCCAAATCCGTTAAAAATGATAAAGCTTGGAATATTATATTTTAGTGATATCAATGATGTGGTGAATTCTACTATTACTACATCAATTTTTCTTTTTGTTGGGGACCAATATCCGCAACCAGATATACCTACATTACGTATTCAGGCTAAATATTTTCAGGAATTTTTTTTGTTTCACTTTTTGCCTTAGAATATCAATCATGTTTTTTGTTTGTTTTTTTTTTGTTCTTTTAATACCGACATGAAGAATTATCCCAAATCCAATCCCAGAGATTTTATTATTTATTTTTGGGTTTGCTTGCTGCTTTAACATGAAAACCATAGTATTCCATTGATACTCGTGGCATTCTCAGAATATTTTAGAAGGTAAAATATTTATGTTTGTTTTTTTTTTTTGAAGACATCCGACCCGAGGAAACATTACAAGATGAAAGCAACACAAAAGGTTACGAACTTAATTTTTTATTTTCGTTTTATCATATTTAAAGAAACATCTCTCTCAATTTAAAAGATTTCCAAGTACCAATTTTGTTATTGTTGTTGTGTGTTTGGTGTCTTGTGGTGATTACTCTAAAATTCATTTGAATATTAATAATTAAAAAAATGTTAAAATAAAAGGTTCAAAAATAAATGGTGTTATGACTTTCTTATTATTTTCTAACGAGATTTATGCGGAGGGACAAAATTAAAAAAAAAAACGTTAAACATTTTTAGATTAATGTCTTGAGGTTAAATTGGTGAAATCTTTTTTCTTGATTTTGTTTATTTATTTAGGGGATTTTGTAAAATCGTCGGTCCTAAATGAAAATAGATCGTATGGTTCTCTAATTAGGTAGTTGCTAGTGCCCTATTCGTGAGATAAATCGCTTACAATGTGCGACTAAATAATCGTTTTATTTTGTTGAAATTTGAGGGTCTTTCAAGCATTTCTATACTAGGGTTTGCGTACGGTCTCAGCATTTCTGTACTAGGGTTTGCAGCTAGAACATTTCTATACAATTTAAGACGTTTGTGGTCAATTTCTTTTTTTATTTTGTCGTCAAATTTCATGTAAATTGTTCTTTTATTTTCAAAATAATAAAACGAGTTTTGTTCTACGTTACCCGCTTCGACAATACACCGGTAGATCGTTCCCATACATGTTAATGCCTTTTGCCCTTCAACTTGAACCACTTGGGGAATAGTTTATCCGGTATGCTCCTCAATCACTTACTTTTTCTTTTTTTTACGACTGAGACTGTGTTTATCTAGCAATTTTTCTTTCAAATACACATACAAATTTTTAAGTAAAATTCTCTTTTGTTGGGGTATAACCCACTGGTTAGTCTCATAATTAATTAAACCTATTTACTAATTTTAATTTGGTAAGTTCATTAGGTCAAGTGGCCTCGTTCTTTGGAGTCTTCTTAATATAGCAAATATAAGGGTTTCCATGTTCCTGGAGCCTTATTACGTGTTTTGCGGCATGCACTTTTATTTCATCTTTGATGTTTTCCATTCGTAGGTCCCTGTGGAAGTTTCCATTTCTTGTGTAGCACAGAGCATTGACGATGCTACAAAGAGCCTTGTTTTAAAACGTCTGTATCATTTTGGCGTTTGTTTGTTTGGTACATCCCCAGAGTTGTATACCGTAGGTCCATAGCGGCTTCAGAATTTGCCGATATAGCAGCAGCTTATTGTGAATTGTAAGCTCAGAGCCTCTACCTATGAGCCAATACAATGTTCTGAACTTTATGTTAAGTTCTTCGTTTTTCTTTTTGACATGCTCTCTCCACTTCAGCTTGGCATCGAGGGTCATGCTAAGGTATTTAACTGTATTTCCATCAAAAAATCCAAATTTCCAATTCCAAATTCCAAATTTTTAGTTTCAAATTCCAAATTTTAATTTTTAAATTTCAAATTCCAAATTTTAAATTCCAAATTTTAAATTCCAAATTTCAAATTCCAAATCTAAAATTCCAAGCCTCAAATTTAAATTTCAAATTTTAAAACAAATTTCAAATTCTAAATTTTAAATTTCAAAATCCAAATTTCAAATTCCAAATTCGAAATTTAAAATTCTAAATTTCAAACTCCAAATGTCAAAGTCCAAATTAACAATTCCAAATTATAAATTTCAAATCCCAAATTCCATATTTTAAATTTCAAATTCCAAACTCCAAATTCCAAATTTCTAATTCCAAATTCCAAATTTTAATTCTTTAATCTTAAATTCAAAATTTTAAATTTGAATTTCAAAGTTCAGCTTTCCAATTCCAAACTTCAAATTCCTAATTTCAAATTCCAAATTTCAAATAGCAAATTCCACATATTAAATTTCAAATTCCCAATCCCAAATTCCAAAACCCAAAATTATTAAATCCAAATTTGAAATTTCAAATTACAAATTTTAAATATCAAATTTCAAATTCCAAATTCCAAATTCAAATTTTAATTTTTAAATCTTAAATTTCAAATTCCAAATTTTAAATTTTAATTTTAAAGTTCAAATTTTAAATTTCAAACTTATTCAAAATTTCAAATTCCAAATATGAAACCTCAAATTCTAAATTCTAAATTTCAAATTTCAAATTTCAACTCCCAAATTCCAAATTTCAGATCTTAAATTACAAACCCCAAAACCCAAAATTTCTTATTCCAAATTCCAAATTAGAAATTTTAAATTACAAATTATAATTATCGAATTTCAAATTCCAAATTCCAAGTTTCAAGTTTCAAATTTAAATTTCAAATTTTAAAAAGAATTTCAAATTTCAAATTCTAAATTTTAAATTTCAAATTCCGAATTAATTCTAAATTCCAAATTTTAAATTTCAAATTCCAAATTCCAAATTTTAAATTCCAAATTTCAAATTCCAAATTTTAAGACTTAAACCTTAAATTTTAAATTCCAAATTTTAAATTTGAATTTTAAAGTTTAAATTTTAAATGCTAAACTTCAAATTATAAATTCCAAATTTCAAATTTCAAATTTCAAATTTCAAATTTCAAATTCCAAACTTCAAATTCCAAATTTCAAACTCGAAACTCTAAATGTCAAAGTCAAATTTCCAATTTCAAATTAAAAATTTCAAATTCCAACTCCAAATTTAAAATTGCAAATTCTAAATTTTAAATTCCAAATTTCAAATTCCAAATTCCAAATTCTAAATTTTAATTCTTAAATCTTTAATATCAAATTCCAAATTTGGAATTTGAGATTTGAAATTTGGAATTTTAATTTTAAAGTTCAAATTTAAAATTCAAAACTTCAAATTCCAAATTTCAAATTCCAAATTCCAAATCTAAAATTCCAAATTTGAAATTCCAAATTTCAAATCCCAAATTCCAAATTTCAAATTTCAAATTCCAAATCTCAAATTTCAAATTCCAAATTCCAAATTCAAATTCCAAACTTCAAATCTAAACTTTAAATTGTAAATTTCAAATACATAATTCCAAATTTGAAATCTCAACATTCAAATTCCAAATTCCAAACTTCAAATTTCAAATTCCAATTTCAAATTTCAAATCTCAAATTCCAAACTCCAATCGTCAAATTCCCAATTCCAAACTTCCAATTTCAAACCCAACTTCAATTTTTATATTCTGTTAACGCATTTCATCAAAATTGTTTCCATTCTATGTCCGCAAACATACTTTTACTTGTGAGTATTTCGTGTGCGTACTCGTTTTATTCAACTACATAGCACTTACCAATCTTTGGATAGAACAGAAACAATAACAACCGAGGTATTTAGCTGTATTTAAATCAAAAAGTCTAAATTTCCAATTCCAAATTCCAAATTTTTAGTTTCAAATTCCAAATTAAAAATTTTAATTTTTAAATTTCAAATTCCAAATTTTAACTTCCAAATTTTAAATTCCAAATTTCAAATTCCAAATCTAAAATTCCAAGCCTCAAATTTAAATTTCAAATTTTAAAACAAATTTCAAATTCTAAATTTTAAATTTCAAAATCCAAATTTCAAATTCCAAATTCGAAATTTAAAATTCTAAATTCCAAATTTCAAACCCCAAATGTCAAAGTCCAAATTAACAATTCCAAATTATAAATTTCAAATCCCAAATTCGAAATTTTAAATTTCAAATTCCAAATTTCAAATTCCAGATTTCTAATTCCAAATTCCAAATTTTAATTCTTAAATCTTAAATTTCAAATTCCAAATTTTAAATATGAATTTCAAAGTTCATAGCTTTCATATTTCTAATTTCAAATACCAAATTCCACATATTAAATTTCAAATTCCCAATCCCAAATTCCAAAACCCAAAAATTTTTATTCCAAATTTGAAATTTCAAATTACAAATTTTAAATATCAAGTTTCAAATTCCAAATCTAAAATTCCAAACAAATTACAAGCTTTAAATTTAAATTTCAAATTTTAAAGCAAATTTCAAATTTTAAATTCAATTCCAAATCCCAAATTTTAATTTTTAAATCTTAAATTTCAAATTCCAAATTTTAAATTTTAATTTTAAAGCTCAAATTTTAAAATTTCAAACTTATTCCAAATTTCATATTCCAAATATGAAATCTCAAATTCTAAATTCTAAATTTCAAATTTCTAATTCCAAATTTCAAATTTCAATTACCAAATTCCAAATTTAAAATTTTAAACTACAAACTCGAACCTAAAATGTCTTAGTCCAAATTAGAAATTTTAATTACAAATTATAATTATCGAATTTCAAATTCCAAATCTAAAATTCCAAATGGCAATCTTCAAATTTAAATTTCAAATTTTAAAAAGAATTTCTAATTTAATGTAAATTCCAAATGCCAAATTTTAAATTTCAAATTCCAAATCCCAAATTTTAATTCTTAAACCTTAAATTTCAAATTTCAAATTTAAAATTCTAAATTTTAAATTTTAATTTTAAAGTTAAAATTTTAAATTCTAAACTTCAAATTCTAAATTTCAAATTTCAAATTCCAAATTCCAAACTTCAAATTCCAAATTTCAAACTCCAAATGTCAAAATCCAAATTTCCAGTTCCAAATTACAAATTTTAAATTTCAAATTCCATATTTTAAATTTTAAATTACATATGTCAAATCACAAATTTCAAATTTCAAATTTGAAATTCCAAATATTAATTCTTAAACCTTAAATTTCAAATTCCAAATTTTAAATTTTAATTTTAAAGTTATACTTCAAATTCTATACTTCAAATTCCAAATTTGAATTTTCAAAATTCCAATTTCTAAATTTCAAATTCCAAATTTCAAATTTCAAATCCCAAATTTCAAATTTTAAATTTCAAATTCCCAATCCCGATTTCCAAAACCCAAAATTTTTTATTCCAAATTCCAAATTTCAAATTCCAAATGTCAAAATCCAAATATTCAATTCCAAATTATAAATTGCAAATTTCAAATTCAAAATTTCAAACTCGAAACTTTAAATGTCAAGGTCCAAATTATAAATTTCAAATTCCAAACTCCAAATTTTAAATTTCAAATTCTAAATTTTAAATTCCAAATTTCAAATCCCAAATTCCAAATTTCAAGTTTCAAATTTCAAAACCCAATATGTTTTTCTTATTCCAAATTTCAAATTTGAAATTTGAAATTCCAAATTCTAAATTTTAAATCTTAAATTTCAAATTACAAAACCCAAATTTCAAATTCCAAACCCTAAATTTCAAATTTCAATTTCCAAATTCGTAATTTCAAATTCCAAACTTCAAATCTAAACTTTAAATCAGAGTTGTTATGTTTTAAACACTTTGTTTTAAATACTGTTTTAAATAGTGTTTAAAACATTTTGTTTTTTTCTTTTAAACAATTGTTTAAAACAAAACTTGAATTTTTAAAGAAATTTTATAAATATTACATTTCTGAAATTTATCGCAAAATAACCCCAATTAAGGCAGCTCTCAGATTTCGAATAATGGATGCCGTTACAATTGCTTTATTCAAATATTTATTCGAGTAATTATATGGATTTGCTTGGACCACTGAACACTAACGGCTATATCGTCATCAGCTGGCATAGAAAGGATTTTTTCTAAATTTGAATTAACGCACACTGCTTTAAGAAACAAACTCGGAACAAATAAGGCGGCTAAATTGGTTTACGTTTCACAGCAATTCAATGTACAGGTTCTTGCACACTTTAAACATTTTTGATTTTGTTGTACATATAATCATAATGGATATATTTTTTATAGCTGTTGTTTAAAATAAAAAAAACCGTTTTTTTTGTTTTTTTTATTTAACATGTTTTCTCCGAACCCTGCTTTAAATTGTAAATTTCAAATTTCAAATTCTTAATTCGAAATTTCAAATCTCAACATTCAAATTCCAAATTTCAAATTCCAAATTTCAAATTCAAATATCAAATTCCAAACTCCAATCGTAAAATTCCCAATTCCAAACTTCCAATTTCAAACCCCAAACTTCAATTTTTATATTCTGTCAATTCTTTTCATCAAAATTGTTTCCAATCTATGTCCAAACATACTTTTACTTGTGAGTATTTCGTGTGCGTACTCGTTTTATTCAACTACATAGCACTTACCAATCTTTGGATAGACAAATATTTTTACACAATTCATATCACATATACATACATATATTAACCAATACATGTGGTACGAAAATACCTGTATAACGGTACCTGGGCAGTACCGTTATTATTTTTGGAACAAATGTCCCCTTGTTCAATTTATTTTGCATCCACTTTCCATTAATTTACTTTCCACTATGCTCATTCAATGTATTCACTACATACACATGAACTTCATTAAACAAAGTCACACACGATATTATTTAATTTAAGCGAAACTACTTATTACGCGTGCAAATAAAACCACGATAACACATACTCAAACAAAAATCACTCACGAAACTTTATAATTATTAATATAAAATATAATATACAACACTTCACACCAAATTAAATAAAATTAAATTCTCGAAGAAGACGGCAAAAACACGTCTTTCCTCTTCGAGCGTCAACGACCGACTTTGATACTAACTACAAATACTAATGGCAATGCTGCCAACTTATACAAATAAATATATATTGTTTAAATGGGATCCTTGTATTTATTATAATTCATTCTTGTAGTAATCCTATATACGTCACACACGTACTTTCCAAAACATGCAATTTTAATAGGATAGTGTTGCCACTTTAAGTTACAGATGTTATTCGCTATACAAACTTCAAATAGATGTTTGAAATTCCAAGAAAATTTTTATCGAGGAACTTGACTAAGTTAAACCGCCTTACAGAAATATAAACTAAAATGGTCTCATAATCATTCTAAAATCAGAACGATAATTGTTGAAAGAAGAGCTCCAACTATCCATGCATGACCTCTATTTTGTGTTCTCAAGTAACAAATTGAGATATTTGGTAGTCGGCGGTGATGGTTTGGAGGTAGTGATGTTTAGATGATTTGGAGGTAGTGATGTCTGGGGGCGGGCCGGTGCAAGAATTACAAGAGCAAATAAAATGCCAATCACCTATAATAAAACGCAGTTAAAGATCATGGATCCGGATAGAAGATTCGTTTAAATAACATTAAAAACTTAAAAGAGTAGACACACAATGTTTATCTGCATATTTATTTTAATGAAACATATGCGAAAAGCAAATATCAAACAAAAAACAAAAAAATAATAATTTAAAGGTGAAAATAATTATAATCATACAAATCGTAATAAAGCCCAATGAAAGCTTTAACCATAAATAAAAATAAAAAAAATTCGTTGTGTAAAACAAATATTGCTGTTAAAAATTTAAATTACAAATTTTCCGTCGAAATATTTTTTTTTATATATTATATACAAGACTCGTACCGCCTAAGCAACAGAAAAGTTTAGTTTCTTTATAAATTCCTTTATGCGCCTCCTAAACACCTTTGAGAAGAAAAATACATGGAAAGAAGACGACGACGATGACGAAGAAGTCGTAACAAATTATAAGTGTATTCCTTTTTCTTATATTATATAATATTTGTTTAACTTTTTTAACACTTTCACTTCGTCTTTGCCTCCCTTCATTTTTCACCCAATTCATTTTCTTGTGGTTTTGCTCATATTTGTTTTAAACTTTTTAAATATGTATGTCTATTTAAAAGAGACAGGGTGTCTACATACATAATAATGTATTTCATTGTCAGTATATTTCAGTATAAGGTAGATAGAATATAAATAAAGGGATATACAGTTGTTTTTAAGATCTTATCTATTATTCCCTATTTAATACTTAATCTTTCCAACAAAAAAAAAGGAAAGCAACACATAGAAAATAAATAGTTCCCTAGTCGCTTTTAGAATTATCTAAGATATTCTTATGTTGGAATCGATACACCTTATGAGAATACACACGTTTTATCTAAGGGTAGAGTAGATAAAAGTAAACAGATATGGATATTAGTAAAACATTTTTGTTGTACTCTTTCAGAAAAACGACAATCATTGAAATTATTTTAATTTTCCTAAGTGCATACAACAGAAAATATTTTTTGATGCGTATACTTTAGTGATCAATTTTCTTAAAAATAATGTTTTTCGATTGTAAATTGAAATTCTCCCATCGGGAATAGGCAAAATCATACATAGTTTATTCTTACAACCATTCTGGCCTTCGTTGTAGTCGTGAGAGATAATCCGTATGCCATTTTGGCAAGCAAATTCCTTCTTGTGATGGAATTAAGTGGTTGCGTTCATATGATGGCTCTCCCTATCAGCAAATATGCCTATCCTAGAGAGCTCAAGGAACAACTACCTCATAACGAGTTAGATGCCTCGCATCCTTACTTCGCCGAGCGAAAGCAAATACAACAAGCATACGATAAATTTACTGAGGAATGGAAACATTATCTTGCGCTTTCTCCAATAAATCCTATGAAGAAAGAAACCAAAGGAGGAAGCAAATGCGCTTCTTCATCTTCCGACGTAGACATAGTTGATGCAGACGGGGAGGAGAGTAGGAACACCACACAACAGGATCAGCCAGAAATGACGCAAATAATGTTCTACTTCACTAGCAGTACATCAATATGCGTCTCCTTTACAGAAAACTGGAAAGCATCGATCGAGAGTGGGATACCGGTCCCGGATCTACGCTAGAATGAAGATCGAGCAGATCAACAAGGAGTTAGAGCACCATCCTCATCAATATTGAGGAAGAGGAGCAAACAGCATTTCATAGATGACTACTATGGAACGATCTTGCAAAATGCTGAATCATTACTCAAACTACATCAACTTGTGAGAAACGACTGTCCAAAATCATTGGAGCCGGCCAACATGCGGCTTCCCTGGACGAAAATTCCCATTTTTACGGCGAATACCACAAATGGTCACCATTTAAAGACATCTTTAACAAGGTCATCCATCAAAGCACACTTTTAAATACTGAAAGAATCATCGCTCACCTATCCGCAATAAGAGAAAATTACGAGGTGGCATGGGATATCTTGCAAACGAGATACAACAATAAACGTCTGCTTGCTGCATCATATTTCAACACGATATTATCACTGCATAATATACAAGTAGCATCAGCCTCAAGTGTCAGAACATTACACGATACCATCATCGAAATGAAGCACAACATCAAAACTCTGGAATTGGAAGATCCTTTTGAAATCTTCATAGCCCACATTGTTATGAAGAAAGTAGATACGCATACACTACAGCGCTATGAAACAAGTCTGGCATGTCCGCGTGAGGTTTCAAGGCTAGACAATTATTGTCTAGATTTCCTAATGAGGAGGTTTCAATCATTGGAAGCATTAGAGACGCATCATCCACCCATCACCCGAGCAGTTAAGCCAAATTCTGAGGCCCAACGAAGAGCACTTTTAAGTACAGTGAACGACGGCAAAGGAATCACTGCACAAAATTCCACGACCACATGTTCATATTTCAAGGAGCACGGGCATCTGATCACCCAGTGCCACCATTTCCGCAATTTTAGTACAAAAAGGCGGATTGACTTCATCAATCGGGCAGGAATTGGTACCAACTGCTTTCTACACCAGTACATCAGATTGTAATCAAACCACATTATTGGCAACAGCTGTGGTGAGAAGTACAGCAATATGCGGAACATCAACTAAATTGAGAGCCATCATAGATCAGGGATCACAGGTCATTACGGAAGAAGCAGTCCAACGTCTCGGGCTAACCTTACATCCAACAACAGTCAACATCTCCGGAAGTAAGGCACAAAACATTAATCAAGCAACCGATATAACCCATCATCGTTTTACCATTGAAGCATACGTTCTGCAAAAAATTATAACAGAAGTTCCGGAACGCCAAATTAACCGGGAATCAATTAATAAATGGAACCATTTGGTGTTGAGTGACCCATGGTTCAACGTTCCCGCTCCTATTGACCTTTTACTAGGAGCCGTATACGGCGATTTAATCGGCAATCAGGTGAGAAGAGGGAAAGACTAGCTTGGGCTGGGTGGTTTCAAGACCAACTGAAATCGCTACAAAACTACACTTAGTGAAATTCCATGGTGGGAAGAAGGTGGAAACGAACATGAACCGGTTTTGAACCATTTTCAAGGGACCACTCAGCGAGAACCAGATGGACGATATGTGGTACAACTACCAATTAGAGAAATGCAACTGGATCAATTAGGGTGTTCCAAATATGGGCACTAAAACGTTTTTTTTTCAATTTGAGAAGAAACTCAACTCAAACCAGGAGCTGAGAGAGCTGTATATTCAGTTCATGAGGGAATATCCCAGTATGGGTCACATGTAGCGAGCACCTTGGATGGTGCTGGCCACCATAGTGGAGGCCAAAATGCGGCAGTCAATTATACACCCGAGCCAACTAAAATACGGGTGGTTTTCGACGCCTCGATAAAAACATATCGACAGGCAAGAGATTGTATATTGGACTTCCATTATAAAATAATTTGTGGGCAGTGTTATTAAAATGGAGGAAACATCGAGTAACCTTTTCCGCGGACATCGAGAAAATATATCGACAGGTTGTCAAAATCGATTTTTATGCAGATGATATATTAACCTGTGCAGATACGGTGCAGGAAGCTCAACATTTGCAATCTCAACTAACCCAACTACTACACAAAGGCGAAATGGAATTAGGGAACTGGTCCAGTAATCACGTGGACTTCTTAAAAGGGATTCCTCACGACATGGTCTTGATCGGAGTTAGGTACCTTTAAGAATAAACATCCAATTAAAACCCTAAGAATACATTATAGCCCAACCAGGGACTACTTTGTCTTTCACATGGATTTAAAACCCAATAACCACGTGCTTACAAAACGTCAGTTTTGATCCGAGATGTCAAGGGTCTTTGACCCATTAGGGTGGCTTGCATCATTGATAGTCAGCTGTAAGATAATGTATCAGACGTTATGGAGTAGGGATTTAGGCTGGGACGACGTACTTCCAACGCAATTAGCAGACAAATGGGATCTGTAGAACCCACAGCTTATTCGAATTCCCCGATATATAAATTATTCTAAAGGCAGCTGTCTGGAACTTCACGGTTTCTGTGATGCCTCGGAGCAGCGGTGATTTACTGTAGGACCATCACTAACGGCCAAGTAGTAGTACATTTTCTAACCGTAAAATCCAATGTCGCGCCCATCAAACCCAAGGTAACAATACCTCGTTTAGAGAACTCGTGGTTCGACTCCATGATTACGTTGGCACGGATACGAAAGCCGGCTTCAACCTGGAAACCATTTGCTGAAAAAATTCTTTGGAAAAATTCGCATCCATGGACAGCTGGTGGAACGGGCCAATTTTCCTGATGAATACGGAACCAAATCAGGAAGAAGCGTTATTCGAAATAGCAGATGTAAAGAGAACAACAGTCAGAACACGTTAATCAATCGAGTCCTCGCTTAAACGTCTCATCCAGGTAACAATTCATCTATTAAGATGACGTACAGGACAGCGGGGTGTGATTCAACCACAATAATAGGAGCACGCCTTATCTGTCCTAGTCCGAACAGTACAATTATTGGAATTCCAGAAAGAACTCGCCTCACTGAAGAAAGCAAGGTCGGTCCTAAGACATAGCAACTTACGGTCATTGCATCCGTTTCTTGACAAGACAACATCATTCAGGTAGGAGGGAGATTAGAAAATTTTCAACTACCATTTGAGGAGCAACATTCAATGATTCTACCATTTAAAGGTGAAGGTGGGGTCAGATTATTTACATGGCCTGCAGCTATGCCCCAAGTGGCAACAAGAAAATTCAAACGTAGTGGAAGGCGACATAGTCTTAATACCCGATGAGCTGCAATCACCCACGAGATGGAAATTAGGAAGAGTGATCGAGTTGCATTTGTCAAGTAAATGGACATATAATATATCAATGTTCAGTATTCATCGGTATGGATGTTCATAAGAGAAGAGACTTAATAAAGAACAACAGCGAAGGTGCTTCAATTGTTTGAGCGATAAGCATGCCATCTTTAAATGTTTATCCAAACGAAGATGTCCAGTATGTAGAGGGAACACCCTACTCCATTTGGCAGGTACTGAGGTGACAACCGATAAGAACAAAAAAGGAAGCAAAGACGAACCTATTACAAGTTGCGGAAATGCAGTCTTATCGTACTGTAATGGGAATAACACCGCTCAATCAATTCTTTTAACTGCGCTAACAAATATCGTATGTTCGTCGGGTCAAACGGTTCGCTGTCATATTCTTTTAGATTCGGGAATCTCAAGCAAGCTTCATAACAGAGTCATGCCTTCAGCGCCTTGGAATTCCACGATGCAACGGGAGAATTTCAGTAAAAGGAATTGGGCAAGTTAACTCAGGTACAACAAAAGGGGTCGCTACCGTACACATTCAGCCACAGTCGGGTCCAACCTTAACAATAAAGGTGTTTATAATGAAGCGGATAACCAAGCTTCCACATGTCCTACAAAACACCATTATTGGATGGATTGTGGCAGGCACCATCAACGCGATAATACGACAAACGCGGAAGCCACCCTACATGGATTCACGAATAACTTAAATGAATATAACATTGATGAGACCTTAAAACGCTTTTGGGAATTGGAATCAATTCCAAACAATGTCTCAGTTTTATAGCCGGAAGAAGAACTTTGCGAGAGAATTTTTAAAGACAGTCACCAAATCAATTCAGAAGGACGATTCCAAGTCCGCTTACCTTTTAAGCTAAATCTCCCTTGGACTTAGGTACGTCAGTAAATATAGCAGTTCATCTACTGAAGGGAATGGGCCGTCGCGTCGGTTTGTTAGAGACAAAAATTTTCAAGACCTATACAAAAATTTCATGAAGCAATATTTCGCCGGCTAAATGTTTAAGTGTCGTATATCCATTTTTGATTTTACTTGACTTTGTTGGATAAAAATGGGTTTCCGGTTCTAATTGAAAGGAAATTTATATTTGTTTTTTGTAACATATTCAGAAATGTTACAACAATAAACCAAAATTGACACTTCATCGAAATTTTATTTGGAATTGGAAAGTGAACAAATTTTAGCTGGAAATCTAAAATTTCATTTTTCGAAAAATGGCGTATAGGACACTTAAGCATTGAGCCGCGATTTGTCCCTTGGTCATATGGAAGAAATTCTACGGTTTCTTTTTACCACACCATGGAATAATTAAAAATAATAGTTCTACAACGAATCCTCCAGTTGTATTTGATGGTTCCACGAAAACTAGCTCTGGCATGTCGCTGAACGACCGTTTAGCGGTTGGCCCGACAATACAATCAACATTATATTCCATAATTTTTACGTTTTCGGTAGCATGATGTAGTTTTTTGTGCAGACATTGAGAAGATGTATATGCAGGTTCGCATTCATCACGACGATACCAAATTCCAGAAAATTGTATGAACAGAAGAACCATCTAATCTTATTAAGTATTATAAACTAAATACAGTAACATATGGATTGCCATCTGCTCTTTATTTAGCCACAAGAGCACTTAATCAAATCGCTCAAAATTTAATGCATTCTGATCTAGTCACAGCTAAAATAATCTAGAAAAATATTTATGTAGATGACCCCATGACGGGTGGAGACACATTAGAAGAAACATAAAGGCTAAAAACATCGATAAAAATCACGTTATCCAACTATGGCTTTAATTTGCGGAAGTGGGTGTCTAATTCTAATGACATTTTGCAAGACATTCCGCTTGGAGATCAAGAACACCATTTGAAAACAATCGAAGATGCAGCCATTGACAAGGCAGTGAAAGTGTTAGGTCTGTAGTATGACCCAAAGAAAGACACTTTTAAATTTCGAGTCGAGGTATTGCTGAATTTAAGGCCTACAAAACGAACTATACTGTCTGAAGCCGGTAAAATCTTTGATCCTCTCGGTTGAATCGCTCCAATCAACATCAAAATTAAAATCTTTATTCAAAGGCTCTGAATTTTAAACTTGAATTGGGATGATCATTTACCAGAGCAAGAAGCCATAGAGTGGGAAATACTGTGGGTTACACTGCCAAATATATAACAAACTTTCATTCCACGTTATGTTCAAACAACAAAATCATCAAAAATTGAACTACAAGGTAACAACTGAAAAGGAACTCAAACTTACATTCATTTAATCACATCAAAATCCAAAGTGACTTCTATAAAGCAACAAAGCCTTCCCCGCCAAGAACTCTGTGGAGCAGTATTACCCACAAATTTGATAGATCTGGTCAAAAGAAAAAATAACTTTGTTTTTGTCTAAATTGACGATATTCTTGTGGCATCACAAACTGAGGAACAACACAAACTCCACCTGGAACAACTCTTCCATAGGTTAACTGAGTTTGATGTTCACAGCAAAAGTTCTAAATGCGTCTTTGGCGTACCACCTTTTGATTTCCTTAGCCACAAAATTACCCCTAATGGTATTTTGCCGTCTGAAGAACGAATTAACGCCATTAGGGAATTTCCAGCTCCAAGCTCAATCAAGCATATTCAGCGATTCATCGGTATGATAAATTACTACCACCGATTTATACTAAAGCTTGCTGAAATACTCGCGCCTGTTCACAGCCATCTGGTCGTACTTCTACGTAAACCCAAAACGCCTAAGAATTTCTCTTGGACTGACGAATGTCAATAAGCATTCACGTCACTTAAGGCAGAACTTGCGAAAACAACACTTCTTGCACATCCACTGCACAGTACTGCAACAGTATAACAATGAGTGTTGGGAGCCATTGCGATTTTTCTCAAGGAAATTATCGGATGCTGAAAAGAAATATTCTGCATTCGATCGGGTTTTACTCGCAATCTACCTGGCTGTTAAACACTTCAGATATTTTGTCGAAGGTCGGGACTTTACTATTTTTACCGATAATAAACCTCTGACTAGAGCAATTCAGTCTAAAACTGAACGTAATCCGAGGCAAGCTCGCCACTTGGATTATATTAGTCAATTTACCACGGACATTCAGCATGTTCACGGACATGACAATGTTGTTGCAGATACACTCTCTCGCACAACAGACAATGAAACGGCCGCAGTCGAGACACGATTCGACTTAAACAAAATTGCAATTTTACAAAAAGCTGACCTAGAACTTCAGAATTTATTTTCTAGTTCCGAATGTTACTCTGGTTCATCAATGAAACTGGCGCTTTTTCAATTGCCTGGCCTCGAAATCATACTTTACATAACATTCCGCATCCTGGTGTCCGTGCTACTCGTAAATTGATTACTGCTCGATATTTTTGCCTAGTATGAATAAAGACGTAATCCAGTGGGCTCAGTCTTGTTTATCCTGCCAATGTGCCAAGGTTCAACGGCATACTAAATCTATCCATGGACAATTCCAAATACCATTTGGTCGTTTTGAACATATCCATATAGACATCATAGGACCACTTCCTCCATCTAATGGATATTCATACTTACTTACTTGTGTCGATCGTTTCACTCAATGGCCCGAAGCCTACTGCATGACTAATATGTCAGCTGCAACCATTGCCTTGACTTTCGTCAATAATTACGTTTCACGATTCGGCGTGCCCCTTAATATCTCTACTGAACGGAACGCAGTTTGAGTCCAAGCTTTTCGCAGAGTTAACAAACTTCTTGGCTCACATCGTATTCGTACAACGGCTTACCACCATCAAGCCAACGGCATGGTCGAACGCTTCCACCGGCAACTCAAAGCCGCATTAATGGCCAAAGGAAACACGATTAACTGGAGTTCGGAAATACCCATCGTATTACTGGGGATCCGGGCAACAGTAAAGGAAGATCTGAAGTGCTCACCAGCTGAAATGGTTTATGGACAAACCATCAAACTACCAGGGGAGTTCTTGAGAGACATTTGAAGAGACGAGAAGATGACATTTCTGTTCCTAAAGCACTTGCCGACTGCGATTTTGTGTTTGTAAGGACAGGTAAGGTTCGCGCAGGCTTATCCACTTCCTACGAAGGCCCGTTCGAAGTTATCAGACGCCTTCGGAAACAATGTACCGTCTCCTCAATTAATGGAAAGAATCAAACCATTTCAATTGATCGGCTTAAACCGGCTTACTGTGTTCCACTGATGCAAAATCAGTTCATCGCTCACATAAACATGTTCGTTTCGCAGCCGAATTAACTTTTCTTTAGGGAAGGGAGCTCACTTGCGGGGGAGTCCTGTAGCGACTCACGCATCGATTTATAAATTAATTATGTATTTGTTGCTATAAATCAATATACGTTCGCCACCACATACACATTGGGTTTGCGCACAAGATTCTCTTAGCGTAGCTATTTGCATTTACCACCTAGCGGAAAACATAATTGAACTCTAAATTATATTTTGTGATAAGTCTCATATATAAGTGCACATTTATTGAACACGAAACCCCACAAATCAATATTTTCTTATGGACAGATTCAACCATCGTACTTGATTGGCTAACATCACATCCCCGCCGCTGGCTGACATTTATTACGAATCGCACATCTTAAATACTGTCGTCATTTAGTCGAGCACATTGGCGACATGTACCTGTAGCGGCTCATTCATATTTTTATATAAACGAAACATTTATTTATATAAATTAAATTCATTTTGCCACTACAATACGGGGTTAATGCATGAAATCTCTTTTGCGTGACAACTGACATCTAGCAAAAAGTATCTGGTCAACAGAAAATATAATTCGAATATATTTTCCTCTGTGCTCCATCTCGGTTGCGTAAATATAGCCAGTAGAAGCTGTATAAATCGCCGCTGTAAAAGGGCGAACGGTACGTATATTCCCGATGATTATTCACCTTCACAATTATAATTAAAACACTCTAATTGTTCGAGATAATTTTAACAATTTTAATTTTATTTTGAAGAAACGAGAAATATCTCGATTTATTATTTTTAAAACTAATTTACAAAAGTTTTTTTTTGTCACTAGATAAATTACCACTTGTGTAAATCCAAAAAAAATGGACGCGCAAAATATTAACGCGAAAAAAAAATAAACAATATATAATAATGAGCCGTGTTTACTCGGCTGCACGTAAAATACTTCTGTGTGTATTAATGTTACCAACAATAAAAAAACCCAACACCAAATTGTTTTGTTTCGGTGAAAGTATTGGCTACATGATTTGGTGTTGGCATACGAGACGAATCGCATACCAGTCTTCGTTGTGCTAACGCAACCGAGATGGAGCACAGAGGAAAATATATTCGAATTATATTTTCTGTTGACCAGATACTTTTTGCTAGATGTCAGTTGTCACGCAAAAGAGATTTCATGCATTAACCCCGTATTGTAGTGGCAAAATGAATTTAATTTATATAAATAAATGTTTCGTTTATATAAAAATATGGATGAGCCGCTACAGGACTCTTCCGCAAGTGAGTCCCCCCTCCTTAAGGAAATGCTGCGAACCGAACATGTTTATGTGTCCGATGATCTGATTTTTCCTCAGAGGAACACAGTATGCCGTAAGCCGGTTTGAGCCGGTCAATTGAAATGGTTTGATTCTTTCCATTAATTGACACGGTGAATTGTTTCCGAAGGCGTCGAATGACTTTAAACGGGCCTTCATAAGGAGGAGATAAACCTGTGCGACGATCACCACAAAATCCAACCGATGGTGTATCGAGAGGGCTTCTTCCAGACGAACTTAAAAAAAATGTTTTATGGTGGAACGGACCTGAGTGGTTAACTAAACCAGAGAAATTTTGGCTGCCGCAACAAAGGGATTATGCCAACTTTGATTTCCTAACCGAATTACGTCAACCATCGAATATGATCTTCGAAAACTTAATTTCCAAGTGTGCCTCGTTCCATAAACTCCAAAGAATAATAGCCTATATTCTCTAAGGTTTATTGCAGGGTCCAGAAAGCAAAGGTCAATTAGAAGCAACTTCTTATTCCTAACCAGGGAAGAACTGTATGAAGCACTCTTCAAGATATGCCGATATATGATCAACCCAACTGATTGGCAATCTGCCAAAGTATCAATTAGATCTGGTACTTCCACTTTTAAATTTGTTGGTGTAAATCTTTTAATTTTTGGTTGTTTAATCCTGTGCGTTCTCCGGGGCTTACCTATATTGTAATATTTTTAGCTACTTTGATAGCTACTATTGACACTAAAGGTGGTAACTGTATTTCTTTTCATTGTTATTACTTTTTTTCCTCAGTAATAAGAACCAACCTAAGAAATCATACATTTAAATTAAAGGTAATGCTTACAGATGACCCACGACCAAAGACAAAATTTCGTTTTCTTAAAATGCGATGTAAGACGTTATTATGTTTAAAATCTCCCAAAATATTCCGAAACTACAAAGAATAGTGCCAGAAGATCCCATTAAATGTTTTAACTACGATCAATAACCATATGAAAGTAAAAGGGTGCTACATGCTTCCTTGTCATCCTAGTGACACAGAGGACCCAATGCAAAGCAGGTTTGAGGGTTCCCTATACTAGTATGTGAATAATTAATAAAGAACACTAGATTTTGAAAAACGTTCCAATTTCTGTCAATATTAGAATTTCTATAAATCATCAAAGCGGGGATTTGGGTGGCAGCCCCCGTTATCTAAGTAGGTGTAAAACGAATTAAATACTTTTAAAACTTTTAACTCTAGTCCTTTTTTGCGATTTTTTTCTTTGTCAAATTTTGATTGTTTGTCCTCTTTGTACATTAACAAAAATATTAATTACACGATGAACATTGTTCTATTTTCGTTTGTACTTATGTACCAATCAATAAGTTATTTGGAATCACCCATTTTCGAAGTTAATAAAATATTGGTACTTGCATTTATATTTTTTGCCATTCAGTTAAAACTATAAAACCAGCCCACACACATTCAAGTTAAATGAAAAATAAAAAAAAAAAACAATTTCACAAAAACGTCATGTTCATTTTCGAGAATGGAACGTTTTTCCAAGAATATATGCTTCATCTCTGTTTATCTTCATCTCAACTTATCACAAAACAACAACAACAACAAAAAAACACAACGATTTCAATGCAAATTAAATTTGAAAAATCAAGCCCATCTTACACCCATCTACCTAATCTCATTTTCAACCACACAATTTCATATTACAAAGACACAATAAAAAATTTGTTTTTTGATAAGATTGATAAAAATTAACAATAACACGATTTGTGAACAATAAACAAATTTTGCTGCCGGGAACACAGCAGATAAAATCATCCAGAACACTTTTAATCTGTTTGTGCGTGTTTTCGTTGCTTTACATATTTAAATTGTTTTTTCCCTCTTTACCATAAAGTTTTTTAAATTTGGTTTATAACAAAAAAAAATGTTTTATAGTTCATTAAATTTTGGTATAACAACCGATTTATGATGGTTTGTACTTAGGATAATAAAACATAAAATTATTTTTAAAAGAGCTTTAAACAATAATTTCAGTATTTTGGATGCTGCTGCCAATTCTCATGAATAACTTATGATTATATTATTCTCTGTTGGATTAACGACAATGTCAAAGTTTTTTAAAATTGAATGAGATAGGGCCGCGACATTGATAAAAATAATTATGGCGAACCCAATAAACCACTGTAGTACGCGCATCATAAATATTCGAAATCTCTCGCCGAACATGGGTTAATTTACGAACATTTTTTAAATTTTATTATTAAAAATTATTTTGTCTATTTGAGAACAATAAAAATTTTGTGGTCTGGAGGAAATCAGTTTTCATCTGTTTATTTTTGCGTTTTTCATTTTTTATGAATCGTAAAATTTTTGGTTTTATTGAATTGCCGCAAATTTTTTTACGATCCAACACAATTTATAAATAAATGGCCCGCATGAATAACATTTCGAATCATTAAGTTAATAAACATTTTTTTTTTGGTTTGTTTCAGAAATGCACTCTCACAGTTTTTAGACAACAATAGAAAGTCAGATTCGAATTTAAAACGAAAAAGGCGCAGTTTCGATGAAAATGTGATTTCGGGAGTTTCGACAGAATCGGAAGGTATGTAGAACTTATTACAATCGATTTATGACTTCAATTATTATTTATTGTATTTTTTATAGGACAAGGACCTGCGGTGGAGTTTTTCCATCCAAAATTACGACATGAATTAGAGAAAAAAGATTCTGAAAAGATGAAAAATAGTGGAGCAAAAGGTGCTGCACCTGGTGGTGATCATTGGGTTTGGCTTACAAGTTATTCAAGAATACCGGTAAGTAAATTATTATGTATTACAGGGAGCTAAGAACTATAACTATGAACTATACCTGACTTGGTCATTTGAACTGAAAGAGAACAATCAAAATTGGGTGAATCGATAAGTTTTTTATCATTCAGTTTTATATTGGATATCATGAGTAGCGTGATTTTCCGAGTTATCTTATCATTAAAAGCATTGTAACAGCCTAAACGAGTTGCTGTGCCTTCTCGTTAAAGTGATGGGCTAGAGGAAACCTGCTGTGGCTGCCCATTAGTCTGTTTAAATTTTACAAACCTACAAAATTATTTTTTACTAGCCTTGTCTTGCTATTGGCCATAAAGCTGTTCCAGCAAACCACATGAACATGGGTGTTAGGGTTTGCAAAAATCCAGGTTTTAGGATTTTTCAAACCTGAAAACCCGGATTTTTGCATACCCTAATTTTGAATAGAATTTATTTTGAAATATAAATCCGGGTTTTAAGTAAAAAATTCTGGTAAATCCTAATGGGTGTTGTTACAAGCGACTTTCAAAATGAATGAATTAAACGGATTAACTCAGCTCTCAACATATGGAGAAAATTGGGCTAGTTCAATGATTTCTGGATAAACTTAATATGGCCAAGTGGGATGGAACTTGCCTATTGCCCAACCGGAATCAAACAATGCCGAATACAATGCCAAAAATCAAAATACTCCGCCTTTTTTGCTTGAAACAATACTAACTCAAGGTCACTGTGTACGGAAAGGTGAAAGAAATTTCAATCCAACTTCATCCAAAAATCATTTTTGAATCCAATTTCCATAGTACATGCTGAATTACATCAAAATCGGATAAGAAATGGTCAAGTTCCACCCTAATTGACACTATTCCAGAACTTCATACAAAAATCAATTTAGAATCCCATTTCCATTATACATGCTGGATTTCATCAAAATCTGATAAGAATGGCCAAGTTCCTTTCTAGTTGGCCATTTTCCAGAACTTCATCCAAAAATCATTTTAGAATCCAATTTCCATCGCGCATACCAAAATTCATCATCATCGGATATGAAATAGCCAAGTTCCTTCCTAGTTGGCCATATATCAGAACTTTAAATATAAAATATAAAATATAAAATATAAAATATAAAATATAAAATATAAAATATAAAATATAAAATATAAAATATAAAATATAAAATATAAAATATAAAATATAAAATATAAAATATAAAATATAAAATATAAAATATAAAATATAAAATATAAAATATAAAATATAAAATATAAAATATAAAATATAAAATATAAAATATAAAATATAAAATATAAAATATAAAATATAAAATATAAAATATAAAATATAAAATATAAAATATAAAATATAAAATATAAAATATAAAATATAAAATATAAAATATAAAATATAAAATATAAAATATAAAATATAAAATATAAAATATAAAATATAAAATATAAAATATAAAATATAAAATATAAAATATAAAATATAAAATATAAAATATAAAATATAAAATATAAAATATAAAATATAAAATATAAAATATAAAATATAAAATATAAAATATAAAATATAAAATATAAAATATAAAATATAAAATATAAAATATAAAATATAAAATATAAAATATAAAATATAAAATATAAAATATAAAATATAAAATATAAAATATAAAATATAAAATATAAAATATAAAATATAAAATATAAAATATAAAATATAAAATATAAAATATAAAATATAAAATATAAAATATAAAATATAAAGTATAAAATATAAAATATAAAATATAAAATATAAAATATAAAATATAAAATATAAAATATAAAATATAAAATATAAAATATAAAATATAAAATATAAAATATAAAATATAAAATATAAAATATAAAATATAAAATATAAAATATAAAATATAAAATATAAAATATAAAATATAAAATATAAAATATAAAATATAAAATATAAAATATAAAATATAAAATATAAAATATAAAATATAAAATATAAAATATAAAATATAAAATATAAAATATAAAATATAAAATATAAAATATAAAATATAAAATATAAAATATAAAATATAAAATATAAAATATAAAATATAAAATATAAAATATAAAATATAAAATATAAAATATAAAATATAAAATATAAAATATAAAATATAAAATATAAAATATAAAATATAAAATATAAAATATAAAATATAAAATATAAAATATAAAATATAAAATATTAAATATAAAATATAAAATATAAAATATAAAATATAAAATATAAAATATTAAATATTAAATATTAAATATTAAATATTAAATATTAAATATTAAATATTAAATATTAAATATTAAATATTAAATATTATATATAAAATATATAAAATAAAAAATAAAAAATAAAATATAAAATATAAAATATAAAATATAAAATATAAAATATAAAATATAAAATATAAAATATAAAATATAAAATATAAAATATAAAATATAAAATATAAAATATAAAATATAAAATATAAAATATAAAATATAAAATATAAAATATAAAATATAAAATATAAAATATAAAATATAAAATATAAAATATAAAATATAAAATATAAAATATAAAATATAAAATATAAAATATAAAATATAAAATATAAAATATAAAATATAAAATATAAAATATAAAATATAAAATATAAAATATAAAATATAAAATATAAAATATAAAATATAAAATATAAAATATAAAATATAAAATATAAAATATAAAATATAAAATATAAAATATAAAATATAAAATATAAAATATAAAATATAAAATATAAAATATAAAATATAAAATATAAAATATAAAATATAAAATATAAAATATAAAATATAAAATATAAAATATAAAATATAAAATATAAAATATAAAATATAAAATATAAAATATAAAATATAAAATATAAAATATAAAATATAAAATATAAAATATAAAATATAAAATATAAAATATAAAATATAAAATATAAAATATAAAATATAAAATATAAAATATAAAATATAAAATATAAAATATAAAATATATGATAAAATATAAAATATAAAATATAAAATATAAAATATAAAATATAAAATATAAAATATAAAATATAAAATATAAAATATAAAATATAAAATATAAAATATAAAATATAAAATATAAAATATAAAATATAAAATATAAAATATAAAATATAAAATATAAATAAAATACAGTAATCTCGCGATAACATGAACAAAAAAAAACCAAGGAACAACTGTTAAAATTTAAAATTTTGCCAAATGAATTTTTTTTACTGTATGTAAGCATTCATTCCTAACTTTCATTTCGTTTTTCTACCAAGAACCATACGCAAGGAATATCAAAGACAAAATTATGCAAAAGTGCATTTTAGCTAATAAGCAATTTTTTAATCACGATAATTTAAATTTCGATCATAGAGTAAAGTTATAGTTGATTTATTTGTTTTAGTGCTCTTACGCAAAAATTGACTTTGGGTATCAGACACAACTGGATTTGATGTAGGCAACAACAAACACACACATTCTAGAAGGGACATTTTAATCGATTAAACGTAAATTTCGATAATTACTATAAAGTTTAAAATTATGTACAAAAAATTTCTAAATTTATTATTAGGTATAATGTGTAATTATTATTATTAGTACCAAAATTTGGTACCTATAATATTTTAATTAATTAGTTCCTACATATTATGTAAATATTTATTTCTCTATCGATTCAGGTAATTAATAGTTTTCTCTTGTTTAAAGGAAATTATCACCTATCGTCTTTTCATTATTAAATATTAAATTAATAACTATTTCACTGAATCTACGAAGATGTATGTGTTGCTAGGCTACACCTTTAAAATTACTTATGCATAAAAGTACTTTGAATACTGTTTTCAGTACTAAAAATAATTGATACTTCATACTTTAATGAAATACACAAAGGAAAAAAGTCTAGCCATATTTAGCTACACAAAATATTTCATCAAAATTTTCAATCTACTTAGATATTTTAAAGATTAAAAGTGGCTTTGTTTAACTTTCAATCTTTGCACGAGTTACGTCATCGACGTCACCCCTCACCACAATAAGAACAACAAATGACTCGGCTCAGTGATTTTCCATTATTTGTTACTTAAATATGTTATGGCATATATTTGCGAATAGTAATATGAAATTTTAATTCAATACCAATTGCCTAGAGATAATTATTTTCTATATACAATAAAATGAAAAATGTGATAGTTATTTACGTCATAAGGGCGGTAAATGAGTTGTTACAGTACTAGTTCGACGTTTATTAATAGTTTAGAATTTTTTACGGTAACGTACAACGAGTACAACGTTTTATTTCATACTACATGAGACATTAATTCGATTTTTCCATTTAAAATTAAATTTTAAAGTAAAAACATAAGTTTGAAATTTAAAGAAAATCAATTCAAATGATTTTCAAATTATCAAATTACCCTAGATATTTTTTTTGTTTGGCTTTATATTTTTCTGTACGGTAATGGCTCGTTTTCCGGACACTTTTTTCAGTACCGTGACGAGTCATTTTCCGGACTGAAATCAATCACGTAAACATTGATTTTCGGTATAGTATGAAATAAAACAATGTAAAATAGTCAAGTAGTTGTTACACGAATTTTCTCAATATACGTTTAAAAAAATTATCTCGCTGTAGCTGTTCTTGAGTTGAAAATGCCAAATTGTAGAACTAAATCTTTGAAATAAAAAATCGTTGATTTTAGTCGAAAATATTCATGTCAATCACACAGCCTATTTCTATTAATTGTATGGAGCATGCCTTAGTACGACATTCTTTAGTGCTTCTATTTCTCTATCTTAGTTCGAATAGATAATCAATATTAATAAATGAAACAATTAAAACCAAAAGCCACATATTTACAAAATCCATAACCAGTATTCAATAACGTATTATTTTATGCATATTCGTAAATATTATCTTTTGTTTAAAAACCTAGCGCATGCACGAAAAAACGTAAATATTATCTTTTGTTTAAAAACCTAGCGCATGCACTAAAAAATTCTGACCTGGAAAAATATTATTATTAATAATTTAATCGAAAACTGAATTCAGTACATCCATTGTGCACCGATTTTGCACAGTTTTTATTTTATTTTTGCGAACTATACATATGTAATCAACATTAACCTTTGTTGTAAATAACCTACATGTTAGAATAAAAAAAAATGATATACCTTAAAAACATGACTCCCTGGTCAGGACAAAAGACAATATTTTCTTTTGATTCTTGGTTAAAATTTTGTTGTTTGCCCCGCTTGTATTCATGTATTGTCTTCCAATTTTTAGATCGCAAAATAACAAACGTCGCAAAATTATGAAGAAAAGCTTTTGTACGTATAACTTATTATTATATTATGTAGTATGTATATGTTATATTTAGCCGCACACATACACACACAAACACAGACGATGATATATAAATGAAAATATTAAGAAATAACCAAACGAAATAGGATTAAATGATTACAATAAGGAGCTCAAAAAAAATATTAAAGAGATGAATGGGATGAAGATTGTAATAGGGAAAACTTGATTTATTTCCCAGCATATTTTTTTGTGCGATTCCTTTCGTTCGCGTGATATACAGACATACATACGTATATTATTATATATAATAATAACGTTTTAAGTCAGTGATTTTCAAACGCATATTACTCGAAAGAGTTACACAAGAAAAATACATGCACAAAGGTTGTAAATCTGTGATAATATCAATTGAAATGTTCGCAACAACAAAGAAGTTCAACCATTTATGAAAAGCTTTTATTGGCAAATTTAAAAAAAGAACACAGAAATTTTTCAACTTTTCATTTTTTTATTAGTACCTTTACCATGTTAAGATGTATTAGTGATGATTTATGTGTAAATACGACAATTAACGTACCAAAAATATTTAGGAGTTTAAATGTCGGCCGACGTTTAGACTTTAACCCCAAAAAAAAAAAAAAATAAAAATTATGAAAAATGTTTGGGTTATGGAATGTGGGCGATAATTTTTCAAAGGATTAGTGTACAGACTGTCGCTGTATTTTTTTTATTTTTTATTGTAAAGGGTATAATTGTTGAGAGTAAGACGATTTTCAGTAATGATGAAGCACGACATTATTACTTCTATTGGTTGTTAATGATTTTATTTTTAAATTGCGTTGGATTACGATTTAATTTTTTAATAACTGGGATATCATACCGAAATTTTGTAAAATGGTTTTATGGTAAGGTAATCAAACGATCAATTCTATGAAATGTCTAGAATAATAAGTAACCGTTGTTCAAAAACTAAATGTAAAGAATGTGAATTGGTATACCAAACAAATCCGTTGAATATAACGTTCTATTAGCTAAATAATTTAGTGACTTGCAATTTCCACCTATTTGAAAAATTCTAAAAATAAAAATGTGATATCATTGATAAAGCATAGAAATAAATGATAATTATAGTCGAATTCATTAGGCATAATATACGGTTGGCCTAACTTAGAATAAATAATTACCAAATTTAATTCCATTTTTATAAAACTGTGTTTTATAAAGAAAAACCCACATTCATAATCTTTCTATACGAAATTTAATTGGACGATTAAGTAATTATTTTATGAAACAATCAATAACTGCAGAAAAGCGAAAAATATTTACCCACTATTAATGCAACTGAAGAGGCAATATTAGCGAAGGGAGAATATTTATAATTTGCAGAAACCCCGGTGGAAACCTATAATAAACTTATGGGATATAATGATACGAGCGAGGTTCGAACAAACTTTGCGAATTATTAACCTACTTTAATTCTGTTTGTTGATATTTATAATGTTAAAAAATACGTATCTAAAAAACTAGTGTCTCGAGAGAAAATCTTTCAAACAAAATGCGCCACAATTCGATTTGCGATTTCACAATTATGACTAAGAATTTTGTGATTTATTATAATGTAAGTTATTTAAATTTGTTAATTATTGTGTAAGTGACCTTACTTAACAATTTTATTTAATTTTTATAATTTTTGTTTCCATTTTATAATTTTTTGTACAGAATTCTTGAAATATCGACTTTTTTATATTAAAATTATTATTTAACAAATTCAGTAAGGAATAAGTATTAAATAAAATTTTTTTTTGGCTGAATACATGTTGTATAACATAATTTAATTATATTCGAAAATAATCAGGCGTTTATATAATTATATATACTAATATTTAAATTTTATATTTTATGTTTTATATTTCATATTTTATATTTTATATTTTATTTTATATATTTTATATTTCCTATTTCCTATTTTATGTTTTATATTTTATATTATATATTTTATATTTTATATTTTATATTTTATATTTTATATTTTATATTTTATATTTTATATTTTATATTTTATATTTTATATTTTATATTTTATATTTTATATTTTATATTTTATATTTTATATTTTATATTTTATATTTTATATTTTATATTTTATATTTTATATTTTATATTTTATATTTTATATTTTATATTTTATATTTTATATTTTATATTTTATATTTTATATTTTATATTTTATATTTTATATTTTATATTTTATATTTTATATTTTATATTTTATATTTTATATTTTATATTTTATATTTTATATTTTATATTTTATATTTTATATTTTATATTTTATATTTTATATTTTATATTTTATATTTTATATTTTATATTTTATATTTTATATTTTATATTTTATATTTTATATTTTATATTTTATATTTTATATTTTATATTTTATATTTTATATTTTATATTTTATATTTTATATTTTATATTTTATATTTTATATTTTATATTTTATATTTTATATTTTATATTTTATATTTTATATTTTATATTTTATATTTTATATTTTATATTTTATATTTTATATTTTATATTTTATATTTTATATTTTATATTTTATATTTTATATTTTATATTTTATATTTTATATTTTATATTTTATATTTTATATTTTATATTTTATATTTTATATTTTATATTTTATATTTTATATTTTATATTTTATATTTTATATTTTATATTTTATATTTTATATTTTATATTTTATATTTTATATTTTATATTTTATATTTTATATTTTATATTTTATATTTTATATTTTATATTTTATATTTTATATTTTATATTTTATATTTTATATTTTATATTTTATATTTTATATTTTATATTTTATATTTTATATTTTATATTTTATATTTTATATTTTATATTTTATATTTTATATTTTATATTTTATATTTTATATTTTATATTTTATATTTTATATTTTATATTTTATATTTTATATTTTATATTTTATATTTTATATTTTATATTTTATATTTTATATTTTATATTTTATATTTTATATTTTATATTTTATATTTTATATTTTATATTTTATATTTTATATTTTATATTTTATATTTTATATTTTATATTTTATATTTTATATTTTATATTTTATATTTTATATTTTATATTTTATATTTTATATTTTATATTTTATATTTTATATTTTATATTTTATATTTTATATTTTATATTTTATATTTTATATTTTATATTTTATATTTTATATTTTATATTTTATATTTTATATTTTATATTTTATATTTTATATTTTATATTTTATATTTTATATTTTATATTTTATATTTTATATTTTATATTTTATATTTTATATTTTATATTTTATATTTTATATTTTATATTTTATATTTTATATTTTATATTTTATATTTTATATTTTATATTTTATATTTTATATTTTATATTTTATATTTTATATTTTATATTTTATATTTTATATTTTATATTTTATATTTTATATTTTATATTTTATATTTTATATTTTATATTTTATATTTTATATTTTATATTTTATATTTTATATTTTATATTTTATATTTTATATTTTATATTTTATATTTTATATTTTATATTTTATATTTTATATTTTATATTTTATATTTTATATTTTATATTTTATATTTTATATTTTATATTTTATATTTTATATTTTATATTTTATATTTTATATTTTATATTTTATATTTTATATTTTATATTTTATATTTTATATTTTATATTTTATATTTTATATTTTATATTTTATATTTTATATTTTATATTTTATATTTTATATTTTATATTTTATATTTTATATTTTATATTTTATATTTTATATTTTATATTTTATATTTTATATTTTATATTTTATATTTTATATTTTATATTTTATATTTTATATTTTATATTTTATATTTTATATTTTATATTTTATATTTTATATTTTATATTTTATATTTTATATTTTATATTTTATATTTTATATTTTATATTTTATATTTTATATTTTATATTTTATATTTTATATTTTATATTTTATATTTTATATTTTATATTTTATATTTTATATTTTATATTTTATATTTTATATTTTATATTTTATATTTTATATTTTATATTTTATATTTTATATTTTATATTTTATATTTTATATTTTATATTTTATATTTCATATTTTATATTTTATATTTTATATTTTATATTTTATATTTTATATTTTATATTTTATATTTTATATTTTATATTTTATATTTTATATTTTATATTTTATATTTTATATTTTATATTTTATATTTTATATTTTATATTTTATATTTTATATTTTATATTTTATATTTTATATTTTATATTTTATATTTTATATTTTATATTTTATATTTTATATTTTATATTTTATATTTTATATTTTATATTTTATATTTTATCATATATTTTATATTTTATATTTTATATTTTATCATATATTTTATATTTTATATTTTATATTTTATATTTTATATTTTATATTTTATATTTTATACTTTATATTTCATATTTTATATTTTATATTTTATATGTTATATTTTATATTTAATATTTTATATTTTATATTTGTTGTGAGTTAGGCATCATTGAATTTTGAATAGCGGTTTTCGGCGAATGAAACACTGTACTTTTCAAACTCAAGCAACTTAAATCAATAAAATGAAATTTCACACTATTGTTCTAACATGCATGAATGCTTTTCATGAGGTATCCTGCTACCGATACCATACAGAACAAAAATATTTAATTCTGCTTCATATATCGAAGCGAATTAAACCTGGTTTTATTACCATATCATTTAAAGATTTATTTTCAAGTGGCTAAACATTTTTTTGTCTGTTGAAAAAAGATTTTTTATATAAATTTTTATTTTCCATTTTTAAAACAGTGAATAATATAGACATATACGGAGGGTTTCAATTTATATGTATGTAATAATCACAGCCAGAATCGGCGAACACTATCATGCTGGTAGTGCATGATTCGATTTATTGCTTTAAAGGAAAGCTATCGATACCCCTCGTATTTGTACCTATGTACCAAGCAAGGCAACCAAAAATGTACACAACGCTTTAAGGACAGTTCAAAAAGTTATCTATTATGAAATTTATCGGAAAATTCGATTCGACTGGAATATTAATATTCTTCGGTGCTTCGGTAAATTTTTTTCTCTGCATTGTGGTGGAATGATTTCTGTTAGTTACTCCTGCTGCTTTCACAGTCAACAATTACGAGAAAGATCGTAAATCCACAATATTAAAAAAAAAAACGATTACCCATGCATTTAATAAGAATGACAGACCAGCGAATATGCATTGTTTTTGGTTTACGTCTGTGGTTTAAGTAATATAATTGCTTATTGAAATGGAGCAAAACAGTGATAATTTGGAAAATTACTTGTGTGAATAGCGTAAGCCGTGTACTACGGAGTACGGGTATACGTAGAAAAAAATTCCTATATGAAAACATCAACTTGTCAATTCATGAACTAATAAATTTTCCGCTACAAACATTGCTATTTTATTACACCAATATTAGTTCATTCCTCAATGGTAATAAAAATAAATTTTCTTAAAATGTGTGAAGGTATACTTTTGTAGCTTGCCATCAGACATAAAATAATTAGGCCGCCTCTTTAAAACGAGAGTTTTATAAATTTGTTGCTATTTATAAAAATGAAGGTAGTTCCCGCATTTCTTTACATTGAAAATTTGAATCACAATGTAACATTATGATTGCATGCTTTATAAACGCGAAAATAATATTCGTGCTTAGTTCATTTGAAAACTTCCCCCAAGAATTTGTTCGCGCATGCAACCTGTCTAGGATACATATCAAAACCACAAAAAAAAAAAAAAAAATTATGATTCAACCACAAACTTTTATTTGACGACATGTGTCTTTGACTACACCGCTTAGTATCATAACGTTTCAAGTTCAATCACATCGTTAAAGTCTGGTACAATAATTTTGATTTATGGCCACGAATATCATCACACATTATTTTGAGTATAAGTAATATGCCTACGTATTTAGTTGATGTATAGTTCAAAAATAATTTATCAATCCTCCGTGGTGAGACACAAATGTATGATTTATGGCTAACACGATTTTCACATTTTAAGATGTGTTTGTAGAGTAAAGAGAAGTGATGTTTGACTTTTTTGACATAACGCAGCGCTACTAAAAAAAAAATTCTCGTATTTTTTTTTTATAACCGCACCAACAACAATTCCCACTGGGGAAAACTGTTTGCCAAAAATATTATTACGTTCAATTAAAATATTAAATGATATTTTTCACCCCATTATGGCCTCTATTATATAACAAAAACCCGAAAATCTTAAGGAACAATTTATTTAATTTTTTTTTTTTGCCATAACAATTAAATTATGTAAATTAAGTTTTTTTTTTTGTTTGTGCTCTCTACTTGTGAATGTTTGTTAAAACAGTTAACCGTGAAATTGTGTATACGTAAGTATATTGTATGAGAAATGCCAACAAGAGGATGATGTTCAAAGTAGAATTTTTGTGCACAAAGAAAAACTAATTAATTTAATTATATCCATATAACAAGAATAATTTTGTCATATTCAATTTAATTTAAACGATGATGATGTTGATGATGATGGTACAGAAAAAAATAAGCACAAGAAACATACAACACTGATAATAATTTTTCGGTATATATGCGGAAAATATGAGATATGCTTTGCAAATATGATAATGTTAACCATTGTTCTTCTCATTTTTTTTTAAATTTATATCTACCGTTATTATGTACAGTTTGCCACTATGCATTTCTAAACGAAAATATTGAAGGGATTTATTTACGGATTAACACGAGAAGAGATTAGTTAGTGACGAGAAGGGGTGGATCGAAAGTACTTTTAATTAATTCGCAGGAAGGATGAAATTAGGATGTTAATTCGTTACTATATCATGTTTATGTGATTTAATTTCATCAATTTATTTTTTTACTGGAGCATAGGATGACTTATCAGCAGGAGACAAAAGAAACTGATTAATTATATAAAATAAGGAAGAGCAACGCACTTGATAAGAAAATTAATAAATTTTTCCTTTGTTGTATCTGGATTGAGAATGTTTTCATTTTTTACTTTTTGTTTTGCAGACATATTAAAGTCTACAGAAGGAATTTAAAGTTGGTTCATGACATAAAGCTGGTAACATTTTTCTTTGCTTATTCGAATACGGAATATCAATTGCGAAAAACGGAAAAAAATATTTGCTAAAAATGTATGAAAACTATTTCGCCATTTATTAAAACGCTTTTATCTTTCGGGTTAGAGTTTACTTTTCTACTTCTCCAGCGACAGCTGGTTACATCATTAAATATTAGTACTACGAATAAAGAGAGGCTCAATATATACGCTGCAAAAAGAAAGTTGGCATACCATCCGCGTAGTTAATATAAAACTGATTTCAAGACGTATTAATCACATAACGACCATAAATATCTTTAAAAAATCTTTTATCAAACCAATTTAGAAATGCAAATTTCAATGTGCTTATGAAAAGATAGATTCGAGGTAAAAGTTATACCTAGAAAATAAAACAAATTGTTTTGAAAATTTTAGTATTGTTCGCATAAATGATAATGGCGAAGTAACTCGGTCAATTCCGAAATGACCGCGTTGAAGGACACCTGAAGAAACATCAATCACTTTTGAAGTTAAACTACCTATTTTCAACATTTGAGTTCTAAATTTCAGATAAGGCCTAACCCAATCAACTGGCAAAAAGTTACAATCCAAGAAGTCAAACAGTTAACAACATTAAATTACTAGATGAATTTATATTCAGTTTTAATATTTGTTAAATAATAAAAAATGAAAAAAAAATTAAAATGTTAGGAATAATAGTGGTAAATGATAATATTGTACATGTTGTTGCACTGATTTCTCGTAAGCCTTGATTAAAGGCTTACGAGAAATCAGTGCAACAACAAGGCTTACGATTAAAGGCTTACGAGAAATCAGTGCAACAACAAGGCTTACGAGAAATCAGTGCAACAACATGTACAATATTATCATTTACCACTATTATTCCTAACATTTTAATTTTTTTTTCATTTTTTATTATTTAACAAATATTAAAACTGAATATAAATTCATCTAGTAATTTAATGTTGTTAACTGTTTGAGGAGTATAACCCATCGGTTAGCTCCAGGTTGGTTACTTCATTAATTTACCTGTCCTAGTTCTAAATGAGTCGTCAAGATAGGCTGCAAACAATGCAGTTTTTTCTTTGGCACTTCTAGCCCAAGTTCCATCGTCATTCTTGACAGGAGCTATTTGTACCTGTAGGCCTTTCAAGACCTTTATTTGCTTTCCAAAGTTAATAATTAGTATCCTTGTTGCCAGAAAGGCCAGCTAGGTATTCTCTAGAATATTTGTTCTTGATTTCTTTGATAAGCATTTTTAATTTGTTGCTTAAATAATTAAGTCGTGATTTGCTTTGTGGTGCTCGATGCCCCTGCCAGATTTTTCGCGTTTTCCGTTTTTCTCTAACCAGATTTCTCACTTCTACTGGATAGTTGATGTGATTTTCCGTTTGATTACGAGTAGGAGGAGTACTGTTTGTTTTATTATTAGTTAACCTAGGCAAAATTTTTTTTTTGATAATGGTATCACTGAGTGTCATAATAACAGGCGTGTCGTCAGACGAAATTCCTTCACGGTTTCCGACTACTACGTAGTTTACAGATATCCCTTTTGTTACAAAGAAATCTATCAAATCTGGTATCTTATTTGGATCCGCTGCCCAATATGTTGGTTTACCTCCAGACAGGAACTCGCAGTTTAAAGCCCGACCAGTTGAAATAGCTTTTTACCGTTATGGGTTGTTAATCTTGATCCCCAATCTGTATTTCTAGCGTTAAAATCTCCTCCGATTATGAAGATAAACCCGCGAGCGATTTGAGTAACGTAACATAATTTTCTTTATTCAGATTATACCGCGGAGGACAATATATTGAAGATAAGTTGATTATTGATTATTTAATCGAATATTAATGGTGGGTACTAGCATAATTTCTTTTTCAATATTTGCTCCTTCGTAATGTTTGATGTTTTCCTTCATAAATATGGTCGAACCTCCACTCGCTTTTCATGATGGGTGGATGGCGTGGTAGCATTGGTATCCTCAAATTCTAACGAATGAATCTTTTGTCAAATGAGATTCTGAAATTATAGGCGTATATCTATCTTTTCTATATTTAGGAAAATTTCTAACTCTGGAATTTGTTGCAACAGCCCATGTGCATTCCAATTGGCGATTCTGAATGTGTTATTCATCTTCATAGATTAGTACATCATAGAAATTATTCATCTTCATAGATTAGTACATCATTAATTGTTTTTTGCTTATTTAACCGCTTATTGAAAGCGTCGAGGCTTCTTTCTTGTTTTAGTATCCTTAAGTTTAAGGCTTTTATTAAAAATTGTATTAGGCTTTCACCGTCTTCCTGCTTGTTTTCCTTGAACATTTCTGCGTGTGATTATCCTTGGGATTTCTTACACTAAGGTATCAAGCCTGTCGATTTTATAAACGCTTCTATTCAGACTCTCATGTTAAGGACTGCCCCAATATTGAACATTTTTTCCACTTTTTCTTTGCTGTTAAAATTAAGCATAAACAATGGAAGCCTCCTTTTAATAATGTTGATTCCTTGATCAGTTACGGTTTTCTCTTTCTTTAACATATTTATCGCATCCTCTATTTTGACGCCCTGGTGTGTAGGGTCTTCCATTATAACCTGCTTTGTACAGGTTGGGTGAAAACCTATGGCCATCACTTTGATCGGACGATCATTTATGTCCTCTGTCAGCTTTGCAGCCAGGGCTCTGAAACTTTCAATTTGTATTGATTTTCCAAATATTATTGTTCAGTGCTACAACTCTGTATTCTTTTGTAGTCACCGATTTCATTAAAGATTAGATAGTGTTCACCGTATTCAGTTACGTCAATAATGTTGATTGGTGGTGGTGCCTTTTCCTTAATTTTGGTAGGTTGGTTTTTCTGAGCTGGTATATTTTGCTGATTTTAATTTAATATACTAGTTTGTAAAGTGCGGCTTGCAGCTACAAACTCTGGGGAAGATTTCGCCTACCTTTTTTTACAGGTATTTTCTTCCTGTTCGTTTTTAGGATCCAGTCAGTTTCTTCTCTTAATTCTTCTTCGTCAGTGTGGTACTCTGTAGCACACTGTCCTTCTGGTTTCTTGGGATGCAGAGCATTTTTCTCATGGAACTCTGAAGCATCTTGTTCCTCAAGTTCCTTTGATTGTAAAGAATTTTTCAGTTTCTCATTTTCTATCTTTCGTTCATTAAATCCGATGTAATTTTTTCAATATTACACAGTTGTCTGCGTAGTTCTGCATTTTCTATCTCAACATTTCTAGCTGAGAATGCTGGTAATCTTTGCACTATGGAACTTCTTCCAAATGGGTTTTCAGGGTTCATCACCTCTGAAGTATTGCGGTTATTGGATATCGACGACTTAGAACTCTATGCTCTCCCCTCATAGTCGCCGGCACTGTGAATCCGTGTCCCTGCGCCGTTAGGTTTTCTCGTTTCGAGTTCCCCATATTGGTTATTATATTCAGGGAACCACCCTTGGCTAGTTTCATCTACCCGCCGACAAGTCAGTTAGAGTTTCCCTATCCGCCACCTGGAGATGCGCCCGATGGGAGTCTAGCAACTCTGCTCGAGATTCCTAACATTGTTACATTGTTTTAACCTCAATGAAAATATTTCAAAGATGAAGTTTTCCATCTCATTGTTTATGTTAATAGGAGTCAAATTGTGGTCAACATACTTCCATACAATAGTACAAAACACGCTAATTCAAAACGCCATGTTTCAAAACACGATGTGGTACAAAACGAGATATGGTACAAAACGCGGTAATTTTTTAAATTTTTTTTGACAAATTTGTGGATTTGGCCGATTGGGATGAAACTTGTTTATTTTTTAACCGATTATGAAGAAATTCGTCATGTGCGGTGGAAATGTCTTTTCAAAATGATTTTTTGACAATGTTCTAGAATATATAGTAGGGTAACTTGGGTATTTCTTAATCGATTGTGATTTAAACGGCATATAATACATTACGGCATGTGGTACACTATGGCATATTTCAATATGGCATATTTTAAAACTTGGCATATTTTAAAATCCGACAATTATTTTGAAAAGGGATCCTAAAATAAGTTTGTCAACTTAAAATTGTAAACCTACAAAAACTAAAAGTGATTTTTTGAAATTTTATTAAGAATTTTTTTTCCGAAAATATAAGTGCAATAAAACATCTGCTATACTGTAGTTCGGTAAAAAAACAACAAATATTAAAATCTGGATTTCCCAACATATCTTCGTAAACAAAATAATCCGTAAAGAAGGGAATAAACCCAATCATTACAAACATAAAATAAAAAATCGAATTATTAATCAAATAAGTTAATTAATTACGTTGCTAATTATTGATGTTCGTTGAAAATTTGATCCATATATTAGCAAATAATTGTATTTAATGAAAGATGAATTTAATTAAAATTAGATTTACATAGAAATTGATTTTTATTAGAAGAATAAATTTAATTTTTTAAGTGAAGGGAAATTCTGTTAAGCGAAAGAAAAGGGTTGGCTACTAAATCTAAGGCTGCTCTTTTTGGTGAAGGAGAATTTTAATTTAAAGTAAAAAAAAAAATGCAAAACTGGGATATGGGAAATGGGAGCGTATCGAAATACTTAGATTTCAAGAAAGTAAGATTCTTCAAAAAGAGGGATTTTGATAACATTAAGATTTCGAGAATTAAGATTTCGATACGCTCCCGAAAGAAAATTCTGATAACTAAAGAAAAATTCCAATAGGTGAAGGACAATTTAAGTAAATTAAAAATATTTCGACTAATTGGAGGAAAACCTTGTTAGGTATGGTGAAGGTTTAAAGGAAAATCAACAAACAAAACAAGAATTAAAAAAAAATACGCCTCCAGAATTTTTCTAATATCATTTTTTACCCCATTTTATGCCTGCTAGTTTCAGGTATAATATTCACGGAACGAACAAAAATGTACCTTGCCCTACAAACAAAAATAAAATACATCTGGCCAAAATGGTGAATTATTCTTAAAACACTATTCTATTGTTTAAGCAAAATTGTTAAATAAATCTATAATTTGAATTTCGTTAAGAAAATAACAAAAAAATTTAATTCAAATATATTTTAAAAAACTTAAACCATTTTTAGTTCACCACAAATAGTCTAATCACTTTCCACATGTCCACATTCCAAAATGTTATTAAAAATCATTTTAAAATTGTATTTGCTTACACATCGCGTTTTGAAATATCGCTTTGTGAAATATCGCGATTTGAAATATCACGTTTTGTACCATATGACGTTTAGAAATATCGCTGTGGAAAATATATGAGCGGTTGCAATTGCGTGTGTATGATAGATAGGGAATCCAATTGTTGGCAAAAATGTGATTCCGAAATTTTCGAATTTGAATGCTCTCTATTCCGAAATTCCAGAATCAGTTCCGGAATTGATTTTTTATTAAATAATCTTTGATTCAAAATTAAAATTCAAAATATTACAAGAAACAACCAATTTTTATCTCATGATTTAATAATTAATTGATTGAAAAATCAAATTTTTCCTGTTTTTCTGCTTTTTCTTTATTAAACCTAATACACCGAGGGTTGTGTTATTTAGGCAGGCTGGAGTTTCAGTGGCGATATTTGCTGCGGTTAAATACGCTATTTTAGGCTCAATTATCTCAAAATTGAATATTTTTTCGCTTTTAAACTTTTGCTGTTACAAATTTAATTCAAAAGACTAGCAAATACTAATTTTCGTAGATTTTGTAGATACTCTTTTGGGATATGTTTATTTTTTTTGTTTGTTAACAACTGATCAACTCATATATTTTATCTTGACACAACTTTCCCACAATCAATATTCTCAACCAAGGTTCAAAATTATTGAATTGTTCAGATAAATCATCACTGTCGGACCTTGAATTGTTCTCATTAAATTTATACCGGATTTGGAGACACTTTCTCGATTTGGAATGAATAATGATTTTCCTAAAATTTAAAATAGATAATTAAAATCAATTATGTAACTTAAAATATTTTAAAAAATTTTTACCTATTTTGTCAATCTATTGTTATGTAGCCAATTTTTGAAGTTCATGCTCAAAAACCTTGAATTCTATTTGGATTTTATTTTTTATTTGTATAAACAAATCTTTTACCGCAAATCTAAAAGTAGAACAAATTAAAACGTTATAAGAAAAAGCGTGCAATAGTGATGGATTCCACAAAAAATCTTGAACATTTCGTGACTACCGTTACTGACGCCACGCATGTCGAAGATACGAAAACGCGCCTTTACCCGCATGCACAATCTCTGTATACTAAATTCATTGAAGCTGAAGACCAAGTTATAACAAGGACCCCAAATGAAGAAAGAATTTTAATCGAATTTGAGGAAATGTACTACGAAGTACTTTAAAAATTGAATGCTCGTATTAGGGTTGGAAATCTCGCTTTACATGCTGATGAGACTCAGCTTAACCAAACGATATCGCAATTTAGCACGGATTTAAAATTACCTCGAACAAATATTCCTCCGTTCGAAGGTAATTATAAAGAATGGCAAACATTCTTCCATTTAAAAGGTGAAGCCTATATCTACTTAAACATTTTTCTATAACAGAAGCTAATTAAATATATGGAGGCTTGTCCAAAACTCAAGGATCGTTACGACAAGAATAAACATATAGTCAATACGTATATTCATTCGTATCTGGACATCCCCACTGTTAAATCTGTAACATCATCTTCATTGCGAAAACTAACGGATCAGTGCGATGACGTTACAAGAGCATTGCAAGCTATGTGACCAGAAACCGAATTACGTGACCCTTGGATTATTTTAAGAAGAAAGCAATGATGAACATCGAAAAATTGGTGAATTCATAAAATTTATGACGAGTAGATGCGACGCTTTGGAAGCTTTCAAATCTAATACACGACCATTAGTTTCCAGAACATATCCTTCAAGGTTAGTGATGTGCTGACGTTTTGTTAACGTCAAACACATTCGTTAGCTGATTATACAGTATTCAAAAAAATGAAGATCCATGAGTGTAGGAAATTAGTAAAAAACCAATATCGTTGCTTAAATTGCATGAGTCCAATCCATCCTGTCTTTAAATGCAAAGCCCAACGAAAATGTTCAAAGTGTCGGGCATGACATCATGAGCTCTTACATTTGGACGATCTAAGCTCGAAAAGCCAGGTTGAAGGTTCAACTGGACATAACATGTGTATTGCTGGATCACCACCATACCAAGCTGAGGAAATCAATACCGATACAAAACTAGAAAACTTTCAAATTTCTCAGCATTCGAAAAGGATTAAAACCGCTTTACTACTAACAGTGTTGGTTAATGTCGCCAATGGATTAGGAGGTCAAGAAGTATGCAGATATCTAATGGATTCAGTATCGCAAACATCCATTAAAACTGAATCATGCTTAAGACGACCGCGCTTGCCAAGGGAGAAAACGAAATTACCACTAACTGGTTTAGGCTTATCAAGTGTTGGCGTGGCATCTGGAATGACAAACCTAGTTATTAGTGCCGTTAAGGACCCAAGGGTTCAACTGAATTTACAGGCTGTTGTTCTTCAAAAGGTGATATTACATCTTCCGATGGTCGAAATTGATATTTCCGAATTAGACCATCTGGACAAATCAGAACTATATAGCCGATACAAATTTAATGTACCAGAAAAGATCGACATATTGATTGGATCTGAACATTTCTTCGATATAATGGGACCAAATAAAATTACAAACAGCCTAGGATTCGTACAGGCCCAAGCCACAATATTTGGTTGGGTTATAGCCGGACAGTTTAATCAAGCTACAAACGCTATATTAAACTTCAATAAGTCTGGCACGAATTTTCATGCGGAGTTAAATTTGGACTTCTTACTACGAAGATTTTGGGTAATCGAAGAAGTACCATTCAAGCTAAAATACACGGAGGAAGAATTAGTGTGCGAGAAATATTTTAGTTCCAATGTGAGCAAGAATATTAGTGGACGATTCCAGGTGGAGCTGCCATTTAAAAATACAAATGTCACAATTGGTTCCTCTCGGCACATAGCAGTTTAATGACTATTGCCAATGCAACATCGATTTAAAAGAGATCAGCAGTTTAAGGAAATGTATGTCTCTTTTATGAAGGAATATGAAAGCCTTCAACACACGGTGGTTATTCCAAAGGTTGATCTAGATAAAGGGCGTCACTTCTAGCTACCACACCATGGAGTGCTAAAATAATCTAGTACCACATCAAAATTGAGAGTGGTATTTGACGCCTCAGTCAAGTCAAGCTCCGAAAAGAGCTTAAATGATTGTTTGATGGTGGGCCCTATCCATCAATGGCAATAAAATAAGTAACTAGTAATTTTGAAAGGCATCTCTAGCAAGATTTTTATTATTTTGTTTAACTACAGGAAAAGTAACATTATATTTAATTGCTTTTTGTATGCGGGCTAAATTAGGATTCAAGAATTCGTATGTAAACCAATGGTTACTCACAAAATAATGAATTGCTAAACAAACGTGAAATGCAATAATATCTTTATATATAGTATATATATCATGAGCTACCCTCGGTTACATGGGGACCAGGATGGCCGTCGTGAAAATATTGTAAATAGTTAAAGCAAGAGTTTTGCTTTATTCAATGTACGGAATCTTGAAATTCTAATAACTCAACGTTAGCAATGTAAGAACCTTTGGATCTTAGTTCCTATTAGGTTCTCAATAATAAAGTAATTTAACGCTTGACACAAAAGTTTTACAAAAAGGTTTATTTAATAATATGACTGACTTCAACTAATTGTTAACACTGACTGACTCGACCGATCCGTTTTATTCTTTCTTAACTGTATCTCTCATTTATATTTACGACATTAACTATACATAAACATACACTGAAAAAAAAACATACGCATATACAATAAAAAAGATTATTGTTGCAATGAATTTTTTAATAACTTGGATCCTTAAACTTTGTTGATTGATTGAATAAACACAATGTTATTAGTTTAGAATAGCATTTATTAGAAGCTAACAAATTAATATATCCAATGTAACTATTTATATTTTTTTGTCAAAAAAAATTAATAAATTTTTTAATTAATACAACGCAACACAAAATTATCATTTTGTAACCAATTTGGTGACCTTGCAACTTTTTATTGAATCAATGTACTAATTTAATAGAAGTTTCACTAAATGTTATGCTATGGTTTATATTATTGATGAATTAATTAATTAATCTTACTAATATTTATGAAGCAAAATGATTGATACAACACCTATATTTATTAATTTAAATAACTAATTCATTGGCACAATGTAATAGATAATATTGGATTGGTAACCTCATTTCACGATGTATGAACTTTGTGTTTAAATCAACGAATAAATTAATCAAAACTGTCGCAACAATGATTGGGGGGAGGGGGTTAATATACTTATATATATATATATATATATATATATATATATATATATATATATATATATATATATATATATATATATATATTTATTATCTATATATATATATATATATATTATATATATATATATATATATATATATATATATATATATATATATATATATATATATATATATATATATATATATATGGGATATTATGGTTTTAAGGGTAATGTTTAAAACGCTTGCTTTAATGTTCAACATAAATTTTTTTTATTTTCAACGATATTTTCTCTTATTAATTAATGATTTTCATAAAAAATATCCAATAAAGGAATTCACAAAATAACAAAATAAACCAAAAATAAGAAATTAAACAATAAATTAATGTTGTAAAATTAAACAATTAAGGATAATATAAACCTACGTACTAATGTCATTCAATGTTAAAAAAATTTTAAATAAAGATAAATTGAATTGAATCTTTAATATTTAAATATTAATTAATAAAATTTAGATAAAATAAAATTTTATAATAAAATTAAAAATACTAACAACCAACAAAAATACTAACTTACATTTTCTAAAATTCAACACATATAATTTTAAATTACAATAAGTAACTACATAATTTTTATTTATTTATTTTTTTTTTATTTCGGTGCTAAGTATTTCGTTCAATAAAACATTAACATTCGTATTTTCAATTTTAGCTATTTTTATGCCATTAAATAGTTCCTGTACAAAACAATAGCAATTTGTAGCATCGATAGGATACTCCTAATTGAAAACATGGAGTATTTTGAAGCATACGTCCGTTGCCCGCAAAATATTATTGAATTCGAATCGAACACCATCGAAATATACACAAAGTCTCACTAATTTCTTCAGCGGTATTTCCCACAGCTAAAATTATAGGCTGAATAGGCGCTTGTTTAGCACTTAAAAATCGGAGATGATCTTCAATCTCTTGGTCGTCTTCCCTATATATAAAGAATGCTCTTACTAGTCTTAAGTAGTAAATTTTGTAACCGCCTTCTGGCCCGTGTTGGAGTTTGTACCCATCTTTTTTGTTGGCACTAAATAGCCATGTAATGCCCATAGCAACAACGACAACGAGTCCAAATTATCTGTAAATATATAATTAAACATCACATTATGTTAATGTTTTTAATATATTTATGTCGAGTTTAGGACCAAAAAAACTGACGTAAATAAAAAAAAAACTGCACTAAATCAATTTCTACTAAGTTCCGGTTCTTATTTACACCAGTTTTTTTGTCCCAATACACTCGACATAAGTAAAGTTAAATTTTAGTGTAATGTTTCACTTACTTTTCGAAATATCATTCTCCCTCAAATTGCGTAAACATGGAACAATACCCCTATCTTTTTCGTTTCCTGGTTCTGATAGAAATTTTTTAAGAGACATTTTGCATTCCGGCATTTTAGCAAAATCTCACTAGTTTCTGCAAATAGGACCTTGAAATCCATGTCAATCTGGAAATAAAGAAACATTTTGTTAATTATTATTTTAATACTTCTGCTAATTTAAAAACTTACTAAACGATATCCCGAAATCTGTTTGTAGAATGGATATTTCCCAAATACTGCAGCGGTGTTGTCTATGTGTAATGGCAAGCTTGCATAATGCGGGCAAATTCAAATTTATATAAAATATAATAAAATTCAAATTAATATTTATTTCTACCGCCATGAAAAATGAAAGTTTATTCAGAAAACCATTTACTGCCGTGCTAAATATATTTTATCTAACTACATTTTTGGCTAAATTTAATATTGATGCCAATTGATAGCTAATAATAAACGTTTCATTAGAGTTAAACAAAAATAATAAAAACGGGAGAAACGCATAACAAGGAAAATAGTTTTCATTTTTGCTTAAAATACACTAATTTCAAAACTTTAACATCGATTCAAAACGCATTTTCCGTAATTATTTAAAACATGTTTAGTACGGCGTTATTATACACGTCGATTTTTCCTTTCTAAGATCAGGAAACATGTATTTATATTTTATTTCAAGCACTTTAAGTATAACACTGTAACAATTTTTCGCTTACCTGAATAATTAAGTCTGTGTATATACATTATATATCTATGTATCTGGATAATTGGATATTAACATTTTTTATATTAACTTTTTTCACATAAACACCTTTTCAATTAAACGCTCAAAATTGAAATAAAGACGAACGCTATTATTAGACAAATAAGACAGCGAGGACCTCGATTAGATGAACATGACGCGGAGAAGCAAAAAGTCATTACAATTTTAACACTACAGCTTCATTATTTCAATTAAAATTTTAATGTTGTTAACGAAAATATTTATTAACTTTAATAAGCCTCATTGAATTCATTACCTAATTTATAAAATTCAACAAATAGTTTATAAAGTAATTAAAATGTTATTATTTGATTAATTTTTCCTTTAACGCCATTAAAATATTTATTAAGTTTATAATTTTGTTTATTATGTGTATCAAGGTTAAGCAGGTGGATTTTTTTATAAAATGTAACAAGAGCATTTTAACATATAGCATTTTTGGTGTAATTTATATTTATTTTAAATCAAATTGATACTGACTGATACTGAAGCATACAGGCTATATTTTATCAATTAAAATGAAGATCAATTATTCAAAAAATAACTTTCCGCTTTTAACAACTTTTCTTGGCTTACATAACAGTCGGTATTATCTTAATAAGAAGAAGTGAGAAACCGAATGCCCACTGCATGATTTCAATTTTCCTTTCCTGCAATCACAAAACGAAATCATATTTTTGAATATTGGAAACTAGAATGAAAACAGTCTAGCCGTCCATTCGTTGAATTGCGTCTGTAAAATACTGACGCTAAGACAAATTCATGAGACGCAAACAAAAAACTGATTCAAGCAATATATTATATTGATATTCATATTAAAAATATTTATATTGATTGTGGATTATTTCACTATTTATAATTATATTAAATAAATAAATTATGTTTTTAATTGTATTTATTAATTTTATTTTTAGATTCCTTATTGTGAAATTTGATTTGATTTTTTTATCTTGCGATCAAGATCGATTTCGATATTAAAATATCATCGTCAGTTGGTAATTAGTATAGAAAAAGTAATTACCAACTGACGATGATATTTTAATATCGAAATCGATCTTGATCGCAAGATAAAAAAATCAAATCAAATTTCACAATAAGGAATCTAAAAATAAAATTAATAAATACAATTAAAAACATAATTTATTTATTTAATATAATTAATATATTATAATTCTAGAGTGGTGTGGTACGATAATGAAACATTTATTTACGGAATTATTAAGCACAAGTTCGAAATTAGGTTAAAATCTCATTCCAATTCTAACTCTGAATTTCGGTCAAGAACACCATTACCACCAGACAATTTATTTGGACATTTTATATACAAATCAGATCAGATAATTCGTTGTTATTTTTGACTGAATGAAATTTTTATATAATTTAAGAAATATGTTCTAGCATAATAAGGAGTTAATTCGCAATCAAGACTAAATAAGTGCAATATTAAAACAATAAATACTTTATCGATTCAACGAATTATTCTTTCAGAAAATCATATAAATACGTATATTTAATCTATTAATCATTTAAGTGAAATAAACTGGTGTTTACTAGTTTTTCCTTATTAACTTAGTTTATAAAGTTATTAAAACTTTTATTAACTTCCCTAGATTTCAGGATATCATAGAGAAATCCGTCAATAAATGTCTATTAATTGAATTGACAACCCGGTTATTAATTTATAATCGTGATTATTTTAGAATTAATGTGACCAGTTAATAAATTCATTGGCTCAAAGAATTTTTCTTCCGAAAAATTTAATGAAATGGATTCATTGAATTATTTTTTTCAGTGTACTTATTGTACCGGGTGAAACTAATTATAAATATACAATATTTTCTCCGGTTTAGTCTCAGACCAAATTCATAATATTTTTTTAATTTATTTTAATGACAAACAATTAAAATTCTGGACTGGCTTATTTTGGATAATGGAATCTCTGTGGTTGTTGTCTTAATCTGGATGATCTTCTAAAATACTCTTCTTCTTTATCATCTTGTGATCTCTTTCGTTTCCTAGAAGTGTTCTGCACAGGTTTATCATCGTTAGACAATATCTCAACTGGATGATATTTGTCGGCTAACGTAGATTTCCTTATTTGATTCTGATGAACCATCTTGACATTATTGTTTACGTTATAATGTAGGTAAATTTACTTATTTGCTTTAACACACGCGCTGGATTCCATATTTGAGATATTCTTTAACATGGCTCCTGTACATCACTTTTTCTCCTTTTTAAATTGAATTGAGTTCTTGCTTAAATTTATTGACACCTTTTTCTTTCCCCGTTTACCTACCTCTTTGTTCAAATTTTCTTCTGTAACTATTGGATTAATTGTAGTAATAATTGTTCGTGGTCTGTATTGAAATGGTAGTTCAGCTAGTGATGTTGATGTTGCAGTTGTGGGATAATTATTGTAAGAGTGTAACAGTCTATGTAACTTTTCTTGAAAAGAAAATTTACTCCTTTTGTTATCATAAAAAAATTTTATTGAATAATTTTTTACCGTTTGGACCCTCGTTCTGCTAACCCATTAGATTGCGGATGGTATGGAGCAGTTTTTGTATTGTTAATTTCATTCATTTTACCAAATTCTGAGAAAGCAGATCTATTAAAAGGTGGGCCATTGTTGCTACATATTTGCCCTGGTAATCAAAAATAAACAAAAACACTTTCGTGTCATTTTATCACTTGGGCTGCATTAGATTTATTATTAAGTAATTTTATATCAATAAATTTACTATGTGAATCGACCAGAACAAAAAACGTTTGATTCTGAAAATGGAACAAATCTACATGTATGCCTTGGAATGGAAATTTTGTAGGTTCCCATTTAGAATTAAGCATTTCTTTTCTTACATTTTACGTCTGACTACAAATGGTACAACTTTTCACTGCATTTGCTATATCAAAATTCATTGTTTTTCACCAAAAAATACCACGAGCTATTATCTCCATCCTTACTATGCCTTCATGGTTATTGTGTAATACGATTTCCATAGAAGAGACAATCATCTTGAATTCTAATTTGTTTTGAAGGCTTGAATAATATTTTAATTCTTCTGTAACTTTGTGTGGCCACCCATTTAATACATATTGGTATACTTCTTTTAATATGCCGTCCCTAAGCAAATATTGGCGAACATCTTCCGAGCTTATATAGGAACTTCGTCGGCTAAGTTTAACAGATTTATTGAATCAGTATCCAGTTTTAACGGTAACCGGGATAAAACCTGTATATTTTAACCAGTTATAAATGAGGACTTGCATCTGTAGCTAAAATTATTTGTTTTTGTGGATCATATGCTTTAAGCAGATTATTGTTTATTATTAACAATTTACTTTTTTCAAAACACTGCTGAGACACTTCGCGCAATTACAAAGCAAGGTCTCTCTTTATGAGATAATACAAATCTTTGAGTTCGCTTGACAAGTTCGGAGTAAATCTTCCGTAATAAGTCAACAGACCCAAATAAGATTGTAATTCAGATATATTTTTTGGAGAAGGAGCTTTAGTGATAGCCTCTATTTTTCAGCACTTGGCTTAATTCCTTCAGCTGATATTGTGTGCCCTAAAAATTGACAGATGCTTTGAAACATTTTGATTTTTTTTGGTTTATTTTTACATTATACATACCTACTCGTCCAAGCGACACAACACTTCCCATAATAATTGTTGACAATCTTCAAAGCTAGAACCGGCGATTAAAATGTCATCGAGATAATAAAGTGTTCTGAAGGTAGGTACAACTGCCACTGGCGGAGCCCAATCACTAAACCGCACTGGAACTAGTATACCTTCCTCGCATAGTGACTCAATTTCTTTTTCGGCATCACTCCGTGTGTGATATGGTTATAGGCCTTATGATGAAATATAGGAACCTCTTCTGATTTTACTAGAATTTCCGCGTGAGGGATTATTTCCGTTATTTTAGGTATTAGATTTCCTACATTAAGAGCAAACTTTTGACTTACTTGATTAATACAAAATAAATTTCTCCAATTTTTAAACAATTTGTCCATCCAGTTCCGGCCTAATAAAGGTAAGCTATCTTTGCCACTTGGCTTTTTAATTTTTACCTAAATTTTCCTGACTACATTTATATCCTGTTACAGAAGAAAATTAACCAATTACATTTTTTATTTTTAAATGGCTAAACTGTTTAAAATACTTATCTAAATTTTTTACCGATGAACATGCACCTGAATCCACTTCTATTGTAACCGGTTTGCCTTCTATTGACTATTCAATGGTAATTGAAGTACTACTTCTATTTAGATCAGTTTCCATTTGTTTAAGCCTTAACGCCGAAAATTGATTTATTGACCCTTTCGATGACCGACTTGGTGAACTTTTGACCGATCTTGATTTACTATTTGACTCTATTGATCATTGACTTGTTGCCCTCTTGCAACATATTCTTGACGTATGGCCAGTTAAATTACAGTTGAAACATGCCCAATATTTAGCAGGAAAAATATCTGGATTATGGAATCGGCCACATCTATAACAGCATTCCATTCCTGAACTCTAAGGACTACTATGACGTCTAGGACTTCTGGTATTATAAGATTTTTGACTTCTTCAACTTCTTGAAGTTGATCTTTACTTGAAGTTGATCTGTACTTGCAATTATCATTATGACTTGACCGAGATTGGCTCACATAGACACTATAGAATAGAAAGACGATACTTTAGGCTTAGTATTTTAAAGGACTATTTCGCTCATCAAGTAATCCGTTTTTAAAATTGTTGAATGATCTTGCGAACGTTCTAGATTATTGGTAAAGATTTACAAAAATAGTTCAGAACTCATAACCACAACGAAAGCTATAAATTTAGATGCTACATGTTCAATATCATTTATTTTAGAACAAGTGCTTACATCTCCATTAACCGAAACTAGAAACTGTTTTAAGTGTTATCCTATTCCTAATTTTAGGCCAATATTTTATTTGCCCTTGAAAATGTTTTTCACTTCAATCAGTTTTCACTCACTAATTTGCAAACCTCAATAGAATTCGAGAGCTCAAATTGTCCGATATGCCAAGGATGTAGAACGAAACATTATTTTTCAAATTACGGTATTGTTATTGTCGATGTCAAACCAAACAATAATATTTACAACATTAAAATAAGGGATATTAGTCAACATGTTACCTTATTAAATGATAAATTTCAATTAAAAGGAATTAATACATTTTGAACAGCTGAATGTAAAAAATATGCCTGGCCAGTTTCGTTCTTTCATCAAGCGATATAATAATACGTGGGAACTACATGACGATATGTTGCGATTCCAATGGAAGTAAATTCGGCAACAAAGATAAACCCGGGAAATTTGATTTACTCCAAATATTAAATCAAATCAGGTGGCTCTTCTTACTAATCAGTAATTATTGATAATTAACAGCCGGTCGAGATATTGCTAATAATTTAACAACGATATAGTAAACTGTAGTACTAATATAGTATTTTCATATACATATTTCAAATTATGTACGGTTTTTGTATGAGCCAATCCCTCCAAGATCACAGCCTTATCGTGACGGAGTGGTTTGCGCTTAGTAAAAAAGGAGTTGGCAATAACAGACAAGGCTACCCATACTGGAATGGTAACTATGGAGCTATCTGAACAAATTGTGGTCACCTTTATGTGGTCATATTATGTTTCCTTCTCAATTTTGTTCTCTTCGTATTGGTAATATTTGAAAATTTGTTATCAGAGCCCAACCCTGAATTATTGAATAACACTTACCGATTTGGAAAGCCTAAAGTATCCTCTTTCTATACTATATAGTGTCTATGCTGCAAAAATATTCCGCTGAGCTGAAATTGTTGCTACATAATTTAGGATTTGCTACAGACAATGATGAACAAACAAAATGAAATGATTTTTCGCAATGGTCAAAGCATTTTAATACATTACTGTGTATGTTCCAATGTTACAAGTTCAAAATGTTTTTAAAACCATTTAATATTAGTCTAAAATTTAGGTATAACAAATTAAAAATTGTACTTAGCCGCAGCTTGTTGTAAATTTGATTTAGTTTATCATAGGTTAGTTCCAAATCACATCATTAATTCAAAAAAAAAAAAAAAAAGAAATGTAGATCACAATTTCCACTTAAAATAAATCAATAAAAATAAAAATAAAACGAGATGTAAAATTTTAACCACTGTTACCAAAAGAACCCACAGTAACAAAATAAAATTGCAAATTAATATTTACGATGTTGACTGATCGGATGATCGCAATCCAACCATACCATGGAAGGACTGATTTTGAATGTTGTGTGGTTAAAAAGTCACTCTTTGGTAGAATAAAATCATACTTGAGCAATATGGTTCCTGAGTTTGTTATAAATTTATAATTATAACATGAAAAAAATTTCGAGTTTATTTTTTACGTCGAATAGGCATTGGGTTCTGAACCCAAAGAGGTTAGGGGTGTCATAGTATAGATCTGTTAATCGCCGTCACAACTTTTACATTCCTACCCTATCGGAGGAAAATAATAATTTTGGTGCGCTAATTTTATCGACTACCTAGTATTATAATGATATCAATTTTGCAGAACTAAGTGAGAACTGAATCACGTTTTTTTTTGTAGCAAAGGAATCAAATGTTTTTCTAAGAAATTTTAGTTGAGCTATAATACGTTCCATGCACAAAGCAAAGTAATATTCAACGTTATAATTTATCGCCCACCACCCATAGACAAAAAAAAGAAAATCTCTCCATTTACCAGGAAAATATTATGCCATAAAAGAACATTTTTTTTAGTATTCTGCTTCAATAATCGTTTTAGTTTTTCATGAATACATATAGTATAGAATATAGATGTAGTATGTATAGTTGTTGGCGGTGTGGTGCCTTTATAATATTATTGGGACACTATCTATGTGTGTCCATATGAAATTTTCCATTTTGCTATTGTTAAATTTTCTTTTCGTCCACACAAAAAAAAGTTTTACAATTTTATTTATTTTTTTTTTTTTTTGTGTAAAATAATAGAATAAGTTTTTTTGGTAGGTTTTTGTATAAAAAATGTCTAAAACAAAAGAGAATAATATAGAAAAACTAAACTCTTTATAGAAATGGGCTTAAAGTTATTTTTCCAAAAATTTTCCTCAAAATTAAAATAAAACTTATTTGGTTTTCTTGTCGGTTGCTAATGTAAATGGGCCAAAAATATTGTTGTTTGATCATAGTTATGTCATAATATTTATGGAGAGTTAAATGGAATATCTAATTTTAAGTTATAATCATGAAAAGCTTAAAAAGTTTCTAATATACTATAGTACCATTACGTATTCATGAAATTAGAATAGTCTAACAAACTTTTGACCTAGGAAATGGTTAGGTAATATTGAGTTATTACTATAGTTTAAGCTAGACGTACATACATTGTTATTTAGTAAAAATAAAACACTGGCTCAGAACAAACTGTCATTGATTCCGGTTAATTTTGGGGATTCGCTCTACAAAATTTAGTGAATAGTCTGTGCATAAAATAATAAAAATACAACCAACATTTTTTTTATTTTTATTGTTCATGTTAGTTGTTAGCGAAAAGAAATGGGAAAAATTTGGCGAAAATTAAATTCAAATTTAAGACAAACAGCAAAAAAATTGGTTAAATTGAGTTTTATGTTCTTCTCGATGGAAAATATATAAAGTTTCTGGTTCCTGCATATGAAAACACGAGAAAGCTCTTTATTTGCAATAATAAATTTTCATTCAATTTTTCAACTCTATTATTTGACTTTAAAATTGAATTATTTTTTTTGTTTATCTATGTACGTGGATTTAGTATGTAAAGTAAACATATTATTAGATTTCGACGAACCTTTTTTTAAATCATGCTTTATAGTATATAGGATATGTAAAACAGTTGTCAATATTTTTATTTATGTTTGCTTTTAGTATGATGCAATAAGTGGATTTTGTCGAGCGACCAAAGAATATTGTCCGCCTGGGCCTCCAGGATTACCGGGTATGGTTGGTGCAAAAGGATCACGGGGCGATATTGGATTACCGGGGCCACCGGGTGACGATGGAAGAAAAGGTTCATCAGGGCCTCGAGGACCGAAAGGTAATATTAATAATCCTTATTCAAAAGTATGGTTTACACTTAAAATGTACAAAATTATTATTTAAAGGCGAGCCTGGTCTTCCCGGTCCCAATGGTATCGATGGGCGGGACGGTTTACCAGGTGAACCGGGATTGGATGGAATAAACGGTCGAGCTGGAGCGGATGGAATTAACGGCAAAAATGGAAAAGATGGTGAAAACGGCAAAAATGGATTGAATGGACGTGATGGCCTTGACGGTAAGATTAATAAAATATACAAAATAAATTCATTCATTTTCGGTCACATTTTAACGATTCCACTTCAATATCTTTGAAAAAAAAAATCTACCTAGATTCTTTTCGCGCTATATACCGTTGTTAACAACATAACATCTCCCCAAATGCTACATTAAAAAACTATTCACGTAACTGTAATCACATTCTTCATATCTTTTTTTATGTGGTGTAATTTATGTTTATCGATCGTGTTATGTTATATACGGTTTGGCAAACATAAATTTTAATACATATGACCTATTCTTTACTAATATTATATGTTGACACATTTGTTTTATATCAAAACGTACTTATGGTGTCATTTAAAATAAATGGTTGTGGTTATTACAAGGTAATATTCAGAATACCATATCCATCTCAACCAATCTATTTACTATGTCAGTTTATTACAATTTTTAGCCAACGATTTTATTTAGGTATTCAATTTTTTTAGTTGTATTCGCTCTCAAGACGTCATTAAAATGTTCAACAAAAAATGATATTGACACAGAATGAAACTTATGGGTACAAAGAAGTGAGAATGAATCTCTACTAAATTTAACGTTAAACTAAATAATATCAGCACAAGTTTATGTTTTATGACAAAAAACTTTGACAACATATAAAAATGTTTAAGTGTTACAGTAAATGTAAAACTTAACAACATCCGAATAAAAAATATAAATCATATAAACTAAAATTATCAAAATGGTAAAGTAGATCAGGGTATGCCATCATAGTGTATTTACCTTTGGGGATATTTTGGGTGAGATGAGATATTTGCGCGAAACGTCAAATGGTTTTTATAAATTTTTCCAAATTGCTCTAAAAAATGCAGGTGGGTGATTTACGGCCATTGACAGGCAATCGTAGAGATGAACGACCAGTGGCGTAGTTAGAAATTCGTTGAGAGGGGAGGGGGGGGGATTGGGTTCTTAAACCAAAAATAGTTTCTATAAGGAAATAATGCATTCGAATTTATTTGTATTCAATTTTTTATTAGTTTTTTTATAATTTTATATTGATTCGTTATGACCCTAAGGCCAATTGAGCGAGGACACAGTCTATTTAAATAACCATATCTATGTGAATATTTAATGATGCCAATCCATTTAGTCACTCCTCACCGATTGTATTTCGAAAGTATTTCTTAAGGCGCCTGAGCGTCCTGGAACTCTCTAATTAGAGAGTCCTAGTAAAATCTGACAAATGTTTTGTGCTAATTTTGTTATTATAGGTAGAAGCGTTCAAGATCTCCCTGACCGTCTTTTAAACATTTTAATTAACTTCGCTTAGGTAATCTAATTTCGACTAACTCTGGAAATAGCTCTTCACAGATCTATAAAAACACGGCTAATATTATGCCGCTTTTTTAACATTTATTTTATGTGTATAACTAAAATTAGGTTACATGTATTGTATCTAAGTATAACAGGTAATGATTATTTGCCTTATTCGAATTATAAACGATTTTATGTGGATCGACACATCCCTATGTAATGATTTTATGATATGTAAAAGTTAGGGACGGTGTAAGTCGTCAATAGTAAGTATAATTATAATTAGTACTCACAGATGTCACTACAAAATTCAGTAGATACATTTAGTACCAACAGATGTCACAGCAAATATAAATTTATATATAAAAAAAAAAAAAAATAGTATTCAAAAAAAATTATTTTATTGATCAATAAAATCTATAATTTTACTTAACTTTGTTCTAACATAAGATTTATTATTTAGATTTATAAATTTTACGATGGATGAAGTTGCAGTGACATCTGTTGGTAATAAATAAATCTACTTAATTTGGTAGCGACATCTGTGGGTGCCAATTTTGATTACACTTGCTATGGTTACATTATCGGCCACAAGGCTACTCTGCGCTGCAGATGTTTGAGACAGTTAAGAGCCATTGCTGGTGATCCATTCTATTTTATGGTCTAGGGATTCTAACCTAAAAGAAAAAATGAAATTCGTTTTGCTACTTATTTCTTACCTGCACCATGAAACAATATGTTATTATATGTATATGAAGGTATAAACAGAACCAGAGCGACAACTACTAGCGACGACGATAAAATAACATAACAAACAACATAACCTTAAATCTACATTTTTCATTTACAATATTTTTGACTTATGATATTTGTGTTTGCGATATTTTTGTCTTGCGATACGTACATATGTATGCAAATTTTTTTTTGCTATATTAATCCTTGCAATTTAATTTTCCTTCGAAGAAAACGCTTTCGAGATTTCTGTCAAGCGTTTAATTTGTTTGCTATATTTTTACTGCGATGTCTTGTTGCGATATTTTGTTTTCGATAATAAGGTAGGGAGCCGTCTCGTAGGCATTGGTGGGTGAGAAATTTTAATCTGAGTAGAGATGATCACGATTTTTTTCGCCGAAGTTTTCTTCAAATGCAAGCAAATGACCCAGAATATTTGCAAAAAGCGACGCGTATGAATATTGAGCACTTCAAGCTGTTAATTAAGCTAGTAAAATTAGAATTACAGTAGTACTCCCATAGAAAACCAATAAGTGTCGAATCCAGATTAGTTGTCAGACTAATGTAAGAAACATAAATATCTATATATGAGCCGTTTACTTTGAAAGTGGCTTAAGTCCATATTTTGTTGAAACGAGATAATGAAATAATAGAAAAACAATAAATGAAAAAACATATGGGATTTTGAATTTTCTTATTTGTTGCACAGGTGTTAGAGATCAATTTTTTTTTGTTTTGACAATAAATTATTTACCGTTAGAAAGATTATACTGTTATTTATCTATTGTTATCATTAACTTGATTTTTTTGAAAAATGGACTTAGGCCACTTTCAAAATAAACGGCTCATATATAAAAATGGTTTAAAAAATGTATGTGCGCACATCAGTTGAGAACGGCTGAACCGATTTGGCTCAATCTTTTTCTATTATGTTTGAAATTGCCAGGAGATGGTTCTTACGAAAGAAAAATTTGGGAAAATCCTTCGGAAAAGTCGGAAAATTCGGAAAATCGAAAAATTATGTTTTTGTATAGGATTTGGCGCATAGCCAACCAGATGGTAAAAACCAGATGTTTTGTAGAAGAGAAAAATTGGAAAATCTGAGTGGAAAACTCGGAAACTTCCGGAAAAACCCGAAGAAAATTGAATTTTTTTTCAATGAATTTTTGAATTTTTTGTATGTTTTGATGACCGATTGGGCTTAATCTTTTTCTATTGTGTTTGAAATTGCCAGGAGATGGTTCTTACGAAAGAAAATTTTGGGAAAATCCTTCGGAAAAGTTGGAAAATTCGAAAAATCGAAAAATTATGTTTTTGTACGGGATTTGGCGCGTATCCAAACTAGCGATGGTCTTTTAGAAGAGAAAAATTGGAAAATCTTAGTGGAAAACACGGAAAATTCCGGAAAAACCCGAAGAAAATTGAATTTTTTTTTTCAATGAAATTTTGAATATTTTGTATGTTTTGATGACCGATTAGGCTTAATCTTTTTTAGTTGTATTTGAAATTGCCAGGAGATGGTTCTTACAAAAGAAAATTTTTGGAAAATCCTTTGGAAAGTCGGAAAATTCGGCAAATCAAAAAATTATGTTTTTGTACGAGATTTGGCGCGCAACCAAACCAGATTGTCTTTTAGAAGAGAAAAATTGGGGAAACGAAGTGGAAAACTCGGAAACTTCCGGAAAAACCCGAAGAAAATTTAATTTTTTTTCAATGAATTTTTGAATTTTTTGTATGTTTTGATGACGGATTAGGCTCAATTAGGCTCAATCTTTTTCTATTGTGTTTGAAATTGCCAGGAGATGGTTCTTACGAAAGAAAATTTTGGGAAAAGCCTTCCCGTTTGTGGGTGCACTTGGAGAATGGACAACTTGTCTATTTCACGGAAGCTAATGCAGCACAACGAGCAGAATAGCCACCAGCTACAACACTTACGAATTTTTTCGAAATTTGCCAAAGCGATCCGTTCGCACCAACATTACTTTACTGGGAAATGCCACGCTATTATACTTGGAATCAGTCGACGAAGAAGTTTCAACGACGAAAAAAAAGTCAACCTATTTCAGGATATGTCTGTGTGTATTCGACTGTTGCGCTTGGCCGTGTATATACCGTTCATAAACGACAAGACGAATGTTTCTATCTTCGTTTGCTTTTGTTCCATGTTCGTGATCCTACTTCGTTCGAATCGCTTCGTACTATAGATGAAGTGTTGTGCGCCACTTATCGAGAGGCTTGCCAACGTCTGAATTTGCTGGAAAACGACTCACACTGGGATTCATCACTCGCCGATGCCACTGTTTCTGCGCCGGCAAATCAAATTCATACATTGTTCGCGATCATTATAGAGACATGTCATCCATCGAACGCATTGGAATTGTGGAACAAATTCAAGGACGAAATGGCTGATGATATTTTGCATCAAATTCGCACTGCAACATCGAATTATGATCTTGAAATGAACGACGAGATACGCAACGAAGCTTTGATCATGATCGAAGACATGTGCGTGCTTATATGTGGCAGCTATTTATCGAAATTGGGCATGCCAGCACCAATTCGTCCGATGCACGATGCATTTAATCATGAATTGCAACTAGAGCAAGTGTACGATCGAGATTCAATGAGCCAAATAGTACGAACGAATGTCCCGCTTTTGAATGCACAGCAAAATAACGTGTACGACGCATGGATGACGGCAGTTGACGAAGGAAACGGCGGAATATTCTTCCTCGATGCTCCCGGTGGAACAGGCAAAACATTCCTGATTTCATTGCTTTTGGCCACAATTCGCTCGAGATTTCAAATAGTGTTAGCTGTTGCATCATCGGGAATTGCAGCTACATTGCTGGACGGCGGCCGAACAGCACATTCTGCATTGAAGTTGCCGATGAATATCCACACGAATGACAAGCCAGTGTGCTCAATTGCCAAGAACTCGGCGATGGCCAAGGTATTGCAAGAATGCAAAATCATCATTTGGGACGAGTGCACAATGGCACACAAACGATCATTGGAAGCGTTCAATCGAACGATGAAGGATTTACGAAGTGACACAAGACGTTTTGGTGGAGCGATGATTCTGTTGGCCGGCGATTTGCGTCAAACGTTACCTGTCATTCCGAGATCGACAGCTGCAGATGAACTCAATGCAAGTCTAAAATCGTCGAGTTTGTGGCGCTATGCGAAGAAGTTGCAGTTGACCAAGAACATGAGAGTCGCGTTACAGAACGACTCATCAACTACTGATTTTTCTAAGCAACTGTTGGCGCTTGGCAACGGTCAAATTCCTGTTGATGTTTCGACCGGATTGATTTCATTTCCCTCCAATTTTTGCATGTTTACGACGTCGAAGGAAGAGCTTATCACGAAAGTGTTTCCGGACATCCGCCAAAATTATGTGAACCACGATTGGCTCAGCGAACGAGCAATTTTGGCAGCAAAGAACAAGGATGTAGACAGTCTGAATTACTTGATTCAAAACCAAATTGCTGGGGAAACCCATTGTTACAAATCCGTTGACTGTGTGACCAATCAAGACGAGGCAACCAATTATCCGACCGAGTTTTTGAATGCGCTTGATTTGCCAGGAATACCACCGCATAACTTGATGCTCAAGGATCTGTAATAATCATGCTGCGCAATCTGAACCATCCGAAATTGTGTAACGGAACGCGATTGAGTGTGAAGAAACTGATGAACAACGTGATTCAAGCGACGATCATCAAGGGCAAATTCAAAGGAGAAGATGTTCTAATTCCGAGAATTCCTATGATTCCAACTGACACACCGTTCGACTTCAAGTGCATTCAGTTCCCCGTTCGTTTGGCGTTTGCTATGACGATTAACAAATCGCAAGGTCAATCGTTGGAAGTGTGCGGAATAAATCTAGAATTTCCGTGTTTTTCTCATGGTCAGTTATACGTCGCGTGTTCGAGAGTTGGCAAACCATCATCGTTGTTCATTTATGCGCCGGAGAACAGAACTAGAAATATTGTTTACCACAATGCATTGTATTGATTTGCGTCTGTATTCGATTTAATTCCACTCGAATAAAATACGTTGAATTCTTTTGAATTCCAACTGACTCCAATTCATTTCCACAATGAGAGAAAAAATCCAAAACACAACTCAATTTTCGAAAGACGCCTGAGTTTGAATCGACATTTCATTCACTTTTCAATACATTAGTGTTGAATTCGATGAAAATGGAATGGAATGTCCACTCAACTCAATCATCTATTGAGAATAGAGTTGAGTTGCTTGATTTTTCTATCATCAAAATCAATTTTCGTGAAGGACAAAAGTATTTGCTTGAAACGAAGTAATTTGGGGCGGGACGAAGTTCGCCGGGTCAGCTAGTTATCTATAATTTAAAAACATAACAAAATGTATCTTCCCCAAGGTATCTTGCGCATCCAAGTTTTAGCATGAGGCTTTAAAATGGGAGTTTCCACCGTCCGAGAAATAATATTAGAAACTTGTGATGCTTTAAAATCGCAGAAGGGTTTGAAATCAAGACCGGTATGCCAAATTGCATAGGTGCCATCGATGGCAAATGTGTCAATCTTAAATGTCCGCTTAAAACCGATTCATTATATTTTAATTATAAGGAACACCTTACCATGGTACTATTAGGTGTTTGCGATGTAAACTACTCGTTTACTGCTATCGACGTCGGAGCCTACGGTAGCCAAAGCGATTTCGGTATATTTCAAAATAGCGGTTTTGGCAAGCGGCGACTCTGCCTTTCCCTTAAAAAGTTATTTAATGCGTCCATACCCTGGTAAATATTTATAGGCAAACAAAGAGCAGTGCAACTATTTTTGTGTGTCTTTATAATGCTCACATAATCTTTGGTAATATTTGATATTTACATCTCCAATTCGTTTAAAATTCAACAATTGACTAACCGCCTTAGATGCGACATCCAGAAAGTCTAGGAAATTTGTATGTACGTCGCTTTTTGAAGATGAGGCAATTATTTTACGTTTTTTTGCCGGAGTGGAACAAGCGATTTCATCGAGCCTCACGTCTAGAGCATTATTATCAAAATCCGTTAAATCAACCGAATTGTCATCATAAAAATAGTAGCTCTCACTATAACTTTCATTGACCCTTTCAAAATTTCCAAGAGTGCTAAAAATATTATTAATTTTGTTAATTAACTTATAAATTTAAACCTAAATAATGATTCGCCGCCACGGTGGCACAGTTGTTAGCATGCTTGCTTTAAGCTCCGGAGGTCCCGGGTTCGATTCCCGGCGGGTGATGAAAAAATCACGGGTGGTTAATGTAAGGATCAATGAATTAATCACTCATTATCCGTTGAAAAAAACGATTACGAAACTTCATCTTGAAGCGGCCAAATCCCTCTATGGGATGTAGCGCCAGCGAAAAAAAATAAAAAATAAAAATTCAACCTAGAACCTAAGTTTACCTGAAGATTTGAGATTAACAGCAATCTCTCTCCAAATCTTTCCCTTAATGTCGGATCTCCTATAATTTAAATTTTTTAAATCATATAGAATTGGCTTTGTCCTAACCAGTTCAATTAACTTCTCCTTGAATGGCATTATATTAAATTATAATAAGCAGCAAAATCACCGGTATGTCTTTTGCAAGTTTTGTTTCGATCAAAAACTAATAAATTTACATTAAGGTTAGGAACAAAATGACAACTAAAAGATTTCGGGTAGCAATATAACGAAGCAAAAAACAGTTGGCAGCGAAAAATCGCTGGCGGCAAAAATAGAAATAGATTCTAAAAAATTCGGCAATAATGTCGTCGTAGCTGACGATATTGGTTCTGTGAGCAGCATATGATTTCTGTGTATTTTAATTTGACAGGCGATATCGCTGGTAATTGTCGCTCTTATTCTGTTTAAAACCTTAAAAGACAAACAAATATATGTGCATATACTGTATTAGTTTTCAAATTTGTTTTATTATTATACACGAAGTATAGACATAATCAAAACCTGCTAAAATTCTCTGCAAAAAGACCAATGATTTGTTACTATTGCGGTAAAAATATTTCAACCACTGATTGTGACAACATTGCGTCTCGCATTTATCGCAGATCTCTTATTTTACTAAAAACACGAAAAAAAATAAACTTCTGACGTTTCATTGTATTTGTACAACGACAACATTGGAATTATCAGAAGTTTATTTTTTTTCGTATTTTTAGCAAAATGAGAAATCTATGATAATACGTTGTCTCTGGTAAAACAATCTAAATATCTTTTACGTAGATAATCAGGAACAGTTATGCATGAAGACGTTTACTACTTTATGGCAAAAATACTTGTGTATGACAACCATTTTATATGGCTAATTGACTGTATTTGTTGCGGACAGCGAGACTTTTCCACAACCGAAACTTCCCGGCCCAAGAAGTTACAAACACCAAGGAGAGTTGACAGCTATTAATTTAGTTGGAAACCGTAGCAGCTGAAATTAGGCGTACAGTTTAGCTGTTTGTTTAGTTTGGGTTTTTGTGGAAAATTTGACAGGAAAAGTCTTACGAAGAAGACCTCAAGATAAGTAATGGGCAAAAATTAACTAAATTTTTTTGACCATCAAGTTGTTTGAGTTTTATTTTATTTATTACAAGATTTAAACGTTCGAAATACTAGTTCGTTGCCTAAGGCTTACGATTTCAACAAATTTGAAAATTTAATTATTTTAAATCAATCTAAAGATTGAAAGTGAGAGAATGAAAAAAGCGAAGAAGGAACCAAACTTCAGAGGTACGCGCAAGACAATCAGTTACGAAATTTGAACGGTAATAAGTGTGCCTTATTAGAAATCGCTGTCTTAATCGTGTATTCCCCAGGAGTCCAAGAATAGTGAATTTAGTGAAAGGAAGACCTCGTATGAGCACGAGAAACTTAAGATCAGGGAAACTACTAAGCGAACCCAAGAGCAAAGTGATCGGGATCCTGAAAACTTGAAGCCCACAGAAACTCAAGTTCAAAATGTCATAAAGCGCGGATCAACAAAATTCCAAAGTAACCTAGAGGCGTATCGAATACTGGATGAAGGAGGCAGAAGCTAACAAACAGACCAAAGAATACTGTCAAACATGGAGTATTCTACATAAACTGCTCAACCAACCGCACACAGGATATTAATAATGACAAATGAAACTGTGGTCAGTGTACTGTTAGCAACATCGAAAGGAAAGTGGTAAATGAAAACCTACAAACCTGTGTTAGGTCTCTAAAGTAGATGCATTTAAAGAAGAAGACATTACCTATTGAGACAAGGGACATTCCGACCAAGTCCATGGCATCTAAGATCAGTACACGACATCAGCTGAAGCTTCTCGATGAGGAGAGCAAGATGGCTGAGCAAGAGTTTGAATCAGAAAAATAATTGTATGCAAAACAAAAGGAGATAATTCGATAGCGGCATGAATTATTTAATAATGGAAGCCATAGGGGCACAAGTATACCTTCGGTGTCCTTATGAGAGAAAAGAACCAGCACCGAGAACTGGGTAGACAAACACGCTCATCAGGTACATTTTGAGCCAGTACGAGCACCAAAGATACGTCAGTCACCAGTCAGAACCATAGAAAAACTGAAGAGCAGTGTCAACGGTACAACGAGAGAAGGAAGCTGCCGAATATGCAAATCATTTGATCACTTGCCAAGCAAATTCCGAGAGTTTACAATTTTACATCATTACCGGTCGTCAGACGCTGGACCCTATGCCTAGGTACCGTATGCTGTTACATTCGCAGCTAAAGACGCTGAACTCTATATTGGTAGAACCGATGACTCGAGGATCAAGTTCTCCAGAACGATGTAACAATGCGCAATCGATGAGTAAAGCCGAGGTTGTTACAAACACCGGGAAGCCAATGCAAACCAAAACTGCGACTACTACTCAACAACGAATCTACACGCACTGTCGCACTAAATTATTTGCATATTACCAGATAGTGCCGGTGGTATTGTATGGGGAAGCACAACGTACAGTGTCTACATATGCATTTCTAAACGGTGGATCTACAGCAACACTTCTAGAACGCGATAAATGTCAATGCACAGATGAACGGGTATAAGAAGATGGGTTGACTGAATGCAAGGACAAAGAACATGGTAATTACCGATTTTTGCGGTAACAGACTCTAACAAGCCTGGCAAGATGAGACTCGTGTGGCATGCTGCGCGACAGTCAACGGAATCTCATTAAACTTAAATCTGCTGACGAATCCTGATCTATTAGTGAACCTCGCAGCCGTGTTGTTTAAATTTCGTGAACACAGTTATATTATCAGTGGGGACATACGGAAATGTTTCACCAGATTGGGATCAAGTGGGAAGACAACAGTTCAGCAATGCCTGTGGATCGTCCATAAGAAGCAGTCTCTACATACCAGATGACTGTAATGACGTTTGGGACATTCTGTTCGCCATCTAAAGCCCAGTATGTAAAGAAACTGAATGTAGAGAGGTATCGAGAACATAATATTTGCGAGCCCGTCCTTTATACGCGGCAGTAAAGGCTGTGAAAAAACATTCAGTAAAGATTATTTGGGTAGCTACAGATCTTACAGATATCACTTTTAAGCAAGATTTCTGGATGAGATGGTACTCCGAATACTTCAATCAACTTCAACATAGAAGAAAATTGTCATGAACAGTCAAACTTAGAAGTAGGTGACCTAGTGCTCCTCAAGGATGACAATGTTCCCCCATTAAAATGGTTAACTGGGCGAGTTGTGAAAGTACATCCAGGCAGAGACCAAAAAATTCGAGTAGCCTCACTTTGAGGCCCGGAACAGGTCCTCGTAAAAAGGCCAATTCACAAATTATCACCACCACCCATAGAATCTGACAACAAGATTGTCCTCACCAACAAATCCGTTACGTATTCAACCTCATCGAGAAATGAAACAACGAAGAGTACACCACATCAAAACAGTATTCAAGGAAGAAACAACTTTGCATCTAATATTATTGATACTCGGAATGTTGCAAGTGCTTTTTGCTCTTGTTACGTCGTCAACCACAGTAGAGCCATTGCCATCTAATGCAGGAATTTTTTTCACAACGCCGAAACTGTCAACTTAATGGCGTTACAGTGAAAAATCATCATAAATTATAATTTAATCGGATATTGGGAAGATATCAGATCGTTAGACCACTATGTTAAATATTTAGATGAGGGCTGTCAAAAGGGATGGCAAGCAGATAACCGGTTGAAAATGTGTGATGTAAGAGTACACAACTGAATGAACAAATGTACGATATTACATCACTAAATAACCTACTTACTTCTACTAACAAAGTGTATAAAACCGGGCAAGTGGACTGTATTTTTGTTGGTGGTATTTGGATCGCACCTCACTATAAACACGTATCGTTTATTTATCACAACGACGCAGCACAAATCCGTATTAAACAACACACAACGCACACAAAAAAGCAAAATGAGCAAAACAAGTTATCGATATGCCGAAATAATAAAAATGGCCAATTTATTTATCACAAGGTTTTGTTTATAATATTTTTTATGCGACCGCTTGGGTTCGTCACAGCTCGATTATTGACAACAAAATATATGTACTGTCACTACAAAATAGACTAAGTACATTCACTACAAATTGTTGATTTTTCATTAACTACTTTACCGACATGAATTGTCAAATTTTGAGGTAAACACATAGTATATTTGAGGGTATATTTGAGGTAAACACATAGTAAGCGGCTATAACCAAATTACTCACAATAATAATTTCAATTTAAGGTTTAAATATACAATAAATTCTGGACATTCGACATCCTCCGCCCCGTTGAATCTGGTGATTCAAGTTCAATTATTTGCCGACGTATGACGTTCGATACATATGACGATTGGCTGTGTACGTATCAGTGTCAACAAATCTTTATCTGCAGTTGATTTCCAATTTTGATAATAAATGATTCACTTCAGGTAACAGAAGAAAGAATAGTTTTACTGACTACTACAGTTGATTTACTCGTAAGTATGATTCTCTGAATGTGGTTTTCCATTCTGGTATACAATTAATGGTTGATCCATTTAAGGTGGTTGGACCGGTCATCTAGTTGTCATTTTGGTACATGACAATATGGTTAGTTCTGCTACATGGCTGGTTGGTGATTCGTATGAGACTGCTTCGTGGCAACTGTATATAGTCTTCGTAGTTCTTTCTCCCCTTCATGATTGTCAACGTAATGCATCTTGTTCCCTGGTTATTGGTTTGTTCTCTCTGCTAAGTTATTTGACGGCGGACGACGGATGGGTGAAGATAATCTCGGCGGTAAAACGATGTTCAATGGATTGACATCGTATTTGTGATTGTAGGCTGACATTAATGAATGGGCAATGGACACAATTTATGAATAACTCGTTGGATTTCACCATCTGCGGTCTTTAATGTGACAAGACGTACTCTCCCGTCTGAACCCGGATGTAATTGAGAAACTTTGCCCATTCTCCAACAATTGAGTAGCGGATTTTCCTCTCTAATTAAAACAATTTGACCAATTTCCAAATTTGCTTCATCACGTTTCCATTTCCATCGTTGTTGTAAGGTATGTACATATTCTTTATACCAGCGTCTCCATAATAGTTGCAACATCTTTTGGACTGCTTGCCAATGCGACAATCGGTTATAGGCTATGGTACTAGTTTCAAGTTGCGGTAACGCAACCCATTGTGTTCCCAATAAAAAGTGCGATGGCGTTAGTACATCTTGAACCTCAGGACCACTGATGTACAATGGTCTGTTGTTCAGCATAGCCTCAATCTGAACTAGCAATGTATGTAGTTCTTCCATAGATAAGACCTTATCCCCGGTAACTTTCTGCAGATGTGTTTTTACAGATCGGACTCCGGCCTCCCACAGACCACCAAAATGGGGGGCATATGCTGGTATAAAATGCCATGTTATCTGATGCTCTTTCAATACTGTTGAAACGAATCTGTCGGCATTTTGTGTCACAAATTGATTTAACTCGTCAAGCTTTCGCCTTGCTCCGCGAAAGTTTGACCCATTATCTGAATATAGGTCGGTTACAGGACCTCGCCTTGCTACAAATCGATTAAATGCGCCAAGAAACGCATCGGTTGTTAAATCGGTAACGAGTTCGAGGTGTAAGGCCTTTGTACACATACAGACGAATACACAGCCATACGATTTTCGTGTCCTTTGCCCACGTCCGTGGATTAAATAAGAGTGTAGTGGTCCAAAGAAATCTACCCCTGTTCGATGAAACGGCTTTACTAGTTCAACCCTTTCACGAGGCAAGCCACCCATTTTTTGTTGAATTAGTCGTGGCTTCTGCTTAATACATGGCACACATCGCCGCAATATACTGTGAACGGTTTTCCTGACACCAATTATCCAATATCGCTGACGTATCGTATGCAATAAGTATGACGGACCACAATGGAAGTTTTTAACATGCATATAAACTATTAACTTCTTTACAATTGGATCAAATGACGGTAATATGATTGGATGTCTCTGATCAGTACTTATCGGTGCATTTTCAATCCTGCCTCCAACTCTTAATATGCCGGCATCATCGACAATTGGATCGAGTGTAGATAATTTACTTCCATTGGGCACAGGCTTCCCAGTTGCTAATTTCTGAATCTCAATACTAAAATGTTTATGTTGTATCAATTTAATTACTCGGTCAGTGGTTTCCGACATCTCCTGTTGAGTAAGTAGCCCCTTGATTCTAGTTGTAAATCTTTTAGTCCAAGTATTGACCGCACGCCAAACATACGCAAACACCATGATAAATTTGTTGAAATTCGAATATTTTTCTTGTAGTTCGTAGACGAAGCTTTCCTCCACGCTTTGCTGGCACATCATGTTTATCATCCCCTTTCGAAGCTCCATGGCGCCAGTATTGTGTCGCTTGTCAATTTTAGGCCACTGCTCTTGTGATGATAATAAAAAATTTGGACCGTGCCACCACAACCGGTGTTGTTGTAATTCGCGTGGCGCTAAACCCCGAGTTGCACAATCTGCTGAATTGCTAGCGGATGGAACATAAAACCAATGCTCCCGTGGTAGTATTTTCAGGATTTTAGTGGTGCGATTGGCCACATACACCTTCCATCTTTGTGGGACATCGGATAACCAATCAAGTACTATGCGAGAGTCGGTCCACGCATACCATCGATCCTCTGGAATGCCTAAAATCTGTCCTATGTGCTGTATTAGCTCAGCTACCAATAAGGCTCCACAAAGTTCTAACCTTGGTAACGACACGGTTTGAACTGGTGCCACTCTCGTTTTCCCTGTGATTAGTCGACACTCCCTGACTCCATTGATATTGGTCACCAAATATACGGCAGCAGCATAAGCCTTCGCGCTGGCATCGGAAAAACCATGCAACACGCTGCTATCATTAAATTGGCCTAACCATCGTGGTATTACTACTGACTGCAATTGGGGAACTTCGTCACGTAACTTCGACCATTTTCTGCAGGCTTCTGAAGGCATTGGTTCGTCCCATGATAACTTTAACATCCACAATTCCTGAAACATCATCTTGACCTTGACGATGAAAGGAGATAACAAACCCAGTGGATCGAAGATCCGGCTAAACTCTGATAGCACTATGCGTTTGGTGTAGGTTGGTTTTGCGTTAAGGTTAATCTGATATATAAAATGGTCAGCTTCCGGTTTCCAAGTTAACCCCAATATTTGTGTGCTGTCTTCAGGCTGATTAAAGCTAACGGATGATTCCGACCATGCCTTCTGGTTGAATTTGCTTAATAATTCTTTTGAGTTGGAGCTCCATTTCCTCAGATTCATCCCTGCATTGGACAGTAGATCGACAATCTCTCCGCAAATTCGTATCGCCTCGTCCACATTATCCGCACCGCTCAACAAGTCGTCTACGTACATATCCTCTTTGATAGTTCGTGCTGCATCCGGGTAAGTTGCTTCATCGGAATCGGCGATCAACTGGAGTGTGCGGGTAGCCAGATATGGTGACGGACCCATACCATACGTCACGGTATTTAATTCGTAAATATCGATTGGATCTTCCTCGGTTTCTCGCCATAGTATGCGTTGGTATTTACGGTCGCTAGGATGAATCCATATCTGGCGGTACATCTTCTCGATATCCGCTCCGAATACTACGCTGTGTTTCCGAAACTTTATTAAAATATGATACAAGGTGTTTTGTATAGTTGGACCGACTCTTAATGCATCATTCAGCGATAATCCAGAAGATGTTCGAGCCGACGCATCGAAAACAACCCTTAGCTTGGTTGTTTTGCTAGTTTCTTTAACTACGCCGTGATGCGGGAGGTAGACTGCAAATTCTGGCTCGGAATTCTTGACTAATGACATATGCTGGAGGTCTAAGTATTCCTTCATGAACGACTTGTATAGCTGGTGGAAGTTTGGATTTCGCTTAAATTTTCGTTCCATTGCCAGGAGCCTGACTTTAGCCATTGAAAATGAATCTCCCAGCGGTTCATAAGCTTCAACAAATGGTAGTTTTACTATATAACGACCATCGTTGCCTCGAGTATAGTTGGTTACATAATGTTGTTCACACATATGATGGTCGGTAATTTTCTCGCCTACGCCATCTGGGAATATTTCCTCGGTTTCCCAGAACTTTGATAGTGTTTTGTCTATACTGTCTTCAATCGTGATTGACATTACTGAAGCCACTTGATTGTCGGTTGCTGCTCCCGTCACAATCCAGCCTAACTTGCTGTTTTGTGCAATGATTTTATTCTCGGTGCGTAATTGCCCTTCCAATAACAATGACCAAAAATGGTCAACCCCAATCAACACATCTACTCTTGTGCTGTTGCTTGGACTTGGATCTGCACGCATTTCATTCCTCAGTTTCTCTAATAGTACATGATTTAACGAGAGTGGTGGTCTAATATTTGTGATTGTTGGTGCTATGTACGCGTGAATGGATAGTGTAAACTCCGAAGGAAAGTGTGGTTTCAATTGGAATTGTGTACTCCCTCTTGTGTGCCCCACTCGTTGATCGCCCAAACCTCTTACTGCCAAAGAGGCTTCTCTTCGACTTAAACCTAATCTTTGGACACAGTGCTCCGAGATGAAGGAAGACTCTGCTCCAGAGTCCAGTAGAGCTCGACATAATTGCCATTGTCCAGTACGATCCTGTATTTTTACCAGGGCGGTCGGTAATACTGACATGGTTGATAATGGTTCGGGGCCGCTCATAGCCATTACTAATTGTGATGATGTAGTTGGCGTATCTATGGTAGTTGATTTGACCTGTACTTGCTTATTTCGGTCGGTTTTCTCTTCATCTCGTTGATTATATTTGGTTGGCCCGTTTGTTGCGATTGGTTCAGTCGCATCATGGTGAGTTGATTCATTTTGATCCGCCTGATGAATGAGTGAATGATGCCGTCGTCGGCAAATCTGACAGCTTCGACGTGATCGGCATTCCCGTACTGTATGATCAGCACCCAAGCAATTAAAGCACCGGTTTGACATTTTGATTACGTCTTTGCGCTTAGGAACTTCCATTTTCCGAAAGAGCTGGCACTGGTACATTTGATGGCTATTTGTGTTACATATAGGACAGCTAATTGATACTGTTAGCAACGATTTAATGTTGTGTGATTTAGACCCGGTGGAGACCCTTGGTACTCTTGGCTGTTCTTCTGGTTTACACTGGTATTCTAAGGCATCCGCTCGATTGGTTATAAATTTAAGAAATGCCTTGAGGGTCGGATAATCTTCGTCAACTGAATGTTGCATCCATAATGTCCGAGTAGTGTCATCGACCTTTGTGACAAGAATGTAAAGTAGCCACACATCGCGCCCCATGGCTTCATCTCCTAGTCCTTGCAATGCACGCACTACTTCGTCCGACACATCATACATATTTCTCAAACCATGAGCGCTTGGTTTCGAAATACTTGGCTGATCCAAAAACATCTGAATAAATTTATTCAAAATATGGCGCTTGCGGTCGTATCGGTCCTTTAATTTGTTCAACGCCAGGATGTAATTGGCTTCGGTAATATCCATGTGGCGGATTAATCGTGCTGGTTCTTCCCCAAGCGAATTTACCAAGAATTGGAATTTTTGCACCGGATGTAGATTGGTGCTATTGTGTATGGTCGTGGTAAACAATTGGTAGAACGTTTGCCATTCGGTATATTGGCCGTTAAATTTGGGTACTCTTAGTCCAGGAAGCTTCACTTCTGGTGTTACCATTCTACTGCCGCTCATTGTCTCATTTATCGGTGTATCGATTGCTCCAATGGTGATGCTAGTGCTTCGTTCCCACTCGCTCAATCCAGCTATTAATTCGTAATACAGCTGCTCGATATTATCATATTGTGATACATCTTCCGGGTTGAGTGCGAAAATCTTTTCTTCCACATCGATAAATTCTTGGAATAGGTGTTCGGTATGTTTTAAGCGTACTCGCACATCATCTAATTTTGCCGTAATTGGCGATAAAGTATTGATATATCCCTTTAATTTTGTGAAGCTGCCTTTGATGCTCGATCTTTTGCGCGTTAATACATCTATTGGCTGCGACATAATTACAAAACTCTTTCTGCACTTTCACAACACTTGTCTGGTTGAACAAAATTTAACAAAATGGCGGTGGATCCGGCTCGAAGGACCATGTATAAAACCGGGCAAGTGGACTGTATTTTTGTTGGTGGTATTTGGATCGCACCTCACTATAAACACGTATCGTTTATTTATCACAACGACGCAGCACAAATCCGTATTAAACAACACACAACGCACACAAAAAAGCAAAATGAGCAAAACAAGTTATCGATATGCCGAAATAATAAAAATGGCCAATTTATTTATCACAAGGTTTTGTTTATAATATTTTTTATGCGACCGCTTGGGTTCGTCACAGCTCGATTATTGACAACAAAATATATGTACTGTCACTACAAAATAGACTAAGTACATTCACTACAAATTGTTGATTTTTCATTAACTACTTTACCGACATGAATTGTCAAATTTTGAGGTAAACACATAGTATATTTGAGGGTATATTTGAGGTAAACACATAGTAAGCGGCTATAACCAAATTACTCACAATAATAATTTCAATTTAAGGTTTAAATATACAATAAATTCTGGACATTCGACACAAAGAACACACACTAAGAAAGCTTGACTTCGGGAATACAATTGGATACATACTTGGAGACGATTTTGGCATCATGAATCAATGAGCTATGCCTCCTATAAAGAACTGCAACTTGAAAAGGCAGAAACCAACAACAAATATTTATTAGAACTCATCAAGAACGAAACATCGATCATAGATGCAACCTCAAACATTTTTAAACATGAAAAGGAATTGACTGACAAGTATTTCCGTGATGTTTCCAAACAGTTCTTGTATCTAGATAAAAGAATTGACATGGTGTCCGCAGACAGTGATCATTACAACAGTGTGCCGACCATCATAACCTTTACGATTCAAATAATGTTGCTGCATTGCTGACCCCATGATTATAAACGATCTTGGACACCTTTAAAGATCTTAATGGTCCACACAAGAGTTACAGTAAACAACATTCTATTCCTTGTAAAGATGCCAACATAATTCTCATTCCCCTATACGAGATTGGAAAAATGCACATCATAGTACCTACAACTGAACTGCTGATAATCGATTTGCCACGCGAACATTTTGCTAACTTAAATAATCGTGATCTACAACGATGCATTAAACTAAAACTAAATGAGTATTTATGTGCAATATTTCGCCAATTTATAACACACAATCGAAGCAAGCGCAATGTGAAGTTAATCTGCTGAAACACGTAAGCCAGAATCTCGCAAACTGTATAACAAGAATGGAAATCAACAAACCTAGTGGACTCAGATATAAACTAATCAATGGACTTTCTCAATGAGCATACCCCAAACCGTTCAACCGATATGAAATCATAAATTGTAACGTTATACCCGAAATGTATTTTAAAACATGATGAGTTCCAGTTAACAGCCATTGAAGAAAAATCACACCGGATCAACTCTTCGGTATTCGCGTCAAACAAACTTAACTATGGTAATGAAAAATCAGCATACCAACCAGTGGATACCCTAGAAAAACCTCTATCAATTGAAAAGGGCGACAACGTTACAAACGAGATTGCAGAACTATAAAAATTATTGCAGCACTATAGAAATTACCGGAGGTCATAGATATGCCACAATTCGGACACCATATTCATCATTACGTGCTAACATATACATTAATTAATGGCATAATCATAACTCTGGTATATCTCTTTCAACGCAGGAAGAAGCGACAACAATCATCAAGAGATATTACTCCACCACAACGACAGATTCTACGCCCAAGGTCTCTAAAATTATTGGCCCCGCAGCATGTTCAATCTTGTGAATGAACGTAACTTTAATAATATAAAATAGCAACAAGAACATCAGTTCAAAACACTATATGTTGACTACGTGAATTACATTTCCACCGGAACGTAGAATTTATATACAGGGTGAGGAAAAAATATGGAAACCCCTGAAAATCTCGCGAAGTTCGATCAAAAAAAAAATTAATGAGCAAAGTTTATTCTTAGGTAATTTTCAACAAGGAATTTAATGGTGAGCTTGGTTGTGACCTTGACCTTCTTCTTCAAGGTCATTTGGAGGTCAAGGTCATTTTTTTTTTGGAAACCCCAATTTTTGACATCGTATTCGAAAAGAGCGATCAATTGTCCGTTCGAATATGTATTTTCCATGACCTCCCAAGGTCACCTGAAGGAATATATTTTAATTGTAAAGCTTATGATTTGCTATGAAAATTTAAAAAAAATAAACAAATATAAATTTTAAAAATAAAGAATTAATATTTTTACGATATCAAAAATTAGGGTTTCTATATAAAAAAAAACGATCTTGACCTCCAAATGACCTTGAAGATGAAGGTCAAGGTCACAACCAAGCTCACCATTAAATTCCTTGTTTAAAATTACCTAAGAATAAACCTTGCTCATTTTTTTTGACCGAACTCCACGTGATTTTCAGGGGTTTCCATACTTTTTCCTCACCCTGTATATGCTAATGTAGGCTCATCTTACAGTAAACGTAAATTATTGCTTACTAATATAATTTAGTAAGCATTTGTATGAAATAAGTATATAAACTGTAACTATTTAATTAATAAAACAGAATAAATTTGAACGTCAACACAAACGTTTATTACTCAATTCAGTTAGACCCCACCAGCGGTAATCTAACAAGAATTATCCACCTAATTAAAAACCTCAAGTGCGCTTCATTTAATTAGTATAGTATGTGAAATTTTCAACAGATTAGTCTTACAAACTAAATCAAAATTGTTGGAATTTTACAAGATATCAGCGTTCAATTTTTCTGGTTTAGAACTTTAGTAGTGCATATCTTAGCCTTTAGCTCCAAACATTTTTACTTGGGTATTCACACTACCTTACAACTACATTAAAATTAAACTAGAAACAGCCCAATGATAAACCAATTAATTTTTTTTTAAATAAATTAACAAAACGAATGTTAACAACAATCGGACGAAATAATTTCATTTTAACATAAAACCAATATTCACAGCTCGCCTATGCTGTAGATAGAGCAATGGCAAAACTTTTATACTTTCTGGTGTAAAACTGAGATTCGATAGTGCAATAACCAAATACTATCTCCCTTGTTCTCTATTAAATTCTAAAGTCATTTTTATTAAATTCCAGTTATTGAAAATTTATTTTCCGAAACCATTCAAGAAAAGTTCTTTACACATTTAAAACAAGAAATGGAATGTCGGATTTAGGGTTATTTTTAACTTTTATTTAGCTTTCATAAACTTTACTGTTCAATTAATGAAAAAAAAGAAAAAAGAAAAAAATTTATTTTACTGAAGATAACATGGTACGAGTACACAAAAAAAAACCTTTTTCTCTATTTGGCAAACAAACAAAAACAAAATCTGATAACATCTTTAAAATAATTCATTTTTGTCACATCATAATATTTCAAAAATTTTAAAACCTTCATCAACATTTTTTAATCTCTATTTTTGTATCTTTCGCAAACAGGTGAAAAGGGTGCTACTGGACCACAAGGACCACCTGGTCCACCGGGCCCAAAAGGTAAGAACAATAGAAAATTTGTTTTAATTAAATTAATTATAAATTTATGAACCTTTTGTTATGAAAGCATATTTTAATGTTTGTATTAGAATGAATTAATTTACATAAAAAAAATAAATTTTTTATTAAATTTGTGGTTTTTAGTTTTAATTATGTAGTCTACGAGGATATGTAGACCGTATATACATAGACATAATTTACCTTTCTCATTGAGTTATTAGATAGGTATAATATGTACACAGAAAAATTATTATAAAATACACAATAATAATTATAATAAATAAATAGGAGAGGGTATAAATTAATTCCAATCACGTAAATTTATTTATTTAAATTAAATTTTTCAATCTATTCAGTTGTTGTTTCGGTTTTTGTGTGTGTTTTGTGTTGTGATGTGGGATTTATTTGATCGGTTTCGACAATGGTTATTATATGTTAAATAATTATTTTTATTATTAATAAATATTTCAAAATACCTAGGTTACGAATGTAGCATAGTGATAAAATATGGGCCTATTCAGGTTAGATGCGTTGAAGTTTTTTTGTTTTTAGCATTGATTAAACATAAAATCTGTGTTACACACTTGCTAGTATGTACTCGATATTTGGTAAGGCTGTATTCCTAAACATTTCTTAAATTAAAATTTTTTAAATTTTGTTAATAAAATTGATTTTAAGTGGTACCGTGGGCGTATGTGATAGAAGCGGTATATTCATAAACTAAAGAACATTTTATAAAGACGTCTCGTGAACATTTATTTTGAAAAAATATTATTTATATTTTTTGACTCGCTTCGACTCTCACTAGCAAAAATTTGTTTTTGATTTGTGTTTAAATTTGAATTTAACTTTGCTTCATAAAGAACAAAGAACGCACAAAAAACACAAACAACAAAAAACAAACCTTCGTATTTCTCCTCAGTAGAAAAGTCATTTGAGACAGACTAATGATTCACGTATGACAGTCTCATATGACAGATATATAGAATTTCATAAAGAGTGAGACTAATATTCATGCGTGACAAGTCTCAGATGATTACTCTATGACTGGTCGTGATTGACAATAATAAGACAGTTCATTGAAGAATTGTGTATATCTTGTTAAATGTTCATCGTGTGAGACAGATAATGAATTAACAACATATTACTCGTCATACAAGAACGGTATATGCATGGTCGTAAGCTAACGGTAATTAGCTTTATTTTCGATTCGTACACAGCTAGCGATTTTTCACCAACCGCATCTTAAATAATAAATCAAAGAGGTAGTTATTTAATTAAATAGCATAAAACAGCTTACCAAATAAGGTCGGTCGTTGACGCTCGAAGAAGAAGGACGTGTTTTGGTCGTTCTAATTTAGTTTATTTTAATTCATTTTATTTATTTGTTTAATGTAGTGTAAAGTTTTTAAATATATAATTAGTTTTATTTTATTGATTTAATTTAACTAAGTGAAAATTTATGTGTAAAGTGTATAACAATAGTGAAAATTTAATTATGGATAAAATGCAATCCATCGGGATGCATTAAACAGGCAAAGTTGTTAATTTTTTAATTTTTAGCGAATTAAATCAAGCTTTTGATTTTTCGCTTAATAATTCATGTTTCTTAAATTTGTGTAGTTTGTGCAAAAAATTAAAATATATTATCTCATATTTAGATGTACATAATTAAAATCGATCAAATGCGCAATTAATTTTCTGTTTCTGTACATGAAAATTCAAGTTTTTAGTTTCTCTCTTTACTCTTATGAGATTATATTTTTGTATTTTTATTTTATCTGTAAATGACACAATTCATATTCTTTATATACTACACTCCCGAGCAACTGAATCGACTAAAATCTTAAGTGCTCACATAAGGGCGATTTTTGTTAGAACGGTCGAACCGATTTTCATAAGATATTATTTTTTTGAAAGCCTGATATTTTTGCTTTAAAATGACACGATTTTTATGAAAATTGGTTTAGTACTTTTTTTTGTAATGAATTTTGAATGAAAACGCAACCAAAATTGATGATTAAGCAAAAAATATTTAGGGTGTTTAAAATTAAATTACAACAAAAAACTCAAGCAAAACAAAAATAATTTTATTGGTTAATAATAAGTATGGCCCCGCCTTGCGTCTACAACGGTTCGCATGCGGTTCCCCATTGACCTTATTAAGGTTTTGACAAATACTTGGGGGATCGCGCTCCACTCCTCCTCTAACGCAATCTTCAGGTCACTGATGTTAGATGGTACCGGATTTCTAGCTCGGACCCTCCGTTTTAGTTCGTCCCATAAATGCTCAATTGGATTCATGTCTGGACTGAGTGCTGGCCACCTCATCGCCTCGAGTCCGACCTGATCCAAGAACTGTCGAGTGGTTCGAGCTGTGTGACACCGGACATTGTCATGCATCAATATGAAATCTTCCCCTATATATCCTGCATAGGGCACTACATGATCCAAGAGAATGCCTCGATATATCGTTCAGCGGTCAGACCTCCTTCACGGCCTCCACCAGGTACGAAAACAAGATCTGTTTTTCCCTCAAACGATATGCCAGCCCACACCATACACGAACCGCCGCCGTATGAGACTGTTTCAGCAAAACAGCACTGCGAAAATCGCTCTCCCTGACGCCAGTAGACCCGGTCTCTCATATCACTACCATGGAGACATATTCTGCACTCGTCAGTAAATAGAACGGACGTCCATTGCTCGATGTTCCAATTGATGTGTTCGCGAGCAAATTCGAGTCGCTGTTTGCGGTGGCGTGTTGTCAATTTTGGGCCTCTAGCGGGCCGCCTTGGAGTGAGGTTGGCTTCCTTTAAGCGTCTTCTTACTGTCCATTGACTAACAGCTACATCTCGAACTTGTCTTAGCTCCTGCTGCACATCGACGCCCGTGAGATGGCGATTTCGCAGTGAAGTTAGGACGATAAATCGATCGTCCCTCTCTGATGTACACCGAAACCGGCTGGTTTGTGGTCTTCGATTGAAGGTACCAGTTTCCTGAAACCTTCTGAATACTCTTGAGACAGCAGATTGGCTCATGTTAAGCTGACGGCGGCCTTATACGTTTTAGTAAAACGCTACCTATGAATGTGTTATAGGATAACAAACAAATATATTTCCATACAAATCGTTAAAAGTTGTATGAAAAAAAAAAAATTTTTTTTGACCATTTTGAGTTTCGTATTGAATAACTTTTTAAATACGACCAAAAATGATTTTCGATTCCATTGACAGTAAACTCTAATATGTAATTATATATTGGGCGAAAAAAAAATTAATATTAGTTAATATTTTGCATATTTTCATTCAACACCATTTCAAATATTCATGAAATCCTACTGAACACCAAGGCATAGTCAGATCTGCGTACCTATCTCTACGATTACTTGTCAATGGCCATCAAACTCCAGCTACACATTTTTTTTATATGTGGAAATATGTTAAAGTCAAAATCTCAGCCCCTGAGGGTCGCGCAAAAAATATCGTTTGGCACCAATATTCATGAAATCCTACTGAACACCAAGGCATAGTCAGATCTGCGTACCTATCTCTACGATTACTTGTCAATGGCCATCAAACTCCAGCTACACATTTTAAACTCCAGCTACACATTTTTTTTAAATAAGGAAATTTTTTAAAACAAAAATCTCAGCCCCTGAGGGTCGCGCAAAAATATCGTTTGGCACAAATATTCATGAAATCCTACTGAACACCAAGGCATAGTCAGATCTGCGTACCTATCTCTACGATAACTTGTCAATGGCCATCAAACTGCTGCTACACATTTTTTTATATAAGGAAATTTGTTAAAACAAAAATCTCAGCCCCTGAGGGTCGCGCAAAAATATCGTTTGGCACAAATATTCATGAAATCCTACTGAACACCAAGGCATAGTCAGATCTGCGTACCTATCTCTACGATTACTTGTCAATGGCCATCAAACTCCAGCTACACATTTTTTTTATTTGTGAAAATATGTTAAAATTAAAATCTCAGCCCCTGAGGGTTGCGCAAAAATATCGTTTGGCACAAATATTCATGAAATCCTACTGAACACCAAGGCATAGTCAGATCTGCGTACCTATCTCTACGATAACTTGTCAATGGCCATCAAACTGCTGCTACACATTTTTTTTTATATAAGGAAATTTGTTAAAACAAAAATCTCAGCCCCTGAGGGTCGCGCAAAAATATCGTTTGGCACAAATATTCATGAAATCCTACTGAACACCAAGGCATAGTCAGATCTGCGTACCTATCTCTACGATTACTTGTCAATGGCCATCAAACTCCAGCTACACATTTTATACTCCAGCTACACATTTTTTTTATATAAGGAAATTTGTTAAAACAAAAATTTCAGCCCCTGAGGGTCGCGCAAAAATATCGTTTGGCACAAATATTCATGAAATCCTACTGAACACCAAGGCATAGTCAGATCTGCGTACCTATCTCTACGATTACTTGTCAATGGCCATCAAACTCCAGCTACACATTTTTTTTATATGTGAAAATATGTTAAAATCAAAATCTCAGCCCCTGAGGGTCGCGCAAAAAATATCGTTTGGCACAAATATTCATGAAATCCTACTGAACACCAAGGCATGGTCAGATCTGCGCACCTATCTCTACGATTACTTGTCAATGGCCATCAAACTCCAGCTACACATTTTTTTTATATGTGAAAATATGTTAAAATCAAAATCTCAGCCCCTGAGGGTCGCGCAAAAAATATCGTTTGGCACAAATATTCATGAAATCCTACTGAACACCAAGGCATAGTCAGATCTGCGTACCTATCTCTACGATTACTTGTCAATGGCCATCAAACTCCAGCTACACATTTTTTTTATATGTGAAAATATGTTAAAATCAAAATCTCAGCCCCTGAGGGTCGCGCAAAAAATATCGTTTGGCACAAATATTCATGAAATCCTACTGAACACCAAGGCATGGTCAGATCTGCGTACCTATCTCTACGATTACTTGTCAATGGCCATCAAACTCCAGCTACACATTTTTTTTATATGTGAAAATATGTTAAAATCAAAATCTCAGCCCCTGAGGGTCGCGCAAAAAATATCGTTTGGCACAAATATTCATGAAATCCTACTGAACACCAAGGCATAGTCAGATCTGCGTACCTATCTCTACGATTACTTGTCAATGGCCATCAAACTCCAAATACACATTTTTTTTATATAAGGAAATTTGTTAAAACAATAAATCTCAGCCCCTGAGGGTCGCGCAAAAATATCGTTTGGCACAAATATTCATGAAATCCTACTACACACCAAGGCATAGTTAGATCTGCGTACCTATCTCTGCGATTACATGTCAATGGCCATCAAACTCCAGCTACACATTTTTTTTTAGATAAGAAAATTTGTTAAAATCAAGATCTCAGCCCCTGAGGGTCGCGCAAAAATATCGTTTGGCACAAATATTCATGAAATCCTACTGAACACCAAGGCATAGTCAGATCTGCGTACCTATCTCTGCGATTACCTGTCAATGGCCATCAAACTTCACCTACACTTTTTTGTGTATATACTCTTCTGTTGTCAGGTTTTGTTTTTTTTGTCATTTTTTTTTTTTTGTCATAAACTTCACTTTAGTAAGAAAACAAAATATTTTGGTTGATTTTCTTTAGTATAGTGCAGTAGCGCACGATCTGGCACGATGATCGGTTGTGCCAATGCCTACTAGATATACAAGCCTATGACTACAAGCAATTTTTAAAAATTGAAACACATTAAGTCTCTCCGCTACGCGGCAGTATAATAAAGAAAAGATATTTTTTTTGTTTTTGCTTTGTCCGGAAACATTTTATTATTCATTTAGTTTTTTTAGTGCAGCATAATGCTTCAAAGAAGGAAGACACGCACTTTCTGATCAAAGAGGAATACCATGTGAATTTGATTTATTCATTTCATGTAAATTTAAATTTTTTAGATAAATCTAGTGTATTATGTATTTTAATAATAAAATATTAGAAATATTATTGAAAATAAATTAAATCAAATAAAAATTAATTTATGTACTCGATTTGAAAACAAATCAAAGCGTAAAATAAACGCGTTACATCTCCCTTTGACGTAATACAATGCACTAAATCAAAAAAAAAACTCAGCGAACAAATTTAAAATTTATCATTTCGATTTTTTGTTTATTTTTCGATTCTCTCCTTTGTTTAGTTGCATGATTCAATAAAACCAAGGTTAGCTCGAAATATGTAAACAAAATATGGCCATCTTTTTTTTTTGACGTCACTCAATTCTCAATACGTATATAAATTACAACAACAAATAAAAAAACGAAAAGTAAAAAAGAATTGCATGACGTCACGAACACGTATTTTGAAAAATCGAGCTAACCTGGGATTTATAGAATCATGGTTTAGTTGTTTGTTGTTTCTTGTTTATAAATATATTTTTGTTTCCTCTCTTTAGAAAAGAAATAAATCGATCGCTGTCGCTGTTTCATATTCATTCCCTATCTCTTCCCTTCCCTTTGTTTTTTATACTAGGAGAGAAAGAGATATTTTATTATTTTGAATTTCGTTCTCCAAATAAAAAAAAAATTTTTTTGTTTCCTTCCGCAGAGAGAGATTAAAGAAGAGGACGAAAAATGAATTTTTAACATGAAAGATGAAACAAAACAATACACAAAACAAAAAAAAAACCTTTACTTTACTACACTGCCACGTAGCGGCGGAGACTGTGTGTCGTCACTGTTTGTAGTCATAGGCCTGTATATTCAAGACGGCATTGGTTGTGCCTGTACAATGTTGTGTCCCAGGGTGGGGAAATTGTAGAGAAAATAAATAAATACAATACAAACAGTGAGGCTGTTTATTTATTTTATTTATTTTAGTACTTTACAAGGAGACTTGATTTTGTTTATTATGTTTTCAGATTTATTTTTATTTATGTATGCAGAAAATTGTGGAAGTGAAGTGTGCACGTACACCTAAACCTTTTTTTCTACGGCCCTTTTTCAGTTTTTTTTTAAAATGATTACAATTGCATAGCAAATAATAGAAGATGAATGTACATATGTAATTCTTTTATTTTTCATTGTTTTTAGGTGTTAATAAATGTGTACACCTAAACCATGTTTTTACACGATCCGTTTTATACAATTTTTTGTTTAATTCAATTGGAATGTATCTGCTGTGTTTAAACAGGTTTAGGTGTATATCAAATTAAAACAAAATTTGTTACTTTTGTTTTTTTTTGCGACTGAAAAAATATATATGCTTACAATACTAAAAATACACAAAAAACATCAATATTAAATAAAAAAAGTGTATGAAAGTTACATTTTTTCGTTTTGTTAAATGCATTATTATGACTTTAATACAAAACTCGCAACTTCATTTTCCAAAAAATACTTTCATGAAAAAGTACTAAATAAACTTATTACATTAGATTACAAAAACGGCGAATTTAACTTTATTTCATAATTAAAAATAAATTAATTCGCTCAAAAAATTCAAATTATTTGCGCGAATTTATTTCAGTTTTAATAGTTTATGCGACAATAATTCAATGCTTTCGGCAGATTAATTGTGGAAGCCATTATAATTATATGACACTTTACAGTACTGCTATACAAGAAATTTCAGTGATAATTTTTGATACACTAATATTTTAATTCAGTTGTCTATTTAATTTCCAGTAAACATTCGTACACAAGAAAAAGTTGAATAATTATAAAAACAGTATTACGCATTTCTCATGTCTTAATAGCATAATCAGGAAGGTACTAAAATAAACCATCGCTTTTTTATTTTCTCTGTTTAAACTGAAATAAAATTTCCCCACCCTGGGACACAACATTGTACAGGCACAACCGATCATCGTGCGTTGCTGCTTGCTGCACTCAAGATATACAGAAAACAAGGTATAATATTGCGCATGCTGTTGCTATCCTTTTTTCACAATTTGACGTCACGTGAAGACAAAAATGCTGGTATTTATATGGAGTTTCGTGATATTTTTATTAATTTTTTAAATAAATGGAAAATAAATGAATTTTTTTTTATTTTTGCCATTAATTATTTTTCGACTTTATGTTAAAATTACACATTTCAATTTTGATTTTAGTTACATACTGCAATACTTTCGGAATTAAATCGCGAAAAGAGGCATGTTTTAATATTCGTGTCTAGAGTATACTGTTTGAGCACATTGCATAACAAGTTTTGGAATTTATGAGTATAATTTTGTTGTTAAATGCAGATAACGTTTAGATTTTAATTATTTAATTCAAAAATTTGGCAGTGTTCGATTTTAAATATACTAAATTTGAATAATTCCTATTGCAACAAAACTATCAATTGTACTTCTGATAAGAATACATATAGAACACTAAACAGCGAATAGGTGTTTTGATTTATGTGTAGCGAAAACCATAAGACAATAAATGAAATAAGCCAGAGATTTAATTTTAATTTATAGTTTTATTTAATTTCCTTTTTTTCAAATTTATATTTTCTATTAACTAGGCGTTTAATAATTTGTGAACTGAATTTTTATTTAATATATTTTTCCATTTATATTTAACGTTGAATATGGACATAATATTTGAATAGGTACGTGGATACCAATAATTTGAAGCCAAACGAAAATAGATGGCAAAAATTTGAGTACATAACGTAAAAAAAATAAAATTAATAATTGGTACGTAAATGACCAAAAACATTTAATAATTAAATTATTTTATGTTATGTATTCATAATTTTGTCTATCCTTTTTTCCATTTACATTAGACATTATATACTCGAAGGAATTATTTCTCAAATATTTGGACCATAAAAAAAATATAAAGCATAAAAAGGGTCTCGGTAAACTATCATTATCAATTGTAAATACGGTTTGTTAAAAAAAATACGATTATTCTTGAGTTATTTAAAAAAATAATCAAAAAACCGCCAAACTTCATATAAATATCTGATTTTTTGTCTTCACGTGACGTGATGCGCAAAGAAAGACGAAAATGAAACACGGGAATATCCTACCTCTTTTTTCTGTATACCTTGTGCTGCACTATACTAAAGAAAATCAACCAAAATATTTTGTTTTCTTACATTTTGTTTTGGTTATTATTTTTTATTTTGATTTTAGTCTCTCTCGCGAAAAATTTAAAAAAACTGTGAAATGGTGTTGAATGAAAATATGCAAAATATTAACTAATATTAATTTTTTTTCGCCCAATTTTATAATTACATATTAGAGTTTACTGTCAATGGAATCGAAAATCATTTTTGGCCGTATTTAAAAAGTTATTCAATACGAAACGCAAAATGGTAAAAAAAAATACATAGGACGCGCCATTTTTGTTGGTGCTTACACGGCCTTTAATACATAGGCACTGATAATATGTTTTTTTTTTGTTTTTATTGTTTTCTGGCGTTGTTTTCACTCGTGTTCTGTGTATGTATGAGATAACTGTAGTGCTCTTTATACTATACCATGAGGTACATAACGCAAAATTTTCATATTTCGAGTCAAATGAGATTCTTATACTACGTATAATCGAGTAAATTTGGGTCGAATCAGAAACTATTATGGAATACAGTGAGGTCTCGTTATAGCGTATATCATATTAAAGTGTAAATTGTTTTATGGAAATGTATTATGATTAATAAGGAAGTAAACTAGTGAAATTTTACATAAATGCATGACTAAGTTAAAAAAAGAATTATATTTTTCTGGTCCCTTTGGCTCCGCTGTAACAAGATTTCACTGGTCATATAATATTGTTTGTTTAATCAAGATTCATTTTAATACGGGGTATTAAAAGGGGTAAATAGCGTTAAATTTTATAAATTGTACTGAGTTAGGTTATATTAGATTAAAAGATTAAAAATTTTAATTAAATTATATAAATAAAATACTAACATAAGATATTCTTTTTTCTCATCTGAGTTTTGTTTTGCAAAACATAATAAAGTATTTAAGTATGCCTGTCAAATTTGGATCCATGAATGGGAACAGCTTTGAATTATGTAAATGAAAATGCGAGATGCATTTATGGAGTTTGGGTTGTAGTTCTCACACGTAAAATACAATATTATTTATATGGTATTTAGGGTATAACTTTTTCGGGAAATATGAAAAGTTGTGTTCGGAGTGAATTCCCCGGGTATTATATTTTTGGCGGGTATAAAGTAAAATAAAAAATCAGTTTTTGTTTAAGTTAATATACGTTTTTCGGAACTCTCGATATTGGATAAAACCGGAAAAGCTATACCCTAGGTATAATGATGAAATTTGTAAAATATAAATTTTTAATTTCCTTTTAGTTAGTTTTTATTTATCAACGGTATAGCGATAGAATGAGCTTTGCATATTTTGCAGTGTAGGTACATTGCTTTTTAAGGGATGAATGCAGGAGTACAAATGGGACGTGAATGGAATGGTTTGTTATTGTGCGGGAAAGTATCAATTAGTTGATATTCTGGTACTTGATAATATACAGCTGTCTTGCCTTGTTAATTTTTGCAACAACGACGCCGTGTATTTTTCATTCCGTTTGGGATAGTTTCAAACCAAGTCTTGATGGTAGAGAATTATTCTGCAGACAAGTTTGGAAATTTTATTGGCTTATTTAATATTTAATGTCAACTGATAGAAGTGAAAGTGAAAGAAATTACTTTCGGTTTTATTTAGAACATGAATGTACAAGTTACTATTTGGTTATCAAGGTAAGACGGCAGGTATATTGGTTATGGTTTAAAGTTTCACAGTTTAAATTGAGATGGGCATAGAAATACATAGCTGCAGTTAAATCATGAAACGACTGCAGCAATAATATGTTATAGTGTTATATTTATTCTTATTTAATTGTGTTTATTTTATTTTATTTTATTGCATTTTTATCCCACCTTCTTCAGGGGCTGACTATGTTGTCTTAGAGGAAGGTTGGTGAATGTATTTTTAAACTCAGGAGATGACTAGTGTGACAGGGATTTAATTGAATGGAAGGATACTAATTAGATTTATTACACTAGGTCGGATTTTGAGATACCGTTCTATAAATTATTGAATGTAGTTTGAATTAATTATTATAAATTCCTCAGAAATAACGAATATCTAATTAAGTTGCTTTGAAATTTCAGATGGATTAATGTCCTTGATGATGTGTTAATTAATTACTTTTACTATAGCCATTTTATCAACTAAACCATGAGGATTTCAGAGTTTAACAATTTTTAGTTTTAAAACAAACAGTAGTTGGTGACAATTAACTAACTTAGATCTTGATTTTCAGAAATATCCAGAGAAACACAATGTAGATTTCCAGAAATTTTGTGCCGAATTAATTTGAAATTTAAATCATTAACTGAGGTCGGGTAAAAATGTATTACTTATTGTAAGTGGGTGTTTAGTGGCTCATTGGGTTGGAGGAAATATCCCCTGAAACCTTGTTTGGTGACTAGTGGATCCAGAAGGAAGTTAAGTTAACATTAATCTTGTAAGCAGATGAAATAGTTCATTAATTGTTAAATTTTTAAAGATGTCACCTAGAGGTATTTTTATTTGTTTATTGAATTATTTAGGTGGAGTAGGATTGATGCGGATGTAATTTAAAGTGCGTTTTGATCAATAAGAACATATAGAGGTTTAGAGTATTTGAAGGGGTATATTTTCTTTAGTATACTGATAAATAATTAAATTTGTTTCAGAATCTAATGGCATTGACACACTGCGATTTAATAAGTCGGATTTGGTGGTTTAAGTTTAGCTGTATTGTGTCAACCCTAATTTTTGCTAATCGCGTTTTTGTTTCATAGAGTGCCTGAACCGGTTTAGCTAAATCGGACTTATTGAACCGCTGCCTGGCAACGCTATAAGATAGTTCCAGAATTAATCATTCTTAAAGGGATTAAATTTAATCCTAATTTCAGAACTAAACCTATAGCCTGACTCAACTCTCCAGGAGCAACAAGCTGTTAAAAACCATGTAGTTTAGAAATTGTGTGGTCTTGTGCTGTCTTATTTACTAACTATCAAGTACTTAGGTGTCTGGAACCGGGTTGATTCTTTGCTACTAACATACCTTTCCTTTTCCTCGATTTTGTTATTCGTAAAAGGGTGTACGGTGGACCCGGCGTAATCCGGGAAACTTGCCTTAGGCTTGGTCGTACACACTAAATCAATCAATCAATCAATAAAAACGCTTACCAAGTAAGACCTTTGAAAATGTGGGTAACATCTTCAGGCTCCATTTCCCCTTTTCGCCGTGCCAGTTGCATTGGAGCAATACCAAATCCGAAAACAAATGTTTGAGGATACGACCATATTCTTTCTCCTTTCCATGTATTGGCTTTACATAGTTCATCTATAGAATAAAACATAAAAAGTATATACTTTAGTAAGAAATATGAAAGCGAATTGAAAATGTTTGTATAGTTGATATCGGCAACGGAATGTCTAATTCAATATTTTTTGATTTCATCACATTTTCAATTTTGACTAATGTCTCATATTTATTTGTGAGAATTGTTTAACACCTTAAAAACTGAAAGTAAACAATTTACAATTTAATAAGTCCTAAATTAATAATGTGTCGATCGATTGAAATGCATCAGAAACGTTTTCATTACTTCATTTTAATTTAAATAATAATAATACGATTATGTACATATGTATATAAGTACGCGTTTTTAACGAAATAATTAAAATATAACTTTATTGTTGAACTTTACTCAATCAACAGATATTATTGTTCTCATATTAAATCTTCATTTGAACCATTTTTATACGTTCGATAATGTACCTGTGTTCTGTTCCGAGAGTTGTGTTTGAGATTGGTTTGTATCAACTTTGTCTTCTATTTTTTGAATGCTTGCATCTTTAAAGTTATTTGAAATAATATTAGTTGTGGTCTTTGGTTTAGCATCAGTCTTTAATGGATTGTTCCTGATTCGATGTAGTGGTGCTAATTGATCTGCCATATTTAGTGAGAACCATTTTGATTGGGAACTATTAATTCGAATTAATTTAGTGTTCTGTTCTGGTTACTTTCGAATTGGGAGCAATAGGTAGAATTTACTGAATCTGTAATAAATATTTTAAATAATTTTAGAAATTGAATTGGGCAGTATTTAAAATTGTATAAATCTGTAAAAACTACTTTAAATAAGTATATATGGTACTCGTATCATTAAAATATTACTGTGAAATTGGATCTTCGTGAATTAATAAATCGTCGCATTTGGTGCTTCTATTGTCATGTTGTTCTTTGTGATGAATTCAAATAAAATAAAATTAATTAATTTTGCAGATGTAACAGCGGGATTAAAATAAAAGTAAGTTTATAAGGCAAGGCAACCATTTTATAATTTATATCAATAATATTAAAGGTTTCTTCTTAGTTACTCAAATTACTGGCTTCAACAATTCCGAGGAATTATGATACAATTGGTTATTGAAAAAAATCATTTATTGTTTGAAATCTGTGTCCAATAATAGTGGTGTCATCGGCTTTCGATATAAAAAAAAAATATTTGATTTAATCACGAAAACGAATTAGCTTTCGAAGCACCAATATAAAAATTGGCAAATGTTTCCGGGTAATGAAATTGGAAAAAATTATTTAATTCGGTAGTGCGATTGCAAATTTGCTGTAATATAAATGATGGCTTTCTAATTTTCTTTTTTAGTAATTGAGATAATTCTAAAATTTGTAGGCAATAAACGAAGTTATACAACCATATTGCTGAACACAATCGTTCAAATGGACTAAATTGTAGTTAATGACTATAACGCTAGTGTATAATAGCGCAAACTGCCTGAATTCAGTGGCTTTCCATCTGGGAAGCTCTTTAATGACCTACGTTTCCGTTGAAATTCCTTCGGAATGAAATTTTTTAAATTAAGTAAACGGTTAGACAACTTCGATGAATTATTTTTGGACATCTTGAATATTGAAATGGTTATTTTCCAAAATATTTTGTTTCATATAAAACTCACTATTATGATGTTCGAGATGTTGCCTTTCTGCAAAAGTTTCGCCTGTTTTTTGATTTACCGGTGAATAACAGACACGGCCGTCGATTTGCACACCTTTATAGCAGCACTTACTGCACCCATTAAGACACGTGCCCTTTTGTACTTGTCAGAAAATACCTTGCGGGAGCTTCATACGAAAAAGCCGAACGCATAAATTTTCATTAGTCTATCTAATGCCATTTTGCCAAATTGTCAACGTTTTATGGTTTTTCGGGTCCCACGATACATCAAACTATAAATGGATGGAAATTTGGAAAATCTACCAAAATATTTAAAATAGGCCATAATGTAATTGCACTTCTTTTAAAAAGTTGGATTCCATTAATTCTCACATCTATGACAATTGTTGTTATGTTATTTAGAATGTCATTTGGCAAATTTAATATTTAGAATTACTGGCTCAATTCCAAAATGTGTGTATGTCCCGCCAGGTATTTCTTTAATCAACGGCATGTTTCCACTGTATTTCAATACATTTTTTGGTGAAGTTGATTCCATAATATTTGCGTATTTTAAAATTTTGATAAGATGATTCAAAGCTGTTCTTGTAATAATGTGTTCAACCGCCCAAGCGCAGCTAATTTTTTGAATGCCTGAGTCCTCCTCTTGTTCACTGCTAGAAATAATCTCTAGGTTCTCGTCATTTTCACTGCTAGTATCATTTCTACGCCCTCCACATTTTCACTGGTAAACTTATAATTCCCATTTTCAACATAACCCTGTACAGAACTTTCGAAATAGCGTTCAGATTCTACATGGTTATCAACACTATTTGTTTTTGGATAATTATCAGTTGTTTTAATCACACTATCTTGCCACAGTTTTCTAATTTCACTTTTCGAGTTTTTAAGTTACTTCGGTCTAACAAGATCAAAGTATTGAAATCCTGCCAAAAATGATGAACAATTTGGTTGGCCCAAAAGCACTTTTCTCGACGTTTAGAAAGTCCCTGAGTCTGCAAAAGCAAAAAAAAAAATAGAAAAATGTCCGTCCGTCTGTCTGGACCAGGGGTTTGATTAGGATGTAATGAGTAGTTAACAAATTTTTTATTCTTCATAATTGGATGAGAAATAGGCAAGTTCCATTATACTTGCCAATATTCCAGAAATTCATCTAAAAACCATTTACTTCGGTCTAAAAAGCCCAAAGTATTGAAATCCTGTCAAAAATGACGAAAAATTTCACTTTTCCGACGTTTTGAAAGTCCCTGAGTCTGAAAATGCAAAAAAAAACAAAATGTCCGTCCGTCTGTCTGTGTGTCTGGATGTCTGTGTGTCTGGATGTCTGGACCCATGGTATCTCGAGAACGGTTTGTCCGATTTGGATTTTTTTTTTCGCCAATCTGTTTCTATGGTCAAGGCGGAGATTTGAAAAGCTTTTGGAGACTGTACGTCAAAGGGGTGGGGTACCTGCCATACGAATTGACCCAAAATACCTGCTTTTATAAATATTTACGATTTTTTTTTTTATGCTTATTTGATTATTGATTTGGACATTGAATTGGGAATTGATTTGAAGGTTAAATTAGGGGTCAATTTGCGCGTTGAGTTGAAGTTGAGTTGGAGTTGAGTTGGGGTTGGATTTGGATGTTAGTGAATAGTTAACAAATTTTTTATATGATGGAACTTGCCTATTTATCAACCGATTATTATGAAATTTGACATGTGTGTTGGAAATGGGATTCTAAAATGAGTTTTGGATGAGGTTCTGGAATATGGCCAAGTAGCATGGAACTTGCCCATTTCTCAACCGATTACGATGAAATTCGACATTTGTATTGGAAATGGGATTCTAAAATGTTTTTTGGATGAAGTTCTGGAATATGGCCAAGTATGATGGAACTTGTATATTTCTCAACCGATCACAATGAAATTTAATTTGTGTGTTCGAAATGGGATTCTAAAATGAGTTTTGGATGAAGTTCTAGAATATGGCCAAGTATGATGGAACTTGCACATTTCTCAACCGATTATAATGAAATTCGACATGTGTAATACAAATCGGGTTCTAAAATGATTTTTGGATGAAGTTCAGGAATATGGCCAAGTATGATGGAACTTGCATATTTCTTAACCGATCATAATGAAATTTGAAATATGTATGGAAATGGGAATATTTGATATGTGTGGAATATGGCCAAGTATAATGGAACTTGGCTATGCCTTAACCGCGGGTATCATTAAATTAGACATGTGTGTTGGGAATGGAATTATAAAATAATTTTTTATAAAGCTCTGGAATATGGCTAAGTAGGATGGAACTTAGTTATTCCTTACCCGTTTGTTATGAAATTTGACATGTGCGTTGTAAATGGGATTCTAAAATGAGTTTTTGGATAAATTTCTGGAATATGGTCAGTTAAACGGTTAGAAGTATCAGTATAATTTGTTATACTACTTCGGTATAAAGTTCTAGAATACGATTTTTCGTTTTAAATTGGATGCCTGTACCCATGTCACTGAAGCTTTTGACCTGTTTAGCTGTTGTTGTATAAGTAAATATATGTTGGTTAAAACAGAAATCAATAATGTCAAAATTGTCACACCAACTTTATGATTGAAGATACCAAAGACCGAAGTTCTGATCACCTGGTGAGGTTTCAGCCCTTTATATTTTAGAATTCCATTTCCAACGTAGGTACATGTTAAATTTTAGCATAATTGATTGGGAAATAGGCAAGTTCCATCCTACTTGGCTATATTCCAGAACTTCATCTAAAAATCAATTTAGAATTCCATTTCTATCGTGGATGTCACATTTCACTAAAATCCTTTAAGAAAAAGGTTAATTTCAGCCTAATTGGCCATACATATAATTTGCTAAAGGTTTAACTTGAAATGTAAAAGGTTCAACTTGAAAGGTAAAACCTGTATATGTATGTGCAAGATATTTAAGCAAATCCACACGCCTTGACCAATTTGAACAAAACTTCACACAAATATTGTTTTTGGAGGTTGAGCTGAAGAGTGTCTTAAGAGGTTCAGTTAGTGAAATATTGGTTGTTGAAATAGGATATGTGAAAATTATTTCCCAACCATCATATTTATCGTTTTAAAACCACAACATTTAGGTTTTTGATAATCATATAATTCAATCATTTTATTTACGGAAATATATAACAAAAGGACAAATAATAATCCGCAAATACTGTATTGATATTCAAATTCCTTCCCTCAAACATACGTTATATATTCTGTATACGAAGAATGAATGACAATCAACGGTTCAATCAATTGAAAATAATGCTAATAATAAAAAAAAATACTGCTAGAGTGATATTTGCAATTTTTATTGGGTTCATCGTAAAAATACAATGAATTCGAGTTTTTTTTTTGTACACGTAATATTTTATGCTCGAATATTTTACAACGGGGATACAAACATTTTCTGACAACTAAATCAAAAAAAAAAAACATGAAACCCCAAAAACTGTTCGTCGATGATAAATTTTCGGTATCATAAAATAAAATATAAATTTATATTTTTCTTTTTTGGTTGATATTAACAACGGAAAATCAATGAAAAATATTATTATGATAATGCAATGCAAACATGAATACGTAAATATAATGTACGAGTGTACTCATACATATGTATGTACATAGATATAGGGAGAAAATTGTGTTCAAGAAGTTTAATATGCGAAAAACTATGAATTTTCTATTTTTAGAATATATAGAACAGCAGGAAAATCTCTTCAATATTTACTATAGTATAGTGGATGTACTTATACGTTGACGATATGTTTACGACCTTAAGATGCAAAAAATAAGACAAGTTTTTGTTTGAATTTTATTGAATTTAAAATAAACTTAAGGGATATCGTAAAAAACACTGCAGAACCACATCTCTCTAACTACATAGTATATCGATAGAGATTATACGAACTTAAAGTATAAATATAATTCAAAATCTTAAAGATTTTGGTTTCATTTCATATACATATAAGATTCTCATTTTGACATGACCCCAATTCAAATCTTTGAAATAGAAAAAAAAAAAAAAAATGGATAATACGGTTACTCTACTAAAAATTCCTTTTAATCTAATCAAATTGTACGAGTGGGAATTTAGCAATCCTGGCAAAACCATTATTCATCGATTTTCATTTAAATCCAAAGAATGTCAGTACAATACGACAACTACTGTTATTGTATATTCTGTGTATTCTGTATTTGAATCACCGACAATATATAACAATATACCATATACCAACAATTATTTTCTTTATTTACAAATTTTAATTAACACCCCTTGTAATTGAGGTTGATAAATGAATCCATACAGACAGATTAGACTGGTGTATCCATGTACATAAACATGATATGTGAGTATATCTACTTTGTACAGACATATCTTCTAAAAATAACAATCTTTGTTGATTATTATATTATTTGTATGTATGTACAGTGTTGTTGTTGTTTACTACATACAAACAACATAATATACTTTGCATCAAATGTCAGAGTATAACCCTACCCATATTTTATGATAAATAATTTTATGAAAAAGGAGATTTATATACAGTTCATAGCTTAATTGAAATACATGTCTACATTATATTTATCCTTCAATAGACTTACGGCTGTACGATACACCTAACATTTACATGTAACTAAAGTTAGGGTAAATATAGAGATGTCCATACAATAAATTTGTAATTGGATGTTTTTTATTTTCCAATTATTTAGCAAAAAAGGTATATGTATGTAAGGACATAAAATTCTGATATTATTATTGAAGTAAACTTTAATAAGGTAAGATGGCTCAATTTATGTTTAAAGAAAATTGTATTTATGACCCTAACTCAGGATTAAAGTATGACTGGTGAATCGATGATGAAGAACCGCTAACTGAAGGAATGAAAAGGTGTTCGACAAATTACCTCAAAGTGTTAACATTTGTTAATTCCATATTAACGATTTTACTTTTTTGAGGAGCTAAAGAATTACCGTCAAGTGCCTTGTGTACTAAGGCATATTAAACGAATATTTTATGATTTTTAGCATTAATTTTATCTTCAATTAGTACCCCTGGTACAAAATAAGGTAAACAATTTACATATACACTACTCCAAAAAATTAAAGGAACACTAATTTTTTTCAATTTTTTTAGTGTTTTTTGAAGAGCTGTATCTTTGTAAAATAGGTCGTACAGAGATGAAAAGAAAAGCATTTTAAAGCTTCAAATCTCTAGTTTTGAGACTTTTGAGCGGAAATTTTTGTGAGATACCGTTATCACGCAATCATAAGAAAGAGCGCGAAGAAAAAAAAATCGATTTTTTTTTTTTTTTGTAAGGTGCCATGGGCTCGGGAAATTTTTTTTAAGTTAAACCAATGCATAGGTCGGTTAGCCTGTTAATTAGGCGTAAATTTAATTTCATTTTGGTCTCTCTATGTCAACTTTTTGCTGAGGTATCTGACTTTGAATCAAAAAAGATCCTTTTGCCTTTGATCAGCGATATCTCAGCAACCAATGACTGCACAGTAAACTTTAGGGCAGCATTAAGAACTTCAGTAAGTTTCCTACAAGACCCTTTAATGATTAGTAGAGAACAAATTTTTTTTTCACCCTCAATACTGATTTGGAAAAAGTACAAAAAAACGACTTTATAAGTAGTCTTAATAAATCTACCGTTACTTTACAAATATTGATGAAAAGACTAATGTTGCCAGGTCATTTTATAGTTTAATGTACTCCTAACAGCCCTGTATTATTTTCAAAGTGATCCATCCAACCGTTTTTTCGGACAGATTGATCAAAGTTTTACAAAACAATTAAAGGAACAAGTATTCATCAAATAAAAAACGACTTTTTTCACATTTTGCGTTAGTTACTTGTTAACCCTTAACGATCGTACGATTTTTTTTGTAATACTCGCGATAAGAGACGATAGAAAATTAAATAACGTTCTGCAATATGACCAATTATTATGGAACATGGCCATTTCTCATCTGATTTTAGTGAAATTTGGTATGTGTTATTGAAATGGGATTCTAAACCGATTCGTGGATGAAGTTCTGGAAAATGGCCAACTAGGATGGAACTTGGCCATTTATTAACCGATTTTGATGAAATTTGGTATGCGCGATGGAAATGGGATTCTAAAATGATTTTTGGATAAAGTTCTGGAATATGGCCAACTAGGATGGAACTTGGCCATTTCTTATCCCATTTAGATGAAATTCAGCATGTACGATGGAAATGGCATTTTAAAGTGATTTTTGGATAAAGTTCTGGAATATGGCCAACTAGGATGGAACTTGGCTATTTCTCATCCGATTTTAGTGAAATTTGGTATGGGCGATGGAAATGGGATTCTAAACTGATTTTTGGATAAAGTTCTGCAATATGACCAATTATTATGGAACTTGGCAATTTCTCATCCGATTTTAGTGAAATTTGGTATGCGTTATTGAAATGGGATTCTAAAATGATTCGTGGATGAAGTTCTGGAATATGGCCACCTAGGATGGAACTTGACCATTTCTTATTCGATATTGATGAAATTTGGTATGAGCGATGGAAATGGGATTTTAAACTGACTTTTGGATAAAGTTCTGGAATATGGCCAACTAGGATGGAACTTGACCATTTCTTATCCGATTTTGATGAAATTTAGCATGAACGATGGAAATGGGATTCTAAAATGATTTGTGGATGAAGTTCTGGTATATTGCCAACTAGGAAGGAAATTGGCCATTTCTTATCCGATATTGATGAAATTCAGCACGTGCCTTTGAAAATGGATTCTAAACTGATTTTTGGATAAAGTTCCAGAATTTGGCGAATTGTCATGGAACTTGGAAGTTTTGTATCCTATTTTTATGAATTTCAGCATTCACGATGAAAATGAGATTCTGAAATTATTGATAAAATAATTAGTTAAACATTTTAGTTTCTCACTTTTAAAGCACATGTCGAATTTCTTTTATTCGTTTAAGGAATAGGCAAGCGCCTTCTAGCTTTAACATATAACTTTAACTAAAAATAATTTTAGAGTTTTATTTCTATAGTACACGCTGAATTTGTTCAAAATCGGATAAAAAATGGCCAAGTTCCATCCTAATACGGCCTATTCCAGAATTTCATCTAAATATAATTTTTAAACCCAATTTTCATTACACATGCTGAATTTCATTTCAGTGCATACCAAATTCCATCAAAATCGGTTAAGAAATGGCCAAGTTCCATCCCAGTTGGTCATATTCCAGAACTTTATCCAAAAATCAGTTTAGAATCCCATTTCAATCGTGCGTACCAAATTTCATCAAAATCGGTTAAGAAATGGCCAAGTTCCATCCTAGTTGGCCATATTCCAGAACTTTATCCAAAAATCAGTTTAGAATCCCATTTCCATCGTATATGCTAACTTTCATCAAAATCGGATAAGAAATGGCCAAGTTCCATCCTAGTTGGCCATATTCCAGAACTTCATCCACGAATCATTTTAGAATCCCATTTCAATAACGCATACCAAATTTCACTAAAATCGGATGAGAAATTGCCAAGTTCCATAATAATTGGTCATATTGCAGAACTTTATTTAATTTTCTATCGTCTCTTATCGGCGAGTATTACAAAAAAAATCGTACGATCGTTAAGGGTTAACAAGTAACTAACGCAAAATGTGAAAAAAGTCGTTTTTTTATTTTGATGAATACTTGTTCCTTTAATTGTTTTGTAAAACTTTGATCAATCTGTCCGGAAAAACGGTTGGATGGATCAATTAGAAAATAATACAGAGCTACATATTAGTAGTACATTAAACTGTTAAATGACCTGGCAACATTATTCTTTTCATCAATATTTGTAAAGTAACGGTAGATTTACTAAGACAACCTATAAAGTGTTTTTTTTGTACTTTTTTCAAATCAGTATTGAGGGTGAAAAAAAATGTGTTCTCAACTAATCATTAAAGGGTCTTGTAGGAAATTTACTGAAGTTTTTAAGGCTGCCCTATAGTTTACTGTGTAATCATTGGTTGCTGAGATATCGATGATCAAAGGCAAAAGGATCTTTTTTGATTCAAAGTCAGATATCTCAGCAAAAAGTTGACATAGAGAGACCAGAATGAAATTAAATTTACGCCTAATTAACAGGCTAACCGACCTATGAATTGGTTTAACTTAAAAAAAATTTCCCGAGCCCATGGCACCTTACAAAAAAAAAAAAAAATCGATTTTTTTTTCTTCGCGCTCTTTCTTATGATTGCGTGATAACGGTATCTCACAAAAATTTTCCGCTCAAAAGTCTCAAAACTAGAGATTTGAAGCTTTAAAATGATTTTCTTTTCATCTCTGTACGACAGTATTTTACTAAGATACAGCTCTTCAAAAAACACTAAAAAAATTGAAAAAATTAGTGTTCCTTTAATTTTTTGGAGTAGTGTAGAATTCACCGTTTTTAATTGAAACCGGTACTTTGATTATTACTTTTTCTAGAGAATCTAAGAAGAATGGTTTTATACATGACTGTACTCTGTCATGTGATATTAGTGAGAAATTTGGGCTCTTTAATTGCTTTGTTTTTAAAAGAACGTTAGCGTTAAGCTTTGCTAAATTTTCGTGGCCTATTAGCCCATCATAGAATTTATGGAATTTTAGTATAAATAATTCTATGGAGTGGTTGAATTCGTTGAATTTTATGATTGTTTTCTCGTTAAGAGTGGTGTAGTTAAATAGACTGGTTATTTCTTAATCAGTTGATGTTCGGAATTTTTCATTTACGTGATCAGGGCTGATGTAAGATTTATCAGCTCCTGTATCAATGAGGAATTTGAGAATTTTGTTGTCGATTGACAAATAGTAGTTTAGATATGTTTTCTATATTGAAAATAATTGATTGTTTCCCGAGGCCATCAGTTAAAAATTGTTGTCATTGATTTCTGTTTCAATGTTGAATTGTTCGGATTTAATTTCTCTTTTGATTTGGGTGTTACCGTTAGTTTCTTCATTAGTTTTTGGTTTGTTCGTGTACCAATTTTGAAAGTTTCTCTTATTATTAGGAGTGTAATTTGATTTATAGTTAGAGCTGTAATTTTTTCTGATATTCGATGTGTTATTATTGGTATAAGTTTCTATGATATTTTTGGGTTGCATTGATCTAATTCTGCCTCGTAGAGGTTCTTTTAGACCTGCAGTTAAGATTGTTAAACCGACTTGATTGTACTGGTTTATTTGATGTTTAGTAATTTCTTGATTATCGTTATGAAGTTTGACTTGGTGGATTAGTAAGGTTAACAAATTTTGAATTTTGTCGAATAACTATTGCGGTGATAAATTATTTCTGACGACACTGTAGAGTTCAAACTGTAAATTTGACTCGTCTCTGCTGTCAGCATATTTATTTAGCAAGTATTCTTTGATTTGTTTCCAATCCGTCGTATCTACATTATGTGTTATTAGAGAGTTACTAGCTATGCCAGTAATTTTGTTTCTAATATTGGATATAATGATTTTCGTAGTGTTCTGATTCTTTGCCTAAGTTTCGACAGATGTGAATCGTATTATCTACACAATCTACGAATCGTACTAATAGGGTAAAATATTATTAGTAATTTTATCTACGTTGAAAATTTCCAAAATTTCTTGAATATTTGCCATTTTTAATTTTTGTTGAGGATTTTTATTTTGGTTGGGAAAGTCTAGTACATTTTTTTGTAATATTGCTGATTTATTAATTCGATATTTTTGTTAGTTTCCCTGAGTTGAGCTAATTTTTCACCTAAGTTGAATATTAATGGTTCTTTGGATTGTTCGTCGATTTTATTTATACCGTTATCGATTGTTTCTACTTTTTCTTGACCTGATTTTAATTCTAATTGTTTTTGAACTATGTATTTGCCTTTGTTTTCGCTCTAAATTAATTTTTTCTAAAACTCCTGATATTTTATTTGAATTTTGCTTATGCGCTATTTATGTGGCTAAATACCTTTATTAAATGTTTTGATTATTTTACTAAATTTTACATATTTATGATATATTTTACTTATGTGCTATTTCTCATTGATGATGTTCTCGGTGGTTGTTGTTGTGTGCTTCCGTGTGGGTTAATAACACATAACTGGAAAGCATACCGATTAAACAATTTTAAAATTATTATTTTAGTGTGTGTCAATGGGCGCTTTCAGGTTCACCAACTGTTGGCAACATATTGTGTAAAATAATCATGACGTTTTCTGAATGCAACCGATTTATCGAAAATTTCATGGCAATGGGCGCATTCAGATCTCCCAATATGTTAGTATAAAAAATCTACTGATGGAAAAAATGACAATTAAACAATAATCACATTGCCATGAAATTTTGAATGTATCATGTGCGTTCAGTGCTGACATGTTCTAACATCACTTTCGATTCGTTTTCGATAGTGTTTTTGTCGCTTTTTCAATTATGCTTTTTCTAAAGCTATCTCAGCTTGCTCAAACAAAACAACATTCTATTTCTACTTTCATTCATCACTCTTTATCACAAAAAATTTTGTTTGCGATATTTTATCGATGTGAAGGAAAGGAAAAATATACAGAAGGCTGAGATCGCATTAGAAAAATTGTAATGAAAGAAGAAAATAGCGTACAATTTTGTTCTTGTTACAAGACACCAAACACAATCGAAAACGAATCGAAAGTGATGGTACAACATGTCATCCCAGGTCTCAATGTGTTGATTTTATCCAATTAGGGATTTTCCCAAATAGAATTCTAACGCTTGCTGACTGGCGGCTAAAATATTTCGCATGTAGTTTTAAATGGTCAAACATGTGTTTGAATTTTTCATTAAAGCTCAGTATGCAGCTCGCGCTAAGAGAAATTTTCCATACAAATTTGACGTAAAATTTAGCTAGCTAAATAAAATAATTTTTTTTTAGCTGACAATTTCGCTGAGCGGTATGCACCTTTGCGTGAAAATTTTTAAAAAATATCAGTTGTTTCATTCAAATCTAGATTGCGCCACTATGAATTCTCCAAACATTTTAGCCGCAATTTATCTCACAGGGACAATAATTTGAAGATAAATTTTGACGGTTTTGAATTTTGATTCATTTTACAATCGAAGTAGCCACGAAGTCAAATTAATTTGTTTTTATATAAAGAAGATAGAAGACAAAATGGCCGAACGAAGTCGAGCATTTAAAGGATTATTTGGACAGAAACTTGATTAAAAAACAGACGAATAAAAGTCAAACAAAATCAACAAAATTTATCTCCACACAAATTTTTAGCTTGACGATTTATCTGTAATTAAATGGAGACTTGTGGAGACCGCGCTAAAATTTATCTTAGCTCGAGCTGCATACTGAGCTTATATTATTAATTTCGACTAAATTAATTTTAAAATTTCATATTTATTATTAATCGCAACATACTAATCTTTATTTATCATAAAAAAAAGTACGGGGACATCCACTAATTTAGACAAGAAACTTGTATTTGTAAACATGATTTTACTTATTTTTGCATGTAACAAAAAAAAAATGTAATCAGCGCTGCCCAAGCGTGGGGACAAATGAACTAAAATCGATTTTGGGAAAGTCCCTCATATGTTGCCAATAGTTGGCTTGCCTGAATGCGCCCAATGTGAATGATAGATGAAATGTCATTTTTTTCATCAGTAAATTTTCAATGCCACCATGTTAGAGGAACTGAAAGCGCCCAATTTATGTATATGTGCAATTTTCACAGCTCGATCGACATTTACACATGATTGATTTACATGTGCGAAGTGCGACGTATGACAAGTGGAAATAAACGTGACGCTTTTTTGACAACAATTTACATTTGTGACGAGTTCCGCCACGCACACTTTATAAAATTTTTTATATTTTAATTTTTGTTCTTCAAAAAAGCTTCGTCAAAGCCTACTATTTTGTTTTATACATACAAAAATTTGCATGTGTTTGTGCGACCGTGACGGAAAAGATAAAATTAGACCATCTCTCGATGTGTGGCGTATGCCGTGTGACAAATGTCAAAATATTCGTCTCTGAATGGCTAGAAGCTCACGTCACACGTCGCACGTCGCATATGTTAATCAACCTACAAGCATAATTTGTGATCCTTTTGCTCGGATATAATTTTAATTTTCAAAATCATTTGCTGCTGCGGCCATTTATAGAGATAATAGATATTTTCACAACAAAATAATTAAAGTAGGCGGTTTTTTCTTTCTAATTTTTCGGATGGTGTTATATTGCATGTAAGCGTAGATTTTGCGTTGATTTTATGTTTGGTAAAACATTTAGGGTGCTAGTTTTGGGTTCATGTTACGCGCTGCGTTAGAATGTTATGTTAAATGTTGCGTTAAAATGTTGCGTGTCATGTAAAATGTTATATTAAATAAAAATATTTCGTCTCTTTTTATTTATCACATTAAAATAGAAACAAAAACGATGAAAAACATAGCGAGAGTACTTTCAGTGTTCACGTTACATGTATGCTGTATTGAAAATGTCATGACCATCTTTGAGGCTAAATATTTCTGTGCGTCCGACTTTTCCCAATGTTATATAATTGCATACCATACATTTTCAATGATCATCATTTTCAAAATACAAAAAAAAAAAACGAATGGGGTTCAAGCTCCACCTGAACCGCAAATGTTTGGTAAAACATAAAATCAAAAATAGAGGTAAATATTGTGACGATTTTGGTCATCATATACAACAAGCTCACGTTATGAACAGAAATAGCTTAAATGGTTAAAGGCAAGGCTCCATGAAAGCTAACACGAACAATTTCGTTAGAACGTTTTTACTTCTGTTGTTATATTTTTTAAGTTGTGGTTAATTAAAAATTTTAACGGAACATGTAAATTTTAATTTTCGAACTACAGTTCGTAGCAAATTATTTTATTTTAATTGAAACAAGTAATTTTTCCTTTTCATCGTACGACATGGCGACTTCGAGAAGAAAAATTTAAAAAAATCGTTCAACCGGAAAACGAATTCATTTTCCAGTACGACGATTTTTTTTTTCGTGGTATACATAGCCACAAAAGTCAAAGCCTCATTTGAAAAATTTTATTTTTGTTGATGTGTGCGCCGGTGCGCGTAGAATTTCGAAACGATTTTTTCGTCAATGTAGCCAGGATCACGAAAAACCGATTCGAATCGTACGTTTTGTCGTATCATGGAGCCTTGCCTTAAATGTTATAAACACGACCGATGGCAAGCAGAGAAAGTTTTTGGTTTATTTTAAATCTTTAAATAAAGAAATAAATCTGTCGTCATAGCCCCCACCAGTAGCAAGCGGACAGAATTAAATAGTAAAGTCAAAGCAATATCAAAGTAGAGTGAAATAAAAAGTACACAGTGTTTTTAATTCCAAAATCCGAACGAACTCAGAAGCCCAGTTTGTAACAATATTTTTGCTATATGACATGATTTGTTTTTTTATTTTTTGAATTTTGAAAAAGATGATCATTGAAAATTTATGGTATGCAATTATTATAACAATGGGAAAAGTCGGACGCACAGAAATATTTAGCCTCAAAGATGGTCATGACTTTTTTAACACAGCATACATGTAACGTGAACACTGAAAGTACTCTCGCTATGTTTTTTGTCTTTTTGTTTCTATTTTAATGTGATAAATAAAAAGAGACGAAATATTTTTATTTAATATAACATTTTACATGACACGCAACATTTTAACGCAACATTTAACATAACATTCTAACGCAGCTTGTAACATGAACCCAAAACTAGTACCCTAAATGTTTTACCAAACATAAAAAAAAAATCATGTCATATAGCAAAAATATTGTTACGAACTGGGCTACTGAGTTCGTTCGGATTTTGAAATTAAAACCACTGTAGTTTTTATTTCACTCTACTTTTATACACTTTGATATTTGCTTTGACTTTACTATTTAAATCTGTTTAGTTTTTCTAAGAAAACAAAATGTTGAGACATCCCACAGCATCACTAGCAATCTACCTACCTACATACCTACACTTTATCTCATTCTCAGCTTCAAAACACTATTACTTATACGCATCGTAAAATCAATAAAAATAACCAAATTTAAAGTTCAATTTTAACTTTTCGATTTATTCCGAAAGAAAAGAAAATAATAAAAAAAAATTTAATGTAACCATTAACAATGTGAAAAATAAAACAAGAAAATGAGAAATTGTTAATTAAATTTAAACCTAATCTAAATTCCCTACTACCCTAAAAATTAATCTAAATTAGTAAATGTGTAATAAGTGATACTTAAAGCTAAAGTTCAAAGAAAAATCAGAAAATTTAGTTCAAAATAGAAATAGAAATAGAAAAAATTGGTATTAAACATTTTTATCAATAAAAAAAAATAAACAAAATTTGTTTTTCACTTAGCTGATGCAGTGTTGAATGTTGAATGATGATGACGAAGTTTATGATGTGTATTGTAACAAATATTTTATACTTTTTTTTTTTGTAATTGTTTAATTATTATGTCATTAATTATTATTGTTATTATTATTATATGTATTACGGTTCTTCATGATATCATACACCGATAGTCAAAGACACTGCACATGCCATTTATTAACGCACATCACTATGAACTTGTTTAGTTTTTATTAGTTTTTAAGGTTATATGATTTAGAACTATCTCGTTCTTTAGTAACTCTTTTAATTTATTTATTATTTGTATAATTGAATAATTTAATAAAATATATATAGAGTTCACTTTTGTTAGGATTTACATACACGTTAAGCTGCTGATACAGTTTTGATGACAAGACAAGGTTGTATTCATATAATGAATTTCACTACGAGCTAATAGTTTATGTGCACCCTTGTACTTGTACCATATCTTAAATAACTTCTATTATTATTATTAATATGCACTTATAGTCTATTCGTATTACTTATACTAGTTAATACGAGAAGTATTTGAGCAAGAAAAAAATTTTTTCTTTTGGATTTTTACTTAAATATAAACATTGACTTAAACTTATTATGTATTTTACAATTTTTTATTTTTTTATTTTTAATTCATTAAATTATTTCCTTTTGTTTCCATTGATAATTATTTAATCGATCAAAAAGAAGAAATAATCGAATCACAATTCTTTAATTTCACAAAAAAATGGCAAACAATATTAACTTATTTTATATTTTATTATTTTTATTGATGGCATCGTAATTTTTAAAATTCACACGAACACGTCTCTTACCAGAATGATCAATTTTTTCTTCTTCCAAAATGTTCGTAAGTACAGCATTCTCTCCAATAACCAAACTATACCACTTAACAGGGAGCGTTGCATCCAACCTTAAGGATGCCCATTTTTATCTACTATACTAGTTTGAAAGCAACATTACCAACAGGTTCCTTAATGAATGCCAAGTTGAATTTTGGAGCGAGTTTTGCCGAAAACTTCTGAGCTGCAGCACTTTGACAAAAATTGCGAACAAATACTTGTTGGCCAGAAAAAAATTTTCGATTCCGACCTCTCAAGTTACAAGTGGTTGTATTTCTTACGTGAGCATTACGTAATGCAGATGCGATTGCATGAATATGAACATCCCATGTCGTATGATTATCTTTAATATAAGAACGAATAGCTGAAAGTATGCTTCTATTGACTCGCTCTGACGCATTAGTTTAAGGCGAGTACTTTGGGGTGAGTATTTGTCTAAGGTTAAATTTTCGTAAAAAATCGTTAAATATTTTCGAGGTAAATTGTTTTCCATTATCGCTTACAATTTGCTCTGGTATACGGAGTAAACATTGAGCACACGATTTTCTAAGAACCTCATGACATTTTTACTCGTAGCATCCCTCTTGGCTCAAGCAGAACGAATCGACTAAAGTGGTCCAACACGACGAATAGATAAGTATTTCCTAACTTGGAGCGCGGGTAGGGTCCCATAAAGTCAATATATAGGCGTTGAAAATTTCGTGAAACCTCCGTGAACTGTCCCATTGGTGGACGAGTTATAGTATTTGTTGCCTTGTTAGCCTTACATATTTGGCAATTGGATACAAAATCATGAACGTCAATAGCCATTTTTGGCCAATAATAATATCGCCGCAAAACTTCCAACGTTTTACGTACTCCTAAATGCGCCGCACTAGGTGGTGAGTGTGCTCTTTCTGATCGATCAGGAATAAGCGAATTCGGGGCAACGATCTTTCAAGACGGAATATCAGTGGATAAGTCTGAATCAGGTTTAGGACGTATTAGAATTTTTCCATTATCAATGCGAAGATTAGATTTTATGAGAGGCTGAGTTTGGAGAAGTATAATCCGGTTACGATATTCTGGATCTTGAAAATGGATGGAATCACGATCTACAGATAAAAGATGATTACCGTCAATACATTCACCAAGAGTCAATGCCTCAGCCTGAAGAGAGAGAGCATCCGGCACGATATTATCCTTGCCTTTCCTATATTCAATTGTAAAATTGAATGCTTGCAGTTTAAGGCTCCAGCGAGCGAGACGTCCAAAGAGATCCATTTGTCCCATTAACCATTTCAGACTTGCGTGATCGGTGATAATGGTAAAAGGGTAGCCCTCTACGTATTGCCTAAACTTTTCAACACTTAACACAGCGGCGTAACATTCCAGCTCGATGATGCTGTAGTTACGCTGCGCTGGATTAGGTTTTTGAGAAATAAACGTAATAGGACGCTCATCGCCGCTGGGTGACCTTTGAAATAGGACTGCTCCCACGCCAGTCAAAAGGGTTGCCTCCAATCAGGATTACAAAGAACAGGGGAGCAGGAAAGAGCTTGTTTCAACTTCTCAAAAGATTCCTGTGCGAGGTCATTCCATTCAAATTTGCGGTTTTTCTTTAGAAGGTTGGTTAACGGTGTTGCGAGGTCTGCGAATCGGTGAATAAATCAGGATGTTGGATAAGAAGTGATGGCAGAAATTTTGGATAAATCTACTTTGAGTACCTCATCCCCGACTATGTAACCAAGGTAGCGAATTTCTTTGAGTAGAAATTTACTTTTATCCAAGTTTATAATTAAACCGGCTCGGCTTAACGATTCGGCAACTCGACCCAACAGTAGAATATGTTCTTCGAAGGTCATCGGGGTATACGAACACTTGTGGGTGCAACTCGTGGGGTATAACTCGATGCATCAGCCGACACATCGTCTGTGGCACGTTGCAGAGTCCGAAAGGCATGACGGTAAACTCGTACAAAGGTCTTCCTGGGACAGTGAAGGGTGTCTTATCCCTTGACCCCTCATCCAGCGGTATTTGCCAGAAGGCGTCTTTAAGATCAAGGCTGGACATGAATTTGGTATTATTCAGCCGTCCTAGGAAACCCTCTATGAGAGGTAAAAGATAAGCATCCTTCATCGTCACCGAGTTTAATTTTCTTGCATCTAAGCACAATCGGACTCTGCCATCAGCTTTTCGTACCACAGCAATCGGCGAGCTCCACGAGCTACAACTTTCTTTTAATACGCCTAAGGGGAGCATTCTAAATTGAGAGTGGCTAAATTTGAGCTGTAACTAAATGGCATTGTTTGATTATTATGTAAGTTTATCCAACTATTGGGATCTTCTACAACTTGTAGCTCATGGACATGTCTACGTGCTTCACACAATATTTCTGGAACGATTCTATTCCGTGACCAGGCGTCCTCATATGCAACACACTGTCTTACCAATTCATCGAGTGTTGTGAACTGTGTGACTGTTAACGATCTTGCAACCCCGGGCGCATATTTTGGGTTATAACAAAAATTAGTTCGTTAAGTTTGTAAGGATATGGACAAAACGGCATTATAAAAATCTAAAAATTTCTCATTCGGTCGTTGTTTTCTTGATTCGAGAACTCGCCTTATTTCTAGGTCCGTCCGTCGATCAGCAAATCTTTTCGTTAACTCATTTTTAAGTATGTGCCATTCTACGTTACCATGTCTTTGTATAAAATTCCAGTACCAATCTGCAGCGATACCTCTCAGAAAATAACTCATGACGTTCGCGAGTTTTTGTCGATGAATGCAATTGGTCATAGATTGATGTTCTAACATGCGGATACATTTTTTTACGGGAGTACCAGTTGGTGTGCCATCAAAAGAAATGAGCCATTTTGGTGGATCGCGCTGAATGGGATGAAACTGTTGGGGATTAAATGGAATATTTCGGTTGGGTACAAAATAATTAATCAGTGGACAATCTTGCGGTTGGTTTAATATAGGCCTATTCAACTGTGGAAAATCTTGTGGTTGGTTTAATATATTTCTATTTAACGGTAGAAAATTTGGAATTTGATTAGAAGGACCAGGTAGATTGATGCAATCGTCCTTGTATATGTAGGAGTCGCGAATGAAACACATACAAATCTTCACTTAGCGAATTTTTCTTTTTCCCAGAGCACTTTGAATTTCTGAATGGATTTCACGAAATTTTACAGAAATTTTATGAACTTCCCGTTGTGTGATGAGATCCCGGATGAGATTTTTCGTTCTCTAATCGTTTCGTTAATTCCTCCAGTTTAGTTAGAGGATCATCAATCTCAATATCCCGAACGGCACATTCCAACTCAAACTCATCGTGGGCTAAATGTTCTGGATTCATATTGTTTTTTTTATTGTTTCTCCTCTTCTCAAAAATTGGGCCTATCCGACTCCTTGGACGACACTTTTCCCAGAAATCATCCATTAAAGATCACCAAACCAACCATATTTTGGGCAGGCAAGATCCTTAAAATATATCACGGCTTTTCTTAAATTGTGGAGCCCTATTCCCTAATATGGCAATTGGTCACGACAATATAAATCTTCTAACTTCGTACCACCAAATCACAGACTCACAAATAATGTTAGATTATATTTAGAACTGGCACGTGTTGACATCGAAATTTTTTCATCTTCGACCTTTAATAAAGATCAGTTATACATCTCTAGTATACCATTGAAAATCCTTCAGAATTTAATTTACTCCATTTGGAGAGCATCCACAATAGCTTGAACTGTTGTATTGACTGACATTTTATCTATTTCATTATATACCTATGTTGACTAAGTAGTCCGATTTGAAATGACGAAATTAAAAATTTGTTACCGGTCGACTTTTTCTGTTTCTTCAAGATTATGCAAATGTTTGATTTAAAAAAAAATAAAACGAAGACTCGCTTAAATTTGGTTTTATTTGGAAGATTCCACTTAAGAACAAAGCTTAATTTTTAATCGGCCTGAAGTGGGGTACGGTTGTACTTTTTGAAAAATTTCATTAATTTATAATATTTGAAATTCTTAAAAATGTGAATAAGCATTGCTGCTACATTGAATCCAATCACATTTGATACACTTCGTTAAGCACTAAAACACTTCTTATCTAAATTTCCCATGAAACGTCACACATAAAGTGAAAATAATTGTCCAGAAATCCAATTTTCGATTTCACAGAAAATACAAAATTTTATGTTACTTTTGCTACAAAAAGATTTTATTTTCCAAAAACCAAACGCCATACAAAGCGCGAAACACAAAAAAAAAAAAACTTTATTTCAATTTAAATGTTAACTGAGAAATTGAATTTCAAGCAGATTTTCAATTTTCAATTTCATTTTATATGCGAGCGAGTACATTACATTACAATTCAAATTTTCTTTGTCACTAACCAAATTTCACTCCAGTCAATAAATTCAATCGACAGTTTAATGTAACAATATCTAAATTCGTAATCTTTCATTTTTTGTTCGATTTTGTTGTTATTGAACATTTGCGGAAATCGAAAATCGAAACGTCTCGATAATCGATATAAATAGCTAAATGGTGTTTAATACTCATTATATCGTATTCGCACATTAACTTTTTTGCATATAAAGTTTTATACAATCGTTTTAGGTATTATCAAACGTAACATAAATTTTGTATTTTAAATAGTAGTTTTAATGGAATGCACATCTACAGCATATTATAATAATATCATTGCAGTTTTATTGAATACATTTTTATGGTCGTTTGTGAGCGGTGATTTATTATTTGCACAGCATTTACAAAAAATTTCGATTTAACATAGGTAATAATAGTGCTCGGCGGGGAGTAAAAAAAATATCGATTTGCGGTGGTATATTTGGTGTCAAAATTTAGGTATTTCAGTGAAATGTAAATTTAATTTGTTGCGTACCATGTCGTAATAAATTACATAAAATATTGGAATATTTATAGCAGAGTAGCTAAATTTTTTATATCCGCGTTAATTTCCATAAATTTAAATGTTGATTAGGGTTTTTCTGCTGATGAGATTTTTTTTATTTAGGCGCTGTTATAAGCTTTTAATAAATATGTGACAATGAAAAAAAAAATCAAATTAACAAAACAAATTTTTGCTTGGTTGCAGTTCAGACGGTTCGAAATTTTATCGTTTTTAACATCAAATTCTGTTTTAATTTATATCCCAATTCTCATACATTTTGTTTTCATTTGTTACCAGAATCTTTTAAATATGGAGATGGTTTCGAACCCTCAATGATAATTAAACCACCAATAACATTCGCTGCTAGTTACCTTGGCTGCTTATCAATCAATGACATAAATTTATAAAAAAACACTTTAAAAACATTAACGTGTAAGCTGGTTATATTGAACTTTTCGGGTAGTTTTAGCAAATGCACAAAAGTACTCCTTCTTTGGGATAAAAGTGAAAAACCTACATTGGCCGATTACAGATCCAGTGTTCTAATGTAAATTCATTATTAACAAACTTTGAACTGTTAAATGTCATGTCCTGTAGAAAAGGAATTTTATCATAATCTCGGTTACATTCTTTAATTTGCCAACATAATGTTCGATGCTACCGCTCTTAGATAATACATATTATCTAACTTTTACCAAGGCAGAAATTAGTTTCTCAATTCACCATACCATCACTAGTAAAGTCATGAGGATCCATGAAGCACAAGATTTTACATCACCTTATGTTATTTGCATAAGTACAAATTCTAAACCTCATAAACTACTTAGAACTTTATTTTAAAATCAAATTACTTAATTTAGGCAATACAAAACTTCTTTTAACCCTGCGGTATCTGCAGTACTGATTTTTTGGGCAGATCGTGAATTTTAGTAGAGCTATAGGGAAAATATTTACTTACTTTTATGCATTCCAGCCATTATTTGTGATATTACCTTGAAACAGCGGATTACAATAAAATCAGTTTTACCATATGGAGGGGGTAATTAGGTGCCAAATCACGACATTCTTCAGCGAGAATTTATTAGTCTTGTATTCTTGTGTTTACAACATTATGAAATGAGTATTACAACACTTTATATGACTCTTGAGTTAAAGTAGGGGGGATTTTGATATTTCTAATTTTTTAACAAGTCGAAAAATGTTGAGAATGTCTTTATTGGTATTAATTTTGTCTATAAAAAGCCGAAAGAGCCTTATTGATTTTAGTACACAGACAAACTTCTCTTTCTATTATTTGTGTGGTTTATGCCCACACACAGAAATGAGGGTTTTCCTTAAGTTTTTGATTCAGTGAATATAATTCGCTAGGTCAGTATGTTCTTGCCTCATACTTAATGTATAAACTGAGAATTGTATTTTGTAGTTTGGTCGTAGCTATATTTGTTACCTGATTATAATTTTTTGAACAATTGAACCAGTTTTCAGAAGTTAGCAGCCCTAAGCTACCCGTACGGAAAATTGCACTGGAGACAACTTTTAAATTTGCTGCTGATATCTTGTATGCCACAGTTAACCTGTTTGTAGGGCCCCATCCATTTGAAAGCCGTCATTATCAATAAATGGGTTTCTAAGTAATTTTATAAGATGTGGCACATCAGTGAAAAGATATATTTTTGTTGATGCGTTGGTAGGGTTATTGAAATATAGTGATGTCGCAGTTATTTTTAGTTTCCGTAATAAACCCTAATTTCACTTGAACAGATTTTATCAGACCAAACAGGATGTGCTTTGTCATTTTTTGGTCGAAGTCGTAGTAAATTGGCTGCTTCCAATTGCCGATTAAACCACGTATCATTGCTACTTGCTACTTGTACGTACGTTGAAGCTTTCAGTGTTTTATCTTTTGACTTATCGTACAATATTTTATCTTTGACTTTCATTTGCACTTTTTTTTTAAATATTTAGTACGCAGTAAAGTGTCCCTGGATACACTTTTCAAAGTTACCACGGTTGGAAGTGGGTAGTGTTTCTCGGGGAAATTCCAATTTCTTTAATTGACCTTCACTAAACATATGCTTTACGGAGTCAATAATCTTATCTTTTCTCCAGCATTATTTTTTTAACTAAATGACATGTTGTTGTAATCTGTAAGGGAAACACTAAATTATTAACAAATTATTCTTTCTACCCCAGAAACCCTATTTGTTACACACTGTTCATATGAAGAGGTAGTTAAATCTGTTTTGGTCTTGCTCTCCATGTTATCGGTAGGATCGGTTTGAGTACAGCACTCGACAATAATGGGTGACTTGGTTTAAGTGGGTATACGTCTTTTAGCAAAAAAACGTTTTGCAAAAGAAAGTTTGATCAAAATACTTTTAGCAAAGAAAAACGTTTGCAAACATTTCTTTGGCAAAGAAGTATGAATGGCCAATTCACTTACCTATGTCAAATATTTGATTGCCAAAAAGTAATTACTCTAAAATTTGAACAAAATTTTCGCGTACCGCGCCTGAATTAATAAACATATTTTTGCTTCAAAATGAAAATTTAAATTCTGGAAAATGAAGATTTAATCTTCCTTTTGAAGAATTTCATGTTGAAATATTCTGGAAAATGGAGATTTCCAATCTAATTTTTACTAATAATTCTCTATTTTCCAGATAATTCTAAATTTCCGTTTTCAAGCAAAAATATGTAGCGATTTACTCATCCAGTCGCTTCATTTCGTTCATCACCACAAATATGCATTTATCCAAAAATCCATTCATAAGCGATAATAAATTTCATATACATCTCTTGCACATTGCCTATACACAATATATGTCTTTTCGTCTCTATAATTACGCCTGTGTCTCAAATAGACACTCACAGTCACGAAACACTCACAATACACAAAACACACGAAAGACATTAATGGTTTTCCAATCGACCATCACAAGTACTTGTAAGCACTTATGGTTCATGTCTTTGCTAAATTAACTGCTCACAAGTGTTCTACCTAATTTTTCATGAGCAGCTACAAGCAGTTACGTCAAGATTCTCCGCTAGGTGGTATTTGATAATACAAAACCTCTTTTATCCGGACACCGATTATCCGGGACATCTATTATCCGGTCAAATTATTCATAAATTTTCGTTTTAACCGGAAAATTCCAGTTATCCGTATAATAATTTCATTTTATATTTAGTTAAAAATAAAATAGCTATTTTGACGCGTTTCCAATGGATGGCTCCAAAAATTTAAAAGTCGATACGGGATCCGACAACTAAGTGTCTGGTGAAAAACTGTCTGCAGCTGACGTAGGTGCCGTTTTGTTTGTCAATGAGCTGTCTTCTCTTATTGCCGAAAAAAACTTAACACCCGAACAAGTGTATAACGCAGACGAGACCGGAATATTTTGGAATGTTTGCCGCGTACAACTTTGGCCGGCCCTGATGTATCAATAGCCAGTGGGTCGAAAGAAAGCAAAAAGCGCCTTACAGTCTTAGTTTATTCAAATGCAGCTAGTACTCATAAATGTAAATTATTAAACCATGAGCTCTTAAAGGAATGAAAGAATATCCAGTAATTTATAAATCCAACAAACGAAGCTGGGCCACCCAATCTTTGTTTATTGACTGGTTCAAAAATAATTTCGTTAAGGAGGCACGCCTTCATTGTAATCAAGTAGGTCTCCCTCTCGACTGTAAAATATTTATGCTTTTGAACAACTGTCCAGCACATCCAGATGCAAATTTACTGAATTGTAATAACGTTTCCTCATTATATTTACCACCGAATTGCACATCTCTAATTCAACCTATGGACCGAGGGGTAATTCGTAACTTGAATTGTCATTATCGAAAGGAAATGATGAAAAAACAATTAAATTCGAAGACCAATTTAAACTTTTCTCTAAAAAAATTTACGATGAAGGATTTCATGTGGTGTATTTATCGAGCTTGGGAATCTGTTTCACCTGAAATTTGCCTCTTAACCTAACAAATTTATCTGAATGGATCGAATGTGATAACGAAACTCTAGATATAGCGAGGGCGATGTGTGTCATCAAGTAAACATGTTCACGAATGAAGCAATACATGCTTGCAGTGATCTTTATTTTAATATTTTATTACCATACATTTAAAAAATGTAACCATAATCGCAATATTTTTTTGTATTATGCGAATTAAAAATTTAGAGGTTATGTTTTGCTCATGTAATCATTTTTTGTGTGTTCCAATTCCAACCAATCGACATTTAGCCGAGACATATTTTTCACACTTATACATAAGTACTTGCGATGGTCGATTGGAAAACCACTATTACAAAATGTTTTTTTACTCTCGTTATGTTTTGTTCGCGAGCGCGACGCATCATCGCTCGTTTTCTACTCTTTTTAGTGTTGTTCTCATCAAGGACGAGTCGTCGCCATTTTAAAAATCATTACTATGGGATTTTCTGCTGATATACGACGGATCGTATTCGTATCCACATCGACGAACAAATTTAATTAAAATCAGAAAAATTAATTTTCAACGTGGAGTGTAATAATTTCGTGCTTAATTAATATTAATCATGTTAAGTTTTGATGGCATTATTGAATTCCGATAGTCAAGCTTGTTTGCCTTACGAAAAACTTAATGTAGATTAGTTTTAGTGAATTTAAAATAAATTACCGGCGCATATTCCGTTGGTTAATTGTGCGGCCGAAAATATAAATTAGTGAATCTAATTAATTATAGAACTATCCATTAAATCGAGAAACCCGGATATCTAAATTGTATAAATATTTTTATTAATTCCAGCACGCGTCATACCTGCCAAATTTCATCACAAGCAGTTCAGAAATAGCCAAGTTACAGGCTAATTGCCCATATTCCGAAAGTCTATCCAAAAATCATTTGAGCATCCCATTTCCATCATATACCTGTCGAATTTCATCATAATCGGTAAAGAAATAGTCAAGTTATAAGCTAAATGGGCAGATTCAAAAGCTTCATCTAAAAATCATTTACAATCTCATTTCCACCGTACCTGTCAGAATGTATCATAATCCCGAAAGAAATGGTCAAGTTACAGGCTAATTGGCGATATTCAAAAAATGCACCCAAAAATCATTTAACAATTCTATTTTCACCGTCCCTGTCAAATTTAATCACAATAGGTTAAGAAATAGCTAAGTTATAGGCTAGTTATATTCCAAAAATGTATCCAAAATCATTTAAAAATTCCATTTACATCGTACCTGTCAAATGGATAATAGATTTTTTGATTAAACATACATTTGGCATTCAATTTGTTTTGTCAAATGATATTATTTTGCCAAATATGCAAATTTGCCAAAGATATTTTGATGAAACGTAACTTAAATCAGCGTTGCTACCTACCGATGAATAGTTTTTATAAGTGACGCCAAGCCACACTGTGGGCATAAAACATACAGAAATGAGGTTTTTTTAGAGTTTTTGATTTAGTAAATATAATTCACTAGGTCAGTACGTTATTGACTCATACTTAATGTATAAAGTGAGAATTGTATTTTGTAGTTTGGTCGTAGCTACCTGAAGAGTAGATCGAACTTTTGTACGTCCAATTTTTCAGTTTGTAACCAATCTACCACATAGAGAATTCAAGGAGGGTTCTCATTTTTTCTTCAGGGTCGATACACTTCCTATGACTCTTGGGTTAAAGTACGGACTACTGGGGGAATTTTGATATTTCTACTTTTTGGGTAGATACATAAGTGTATTCTAAATGATTGGCCTCTTCATTTTTACTGATTAACAAAACAAGCCGAAAAATGTTGTGAATGCCACACAGATAAACTTCCCTTTCTAGTAAAATAATTAGCACAAGATAGCACAATTTCTAAACTACAAGGACTGGAGAGGATATTCTCACTGTAATTTATTCTGAAAATCAAGTTTAAATTGAATCCCTATCAAAATGGTTAATTCTGGAACTATTTTATATTCTGAAAATTCAGTTATTTACCAGTAAAGTAAGGGCCCTTTTAAATACTCTACACACTTATAACGTGGTCCTGTAATGAACCGCAATTAATGTTACCCATAACCAAAATAAAAATGATAAGACACGAATTATTTTTAGAGGATGAATTCCAAACTAAAGTTTCTATAAATGAGAAGGACAAAATCAAGACAACACAAAGTTCACGAAAAAAATTCCCAAACATTTTCGTTGGGTTTCTTCGAACTGAAAATCAAGATTTTCAATTAAAACTCGACTAAATATTTCAACTAAAATTATTAAAGCTCTGAAATGATCATTAATATCTCTGAAAATTTAAATCTAAATCAAATTAATCAGTTATTCGTTATTTCTAAGAAATTATTGTTATCAATTTAAATAACGTTCAAAATTTACAAACATTAGCTCAGATACACCTTAGTCTAATAGAACGAATTAGTTATATCCATTCATTCGAAAATTCCCAGCCACGCTAGTCATCCTCTTAACAACAATAGATCGTCCCCAACCTTCCACTAAGACTTCATAAAGACTTCATAATTATAGAAGTGACTAAAACTTTCCATGTCAACAAAATGCAATTCATACTCAAAGCTCAAACTAAAAACCAAATAAAATAAAGGAAAATAACAAACAACTACCAAACCATTGCTGGGACAACTCTATACCATCAAAACCCGGCCTAAAACCATGCCAAGAGTATGAAACCCACTGTGCCGTTATTTTAAAAATTCCTAGAGAAGGACCACAATAGAATATCAAATATCAGAATATCGACTAACTGATAACTTCCTCTATCACAACAAATCATTCCAATCATTTCCATTTGTGCTCATAGACATACAAAGCTGATAAAGGTGCCATTTAACAGATAAAATTAACTATTCCATTCATTTCCCATTTATATTTACATTCATCTCTCTTGAAACTGCAAATGAAAAATTGTGAAACATGCAAATATTTAGTTATTTATTCCTTTTAACTTATTTAATTTCTATGATGCTACTATTTGAGTGGTAATGATATGAGGAATCATTTATATATCCTATTATGGAGGGAAATGCATGAAGAACAAGTGCAATGCCGTTGTCACTCAAGTCGTGGTAATGAATCCAAGAGGTGGTTGTTTAGTTCCTATACAATGTTATACTCAACCATACACAGAGAAAAGGTTAAAGAGTTAACCGGATTGCACCTGTCTTTAAGACCTAAGTAATTAAGCGTTGGAATAATTTGGATCACCAAAAATATGATGATCAGCTTTGTAAAAACACAGAGATACTATCATTAAAAACCATGCAATGATTACGATTTTGTTTGGCCAAAAATCAAATGTTTTGCACAACTATAAAAATATAAACAATTTGTCTAAAATCTGTCACTAGACCAGATTGTTTTTTTTGTTAAACGCTAAATTACTTGCTTCAAAATACAAAAAAGTTAAAATACACAAAAAGAACCAGAATGAATATAATCGTACTCTAGGACAATGGTATCCAATCCCAATGAGTATTTTTAGCAAACGTAAAGCTTCGATTAAAAAAAGTCAACACAAATAATTACCGCTTTGCCCAGCTAACTTTTTCTTTTATCGAAATTTTATTGCTCCATTTATTTAGAAAATTGGTCGAGAATACTCCTTTAGCTTATGCAGCACGTCCTAGAGTGTTGAGGTCATAAATAGATTTGTACCATTCTCAGTTTTTTTTTGTAAATTTATTAAATTCACTATACCATTATCGCCTTTGGCACATATTCAGAATTCATTCCTTTGTAATTTTGTCTTAATTTGGATATCTTTAAACTTATTAAGGATAAAAAAACATTCCCTGTTAAATATATACGTAATCAAGCTGAATTTTAAGTACTTCAATTTGAAAAGTAATTTAATCTTATTCATCATTATTCTTATTCACAATTTACATATAAACAATAAACAGCAAAAAAAAAAAAATCAAATTCCTCGAAATTATCACGAAAGTGATATATCCCAATTGTAATAAATTCCAAATAAACAAGAAATTCGAAAAAAATTTGATTTCTTAAATTCATCTTCGTTCAAAAATGAATACATCACTCTGGAAATGATAAAGAAAAACAGAAACCCGGATTCTGTCATTATTAAACTACTTTACATACACAGATATACAAACAGTACCAACGAATTTACAATTTTATTTATTTATTAACATTTTTTATTCAAATTTCCGTAAGTTTTAAATTTTCCTAATTTATTTTCCTTCTTTTCATTTTTGTTTTGTAAATTTTTTTTCGTCTTCTTCATTCATCGCAAGAAATTCTTTTTTTTTTTTGCTTCTTCTAAATTGAAATAATAATACAAAAGATATTATTATTTATTTAAATTATAGTAAAATACGAGTATTGTCAGTTTAAATTCGAATTCATTGGGTGTAATTTTTTTGCCACCATCGTACAGATGAATGGATACAACAGACAGACAGCATAGAGAGAAAATCTGATTAAAATAAAAATGCATAGTGGATTATTACACCAGGAAAAATGCCCACGGGAGAATTATTATGTATACTCTGTTTTTGCAATAAACACTTTGCATTAATAAAATTTACTACTTTGTAGTATATCCTGGAAGTTAAAGCTGCTAACAAAGACTCAATTTATAGTGGATATATAAAAAAGTCTGATGAACTCGTTCTGCAAACAAAAAAAAAAATTGTACAAGATAGAGTACTATTTTTACGATTTTCTTTTGTTTTTTTTATTATTTCCATTTTTCATTTAGAGAACGAGAAAATCAAAATAATAGGCTTCATTTGAACTAAAAAAAAAATCTCATTTATGCAGGAGTAAACTAAATAAAATAATTCAACCAAATCGTTATTTTTTGTTCATCATTTTAATAAATTAAATTTGTAGAATTTGGTGTAATGGGGAATCCCATTTGTGAGTACCTACACCCTCCAACAATATCGCTGGACCATAATTATATATCGTGGTGGTTCTTGACTTACTTCTTCGCGATTTACTGTAATTACGATTTTAGTAGAGTACATTTATATCATTTAATTTTGGCGCAAATCTGCGACGTAAACCAACGATCGCCTGTATGTAATTTTGCTTCTTTAGTTTGTTATTCACATTTTTACTTTTTGATAAGTTCAATTTTTCAGTTTCAGCTTTCTTTCGTACATGTACCGTACGAGGTATCATTATGCGCAAAATTTTTTTTTCTTGTGCTGTTGGAAATCTACAAGAAAAATGTTTGAAAAGTAAATTTCAATATTTTAGAACTACAGTACATAATATACGGAAACAACAATAAACAAACGATACGAAAAACTACTTTTATAAGTTCTGTTACACATTAAGTGTGTTTGTGTTTAGTCGTAATTTGAATAATAAATTTTCAAAACTTAACTCAAATATGAGACAAGTTAAATTTTGTGTTTGTCAATAGTTACAAGGATAATAAAAGTAATTAACTAACTGTAGTTGCCGTATATTTATTTGTTGCTCTGTAAGTTGCTTATTGCCTTTTGTGATGATGGATGGCTTGAAAATGGTATTCACAAAGCCACATGGAAATCAAATGATGGAACAACGGTCAACCAAATCGAGTACATCCTTTGAGCGAGAGCGCTTTCACTGAGTGAAAACTTTGTGTTGATGCTGATCAGAAAAAAATTAAAATTTAAATAAATAATAGTGATAAATATAATATGTATAAACAATTATTTTATTGGTATATAGGGCTCTTTATTTTTATTTTTATTTAGTTGTACTTGAGCTTTCAATCCCACTTCGGGATCATTTTCAAAAGCATAATGAAAAATTATTTCCAAAATAGGTTCCTTTTATATAAAAATTTTACATAAAACAATCAAACATTTGTTACAAAAACAAATTTTTCATGGAAACGCACAGCCTAGACAATTTTTCGAAAAATAATTTTCTTTTCCTGGCTAAAGCGTTTTTCATGTAGAAAGGTTGTACAATTGAATAAAAATAAAATGAGGTGAGACAAAAAACTTATATAAATAAATCATACGAGTTGCCAATATAAGCATAATCTTCTACAATGTTAATCGAATTTTTACTTGATTTAATATGCAACATTTCCAAAATCGATCTTTTCCTAAAATTGGTTTGTTTATCGAGAATTTTGACGTTATCTAAATTGATTAAATGATTGGAATTTTTCAGATGCCGTGTAAGTGCACTAATATTTGAATTTAGATCTTTGTTGGTGTCATATCGGTGTTGATAAATTCTTTTTTCCAAAAATTGTTTTGTCTGTCCAGTATACGTGGCGTTGCAACTACAACGGACTTGGTAAACCACATTTGATTGTTTTCTTAAAGGTATCTTGTCTTTAATTTTGGAAAAAATATTTCCATTTAGGCTTGTAGCTGCACATCCCACAATTTTGAAATTATAATTCTTGAACAAACGTTTTATTTTTTCATAAAGATTTTTTATATAAGGAAAATGATAAAATATATTATATATGTATATATTTTTTGATAAAATTATACGAGACAATTTAAATGAGTTAACGAATGGTTTATTTTGTACTAGTGATAAATGGCTAGTCAACATTTCCAACATCGACCTACCAACGCATGTAAAATTAATTTTAAGTTTAGGAAATACATTTTGCCCACCTACCATTGGTACTGCGGTGCCTTTTTTCAAAATTATTTCAGACGTTGAAAGTGCCATTTTTAATTTAGAAGACAACGATCGTACTCACATTCGGAACAATTTTATAAATATTTTGACAAATTACAAAAACAGCACAAACATTCAAAATTTGACACCAAAAGAAAAAAGGATTATGACATACGTAAAACAAACGAAAACGTTTTTGAGAGACAATCCAGACATTTTAGTGACAAAAGCAGACAAAGGGAACATAACGGTTTTGACATTACGGACGGACTATTTTGAAAAAATGTATGACTTACTCAACGACACCTCGACGTACGTACAAATTTTTAAAGACAGTTCTACACCGATACAGACAAAAATTAACTCAGTAGTAAAGGAATGGGAGGAATTTAGCAACATAGATTTGGCTAAAAAGAAAAAACTTACAAATTACAAAGCAGTGATTCCAAAATTATATGGCTTACCAAAAATTCACAAACCCAATGTACCATACAGACCAATTATAAGTTCGATAAATAGCCCAACATACTCGTTATCATCATTTTTAGGAAATATTATTAAACCAAGTATGGGAAAAACAAATTCATTCATTCTAAATTCTGAAGATTTCAAAAACAAAATTAATAACGTTACCATCCCACCAAATTCCACGTTAATCTCTTTAGATGTAAAATCCTTGTTTACGAATGTTATAGCCAAATTGTACGAAATATTATTAGTCAAAATTGGAGAAGTATAAAGCAAAATTCTAAATCTAAATTAACAAAAATTCAATTTTTTACTGCTTTAGACATTGTGTTGAACAATTCAGAATTTTCGTTTGATAGCAAAATTTATAAACAAACTTTTGGCTCACCTATGGGTTCTCCCATAAGTCCCATATTAGCAAATTTAGTAATGGAAAATTTAGAAATCTCAGTATTAAACTCTTTGGACTTTCAACCGTTATTCTACTTTAGATATGTGGACGACATAATTACTGCGGTACCGATAAATAAAATCGATTATTTTTTAGAAGCGTTTAACTCGGCAAATAATAGAATCAAATTCACTTTAGAAAAAGAAGTAGATAACAAAATTGCATTTTTGGACATTTTGTTAATTCACGAACCAAATGGCAAGATTTCTTGTGATTGGTATCATAAAGATACCTGGTCAGGCCGATATATAAATTTTCATTCTTGGCTTCCCACCACTTACAAAATTAACACTATACAAATTTTAACCCAAAAAATTATAAAGCTTTCCGATACAAAATTTCACAAACAAAATTTAAAAATTCTAAAAGACACTTTAGTGCTCAACCAATATCCCGAAAAATTAATAAAAAAGGTAATTTGGAAAACAAGAAATTTTCAGAGAAATACTATATCTAGACCACAAAATGAAATTACAAACTTTTTGGCTATTCCTTATATAAAAAATCTTTATGAGAAAATAAAACGTTTGTTCAAGAATTATAATTTCTAAATTGTGGGATGTGCAGCTACAAGCCTAAATGGAAATATTTTTTCCAAAATTAAAGACAAGGTACCTTTAAGAAAACAATCAAATGTGGTTTACCAAGTCCGTTGTAGTTGCAACGCCACGTATACTGGACAGACAAAACAATTTTTGGAAAAAAGAATTTATCAACACCGATATGACACCAACAAAGATCTAAATTCAAATATTAGTGCACTTATATGGCATCTGAAAAATTCCAATCATTTAATCAATTTAGATAACGTCAAAATTCTCGATAAACAAACCAATTTTAGGAAAAGATCGATTTTGGAAATGTTGCATATTAAATCAAGTAAAAATTCGATTAACATTGTAGAAGATTATGCTTATATTGGCAACTCGTATGATTTATTTATATAAGTTTTTTGTCTCACCTCATTTTATTTTTATTCAATTGTACAACCTTTCTACATGAAAAACGCTTTAGCCAGGAAAAGAAAATTATTTTTCGAAAAATTGTCTAGGCTGTGCGTTTCCATGAAAAATTTGTTTTTGTAACAAATGTTTGATTGTTTTATGTAAAATTTTTATATAAAAGGAACCTATTTTGGAAATAATTTTTCATTATGCTTTTGAAAATGATCCCGAAGTGGGATTGAAAGCTCAAGTACAACTAAATAAAAATAAAAATAAAGAGCCCTATATACCAATAAAATAATTGTTTAAATTAAAAGATTTGGCTCAATATAAATAAAAATAATTAATAATATGTATGTTTGATTACCAAATTATTTAAACCAAGTGGTATAGTTATTGAATAACGCAGATTTTAGAATTGAGTCTGTGGTTTTGTGGCTGTTTCAAGCACCGATAGCAACTGCCGAATGCTGTCGTGAAAGATAACAAAAAGGACATTCTTTTATTCTCTAGAACAAGACGGAAACTGCCTATTGTCTAAACTAATCAAAAACTACAACTCAAATCACAAAAAAATGTCTATCTACAATGAATGACAAAAGTATTAGTTAGTTACAATGTTAGAAACAAGGTGTCGTTCAATACATTACAATTGTTTTATTCACAATCCAGTGATTCGAATCTTGATTGAGAAGGCTGATAGTAAAAGCTCTTGTTCAATGCGTCGTAGCATTGTAATTTTACTGGCCTAAAGAATCTTTCTACATTATTGAATTTTTGAAATCTTTTAACACGTTCTATTAACAAGTTTTATTCTACATATTTTACCATGTTCAAATTTCCCAACTGCAAAGTTTTCTCCTTTTTGAAACTTTCGTAATTTTTGAATTCGACGAAATAAAATATGTATGTGTATGAATGGGGTTTCGGTCAGTTGATCGTAAACAATTAATCGTGTTACAATTGAACGTGAACAATTGATCGTAGACACAATTGATCGTATGAACGATGACCTTGGATACAATTGATCGTATGAAAAATTGATCGTATGGACAATTAATCGTATGGACAATTCAAGTTCTGGAATATGGCCAATTAAGGTGGAACTTTGCTGGTTCTTGACCGATTATGATGAAATTTGACATGAACGATATAATGTAAATGGGATTCTTAAATGATTTTTTGACAAAGTTCTGGAATATGGCCAAGTAGGATGAAACTTGGTTATTACTTACTTGATTCTGATGAAATTTGACAAGTTCGTTGTAAATGGGATTCTTAAATGATTTTTGGATAAAGTAAGACTAAAACTGCAAAATTTTCAAATGCAAGATTTTGTACTTGCAAGATTTTGTAATGCAAGGCAGCGAAGTTCCACCTTAATTGGCCATATTCCAGAACTTAATCCAAAAATCATTTTAGAATCCCATTACCATCGCCCATGTCAAATTTCATCATAATCGGTCAAGAAACAGCGCAGTATCAACGATTAACTGATCCACGATCAATTGTCCATACGATCAACTGATCCACGATCAATTGTCCATACGATCAACTGATCCACGATCAATTGTTCATACGATCAATTGTATCCACGATCAATTGTCCATACGATCAACTGATCCACGATCAATTGTCCATACGATCAACTGATCCACGATCAATTGTTCATACGATCAATTGTATCCACGATCAATTGTTCATACGATCAATTGTATCCACGATAAATTGTTTCCACGGTCAATTGTTGTACGATCAATTGTTGTACGATCAATTGTCAGGGTTTTATCCACTACAATAATTAACTTCAAAAGTATTTTGTGTAAACCGAAGCATCTTTAACGAACCGAAGAGTACCACTTTATAGTTAAAAGCTTTAGCACATTCCTCAAAATTTTTAAAATCATTCGGTTTCATTTGTATGACTTGTTAACGGAATTCATGATTCCGATGTTTGTGGATATTTCACTTTAAATTAATTAAATCCAAATAATATAATTTTTAAAAATATTTATTTAATCAAATATTTATAATTATATATTTGTACGCCAATAAGTAGCTCCTTATTGTGAAATAAGATATTTTTTTCCTTCAATATCGATTTCGATGCTATAGCACCATCATCAGTTGATTTACTTATTATGTTGTTTTTAAGTAAATCAACTGATGATGGTGCTAAAGCATCGAAATCGATATTGAAGGAAAAAAATATCTTATTTCACAATAAGGAGCTACTTATTGGCGTACAAATATATAATTATAAATATTTGATTAAATAAATATTTTTAAAAATTATATTATTTGGATTTAATTAATTGTATGACTTGATATGGGCGTTTTCTGTTAATACATTTTAACAACCGAATAAGACCGAATAGGTGAGAAAAATTCATTGTTTGTTATTGTTTTTTCTATTTGGCTGTATGCGTTATCAATTTCCTGAATACAGGAATGTCCAGGTAAGGAGTAACGCATTTCAATTGATTCTACTTCCGAGTGTTGGGAAATAAAATACTGTATAGCATACGATATATGTGAGTTTTTATTCTGGGGCACACACGAGTCACTCCATGTAATAAGTTTTGTTATATCATTCTGATTAAACACCCGTTCTAATATTCTATACAGCGCGGACGCGATATCATTGCTCGTTCGTCCCATTGTGGCCTCATTCCATATTGCACAGTATACAGCTCTGGTAGTAGACAAATGCGCCGTAAGGTTATATACATTAAGCTTTGAGTAATAATACGTTTCGTCAATATTACTTTTTGGGCATGTTATCACTTTTTGCATATCAAAACAAAGAATAGGTATTCCACACTGTTTATCAGTTTCTTTCAACTGGCGCATTGCGAGTTTAAAGTTGATGTGCTCTTGATATTCGCCGATTTTTACTCGCGATGGATCTATATTGTTCAACTCACAAATCCCCATTTGTCTGCTTTTGGTTTGAAAAAATCTAAACTGAACCGTGTGTTAAAAATGTATCGGTAGTAGCTGCTTTTTACTGATTGCACATTTGACTCCAAACATCTTTTACTGTATAAATCGTACAACTTGCATATAGTCAAATTCGCATTCAAATATTTTTTCTGCGTTTTGGCCCTGCAGTAGTGTGATTCAATACAAGGAAAGCTGTTTATATGACTTATTATGAAGTCCTGTCTTTCTTTTGTAATTCCCTTTGAGCTTTTCGTGCCTCTCTCGCTTTTTGGAACTATTCCAGTCATGCTCAGTTTCTCATGAATAGAATAAATTGGTTTTTGAGAAATGGACAGGGTTCCTAAATACAATTTTTTACAGACCGAAATTCTGTTACCATGAAGGTTAAAATAATATTAAAACGAAAATTTTCGCCGAGAAACGTTGTCGGATTTTTGTTTTCTGCGTGTCTTAATATGCTCCTTCGTCTTTGAAATAAAATTATATTTTTCTGCTTGATCTAGTAAATAATAGTCCTCGAAAATATTTTTGCGTTCGGTTTCAGATATTTGCACGGAGCAACGCATTTTGCAATTCGACATGCAATTTTTGAGAGTTTTAATTTCCTTTTTGGGTCACGTTTGACCTCGATTGTTCACAAATTCTAAACCGGCTTGATATTTTTTATTTCTAATATTTATTTTCAATTTATCAGACTTACATTGTCGCTTTCTTGTTGGGCCCTGCTTTATATAATAATATTAAAAATTTAAAATTAAATATTGGTTTGATTCTTTTTATTTCATTACGTTATTTCACTTACCGCTTCATCCTCAGTTAAATCGGAGGATTCACTTTCGAAATTTGATAATTCTGGCTTTGCCTTGGGATAATTGTCAGAATCATTTATTACTGAATTGCATACATTTGCCGAATCAACAAGTTGGTTATTATTAATATTATTGTTGACGGGACACTGTTCGTTAAAGTTCTCTATAATAATCGGTTCGGAATCTGGCGCGCCCACAAAATGCAGAATTTCTGCATTATCAATCACCAGTACATTACTATCAAATACACGTCCATTAACACAAACGAATTTATTAAATTATAATTCCCGCGTAAATTTGACATTTCATAAAAATTTCACAAGAGTGTTAAGAATAAAATAGTTCTAACTGAGCAAAAAAATAGAAAAAAGTTGTACCTGAATTAAAAATAAGAAATTTTTGAAGAAAAAGGGTGTATGTGTTTTTTTTATGCAGATGGAACCTTTTTCTTCAAATTATTGAAAAATGTCGTAGTAGTTACAACCTTTTTACAGCATCCCAAGTATTTTTAAATCCAACTATTTTATAATATTTCGTAGGATATCCATAACTTAGTTCTGGGTTTACCTTTGTTTGAGTTATGAATTATTATAAGAAAACATATGCTACCGTGTCGCAATTATTGGGAACTCACAGAACTCACTATATAAAAATTATATACATGTGTGTGTGTAAAAATAATATTGGCGGGAATATTTTTTAATGTGTGTGTGTAAATGTCAACCTCCAAATTTGGCGGATAAATCAAATAATTCATTAATGAAACAAAATTTTTATTTCTGTATTTTTATTTTTATTTAACATATATATATGATTTACATAGTCACATAGTAGTGATTTACATAATCACATGAAATAGGGAACTGAGTTTTCCAATTGTAAGAGTGCCATCATCGGACTCCGTATATGCACTGTCACCAAAGATGTAAACGGCAGCGTATATTTATTTTCATGCATGCCTAATACTGAAATGAAATTAAAAAGAGAGCATAATGGTTATTTTAGTTTAAGTTTTAAGAAACATTAAATTTGTTATGTTTATTTGTATACCAAATATACTTACTTTCAATTTCAGTAAAAATGTCATCCTCTACTAAAGCTTGGTGTGCTCGTATCTCGTAACATTTTGTGTCGAGATGTATGGAACTCGTTCTTCTCCTAATGAATAAAATAATAAAATAAATTCAGTATTACTTATAAATTCTTGAACTAATGTAAGAATTTGTTCTTACCAAAGCGAACTTCCGCCGCGGTGGCACAGTGGTTAGTATGCTTGCTTTAAGCTCCGGAGGTCCCGGGTTCGATTCTCGGCGGGTGATGAAAAAATCACGGCTGGTTACGGGTAGAATCAATGAATTAATCATTCATTTTCCGTTTAAAAAAATGATTACGAAACTTCAGCATGAAGCGGCCAAATCCCTCTATGGGATGTAACGCCAGCGAAAAAAAAAAAAAAAAGCGAACTTCACAAAAATCTTCACCAACTAATCACCAATGTATTATCAACAAGATATGAACTGATAAACTACGTAGTAAAAATAGTAAAAAAAAGTTGTATAAATAAAATGTATACATATACACACCAATACTACATTGTATTTTTAATGAATTCGAGTTCTGTTGAGTTTCGGATATTTTGTCAAAATCCAAAGGAAAATACAGTAGCTCAATTTTGAGTTCTGTGTTGTTATACTTGGGATTATCTTTTAACTGGGAGACTTTTTCGCAAATCGGACAACACCAATCGAAATATTGAGCTAAAATTAGTGGAAATGCATGTATAACTCAATTTTTTGCAAAAATGTCACATAGAACCTTTTTATTCTAAGGTCGCGACTTAACAGAATTATTTCTCATTCTCTCTGTCTACTAATGTGTAATTGCGTACAATATACATAATTTCTATCAAGAATGAAGTATGAAAATGAAAAGGGAAAACAAGTGCCCAAAACAAAACTTAAATGCATGATTCAATAAATCCCAGGTTAGCTCGCTTTTTCAAACCACGTGTTCGTGACGTCATGCAATTCCGATAAATATGTAATTATTCTTTTTTTACATTTCGTTTTTTTATTTGTTGTTGTAATTTATACATAAAAAAATTGGGTGACGTCAAAAAAAAAAAAGATGGCAATTTGTTTACATATTTCGAGCTAACCTGGGTTTTTGTTGAATCATGACTTAAATGCATCGTAAAAAGTTAATCGGGAAAAAACGAAACCAACGAATGTATTTATTTGAATGCCATTATTCGTTTGTTTTCATGTTTTTTTTTTGTTTTTGCATTAAATTCTGTCAATAATACACAATATGTTCTTTCCAGTCATTTAATTCAGTACAAAATTAGACCTAAACGAGTATAGTATACTACTACTAAAGAGTATTTGTTGATATTGATATACACGTGTTTCATAAAATTAAAAATTATTGTTTAACATTAAAAAAAAAAAAAAAAAAATAAAGTTTGTGTAATTTAGTTTTGGCACCGTATAAAAAAACGTAAATTAATTTAAAATGTTGCAGTAGCCTAAATAGAATATAATAAATAAAACAAAATTCCACGTATATTTTCTTTATGTGTGCACGTCGTTTAGTATTTGAGTAGTTGTTGGATATTAAAGTTCTACAATCTACATTACGCATTATCTTTTTTAGTGCCCACTAATTTCGTTTGTATTTTTTTATTGTTGTTGTTCAACTGATTTGTGAATTATAAGAGATGCTGTCTATTAAAATTAAATAATAACCTAAAATATTGAACAATATAAAAATTAATAAAACAAACAAACGTGTTAATATTATAAATTTTAATATACAGGGTGGTTTGTTCTTGAGTGTAAATATTTTCAGGGATGATTTCTTGATTAATTTCAAGCAAAAAATCGTTCCTGGAGGGGGGGGGGGGTGCATTTTCAACATTTACTGAGATACAGCGCGTTAAAGAAAATTACTTTGGGGTGGTATGTTCACGCATATTTTTTTTAATTACTCCAAAGTTAGGTAGACTAAGCCAAGCAAATGTAACATTATTTTTGGGATCAGAATTACTAGAGATAGGGATCAGAATTACTACAGAATAAATATTAATGTTTAAACTTTGAATTTTATTTAAATATCACTAAAATTTTGCGTTTTCCATAGCTTTTTACTAATAAAACATGAAAATATTAAATAATTTTTAATTTTAACTTTTTCCTCATACAAATATCTACAAAAAACTCATAGAAACATTTGATGTATCATACATTTCTAGATAATATGAGAAATTAGAATATAAATGTGTCCTGTCAATTAAAAATCAATCAATTTTGTAGCTTTTTTCGTCTAGAAGATTGCGTGAAACTAAAGGTGTGACTAGTTATCGGGTGGATGCTAACCCAGTATCATTTTTATCTGTTTATAGCGATAATGCTGTGCGTCGAGCGGCTAGAAATGAACATTCAATCAGTATCAGACGTTTGTCTTTACGCTTCATTATATTTTATGTCAAACTTTAAAATTTGGAGTATTCTTCATGACAATAATCTTCGTCCATACCAGTATACACCCGTCCAGGGTCTTTTGCCCGCTTATTTTGAGAAACGAACAAAGTTTTGCGACCTACTTTTACAAAGGCAAATGGACGACGGAAACTTTTTTCCAATATTCTATGGATGGACGAATCACAGTTTACGAGGGACAGTATTATTAATTTCCATAATCTGTATTTGTGGGCTACCAAAATTGGCTATGGAGAACAAAGAAACAGCTGGTTTATTAATCTGAAATTGTAACTATAGAAGATCTAAACGAGAGAATTGTTGCTGCTGCAATACAAATAAGGGAGATTTTGGGTAATAAAAATGTAACAATAGAAATTCAGAAAACGTGTAACGTGCTATTCAATTGGGTTCGTCTACGCGCGGTGATTTGGGTAGACTCTTCATTAATTTCCACTGTGTGTGGTTTGGGCGCCAGTCTACCAGCACGATAAGCCGGCTTAGCTCACTTTGAGCAGTCTGACTCGGGCGGGGTGCAAAAAAAACAACACCACTGAAAAACCACCGCGTGTATCTCGTACCTTCTAAAACGATCGCGCTAACGGTAATAACAAAAAAAACTCTTTCGCACCAGTAGAGCGAGGAAAACAGAAAAAAACCGCGTGTCACGACACCATGCGACAACCGTGACGGGACAACACAATAATGAGGGATTCGCAACTCACCTGAAGGACCTCTTTGCAGCGAACTGATGATTTGTTTTATTCTTGTGTCCTCTTTGTTGTTCAAACAAAAAAAATTCCGGCTCCGTCAGTAATTTGCATGTGCCACGATCCCAATTCTTCACTCACTTTTATTTGCCTTCTTTCTTTTTTTTTTGTTTACTACTGTTCACTTCACACCTTTTTTCTTATTTCTGTTCACTTCACACCTTTTTCTTTTTTAACACCACACAATTTTCTTTATTTGTCCTATTGTTTTTCGTATCTTTCACTTTTATTCGAGAATTACGACTCAGAGAAATAAGCGAACACAGAATCAAATTTTTAAGTAAAACACACGCACTTCTATCTCACGTTATAAATCGTATTGTTTTTATTTTTTTATTGACATACAAACATTTATCTTATTATTATATTTTTTTTTTTATCATTTACAGAAGTTAACAATAAATAATTGATTGAAACATTTTACATTTTGTGTTTTGTGTTTTCAAACAGCCGGTGCAAAAAAATAAATTGCGGAACAAAAATAGCCAACGTAAATTTCATGCTATTAATCCGCCATTCACGGGCACAACAACACTTTATTTTTCTTACAATTAATTTTTTTTTATCTCTGATCACTTTTCAGATCTAAACTTGACTCCTCGTCATACGCCATGTACCGTGCATATATACTGCCACCCCCTCTCCTCGTCATCACATCATCTTCTCAAAATTGTTTTTTCTTGCAATCAATATTTTTCCTCGAATTTTAAGAGCGCAAAATTTAAAATTTAAAAGAAGATTTTTGCTTCCTGCCTAGCGCCCTCTGTTGTCCCGAAACTGTATCCAAGCTGTTTGCCAAGCTTTTTTTTTAACTTTTCGATATTGGGTTGGTTTCTCGGCTTCTTTTGTCGATTTTCTCCACGCGTTGCAATTCCATGGTAAATGAAATAAATAAAAAAATCAATTATACATTCATACAATTATTTTTTGGAACATTCATTGTTTTCTTTTTTTTTTTTTTTTTATTGCTCTGATTTTATTTGCACCAATCATTCAGATGAGTTGCGGGAGGATGGATATAAATTCATTCAAAGAAAAATGGTGGAATCACTAATTATTAAATGGGATTGTAGGATGGAAAGGTATAGCACAAAGTTTTATGACCCGCTTACCATTTCATTCGTAAAATTAAAATACACACGGTAGCTTTCTCATTCAAAAACCCAAATGCTACAAACGTTACTAAAATGCATTAAACATAGAGGTGGCCATTTTAAACACTTGATGTAAAAAGTATTTACGAAAAACTAATAAAATACCTTAAAAGTTTTTTGTAGATATTTGTATGAGGAAAAAGTAATAACAATACATTAAAACAAAGATAATTCTGATCCCTAAAAATAATGTTACGTTAGCTTGGCTTATAGTCTACCTAACTTTGGAGTAATTAAAAAAAAATATGCGTGAAGATACTACCCCAAAGTAATTTTCTTTAACGCACTGTATCTCAGTAAATATTGAAAATGGGCCCTCCCTCCAGGAACGATGTTTTGCTTGAAATTAATCAAGGAATCATCCCTGATCGCTCAATGCTATGTTTATAACAAAAATCGAATAAACAAAACTAAAAAATAAAAAATGTAGTTAGTGTAGTGTGAGTGTGTGCCATAAAAGAAAATTAAAGCTGTAGATATTAAATAATACAGAAAATTGTTGAGTATGGCTCGTGTATCAGTGGGTTATAATTTAACACCAAAAAACGTGTTCAATGACTCTGATAACAGTGTTAATATAAATGATCAGGAACGTTTACTGAATGATGATCACAATATAGGTGGTGTCCAATTAAAAAAAGAATTAGGTTTACTAGATGGTGTAGCCAAAATTGTAGGTGTTATTGTTGGGGCCGGAATATTTTTTTCATCCAAAGGTGTTTTAAAGCATTCGGGCTCCATTGGATTAGCACCAATTGTATGGATAATATCGGGTATTTTAAGTATCATAGTGATTGGAGCTTTATGCTATGCAGAAGTAGGTACGTATACTTATTTTTAGAAATTTTGTTTATTAATTTGTTTTTTAATATTGCATCATCCGTTTTCAAGTTCATAATCAATAAAAAAGCATTTTTTTTCTCCGATCGTAGGAAAAAATATATCTTTCCGTTGTTTTTTCGAAACGACAAGCTAATGATTCCAGTATGTTGTATTTGTTCCTAAGCAACAAGTAATAATAGTACGAGAATACAACTTTCACAAAATATGCCATGGGAAATTTTACGAAAAAGCGATTATTACAGCAATAGCATAGACAATCATAATAGATCTCTCATTTGACTAAAAACAGAAAATAAAAACAAAAATTTTCCATTCAAATATTATCGGTGTATTGCATATACGTATTATATTTGCAACGCATTCTAAAATCATTGCCTTATAAAATACACAACACAACGATACATTGGAATTATCAGAAGTTTTTGTTTTTTTCCTTTAGTTACTATGAAATGAGAAATCTAGTATGAATGTCTGTGGCAATAGTATATTATAGCGGTAGTTTTACAATTTTCACCATAGCAACGCGATAATTTTACAAATTTTACCATAGCAACAAGAAAATCCTAAACAATTATCTCTAATTTGTAATTGTATTTAATTTTTTTTTATTATGATTGGATTTTTTATACACACATAAAAGGAAAAGCTATGCAAACAAAAGCTTGTCAAATAATTTGCATACAACATAACATAAATGGATGAATTGTGATTCAATCGCTGACGGGAAAGTTGTATTTTCTTACTAAATACAACACGTGCTGTAATTAATGATCGATAATTTTTTACTCGTTAAAACCGACGCAGATAATTCAACTCGTGCTGCGCACTCGTTGAATTTTCAGCGCGGTTTTAGCTCGTAAAAAATTATCGATAATAATTGAGCACTAGTTGTATTACGAATGAGAATATTTTAAAAATGCGTTTGACCTTATAAGTGTACTTTTAATTCTTCTAAACAATTAAAAATTAATACGGGAATATATTCCAGGCCTAGGCCAGAAAAAATATGCTCGTACTATTATTACTTGTTGCTTAGCAACAAATACAACATACTGTTATTTTCGTCTCATGTTATTTTCGATATTTTACTTTGTTTTGATTTCTTAATATGATAATTAATGAATAATACTAAAAATTATTTTGGGTTTATATTCGTTTTAAAGTCCGATCGGAGAAAAAATAGTATGTACAATTCGGAGGAAAAGTACATTCCCGGACTCCCATGGTTGCCGGACTCGGCTATCGCCTCGTCCGCCAATTTCCACTACCGTCCGGGAATGCAGTACTTTTCCTCCTAATTATACAATATACTATTGTTTTAAATTGTCGTATAAATAAACCAAAGAAAAAAAAATCAATTCTTTGCTGTGTTTTACATGGCATGTTCAATTCAGACATTAATATCCTTAGCATGCAGGTATTTAGCAGCACGTTCTCCGTTACACATAATTTTTAGAATACACAAGGGTAATAAAATTGTCTAATTATACAGCTGATAAGCACTCAAATTATTAGCCCTTTTATTCAAAACACTTTTTCAGGTTTGTAACTGATTTTTTAGCATTATGACAAGAAGTGTGAAAAGTTGTCTTGTGTTGTTTAATGAACGTAGGCTATTAAATTTTACCCAGACTATCAGTAGCAGAAGCGTCTTTACGTTTTGTAACGAAAATAATCGAGCCGATTTCAAATGACGAAGTTCAATTTCTTATACATTTATGTTTGATACTTATTTAGATAGATATCTTGAGGTTTTAAATTATTCAAAAACTTCCAATTACTATTTTTAAGTTTTCATCTCCAGAAAATTTATAACAGACATAAAACGGGTGCACCACATACATAGTTACTATTCGGAATAAAATAGGCGAATATGCTACGGTATTCTAATGTAGAATTGGAAATAAAATATTTTTTTATTCAATTTTCCCGAACGAATGAATCATTTCCAATGGTCAGCCTAAAGATTTACTACAAGCAGAACAATGTGCAAACCGGTGCTAATTTAATTTCGAATCGTTTAAAAATTTTATATAAATATTGATTTGTTTCTGTGAGATAATTGATGGTGTAAATCGTAATCGTAAGTGTTTACCAATATTTCTTAACCAGCTGTCTAAAGAATTGTTCACAACATTTTAAAGTTAAGCATTACACCGTATAGGTGTGAGATTTGGTATTTTTCGAATCAGACTTACTTAGAATTAAACTTAATTGATATAAACATGGAAGGCCAACATCTGGTTGTCTGTAAAAGTTTTGCAGTTCCGCAAAATTATCCAAGGTATTTCAATCGGAAAACCCTACTATGAAAGGCTTCGTAGACATTACCGTAAAATGGGGTGAATAGAAACACTTTTCAAGTTTACAAGCATGTACATACTACTAAGAGGATATTTATTTTTAATATATGAAATATCTTAAAATATGGGTCTTGGTGTACTCTTTCCTTTTCAAACTACTTTGATATATTAGAAATGAATATGGCGGAGGTTTTTTAAAAAAACCTCACTGTTTCTATTCACCTGCTATTGGGGTGAATAGAAACAGTCATTGAATTTCGGTTTCTTTCTATTCTTATATTCATTTATGTTTTCTGGTGAAACAGCAGCTCGATTTCTTTTGGGATTTTGGCATAATCGGCGGTGAGATAATGCTTGCTTGTGTCGTTTCAGAAACGATTAGATGAATTCTTTACCAGGTGAGTTGTCCTTAAATATTTCGTCCTGTCTCTCTCGCCGTTTTAACAATTCTTAAATATTCATTCGTAATGTTATTGTATCAATGGAATAACCCACTCTGTACAAATGATCAATCTGTCCACAAGGATTTTTTCTTAAGTTTCGTTTAATCAGGTTTATCCCCCCTGATTTTGTATTGTATCGCCTTTTTTAAATGGCAATATATTACAGAATGGTGTATACCGTATTTCTCCGATGATTTTCTTAATCATAACTTATTATTTTTAACATCTTCAACTGCTTGTTTCAATATCAGAGGATCATGCTTTTTATATTGTTTTTGGCTCTTTGACTTGTATTGTCTGGGCATTTTAATACTCTGTAGCAATTAAAAACCGAAATATATACTATACTAATTTAACATTAGGGCAATTTAGTAATTTGGAATTAAGGTAAACTTGGTAATGTGAATACAAACACTATTTTTCTCAAATCGGATAAAATACGTCAGTTTTCTGGTTTGTTATCTGTCAGCAAAATGAAGTATTCCCCGACACTACATCGTTGCTAGGCAACTTACTAAAAACAGTACTGGAAAGTATTCCTTGCCTAGGCAGAGAATACTTTCTAGTACTGATTATCATCTGTTTTTAAGAAATACATGATATAATGTATAATCGCACGCGATTGTTATAATTCTAAGGTAACTTTGATAGTGAAATCTATTGAAAATATAAATTGGAAAATTTTGCGTATTTTAAAGAATATAATGAATAAAATGGATAATCTGATATACTGCCGATTAGAGAAAAAATCGTATGTGCAACTCGTGGAAAAACTATAATTCCCGGACTCTTATGGTTGCTGGAACTCGGCTGACGCCTCGTCCCAGCAACTTCCATACTCGTCCGGGAATATATCGTTTTTCCTACACGTTACACAATATACTATTATTTCATACTATACCGAAAATCAGTGTTTACGTGATTGATTTCAGTCCGGGAAATGAATCATTACGTCAGAGAACAAACGTGTCCGGAAGACGAGCTATTACAGTAGAGTAGACTGTAAAACCAAAAAAAAAATAATAACTAGGGTAACTTGATAATTTGAAAATCATTTGGATTGATTTTCTTTAAATTTCAAATTCATGTTTTTATTTTAAAATTTAATTTTAAATGAAAAAAATCGAATTAATATCGCATATAGTATGAAATAAAACGTTGTACGTTACACGTACGTTAAATGATCGTTACAGTACTCGTTCAAAATTCTGGACTCGGCTCCTTCGTCGCCTCGTCCATAAACGTCGAACTCGTACTGTAACAACTCATTTACCGCCCTTGTGACGTAAATAACTATGTATTCTGTTATTTTTATTTACCCCACACTTCCTAATTTTTGTCACTAAACTACAAAATGGTAAAATTTAGGAAAAACGGTAAAAGTTATTTACAATTTTACCTACAACTTACACGAATTTTCTCTGATATTACTCCAAATATGGCTCAATTCCATACAAAGTATTTTAGAGTATTTTTCGAACCAAAAAATGTTGATTTAGTGTGTAACAACACGAGAATACCAAAAATTTCATAATGCAAAAGTGCATTACAAATCCCCACCACAAATTTAGGTTTGTAGGCAGAGAGTAGAGGTAAAGAAACGAGGGTGAATACGGTTGTTAAAAATACTGGTGTGGATGGTTTCAATCTTTTCCTTACCATGTAAGTCTGTGTCACTTGATCATCCGAATCTTCATCACTTGTTAATAGACTCGTGTGTATGTTTAGCAACTCAATCCCGTGTTATGGGGGAATTGAATTCCCCAGTATTATTTTATAGTGTATACGTCAAATCTATTAGCTAATTAATACTTTTTATAAAAAAAACAACAAATTTAATTCATTGCATGTAGTAGATTTATTTAAGAAATGTAATAATTATAATAAATTCACTTAATTTAAAAAAAAAATCATAGTTCTCCGAAATTTAAGGGCGAAATTGAACGGGAGGTAACGCGACGTTGTTTGGGAAGTGGTCCAGTGGAAGATGAAGCAGTCTGTGATCTCCGTTCCGCTGTAGATGTACCAGGTATTCCGGAGCTTGACGTCAATGCTCTCGAAACATCAATTGATGAAGATGCATCCTCCTCTTTATCTAAATTGGAAATTGTACATTTTGTTATGTAACAGTGTTCACAGACCCGAATATAATGCTTCGAGCATGTGGCTTTAGAGCACAAATCGCAGACAGCCGTTGTTTTTATGTCTTTTGAATTGGTTCGCGAGGATGGTATGAATCGTTCAGGCTTGGTGTTACTTCTCGTTTCAGTTAAATATGACGGCTGTGTACTAACTTTAAATCCAATACAGCTCCTAGCATATTTTACTGACTTGCTTTTTGTTGTATGGCTTCTAATTTCGAGCTGATTTGGAGCCAAACTCATTGCCAACTCTTTGAGAAATACTTTTCTTTTTTCGCTTTTTGGTGTATTCCATGTTGGATGGCTTAATTCATATAGACGATAACTAGCGAGGGCGGCTATGTCAACCAAATTGAAAAATAAAGTCATTGGCCAACGATTAGTTTTTCTTCTGCACGTATACGAACGACACATTTTATCGAATGTATCAACGGCACCTTTGTTCTCGTTATAACTGTGAATTATTTCTGGTTTTTTAGTAAATTCATTTACGGTATCAGTAGCGTGCGCAGTTGATAAAAGTAAAACGTTTTTCTTGTTGTTAGTATGAAGTATAACTAACTAAGGAAATTTCGTCCGAAAAACAAAAAGTGGAACTAAAAACACCTCTAGCAGCTGCAATTTCTTTCTTCGCAAAAACAAACGGTATTTCTGGTTTATTCGTTCGTACTGTTCCAACTAAAGTAGTATTTCGACTACATAGGTCTTTGGCTAGTGGGTAACTTGTAAAAAAATTATCCATGGTTATATTATAGTCCTTATCCAAAAAATGTTTCGAAAGACGTAGCACTAGCTGATGGGCTATTCCTGTCGACCTCTCTTCATTTCGTTGGGTGCCCAAGTAAATTTCACCACTTAGAGGATAGTTAGTTTTAGCATCTACAAGCCAACATATTTTTATGCCATACTTTCCAGGCTTTGACGGTATATATTGCCGGAAAGAACATCTTCCTCTCGTTGGTACCAATTGTTCATCCAATGATAGCTCTAGTGATGGTAAAAATTGCCCATTTAAATTATTTTGGAATATCGTCCAAACATGACGGAATGGAGCTAATTTGTCTTCAAGTAATCTGGCTGGGCGGTTCCTAGTATCATCAAAACGAAGAAATCTAGAGAGTTGTTCAATGACATTACTGATCTATAAAATGCCATATGTGACTTGTCGAAAAGATCCTTAGCTGCTATTGAATTTAACTTCTCCGCACCAGCAAAAATAATTATAGCAATATATGTTTGTGTCGCGCCATGGCCGAAGTTTTTTTGGTTGTTCCGATCGACTGTTCTCTTCATACGTTTTCTTTGCCTTTCGATTCGTTTCCAATACAATATACTCAATTAGAGACTCGGGTATAAGACGTTTGAATGCCTTGTCTTTTTCTACAAATGTTACCAAAGAACAAGGTTTGGACACTTATCTGTTTGACGCTAAATTTTGCGTTCTGACGATTTCTTTCGGACTGGGTAATGATCACCAGATGGTGTTGTTACGTCTACCTTGCCCTTTATATTTTTCTCCACGATTTGGAGCGACAGCCTGATCTGGTTCTTCAATATTTATGATCTCTGCAAAATCGGGAACAGCAGTTTCATCCACATCCAATGCTTGCAACAGTAATTCTGGCAGCGGAGGTTCGTTTACGAATGGACCATCTAGGTCGGATAGATCACTATCTCGATTGTTATCTACATCGTCCACCTCGCTTTCACTCTCCTCATATTGGGTAACTCCAGCCATGTCTTCGTTTCCACTGTCCATGTAAGCGTTCCAAAGATCTTGAAATTCAGTTTCCTCGGTGAAATTCCTTCTATCACCGCGATTTATCAAATACAGCAATCTGTCCGTTACATCCATTTTAGCAAGACCTAAAACATCAATTATTTATAAGAGAACCAACTAACGACACTATTACGGTCTTACCTCGAGAAAAACAATTACACACAAATATTTTCACTTCACAATAACCACGGCTCTACCGAAACCCGAAATCGTAAATACTATCTAACACAGATGAAAATTAGTTATACACAAAATTTTGAAAATAAACTTTTTATGGTTACCAATAAAACTGTGAAACTCTGAAATATTATATATGTACACTATCACTGCACAAATGCACACACCAAATAATCATACAAAACAAATATTTTTCATTCAATGTACCGAAAAGGAAAAAAAACTAATAAAATATATAATTATGGGGATTCACCGAACTGTATATGGATAGAACGAAAATAACTTACGAAACGGTAGTTTACCAGAAAAAAACTAAAACTATTGCATAAAAATATTTATTTTGTGTTTAGGTACTAGTAATGAACTTTTAGGAAATAGACAAAACGAAATAAATACTAAAATATTGCAACAAATTGTTATTTTCATACTAAGTGCATTAAATATTGTTTTGGGGAATACAGTTCCCCATTGTTACAATTTTGAAAGTTCAAAATTGCAACTCTTGACTTATAATCCATTTACCATTACGGATTTCGTTTCTGCATATGCTTGTGCCCTGGTGCACCCTGTAAATATTTTATAATTAATCAATGTATTGTTTGGTGTTATACTGTTGGTCTTTGCTGATGATGATCGTACTGTAATTCATATCACGATTGATACCGGTAAACAGATACCTGTGTATATTTGTCAATATACATTAAATCGGTAGAAAACAAATTGCATTCACATCGATCAGTCGTGGTCCGAAATTTATAAGAGCAAATTGTATTGCAATCTAATAAAATTTAATATTTAGTCTTGTGTCCAGTTCATTAATTGTTGATCTTTACATCTAATTAAAAAAATAAAAATAAAAAAAAATAATAAAACGTGATCTAATCGGATTCGAACGTGATTGATTTTTTTGTTGTGCGGATTTTTTATTGGTTTCATCAAATCAGGGCCATATATTAATGGGCCTGATTGTACAAAAATCGAAGCTTTCGATATGGGTACTCATTTGTCTATTTTATATGGAAAATGCATATTTTGAGTGATAAAATCATGATATAAAATATGAGTAATTTTAATGTTTGTTGAATTTAAAAAATTACTTGTATTTTAAACCATTTGTCATTTTAATTTCGATGAATGAATCAACCTCGAAATTAATAAAATAATTAAATAAAAATAGTACCTTTATCATATTTTATAGAAAAAGTTTCATTTTAATTGTGCTGCCAGATGCATAAATGTAAAAAAAAAAAATTAAAACAGCAATCGCTGAAAAAAATGCTGAATATTCGTCAGCAATAATGAAATGTCAAAATGTCAAATTTTTGTTTTGGTTTTTTGTTGTGTTTATAGTTTTTAATTAATTTTTTTTATATCGAATACTCGTATCCACGTATTGCTCGTATGTACACAATTAAATTTAAAAACAACACAAACTTTATTGGAAATAATAATATGTACATTAATATTTTATTGTACAATATAAAAGAAAAACTAATTTAAAAATCTAAACACAACAAAAAACCAAAACAAAAATTTGACATTTTGACATTTCATTATTGCTGACGAATATTCAGCATTTTTTTCAGCGATTGCTGTTTTCATTTTTTTTTTTCTACATTTATGCATCTGGCAGCACAATTAAAATGAAACTTTTTCTATAAAATATTACAAAGGTACTATTTTTATTTAATTATTTTTTTAATTTCGAGGTTGATTCATTCTTCGAAATTAAAATGACAAATGGTTTAAAATACAAGTAATTTTTTTAATTCAACAAACATTAAAATTACTCATATTTTATATCATGATTTTATCACTCAAAATATGCATTTTCGTCGCGGAAAAGGCCAAAGAGTCACGATTTCTGGTTTTTTTACAAGAATAAACGTATGCGTGGCGGCTTTTCCGCGCTCATGTTAATTGTCACGTTTCTGATCCGTAAGCTGAAAAAAAACAGTATAATAACGTACGATATGTACGATTGTCATGGAGTAGCAAAATTTTGGACATATACAAACGGTTATGATCATCATTGGCAGCTAAAGCTAAGTGACCATCATATTTGTTTTTTTCTTAAATTTAATTTAATTAATTATTATTTATAATAGTATTAAGTTATATATAAATTATTTTTATTATTAATTAATTATATTCAGGTTATATAAACCGTATTTACAAATTCTATAGAGATTCGTATCTCTTGTTACAAAATTCAATTTTAGAGATAAATAAAACAAAACAATGTTACTTATCTGAAGTTTTGTGATAAAGGATCGATCCATTAGTGTTAAAATTCATTAGTGTAAATAATTACTTAGTTTTAATTAATTTGTTCGTATTATGAAATAATGTTCTAATTTATTTAATACAAAAATTTAGTTAATTTATTTTTGTTTTCTCCATCAATAAATAGTGTAATTTTGTTAGTATGCATAAACGAATCTTGGCGGTGTATTTACTTTATTGGTGGTTATGATTATTTCTTTGAGTGTTCATTTTGTTTTTTTTTAAATTATTATTTTTTTTTGTGAATGAGGATGTCCTCTTAAATTAGCTTAAACATACTGCAGTGATTTGGGGTCCAAGAATAAATGGAGTGAATTGTTAATTCATGGAACAGTTCTGGTGGGCTGTGTAGGCATTACGGCTTATACAGTAAGACCTTATCAACATGACGGAATTTGATACTTGAACCTGATGGAATTTGGCACGATGAATTCAAATCTTAATACATACAATTTCTTTTCTTCTATTTCAATAACCCTAAGTTAACACTCTTGGACTAATTTTTTTATTTCTAGCAGCACCCACAAGTCCTCTCTATACCACTACATAATTTTTACCCACCCTACGATTGCTAACTAGCCTGGAAATGTGCTGCAGTAATGGTCAATGAAGAGGAAAATTTTCTTGTTGCGACCTGAATTGCTAATGAACATACTTGTTGATAATATTAAATTACTAAGAGTAAAAATCTGGTTTGTTATGTTGGCAGTAAGGGATCGCGTAACACCATAACAGGAAATAGATAGTATCTTTATTTTTCTCTCGAGCTTGTGGTACACTGTAAAAGTTGTCTTGGACAATGTTTGGTTATGAAAAGTAATGTAATAAGCAATCAAATAATACCAAGAAAATCTAACGGCGCGAGAAGAGAAAGGTTCTATTATTAATCAAAAAAGACTCGGGGGAACTGTATTCCCCAAACACGATTCTAAGGATAACACAAAACATCCTATCGTGTCCATTATACGTTTTATCGACCACAAATTACAAATTAATTTATGAAAATTTTAAAATGTATATTAAGTTAAAACACAAAAAGAAATTGTTTTGCCTAATTTTTTATTTACATACACGCTGTTTGAAAAAATGGCATGTGTCAAATTCAATTAAACAACAACAAAATAAAAATTAGTAACTTCACGGCAATTATTTAAATAATATTGCTAACTTCATGCCTTGACAAATCATTCATTCGACAAATTCAACCAACTATAGTTTCAAAATAGGTAAATTCGCGGCGGATCGGATTTTTCGATATCGTAAAAATCCGATATCGAAAAAGTTTCATAATAGCCCCCCAGATTTGAGCGATTTGAATCGGCTTTCTGAAGGTACTATTGTGACTGTTCAAGGTGATTTATATCGACCACCTTCATCACAAACATATTCACGGCCATCATCATCGCTGCCATCATACATAGTACAATGAGCTGACCGTTCCAACAATTCCTCAAAAGGAGTGTAGATATTAGAGTAATTCAGAATCTGATTCTTCTAATGCAGTACAGAGATTTATTACTTATAATTAAATATAATTATTTTTAGTAAATAGTCTTATGTCTATTATTTGGGTTTTTTTATATTTAGATTAGTTTTTTTTTTAATTAAAAGAACACAACTATTACATATATGTATGTTATATCGTTTTTGATTTTGATTAACCAAAAAAACTTATCTAGAAACTAAATGATCCACCCACTTCAGCTTTTTGGTCAGTCGAAAAGGACATTAAAAACTGCATAGAATTCAAATTAATAAACTTGAATTTAATTTTCATAATGTACTACCTACATAATGTATATTATAAAATGAATAATTTATAAATAAATTAAAATATACCTGAACATATTCTTTTAAACTAGAAATTATTGCCTTGCACGTTTCAATGACCAGTTTCCCAATGCATTGATGGGCTATTCTCATGGAAAACCTCAATACTCTGAAATTTCTTCCAGTGGCCAGAAATCTAAGCATTGTGGTTAATCTTTGCGCTGATGAAATAGCCTGTCTCATTACCGTATTTTGTGTTTTAATTTTTGGAGATACTTTGCCCAAAAGTATTTTAAATGCGTTTTCATCCATCCTCATGTAGTTTTTTATAGTCTGTCTCGCTAAAGACATCGGCATTTGGTTCTCTTAAATGATGCATATTTCACTGATTGATTCTTTTTAAAGTAATTTCGGCCGGAATACCGGCCTTTATATTTCTTTTGCTATATAACGTTTTTTTTTTTCAAGCTTTCGTGTGGTGTGTTCGCGATTTTGTTGTTCAAGCATTTTTTTTCTCTGCTTTCTCTGGTTCTAAATTTTTATTTGCACCGGTTATTAGTTTTTTGCCGCCGTTATTTCACTTTAGATTTTGTTCAATAATTATCGTTATTTATCCGTCCGCTCTTGTGTCTTGAGATTATCAACCACATTTTTTCCATATCAAGTTTACAGTTATTTTTTTGTTTTTTTTGTATGAGTCTTTGTATCACTTTTATGATTTTCTTTATTATCTTTATTTTCTGTTATTGGTCTGGTACTACCATGGGCGAATAGTTCCTGATGGTGTGCTCGGATATGTGTTGGGGTAGGGCTTAGCTGAGAGTCGGTTCCTCCATATTCTTCCGGTCGTGCCGTTCTCTCATGACACGCTGTCGGAGAGAACGACATGACCCATGTGTTAGTCATTTCTTAGGGATGGCGAGCCCCGATGTTTCTTTCTCTTCTCCTTTTTGTCTAAACTTAACTGTGAATTTGATAACACGATAATGGCGGAATAGGGATTTTGTTTGTGGGATGATGAGCGCAGCTGGTGTATGATCTACTTTTTTTCTTTCACTTATACAATATAATTAGCACACTTAATAAGTATCATTGTAAAATGGCTTCTCCCATCATATGTCCCGATGAAACTCTTCCTACCCACTTAGTGCTACTCGAGCAGGAAGTGTGCCATGTGTTACATATTTTAAACCTTTTTTAAAAAGTGGTTCAATAGCAATTATTTAATATAATTCTAATGAAGTTAAGTGATAACTAGAAAATGGTATGTTACATAACTTTGTCTTTTAGCTGGTTTAATGTTCTCCCTCACGTTAGTGGAACCTGTAATTAATTCATCGTCTTCAGCCGAACTTAGAACCTTAATTAATTTGGAAATGGACCGTTTGTATGTTCCGTTGAAAGGTTTTTACATATGCACTAATACAATCAGTGGGTTTACAACCACAAATAATTTTATTAAACTTTTACCATATTGTAATATGACATTGTATGTACCGTTTTTGATATCACATGTTGAAGATGAAAAAGATCACTAAAATCGTTTGTTGTAAGAAAATGCGGCCGCCTTTAATAGTTTACATTCATGTAGCTGAGTTTAATTTACAATAATTTTTGAAATGAAATAAATTTCGTATTATTTTATGCTTCGTCGAGCTTGAGGTCAATACGCATATAAGCATGCTCAGAAGTGAAGGTTGCATTAAAATTATTCCGCCTCATACCAATGCAAAACTATCTTGGACGCCTTGTGTGGGTGCAATTCTACGTCAAACTATTATACGTAAATATATCTATAAAAACATACGCTTTAAAATAAAATAAGGAGGGACACAAAAAAATGTTAACCCTTTCATTTGTATTCATACAAAAATGTATGTACGATTGAACGAATACGTGAGGTGTTACAATGATATAATTTTGTAAATAAAACGATGAGGGACAGATTGATTCGGTATATGTACGTGCGGAGATAAACTTTAAGCGAATCCTTAAAAAACTTGTATCTGTTATATTTAGTTACAAAGGGTTGAGATAAATCTTAAAAAATGAGATGAAATCATAAAAAATAAAAAAACGAAATAAAAATTCTTATGGAATTAAAATCTTAAGTATATCTTCATTCTTACACAAATTTGTATATTTTTGTTTATGCACTTTTGTACTGTTGTTGTTGTTGTTGACAATCTGTAAGAAAGGAAATATAAAATTTCATATTTTTAATTTCGAAATTAAAATGGTATGTACGTACTTAAATGTTGTTTTTCTACCTTTCGCAATACGAGTATACATTTTCATTTTGAATATTAAAATTTTTAATTTTTTGTTTGTTTTTTTTATTTTAATATCAAGGATAGTTCAGATGAAAAGATTATGTATGTAGCTATGTAAAATACGCAAGGAATTATGCAATTCATATATACACAAAAAGGATTCAAGATATTTTCATGTACACGAGTACACTTGAATAAAGTGTGTGTGTGTGGTTGAGTTTTCAACCGTTTAATTTTATTAAAGGAATTATTGCACGGAATTGTAATTGTTTGGCGCGAAGAGGTGGTTTGAAAAGAGATTTTTTATAGTTATTTTACGCCTGTTAGTTATCTAAAAATTATTTAATTTTCTTCCTTTAAGATTGGTTGACAAAAGATCGCTACATTGTTCATATGCTATTATTTTATTTTGTATACGTTCATTTCATGGTTTTCTGCTATTCTCCAGAAAACGAAGAACTTTTGTAATAAAAGTTTTTATTTTGCCTGTAAAGCTCTACATACATATATAAGTTTGTTGTTACTGTAATCCTCTTTCGAATTTATTTCGTTTGGTTTATATCTTTAAAATTAAAACTATTTTATTGTTAACTATAATACATATTTCTGTAACACAACTATTTATTTCAATAAGATTGTTGCTATCCAGTTTGTGCTTTCTCATTGAAATATAAGATTTGCTTGGAAAAATGGAAGATAATCTGATTTCAGAGTTGTGTGTCGTTAGTATGAGATAGTTAGTTGGAAAATCTAAATACAACTAAGGGGTAGTGATTAGATGGGTGGAATAAAATTGTTATTTTTATTAAGCTCAGAATCTAGTTGTATCTTACATATCCAACATTTTATTTCCTAGTACAAAAAATCTAGAAAAAAACAAAAAAATATTTTATGATGATAAACTTATTGGGACTGTTCTAAATGAAATCCCGTCAGCAAATTTAAAATCATATTTAGTGCACTGTTTCAAATTTGGTATCAATATCAATCCGATTTTAAATTTATTGTCCAAAAAAATTATCGTGTGTAAGTATTATCGGTAACGTCGGCCAGTAATGGCAAAATAAATTTAACGTATTTTTACAAAAAAAAAAAAAAATCATCATGATGAATATTAATGCAAGTCTACCTTCGAAGCCATATCAATGGACATGCATTTGTTGGGCACTACACAGGTTTGTGTTGTTCTCACACCACAGTTCGGTACTTCCGCTTTTTGTTGAATTTTTTGAGAAAGGGGCTTGGGTTGAATTGTATTGGGTGGTTTGTAGAGGAAGGAGGCAGTGACTAAGGATGTCTGAGTCATTGGGTTTTCAAAGGTTTGATCGGGATATTTAGAAATAAATTTCAATGCCGTTATGAGATTTAAAATCAAAAAGCCATAATTTGAGATTCTTCAGGAAGCAACGGCTTGAACTCTTAACATATCCCGATAATGCGTTAAAGAGCGAAAGTACCATCAAATGAAAAGATGTCCTTATATATTCTTTTCAGGTAAACTCAATTCGACACACGCTAGTTGTCCTGAGACTGTAGGCTATGGAGCGGACATAATCATAGCCACCTGTCCTGTAAAACAATTTTGGAACCTTATATACATATAAATACAGTAACCAGTGCTTTTAATTTTTCAAAATATATCCCGCAGATAATACCCGTTACAATTTTCTGAATGAGCTAAAATAAAATTCGTTGAGGTGTCCGATTGATTTTTCACAAAACGCAACAAGTCAGCTCTCTCGTTATAGAGCTTAAAACATAAAACGATTATTAAAGCCAATTTTAAGTATTGCAAGATCCGAAGATATTTTATTAGCTCCATCTACCCACGAACAACCTTCGCAAACAAATGCGGTATCATCGGCAAAAGAACCAATTTTTCCATTAAAGCCAATTTTGCACAAGGAGTTTATGTAAATTATAAAAAGAATGGGCCCAAGAATAGAGCCCTGTGGAACTCCATCTAAAACTCGTTCCTCACTGCTCAGTAAATTATTGATTTTAGTACATTAATGCCGATTGGGCAATTAGGATTCAAACCAGTTTAATGGAAAAACAGTAAACATTTCAGATGAAGCCACTGGTGAAAAGTGAACTTTCGTGTCTCAAAATGTGCAGAAAACTTCATTTTGATCTCTTCATCATAAATAGATATTGGTCAACTTCGCTATTTAAACGAGTGGACAAATATAAAAAATACATAACAAATGAGGTAGCTACTCGATACTCATCAGAAATCACTAATCCATCCTCATCTTTAATTTTTAAAATTGTTTCCTTTTTTTTTTGAATCGCCTACAATCTGGTTAATTATACGCTATTGACTCTTGGGATTATTTTTATTTTTTGTAAGGATTTTATGATAACGTTGTGGGTTGTCTGTTAAGCCTGACCTTTTTAACACGAAATATCTGTTTTTTTCCATTTGCCGGATGTCTCATCCCTTCTTTACAAATTCCGAAATCTTCCGTAGATGCTGATCCTGGAGTGTTTGTTCGGATACTAATCTTGCATTAACTAGAAATTCGTCCAATAACGCCATGTAGATTTGTTCAATTTCCAAACGTGACTCTTCTTTCTTACCCTTTGTAATAGTCGGCAGTTCGAACTGATAATAGAGCATAAAACGATCAAAACAATTTTCAGCTCAAACAAACACTTGCCAGAGATGACAATTCAACGCTTAAAACACTGTGCTATTACGCTAATGAGTTACCCATACCCTATTCGGTACAGACCGGCCGATCGCCATGAAAATACATATGCTTTGTCGATACAAAGCATACGCATTCCCATGGCGATCGGCCGGTCTGTACCGAATAGTGTATGTGTAACTCATTAGCGTAATAGCCCAGCATTTTAAGCGTTGAATTGTCATATCCGGCAACTGTTTATTTGGGCTGAAAATTGTTTTGATAGGTTTATGCTCTATTATCAATTCGAACTGCCGACTATTTATAAAGGTACTGGTGAAATTTTTTAACCCCGAAAATTATTAATAGAACTTCCTTTTCAATTTGACTTTAGTTTTTCTGACTGTTTGTTGATGATTTCGTAACAAATGCGATTGGTTGTTCGAAGCTGTATATGAGATATTACAGTGCCTATTCCTTGTGACGGTGCATCTGTGGTTAATATAATATTACAGTTCTCTCTAAAGTGCACTACATGCGTATGCTTAATAATCGCTTGCTTTAACTGACTGAAAGCTCGTTCCTGTTCATCAGTCCAGACGAAATAGCTTTAACTCGACTTGGCCGAAATGGCCGAATGCAATTTGAATTGATAATATGCCCTAGATATTCGACATCAGCGACATAGCGAATCGATATTTATCTCTTTTAAAGCATAAGCCATTCTCTTCCAGACTTTTAAACACCTCCTTAGATTGTACTAGTGTTCGATATTGCCGCGTCCGGTTATAATCAAATCATTCAAATAAATCCCACAATAGGGCAATCCCATTATTAATTCTTCCATATATCTCTGCAAAATGTCAGGTATACTGGCAACTACGAGCGGTAGTCTCTCATATTGGTATAATCCAAAAGTGGTGTTAATCACGGCGAGTTTCTTGGTTTCGTTATCTAATTTAATTTGCAAATATGCCTCCAATAATTCTAATTTGGTGAAAAATTGTCCTCCCTGAAGCTTATGAAAAAGGTCCTCTAGCCTGGAAATCATTGGGAATTTGTCATGACTTTAAAATCATCAGAAATCCTAAGCGTTCCATTTTTTCGGGACTACGAAGATTGGTGCAACCCACTGGCTAGTATGCAGCTCTTTGAGAATTCCCAAGAAAATTAACCTTTCAATTTCTGCGAAAACGGAATGAGGTGAGACGTAAAATATTTTGGTTGGGTATTTGGTTTTAAATCGAAATGGGCTATGCTTTACGCTACCCTAATTCATCTTTAAATATAGTTGCGTGCATTTGGGTGAGAATCGTGGCCTCTGATATTAAGTACATACCCGCTTTGGATTACCGAAGCTTGCTTAATTGATGGACTAATGTGAAAATTAAGGCGACCATCGAACCAATCTAAACCCAATATGTCCCATGCCACACGGGCGAACGGGCCGACTAGCGAAGCTGTTGCCCCGATGATAACTACTTGAAATTTCATCGCGGTTTTGTATAATTCATGATTGAACATAAATCGCTGGCCTTTGCGTTAAAAACGAGTTTAACCTCGAGTTCATCTAATGTTAATTTTTTCTTCTCCATAGCTATTACACGAACGTGCTCGTGTGGCGTATTAAATGTATTTACGTCGCGAATAATTTCCATCCCTCGTCTGTGCAGGGATCCATTCGGAATAGGATTGGAGTTGTTGCATTTTTGTTAGCTGTGAGGTTAAGCCCTTGAATGAAAATGTATTTTCGTTTTCTGTTTCGCCCAACTTCATCAAAATTTCATTCAACTCCGATCCGCATCCTGAGAAAATGTGCTCGTTTTGCATTGTCAACCTTCACTAAATTTGCTTCAAAATGTTGGGATAACTGAAAAAAATATGAGAGCATACAAGAATTTAGTAACGACACGTTAAGTGTACAGTAGGAGAAATTAACATAGAGTGGAGAACCATATCGACACCGGATTTAAAAAATGTGAAGCATAATTGTAGCAAGACGTTATTTTCGCTTGATTCAACAATTTCCTTTTGTATTGTGTTAAACTCGCGTTAATGAATATTGTAGACTTCCCATCAATTTTGCCGAAATTTATCTCACACGTCGCATTTCCTTTAAAACCTTGCTCACACTCTCCATCGCAACACTTCACCATGTCCATCGCAACTCCTCCTCGTTTCATACCTCTTTGCCTACAAACTTTGAATTATTTGTGCAAGTTTATAAGCAAAGATGAAGTGTTTAATACAGTGTAAATCTTCTAATTGTCTTTTCTTCGCGTATCGTGATTTTTTTTAAATTCCCAAACAAACATAGGACGCAGGCGTCGGAATGGCCGTTGACTCAATGGACAAACTGCGGCATTTTGTTTAAAACAGTTCTCACAAGTCCAATTGTACTTTTTACCTCTTTTTAAGAAAACAACTTCATCCTTACTTAGGGTCACAGAAGTACTTTGATAAAAACATTTACATTCGATGGAGGATTATGACGATTTATGTTTTCATCACACAGAACACAATGGGAAATTATAAATTAATATAAATAAAAAATTCAAACATTTAATAGTAAATAAAATGTTTTATAAACATAAAGAATTGTGGTGTGCTAATGTGTGATGGTTATTCTACTAACTATTGACCCACACATTTTAAAAAAAAAAACAACAAACCAAGAAATGATCGCCTTTCCAAGTCTGGCGTTTATAAGATCAATTGCAATGATTGTAGTTCCTCTTATATCGGACAGACTGGGCGCAATTTTGAAGTTAGAGTTAAAGAACATTTATCTGGTAGCCATGAATCATACCTTTATAATCATTTAACGTTAGAAAATCACACATCCAGTTTAAACAATTTAGAAATATTACATGTACAACCAAAAAGCAGACGTTTAGACAACTTAGAATCTTACGAAATCCGAAAAGCTATATTTCTTAACCAAAATATCCTCAACGAACAGAGAGAAATCCGTTTCTCACCAATTACCGACCCCGCATTATTTTATTCACATACTCATTCCATACCATAAAATTACTAATACGTCGGGTTAAAATAAAATAAAGAAGGGGGGGAAAAAAAAATCAACATCTGGAATTTTGTTATTCGACCAATAATCATATACCTGTGTTTAACTCACCCCCTTTTAATTTTTAATGTTTATTGCTGTCACCAATTTTATTGTTTACCACTCCCACATTTTTTTATTGGTATATGTTGGTTTCACTTTTTGCTTTTTCCAACTATATATATATATGTATAACTATATTTTTATTTTTACAGTTTAGTAGATACTCCTGATGATGGCCTAAAGAGCCGAAATCGATCGAGTGATTTTTTAAACCTTTTGTAATTTTGCGAAATATTTAACAAGTGTTTTTAAATTTTTTTTTAAAAATGTGTGTATTAAGTGTATTTCGCCAAGTGCCTACGGCAGAAAGTGTAAAATGTAACTATTGACCGCTAACGTGCTTGTAACCGGGTCGATCTCAATCATGTCTAACCATCCTGCCCCGGTGGTACTAGAAGATCCTGCTTAATGCTTGGTCGTACACTCAAAATCAGCCAATCAATATGAAATGATTTAACAAATTTGGTATAAACAACACTTTCTTGCCTGCCCTCTCGATCTAAATAGATCCTAACTTTACTGAATTACTCTTTAATTCAAGCACTAAACTCCGAATTATTATTTTTACGCTTAATAAAATTTTAAGAACATTGCCCCCAATAAAAAATAAATTTGGGCATTTCTGTTTTAAAAGTTCATAAAAAACATAAAATCAAAAATTAATTATTTTTATAAACTATTCTTTTATCTCTTTACAGGACTAACAGGACCTCGTGGCCGTATCGGGAAAGCAGGTATTAATGGCATACCCGGTATACCGGGCATCAATGCTTGGAAAGTCAAATTATCCAATGGATCAATATCGAATGAATTAATCATTCCACCAAGCATAACAGGTAAGCATTATTAATTTTTTAACGTAGGACTACACCTTTGTTTTGATTATATATGGGGAAGAAAATTAAATTTCCATATGTTACAAAAATGATGACGTTTACATCACTGAAACTACGACATTAATTTTCCAAAGTTTATCTGATGAAAGTAAAATGTCCCTTGATAAATAAACAAATTTACGATTCACAATAACAATTAAATTAAATTAAAAAATTATTTATTTAATTGGTTGAGTCGCACGTTAATAGCGGTAAATTTGATCAACCCGCAAGCGCCATACTGATTTAAAGCTATAAAAAAAATAAAAAAATTATTTAATTTGATTTTGTCGACTAAACATACAATGACAAATAACAAAAAAAAAAAAAAAAAAATTAAATAAATTGTTTTTTATTAGTGTCTCATGAATATAAAAGGATGTGGTTAATACGAATTAAGGAAGTGATACATGTAAAAATTTTATCGTTAAGGCAATAAAAATAGTTACGTCAAGCAGGCCATTTTAAATGCCTTTAAGGCTATAACAGAAAATTGAACATTGTTCAATTTTGAATACGGCAAATTGTTTGCCATTCAGGCAAAATTACATAACCTTAAAAAAGTGATAGCAGTTCCAACCAATCAGCATGCTGAATTTTATTGCCTAAAGTGGTAACCATAGATAACTTATAGAAACTTATAAGAATCCGGTAAATGGCATTTATGGCACGCTTACAAGAATTATACTCAATCCTAACTCAATTCCCAACTCGACCTCAATTCAAACCAATTAACTTTATACTAAACTGAACGCTCAAATCAACATGATCTCAACTCAAAACAGGTCTAACCAACTTCCAACTGAACGCTCAATAGAATTCAAAATAAATCAAATCAGTATTTGAGTATTTAACGACGTCAACGTGGATCGAAAACCAAATGGTAACATAAGGTGTTAATAACAGCTTGGGTTTGAATCAATTCATATAGCAGGTACCCGATCCTCGACTTACAGTTTCTAAAAGCTTTTCAATTCTCTGCCTTGGCCGTTTGCCAATTTTTGCAGTTTTTCAATAACTTCTTAACCAGAACGACGATTATTTTTTGGAAATAAAAAGCAATATAAATAATGCGGTTACACGGCCCGTTCTACAAATGTCAATAAAGACGCTTAATCTGAGTTTATGACATAGGTAGATAGGATAATAAGAAGATAGGAAGATTGACATGTCCAACCAAATTATTTAAAATGTCACAAGCTTCGCCTATTTGTTCCATGCTCTAGATGAAACATTTCTTACTTTCGATGAAAGTAGTCTAGTAGGCGAGGCTGGTAATATTTTAAATAATTTGGTTGGTCATGCCAATCTTCCTATCTGCTATGTCATAAACACAGCTTGAGACAGTAAATTTTAAAATTTTAATGATAAACATTTAATTTGGATTAATCTAGGAATACTCCTTAAGCTGTGTTTATGACATAGGAAGATAGGAAGATTGACACGACCAACCAAACTATATAAAATATCACCAGCCCCGCCTACTAGCCTACTTTGATCAAAAGTAAGAAATTTTTAAACTAGAGCATGGAACTAATAGGTGGGGCTTGTGACATTTTAAATAATTTGGTTGGTCGTGTGTCGTGTCAATCTTCCTATGTTTTTATCTTCCTATCTTCCTATGTCATAAATTCAGCTTTAAGGTCAAAAACGATATCGCGACAACATTTAACTTCGGTTCAAAATGACCAAAAATTATGTTGATCCAAAACCATTTTTCACTGTCTGTAACGATGGTATCTCGAGATCGGCTTGTTTGATTTGGATTTTTCTCTGTTTCTATGGTCAAGACAGAAACTGAACGTTAAAAGGATCTGTTGCCTGCCGTATGAATTGATCCAAAACCATTCGGTAATGTTGACCAATTTTTTGTACATTGTGGTTTGAGGATTGAGTTAGGCGTTGAGTTTTGCGGTGGAGTTGAGGGTTGAGTTGGATTCTATTCGCGAGTTGGATTGCTGTCGATTTGGAGTTGAGTTAGGTTTGGATTTAGAGCCTAGTGAGCAGTTCAGAAATTTTTTATATATGCTGGTTTGAGGGTTGAGTTAGGGTTTAGTGAGCAGTTCAGCTAAGGTTTTATTTATATTGTGTTAAATTGGCGGTTGAATTAGAGCTAGCTTGAGTTGAGTTCATGTACACATGAAGCTTTTCGCACCGTTTTGATTTCATGATTTTAGTTAAGGTCGAGTTCCAAAAGATTTGGTGATTGCTTTACAATTGAGATGTGGAGGTTAAGTTATACCGGGTGTTTCTTTTAAACTGAGACGATCAAATATCTCGAAAAATAGCCACTCTACGGAAAAAATGTCCATAATCAAAATTTAATCATACCGCGGGGGAAATACATTAGTGCAAAAAAATAGTCCCCCACCCCCCGCTTTGTAGGTGGGGCGCGGGGTAACTTTGAAACTAAGATAGGAAGCCATATTTTTTATTGCAGATTCGGATTCTACGGCTAAAAATACGTAGGATTTGACTGAAACATTTTTTTCGATTCATGTTAGATGGCGCTGTAATTGACGATATTCAATTTTTATCTCGGATTAAATATCTCGGAAAATAAGCACTCTACGAAAAAAATGATAGAGATCAAAATTGAATTATTCCGCGGGGGAAATACATTAATGTTAAAATTAGTACCCCTCACCCCCTCCTTGTAGGTGGGGGTACTAATTTTAACACTAATGTATTTCCAGCGCCATCTATCATGAATCGATAAAAATGTTTCAGTCAAATCCTACGTATTTTTAGCCGTAGAATCCGAATCTGCAATAAAAAATAGGGGTTCCTATCTTAGTTTCAAAGTTACCCCCCGCCCCACCTACATGGAGGGGTGAGGGCTACTAATTTTAACATTAATGTATTTCCCCCGCGGAATAATTCAATTTTGATCTCTACCATTTTTTTCGTAGAGTGCTTATTTTCCGAGATATTTAATCCGAGATAAAAATTGAATATCGTCAATTACAGCGCCATCTAACATGAATCGAAAAAAATGTTTCAGTCAAATCCTACGTATTTTTAGCCGTAGAATCCGAATCTGCAATAAAAAATATGGCTTCCTATCTTAGTTTAAAAGTTACTCCCGCCCCACCTACAAAGCGGGGGGTGGGGGACTATTTTTTTGCACTAATGTATTTCCCCCGCGGTATGATTAAATTTTGATTATGGACATTTTTTCCGTAGAGTGGTATATTGAGTTCGTGGTTGAGGTAAAAATTGAGTTAAGAAGTTCAGTTAAAGATTGATTTGGGATTTGAGTTAATTTTCTGGACCGAAATTCTGATCACCTCGTGACGTTCTAGCCCTTTATATTTTTATCTTATATTTAGTATTTACTTACCTAGACCTACATTCCAAGTTAATAGAATAAATCTAGCAAAGTTATACCTTAATTAAGATTTTAGAATTGCACAGGCATTTGTTTAATCCAAATAAGTCTAGGAACATGATACAATGATCATATTTGAATACTATTTGTATTTGTAACGTATCTTCGATAGGAGGATCAGTACACTGAGCCTCTACCGATATCAATGTCGTTTCCACAACCCAAACCCAATGCTCTACTCAATCCCCAAATCAACATGGTCCGAAAAAGTACATGAGTACAACTTCTCTTACTAAACCGCAACTCAACCCTCAACTAACCTCAAACTCAACATCCAACTCGAAAAATTACAATTGTATATGAACTCTTAACTCAAGCTTACTTCCACTCCACCCTTAACACAACTCCAATCAAATTTTTAACTTAACCGCTGACTTTTACTCAACTCAACACCAACTCAATTCCAACTCAGCCCCAATTCAATCCTAGTCAAACTTCAACTCAACGCCAAATCAACCTACAACCCAGCACTTAAATCAATCCCAAGTTCACCACCAACTAAACTCCCAACTTGTAACTTGTTAACTTGTAATTCAACCCCAAACTCAACGCGCGACTCAATCCCCAAGCCAGCCTATATAAAAAATTGGTATATATAAAACAAAGTCGGGTTAGTTACACCATTTATAACTCAGGAACGGCTGGACCGATTTTTATGATCTTTGATTTGTTGGATTTGTCTCCGCCCCGAATAGCAGAATAATCATTAAAACATCGGAAAAATTCACAAAAACAAAATTTATGAAGAAAATTCATTTTCTCATACGTTTTGTATGGAACGGCTTTTTTGATGACATCTCGAGAACGGATTGACTGATTTCGATAAATTTTTTTTTTTTGTTAATTTTTAATTTTCACGAAAATTTAAACTTAAAAAAAAAAATAAAAACTAAATGGTTTGTTTACAGAAAAAGAGCAACCATAAATTATTTGTCTATATTCATCTCTCTGCAACTGTCCACGCTTGAGAAAGAAGATTTTATATGGGAATTTGTTGATATTTTCGTTTGTTTCTGGTCTAAGTATTTTATGTCAATTTTGCATACCATTGAGCACGTGCGCCGCGATTTATCAGCATTTTTTTCGAGTTTTCATCAATTTTCATTCAGTTTCCGACGGTTATTCATTTGAATTCGATTCAATTAATTCTCTTCAAACGATTTTTTCTGAAATTCATCAGCGAAAAGTGATTTCACAAAGGTGAGTTCAGTTTGATGAATTGCACATTGTAAAAGGTTGTTTAGTTTGTACCAAATAGAGGACATAATATGTGCCGAGATTCCTGATCCCAAAACCGATCCAGTCCTGCATGATGTTGTAATTACGAACATGATTCACAGTCCGTGTAGCGCCATCAACCCCCAATCACCATGCATGATCGACGGAAAGTGTTCCAAACGTTATCCACGAAATTTGACGGCAGGGACTATCACTGGCAAAGAGGGTTATCCACTGTATCGGCGTCTATCACCCGATGATAACTGTAGAACTATCACAAAGAAAGTGAAACGAAACGATTTCGTGGTCGACAAAACTTGGATTGTTCCGTATTCGCCACTTCTTCCCAAAACATTCAAGGCGCATTGCACTCCACGGAGTATTTCAATTCAGTGAAGTCCATCAAATACATCTACAAATATGTCACGAAAGGCAGCAATATGATTGTTTTTGGCATTTAAACTCCCAATACCAACAATGAAATCACGCACTATAAAGTTGGTCGATATGCGTGAGCTGCAATGAGGCATTTTTGCGTATATCCTCATTCTCCATTTATGAAAATCATCTCACTTTTATACATTTCGTGATGCATATAGAGAATGGTGAACGAGTTTATTTTAACGCATCGAATGTTGCTCAAACACCTCCAGCGTCAAAAAGTCAACAATGGCCAGTTCCTTTTCGATTTGCCAAAGTGATCCGTTTACACGAACGTTGCTCTACTCTGAGATGCTACGTTATTACAATTGGAACACTACATCGAAGAAATTTCAACGTCGGAAGCAAGGCGATGCGAGTCCTGATCATCCGTGTGTCATCCGTCGGATCATTAATATGTCTGGCTAAGTAGATTATTATAAGTCCTTAAGCAGCAGGTTCATGGTAACCCTGTATATAGCAGCATTTAATAGTTTCCTCTTGGCCCAGCAAAGAACCTCGCTAGCCACTGCACGCTAGCCGGCTGAAAAAGCCGCTCTGGAACAACTGAGAGGAAGTTTGCAGCAGTGATACTCTAAGTTGATAAAAATCTGAGACTGTGACTGTACAGCATTTACACAGTTCATCCGAAGAATGACGAATGCTTCTACTTGCGGTTGTTGCTGGTGAATGTTCGTGGGCCGACATCGTTTGAATCACTTCGAACTGTCAATGGTGTAGTGTGCCCAACTTTTCGTGTTGCATGTCAACAGCTCGGTAAACATGCGAGTTGCATTGATAAACGATCTATCTGCCGAAGATTTCTCCAAAAAATTGCTGACTATCAATAATGGCCATGTTTCTGTTGAAGAATCGAACGGATTGATTTCGTTTCCTCGGAATTTTTGCAATTTCATCTCAACGAAGGACTAGCTCATGAACAAAGTGTTTCCGAGCATCATTGCTAACCACAAATAATCACAATTGGTTGAGTGAACGAGTAATTCTTGCGGCAAAGAACAAAGCTATGGATCACTTAAACTTCACAATTCAAAATCAAATCATTGGTTCACGGCATTCCTTTAAATCTATCGACTGTGTAATAAACGAAGACGAAGTAACCAACTATCCAACTGAATCTTTAAACTTACTGGATCGGCCTGGTTTGCCACCGCAGAATTTACAACTGAAGGAACCAACCAAAAGTATGTAACGGAACGCGTTTGGTGGTGAGAAAACTCATGGGTAATGTGATTCACGCGACGATACTTAAAGGTGAAGAAGTTCTCATTCCGAGAATTACGATGATCCCAACCCATATGCATTCGAATTTAAACGAATTTAATTACCGATTCGTCTTGCATTCGCCATGACGATCAACAAATCATAAGGCCATAAATGAATGTTTCTACCACGGCCAATTGTACGTAGCACGTTCACATGTCGGCAAACTATTCGTTTTGTTCGTTCTCGCACCTGACACCAAAACGAAAATAGTCGTATATCATAAGGTACTTTAATGAAGGTAATCGACCCGAGCGCCACCCATCCAGCAAATAGTTTAACAGAAAGTAGTGCAACAATGCTACGCGAATCATTTCGATTCATTCCAATAAAGCAAATGCCTTGCTGCCACGTGAGTTACATTCATTCCAATGTAATTAAAATACATTTCATTTTGATTTTTGAACATTTATTGAACTTAATTCATTTTATCTTAATGAAAAAATGAATTTAATTCAGCTAATAAGTTAACACAACATTTATTGATTTTGAAGTGATACGAAGTTCGCCGGGTCAGCTAGTATTTACATAAAGCGTATAGGCAAAAGCTTTTTAATTTTCAGCCTGGACCATAGAAACAGGTTGATAAAAAAATATCCAAATCGGACAAGCCGTTCTCGAGATACCATGGGTACAGACACAGACGGACGGACATTTGTTTGCTTTATATTTTTCGGATTCAGAAACTTTTAAAAACGTTGAGAATTTGGTGAAAATGTACAAAATATGAAATTCGTAACAAATACTAAATGTCTGTCTGGATGAAGTTGACCATCGCAATTTTTTTTTTTTTATATCTAGCTTAGTTTTAAAATATATAATTTTGCCCGCAATTCCATGTACACTACAAAATTACCAAAATGACGAATAATAAAACAACCGCAGCAAATGTGTATTGTAATTTATTTGTAAACATCATCAAGTTCAAACCTATGACGCAGCCTTGCGATATTATGTTGTTTTATAAATTTTTGAATAGGTGTTAAACCATATAAACTAATTAATTTGCTTTCATAACAAAAATGTAATTAAACGAAACAACAAAAATACCTTAAAGGATTTTTCTTTATGCAAAACCTACATTAATAAGGCGAAACAAAGAAAAGTTAAGAAATTGGTTAACCATCAGAAAACAACCCAAAAACATTTTTTATCTTTCTATTTTTGTAAAGACGAAAATTTGTAAAGTTTAGTGTAAAAATGAAATACTTCTCCTAAGTTCTCCTTTTGCTAATGTTGAGTGAGAAACCCATTTTTAGATACGGGTTTTGTCTATTGTCTCGATTCAAAGTTAAATGTTTTGAAATTATTTTTTGGAATGGTTTGGTTATCTTTTCAGTTATTACACCCTTGGGTTGTTATTTTTCTATTTACAAACTAATTATATACACTTTTAACCAGACCGCACCAAATAGAAATAGTTTAGAAACTATTTAAAGATTTTGGAATATTGTGTGGTTACACCGGCTAACCACATAATAAATGTAGTTAAATTTGTCTAGTTTTAAAAGTTATATGATTTTTGAAAATAGTTTTCGTTTGATTTTCTCTGATCTTTTTTGTACCGGTTTAGTATTTTACGGTAACTTAATACCATCGAGCCGATACACTGCGATTTAGTAAAAAGGATTTTAATAATTTCACTAATGAATGGGGGGATTCACTAATGCAATCGTCTATGCATGGTTTTATACGGGCAGAATACAGTGCAACCACGATAATTAAGTATCTATAAAAATGTATACGACTACGTCACAATTTAGGTAATTGTCAGTCGTTCAACGCTACTTTTAAAAAATAGTACTCAAACATAGATAGCAGGGTTGCCAGTAAATACTACTGTGCCCATAAAGTCCAAATCTGTTTCATCGCCTCCCGACACAATACACTTATGCCAACGTATTTTCCAGTGTCCGAAACAAGAATTAAAGTCGCCTTCCGTGATGGTTTTCAAAGCGCGTAGCGATTCCCGTTTTATCTCATCTATCGCCTCAAAACGAGTTCCCGCATTGCTCTTTTGAGTTTAAGGATTAGGCCATAAGTCACACGGTGCTAAATCAGGCGAATACTGTGGTTGTGGAACGATATGGATCGAGTGCAGTGTGAGAAGGTGCATTATTGTGGTGCAAATACAAAGAATTATCTGCCCACAATTCTGGTCTCTTCTTGCGAATAACTTCACGCTAACGACGCATAACACTCAAATAATCCTGTTTGTTGATGGTTTGGCCGCGTGGAAGGAATCCTGAATGGACAACACCACGATAATCGATGAAAACTGTCAACATGACCTTGATTTTCGATCGACTTTGGCGCGATCTTTTCGGTTTGGCTTCACCTTTTCCATGACATTCACTGGATTGGTCGGTGGTTTCCGGGTCGTAAGCATAGTCCAAGCCTCATCCCCATTAATAATCCGTTTCAAAACGGATTGATAGTCAGAAAGCATCTCTTCATAAATCTTAATGCGACGTTCTTCATTCCGCAAACAAAATTTAATGTAACTACTTTGCTCAACTTTGAAGGTGATTTCTGTAAAATTATGAAAATGTTACATATCATCTTCACAAAAGTTTTCAATTCACAAAAATCCTTTATTATACTTTTTGCACAATTCCACTGTTTAATTATTCTCAATATCGCAAATTCGTCCATTTCCACCAGTTGCGTATTTAAACCTTTTAATTCTTTCACTAATCCATTATCAGTAAAATTTTGAAATGAGTATCGGAATATCAATTCCGAGGGAGTCTTTTTTGTAACACTTTGTACTGTGTTATTTAAAGCCGCTTGGACCTCAAGTAACTTTTCATCCCAATCCCGACACTCTACACCTGTACTGATCTGTGCGAGACACTTCGTTACCTGTTTATTGACCTGTTTAGTCACAAAACATGACAAATTTTGAGGTGGTGAACGCCGCACCACGATCAGTAATTATTGGCTTACCATAATTACTCAGCCTAAGAAATTCTATGGTACTGTCAGCACCTACATCGGCCATTGCTCCCAACATGTCATATTTGCTATACCCATCCACTATCACTCCAACATACGGATTCCTACCTCCACTTTTAACATACGGAAAATAAAAGGACATTTTCAAATTCCTACCGTCTTATCAATGCATTGATGTGCGACTACTTCATGAGCATCACGCACCACATCATAAATCAGATCTTGTGGCACATACAACCGCTATCTTTTCTTTGTGGCTCGATACACTCTTGACATGTACATAATAAACGTTTCAAAAGTTTTCTCATCACCCAACTCTAATAAATTCTTAATCTTCATGATTTGCTCATCAGTACGCTGCAAGCTGCAACCCAATCTGTACTTAAGTTAACACCATACACCTTATCTTCCGTTTTGTTAGATACAGGATACCGACTCAACGCATGCGCAACTAAATTATTTAAGCTTTTCACATAATCAATCGCAAACGTAAATTCTAAAAGCCTGATAAACCATCTACCAACCCTTGAATTGAGATCTTTCTTTCTTACCAACAATTTTATGCTATTACAATCAGTTTTGATCGTGAATTCTGTTCCTAATAAATAAACGCGCCATTTTCTAGGCATGCTACTATAGCTAACACTTCCAACTCCACTGCTGCATATTTCGCTTCTTCCGGTGTAGTTTCCCGACTGTAATAACTTATAGGTTTGCACAGCGAAGGTATCTGATCTTGATATAATACACCGCCTATACCTAATGAACTTGCATCTATTTTCTGTATGCACTTCTAATATCCTACCCGCCACGTACATGCCCAATACCGGCTTATTCGTTAGCTGATGTTTGATCTTATTAAAAGCTATTTCTTGTATCTCGCCCCACACGACTCGTCTAAAGAACTAGACAAACCTAAGAATGAACGTAGATCTCTGATACTTTTAGGCGTTGGCAATTTTTCTATTGCCTCAGTTTTTGCACGACCGGGTTCAATACTTTCACTAGATATCCTAAATCCTAAATATTCTACGCTACTACATCTACATTTGGACAAATTAAGAATTAAATTAGCATCTCTTAGAACTTGCAATATCGTCTCTAAGCGCAACAACCCCTCCGAAATGATTTATTGGTGCTTGAAAAACAGCTGGACACTTTTGCGCTCTGGTTATTCGTTGCTACCTTTTAGGAACTATATCGTCTTCCGTGAAATTTACATATGGCATAACCATTTGTCCTTTTTCGTCGCTTTTGACAATACATCGACGTATCGCCTCACCGTTATCCCTAATTTCACACTCGATTAACCACTCAGTGTTAATTTCGTCAGCCTGTACGTTTAGAAACATAACTGTGTTTTTAGGTATTGTTGTATCCTCGAGGAGACGAATATCCACCAATAACGGAAAACCCTGCGACTCATCCGGAACAACTTTTACCTCACACTTCGACTCCACACCATTTATTTTCAACTCGCATGTAAATATGCCAATTGGTACTTCCTTTCCTCCACCATTTGCCATTACAGGTGGAAAATAATTTTCAAAATACATAATATGTAGCGCTTTAGCGGCGCATTCTCGAATCAAGGTGACACTGCTTCCGAGATCAGCGAAACTTGGAATTTGTTTATCACCAATATAAGCCGTTTTAACATATTTTGCATCAGTACTGGCATTCTTAATTGTTGCCGTCTTTAAAACTTCTGGTTTCTTCCTTTTAGGACATCGTGTATAGCATGTCAAGCCACTTGACACTTTCGACTCGTTTTGATTTTTTTCGCCCTTCACATTTAATTTGTCTCATTTCTAATATATTTTACTCTGCCCTTCCAATCTTTCTTTGTTTACTTGGTATTATATTGGATACTGATTTTTATTTGGTACCACCCTATGAGCTACACCTACACGATTTGCTTCTCGTAGATCCAATAATAATTGTGCTAGAGTTTCGTATTTTCGTAATAGGCCCAAAAAGTTGTTTATCCGAAGATCACACAAACCGTCGACAATTAATTGAATGGTTTCCTCGTTTTCCATTTTAGCCTTATTGCACAATGCCAATTTTTTAAAGTAATATCGTCGTAGGTCAATATTACTTCGCTTAAAATTTTCAGCTGCACGTCGTTTCTGCATTACGCTTCCACTAGATGGAACATTTTCAGTTAAAAGGTTTTTATTCTTTTTACGCTATCTCGCCATTATTTCGCCACATCGATCATTTTTAATAATCCATAGTGTCGTAGGGTGATGTCATTCCATTCGTACATGATACCGAACTCTTCGTTGCGTTCGATAACGAAAGCTAACCGCACTTTCGCTGTCCATCTCGTTCGCTTCGTCTATTTTATCTTCTTCCTCAGTGGGTATTTCTTTCAGTTTCCACTTAACCACTTATTTAACTGTCTCAACAATTTTTTTGTCCGATTTATCGTCCGAATTAACCATTTTGCGTTAATAAATTTTTTTTTTTAGGTTAGAACCACGTTGTCGCAAAATTCACCGAAATTCTGCTCCGACAATAATTATTCACTAAATTTTTATCCCATTCTATCCCCGTAATCGAGCATATTTTCTGCTCGAAATGAATACCAATTTTGAATTTGGGCAAATAAAATACGGCTTATGACACTTTTAACTTTTATTTCACACTTAAACACTTTTTTAAATCACTTTTTAATTTCCTTTTTAATCTTCACTTATCGGTTACCAAAAACTTAATGCTCGTATTCGAATTGGTTCGCTCTTTAGTCCTTATTGACGATTGGAGCATCACGGATTCCACCTAGTGGAATATTTTTAAACTGAGATACCTGATAATTTGACGTTCGAAATTGTTATAAATAATTCCATTTTTGATCTGTAAACACAATTTTTACTTACCGGATTGCCAATAATTGTAAATAATTCCAATTTTGGACTATAAAAACAATTTTTAATTACCGCAATGCTAAATTTTCTTTCGTCGCATTTGTGACAAATGTCATTTTATCAGGTGCATCATTTTAACTATTGTCCTCGAGAGGCGCTTTCTTTACTTTTACAATCGTCAATACATATACTCAAACCAAAACTTCTCGAAATTTCATGATTGTTCCGGTAAAAACAATTCAGAAACATTTAGAACAGTTTAATCATGGAAAATTCCATAGTAGAACTTTCTGCTATCAACTAACGTATTCTACTCTATCACAGGTGTCACCGTAACAATATTGTTATGGTGACACCTAGGATAGAATAGAATAAGTTAATTGATATCGCAAAGTTCTACTGTACTAACCTAACATGGAATTTTCCACGATAAAACTGTTCTAAATGTTTATAAACATTTCTTACCGGAACAATCATGAAACTTCGAGAAGTTTTGTTAAAATCATCATCCATCTGTTTGTGTCGGCAGGTTGTTCGCTTTTTTAAATGAAAATTACTACTCTTATGTATGTACTTCTCTACTCAACTTGTTATTGCTAAATACAGCTAATATTTGTTTTGTGAACACAGAAAGTGAATTTTGAAATTTAAATCATCAATTTCGTCTAAAACAGTATTTCAGTTATTGGATTAACTGGAACATGTGAGGTTGACTATATGTTTGACTTTTCCGTTTGCAGAACTCTTGTTTTATTGGTAAACAAAACAACCGTTAAAATCAAAATAATTAAGCAAGTATCAAAAATATTCTAACTTGAATTTAAGTTTACTTCCACACTAAGAATAGAATTTAAATGCTTCTGAAAGCTTTCAATATGTTAAATTTGTAAATCTTTTATTTTCAAAAATGTTAAAATAATCTTATAATAAAAAGCTTTTAAAAGCTAAACTGAAATGTTCTTGAGGATACCAAGAAAGCAAAAAAAAGATGTAAAAGGAACACATTAAGAATAAAAAATAAAATTAAAGCTTATTCCTACTGGAGATAAATAATATTTGTTTAGAATTCTATACAGCCTGTAAAATGTGGAGTAAGCTCTGTCCCTCGCTCATTGTGATCCAATTGTGTTAATTTGGTTTTTGTAAAATCAGCTAATTATGATTTGCCTTTTCCATTTCAGCTTGTGTTTTAACGGTTGGACATGTAATGTGTACGATGAATTTTATATGTCTAAAATTCGGAGAAAAAAAAATGATATTTTGGATGTATCCTTGTAAAATTATTTATTTTGGTTTATTTGTATTGGCCTCGGTTATTTTGTGTTTAAAAATCTCAAATCCAAAATTCTGGGAATGATGCTTTTCCTATTATAATAAAGCCCATAATTAAAAGCCCAGGACTTTGTCTGCAACGTACCATATAACAAAGAAAATTAAATTTGATTTGTAATATGGAGGTGAAATAGTTCTTATTTCCCGAATCGATTTGGCTTCATCATCACGACCACGACGATAATTTCCGATGATCCCATCCTATGCGAAGACAATCAACAAATCACAAGGACAGACATGACAATAGGCACCGATTTAAACACTGTCGTTTTCTTACTTGGACAACTTTACGTGGCCTTACATGTAAAATCATCCTTAAAAGCCTTTAATCTCGAGCTACTCCTACTCGGCTAGAAGAAACAATCGGCTAAAAATCAAATGTTCAAATGGTGATTGAGGTAGCGGGCGCTGGACAACACTATCAGGTGTAATATCTTTAGCAAAACATTGCATAACTAAAGTTATTGACTCACAAATTTGTGTCTCCATCCTAGAACGGGCTCTACCTCCTAGTTTTAATATATTCACTATTATGTACGTGTCTGGAATTTAAAAAAAGTATTTTGTCATATAAAATTTGAAGAAATCCAATGAAATTTTAAAATTTAAATTTAGCTGCTTTGGTTTTGTCACACTACAATATTTAAATTTTGGTTGCTTTTGCTATCTTCCTATATTAAATCTTCATCAATTATTACCAACACGTATTTCTTCGAAACTTTTAGGCAAATAGTTTTCGATCGATGTTTTGTGTTTTGTTATTATGTACATCGAAATTAAACCAAAACAATTTTTTTTGTTAAATATGTATATAAAATCAATCGATAATGTTCCTGTCAAAATAAATTTTCCAAGAATAAAACCGAAAAATTTGTAAGTCTTATGCTTAAACACGTCGTCCTTATGTATTATTTTCGTTTATTTTTATTTATTTTGCCCTATCTCTAAACTAAACTAGACGGGCGCAGAAGTTCTCCATGGTGTGAACGGGAAGAAATGTGCTCTGTATAGTATATGGATGTTGAAGAGTTTGGGTATCTCCTGAATATGTTGTGTTGTATTTTATTCATTTTTTCATAAATATTATAATTTATATATTTTATTTTCTAAAACAAAAATTTATATTTTCTTTTAGTCTTCTTGCGATTGCTGATGGTATTATACAAAAGCGAAACGTACTATATACGAAGTTTATATTCATTCATGTACGTACATATAAAGATATCCAAACTGGTATTTATGTGAAAGGTACTTTTATCAACAGCTTAGTGGTAAATCTTTTTAAAGCGTTCACAGTCTTACCAATTTCTTATTATCATTTTTATCTTCTTGTATAATGTGTACGTATACCGCCAAAATGGATTACTTTAAAGAGGCACTTGAACCATTCTTCAACTTTAAAATCAATAAAATGTATTTCAATTTTTAATATCATATCGCAAAACAACGTTACTTTATATGTAGACGTACAATTCATTCAATATCCAGAGAAAATTTCAAAATTTATTTTTTCCCGCATTATTCGGAAAAATCAATTTGAATAAAAATCAACCCCTAAGAGCAAATATATACTAAACATAAATATAACCTTAACTTAACAGCTTATTAATATTATGGTAAATATTTTGAATTTTGTAATACAATTTTTTGTATTGTTGTAAATCCTATCAATCAATGATGAGAAGAAAATCAACAAAAGAAAAGCAAAATAACATTCTTCTTGGAATTTAATTGTATTTTCTTCCGTTCATGGTTAGAAAATTGGTTTTTTACTCGTTTAATTAGTATAACAACCAACCCACTTTACAGATTTTTTTTGTATCGACAATTTTATTAAAATACTGTTCATTCCTTTAATTTTAGTATAGACGCACACACACACACAAACACAGTGTAAAAAGAAAATTAATTTCAAAAAATTCGAGTGGTTTTTGTGGTTAAAGTGTTAATAATGAAAATTACGTTTTTTTTATTCTGTACATCTGAAGGATTTGAAATAAACATTTTTATTGGTTTTATTTACGGCACAAATCTCTAACAATAAACTTTTTTATAACGTCTATTTTAGGTAGGGTTAGGTTAATTTTTTAATTTTTTATAGAGTTTCAACATTTCAACTTTTCCAAAATACTCCTTAACACTAGATTGCTCAAAGAAGTCAGTTTGACTGCTTTTCAATTTCCTTTAGAAAAAAAAAAAATATATTAGGTAAACTATCCAGTCTTGAGCCATGGACTAGTGGTGAGCCCCCACGACATATTTTTGTAAATATCTAACGTTCTATTTATTAAAACAAAAATATTTCGTTGATGGGAAATTCCCTAATTATCTGTTCTCCTACATATTGTTAATCTTATTGTAATTTTTATTCATTTAATCTTGTGAGTTCAGGTAGAATAGACCGGTTTTGTGAATCGATTTTTCTAAAGAAAATTGTTAAGGAAGCTTACTGTTAAAAGTTTCAGGTAAGCGCATTTACATAATGCCTTCTAAACGAAATTATAACGTAGAAGACATAGGAAGAGCGCTGGCAAATATTAAAAATGGAACCTTTATTCGTACTATAGTGATATGCTAAATCGGTTCTTTTTGTTCTGTTTTGCTTATTTTCTCTTACGTTTTTAATAAAAAGAACCGACTGAGAACATCACTAATTCGTACAGCCGCGAAAATGTTTAATATCCCAAGAGCAACGCTCCAAAACTGTACCCACAATCTCTCGAAAAAGAGTATAATGGGACCAGCACCAGTTTTAACAATTTCTGAGGAACGTGAAATTGTTAATTGAATATTTAATAACCATGCCAGAGGATTTCCTAGAAGGAAACATGAAGTGCGGGAAGTTGTGAAGGAATTCCTTAAAACATTTCTAAATAGGCAGTTGTCTTTAAGAACACCAGAGGCTGAAACTAGTGCTAGCGCATGTGTATCGGAAGTAAAGTAATCCTCAATTTGCTTAAACCAGGTTCTAAGGTTTAAGCAAATTGAGGATTACTTTACTTCCAAGAACCTAACTGATGGCTTACTTAGAGATCCATCAAGGATTTTTAATGGTGACGAGTCAGGGTTTCTGGTATGCCCCAAAGGTGGGGCCGTGCTGGTACCCAGGGCAGCAAACACTGTCTACGAGACAGATAAAGGTCGAGCCAAAGAAAGTATAACTGTCACAAAGACGGATTCGGGGTGGATGACTTCGGAAGGCTTTTTATTTTATATTAAAGAAGTTTTTTATCCTATACACTGGTTTCGAAAAAAAATTAAATTTCCAGTATTACTATATGTTTATGGTCATAAGACACACCTGACCTACTCACTTTCCAAATTATGCGAGGAGCTCAAAATAATATTGATATATCTGTATCCTAATTCGACACGAATTGTTCAACCAGCGGATGTGTCAATATTCAGACCAATAAAATTAGGCTGGACAAAGGAAGGGCAGATGTGGAGAAGCGGCAACCTCGACGATCAATTTTCAAAAAAAATATTATTACAGATGCTGAAAAAAGTTATGGAGAAACATGTTAAAACGCCTGGCCAACTCAACAATAATTCCAATAAAAAATAAAAAATTCAACGGATTGAAAGTGGGGTAACCAAAGAAAACCCACAAATCGTACTATTTATGTAAAAATTGCTGTATTTACGTAAAGAAACGTAAATCGTTGTTTTGATAAACAAATTTATAAAATTCCGTGCACGATTTGTTAAAATTATGTTTAACAAGAATTTCCGCTTCCACGTTCTCGAGTGATAGGCGATTTCGTTCTTTCCTCCAAGCCTGAAACATAAGATTGAATAGTCTTTCAATCATTGCATTTGAGTGCGGCAGTGCAATTATATGAATTAAACGATTTTTAACAAATTTGGAGATGGGCGAGATAGAGATTCAAAAATTGTTGTCCATTTACACTCATACTATAACGTCTGCGCTGGTAAATTTTCTTTCAAATAGGTAAGTTCATCAAATAAGCCGTCAATGGCTACGTTTTTGATCAGAAATAACTTCAAAATTTGTGTAAATTGGTCAAAACATGGTGCTTTCTCTAATAGTACATAGAACTGATAGGATATCCAATTTGTTGTCGATGAAATTGAAATGGTTTTCAATGTATTCAAAAAAATTTTCTAAGAAAGTTTTAGCCGTTTTATTGAAAAGAATTTTCTTGGTCACGTTGTCAGTTTTTTTTTAAAATTCGCATTGCAAATAGACCATAGAATTGCTTTTCGATACATGAATTTACTGCACTTCTTAATCCCTTTAAAATATTGAATAAATCGATTATGATAGGGCCCTTTCCTTCCAACTTTAAAATTACTCTTTGAAGCCTAAATAAGCTTCTGCTAAATCGTTATTCAAAAAGATCAAGATAATTGTAGAAGTATTTGGCTTTGAGCTAAGATACCTTTTGATTGATTGATTTTGAATGTACGACCAAGCATTAAGCAGGATCTCCCGGTAATGAATTTGACGACGGGCCCACCGTACACCTCTTTTTACATTAACTTGGAAGGATTGGGAAGGATCTTTGAAATGCGATTGAGATCAACCTGATTATAGACACTTTGACGGGCAAAGGTTAGTGATTTAGCTCATGCTTAGCGCAATACAATTCTTCTTATTCCTTGGCCTCCTATGATAAATTAATAAGTTAATTAGGGATGATCTTCAGGAGATACTGCTAAGAATTCAAATTTAGTTAGTTACTTATTCTACTTTTGCTTCCTAAATTCCTGTAACTCTCGATTCCGTTTGTATCTTCTTGAATTACCGCCAGTCTAGGTTCCTAATTAAATTCCGTTAATCTTAGTTTTGTCCCCATTGAGAATTAACTGTGGCCGTATCCCTGAATCCCGCAATGAGATAGCGGTGTATATCTCCTCTGCATCGCTTCTCAATTCAACGACGTACATCTTCACTGGGATCTAGTGTAGTGCTGTTTGTCCTATAAACAAAATAATCAACCACTACCATCCACAATGTTTATCCTAATGGATATCAATATATTATCCACCACCAACTTCAATCAATCAATGTATTACCCGCGACCTCTAATCCACTTATTAACTCACTGAGGATTGGTGCCAAGTTTGTCGGATCGAGGGTGATAACCAAAATGTAATCAGCGTAAGCCAAAATCAGAGGAAGCTGCAAGGTTCCACTCTGGTTTAATACCAGCACTTCATTCTAAATGAAATTGAAAATCCGCGGGGAGATTGAACATCCCTGTTTTAACTCTTTGGCTTTCCTGACTCTCTCTGTAAGTGTGTTAAATCATTTGACCGAAATGTTTTCCCAGAGACAAGCTTTAATTATGCGGTTGACCAGCGAGAGGGGAGCATACTGCTGTAGACACTCAATTACTACACCTAGATTGACGGTGTCAAAAGCTTTTGCTAAATCAATTGAAAAAGTAAACGTTTGATTGCCTGCGCGCCATTCCTCATCAAAAACCCTACGTACATCAAACATATGATCATCAGCTGAGCGGTTGGTTATTATTATTATTGTTGAAGGGCCATGTGGGCGTTCAGCCACGTCGCACTGCGACCCATAAAATCTTTTGTGCTTGGACCCTGCTTAATTATCCGTCCAGTCAATATTCAGGCTCTTAATGTACCTGCTAATACTGCCTGCCGATACGCGATACAACTATCTGGACACATTACTCTCCCTCCCATAGATGTTTATACTGTAGCATTTACTTCTGCTAGAAAGACGGTAGCATTGGTTCCCAAGGACTTCGAGGGGGCAGTCCCACTCCCATATATTCGTGCCACTGCCCCGTCTACCGTTTTGAGTTTACTCCTATGAGTAGCTGGGAATGGAAAGTCGCCTGTAGGCCACCCAGATTTACTACAGGGAGGCTAAAAAAACTGGCTTATGCCTGGTATCCAGAGTCGGCATATTTGGACTGAATTTGGACTATCAGCCATTCATCCTTCGACATATGTTGTTTCACCTTAGATTAGTGTTTTTTGTCAAGGATTTTTCCTTTAGCGGCGTACTTTAGCCAGTGCCAAATGGTCACGGTGTGCCAAACGGCCTAAGTTACCAGTAGTTGCTACGAGGAGGCAGCACGTACGTGTTTAATCTCCCTCAGATTTCCACCGTTCATCAACCCAAGAGGGGATTGGAAGGTAATTTCCACAACAAAGTGTGTAGGGGTCAGGTGAGTTTTGACAGTTAGCACCTGTTGGGATGCAGTTTTAATGCAGCCACTGATTAACGGCCACAGATTTTTGCTACTGGCGTATGAAATATTTTGCGCAAAGTTGAGCGGTGATCGCTTATAGCCGGTTAAAATGGGGTCACAGACTTTATGTAAATCAACCGGTTGTTCTTACGGGTTAATATATGGTCATATATGAACGTCGCGTTTCTGATAATAGTTAAGGCCCCGGACGTTCCAGGTGCCCAGGCCGAAAAAGATGCAAGAGAGGTTCATAACAAGCGACTCAAATAGTGTTGGCTCGTCACATAGCGTATACGGATTATCTGTGGCGATAATTCTCCTATGAATATTTTCCGCCACATTATGCAAACCGGAACTATGTGCAGTGGAATAGGTCAATGGGATAGGTCTCTGATGAAATTGTAAGCTGTTGTAATGCGACCCGTTCTACAACAAATTAATTTTTGTGTTATAGTTTCCAGCGGTGGGGTTGAAAATTACTTTGTTTCTTGTGTCTACTCAGAACCCATTCTTTTGAAGATCGGTTAGATATCTAAAAGAGTCAGACGTTAGGATTAAGATCGCGTCAATTCACTTTTATCACATCAAGACCTTTAAGGAGACGCTATAAGTGCCACTAGAGAAAAAGTACTCAGTAATTCAGCATTTTATGTGTATTATTGAAGAATCTGGTATCCCTGTTAAAGAAACTAGTTTTATAAATTTATATTTAAGCAGACGAGAGAGTTATCTATAGTTATGTGAATTATCTGCTGATTAATTTTTGCCTAGTTTTGGGATTAAGGCCAATCAGCGTCAACAAGACGAACTCATTACATATTATTCAACATATTATTTAATTATATGAGTTTAGGAAATTGTTTACCTTGATATTAGTTGATTGTCAGACTAGTTCGAAATTTATTTAGAATCATAGGTCTGGTGACAGGAGTTCATAATGGTGGCGAAGTAATCAGCAAGATTATTTCGAATAAAATTAGCAATCCCAACTCAGAGATCACTGGTTGAGAAGCTCGGAGCTAGAGAATCACGCTGCTTTAATTGATGTATTATGTCATTGAATAAGCAATTTCCGTCGCTTGTTACACTTTCTTTGAGAATTTGAATTAACTTTGAATGATAAATTTTATCTTGAAGTTATTGTAACTCTTTTCTAAGTTTAAACTTAAATTTAACCAATCATACTTTACGCTTGAACAGTGGATTTGTAGGTTATGAGAAATGCCGTCAAAAGTAACTGACATGCCACAATGGTGGTGTTCATTGAATGTACCATTGTTGCCACCACCTCCCACGGCGAGACGCACGCAGTCCTGCTAACCTTTTGAATTCCTTAAAAAGAACGGTATAGATTGTGAAATCACTTCACAAACCCCTCGTCAGTTTCGCCAGTCCGTGCACAAAGGCGCCCATTCACGCCTTCCTCCCATGAAGTTCCGCTAAAGACAGCTACAATAAAATTGAGTTAGCTTGAATGAAAACGCCACGATAACGCCCAAAGTAACAACCATAGTTTACAATTGGTATTTTAGAAAGAAAGCCATCCCCAAACCTCCACTATGCAGAAAAATACAAATCAAGCCACCAATTCTTGCATATTTATCATTAATTTACCAACTAAACTTATTATTTAATTTAGATTACCTTATGCAACTCATATTTGGAGTTAATAATACGAACAAATTCATTATATTGATAAAGATTCCGTTGTGTTTATATTTGTGTGAAAAAATCAAATTTCATCATACATATTGTGTACGAATTTCTTCATGTTATTAATAATTGGATCTGGATGAATGTATTCGTAGCATTCGTGAATCATATTCGAGACAACAAAAGTAAATAAATTGTACTCGCTTCTTAATTAACAATTGTCATGCAGCTAGAAAGGACTCGCTTGAAAAATAATGGAAGTAACAAAGACGTTCTCAACAATAGCAAAATTCTAGGCATGGCATTCAAGGTAACAGTTGTGTAATAAGAGTAATACTTTTGATCCAAATAATTTTGATGAATGTATTAATTATGCACATCTGTTTCTTCTCACATCTATTTAGGCTGGTCATACATTCCAATCAAGCAATCAATGAAGCTAATAATAAATAAATTGATTTTAACAACCGTGTAGATGACACAGAACTCTAAAAAAAACTTTGTAACGAATTATTATTGAATTGAACAATGAGGTTGATTTTATAGAAAGATTCTTATGATTTTTGGAAAATCAAATTTTCCCCGATTCCCCACGGGAACTATGAACTGAAATTTTTCCAGCGATATGTATTAACATGTCACATAAAGACAATCTATCTCTAGAAGTACATCCTGGAGGAAAATTTTATTCCAATTTTAAATATTTTTTTTGGATTTTCCGGTATTTTCCACGAGTAGGTGGAACAAAGTTTTCCAAATTTGATTATTGACAAAAAGGTTTTTAATGTATCTCATGTACCTATCCTATTCCGCTTGAAATGTAAATAACGTAATCTGTTTTATCGACTTTGTACTATTTTGTAACATATATGTATATCCTTTTTTCACTTTTAATCACCCTGTGTATTTTTGAAATGCAAGTTTGAAATCATGATTTCGGCCAACGCATCTTTTTCTACCCAATTATGAACAAAAATTAATTGTCAGAAAATTGTACCAACTTTTTTTTTTGCTGACTAGTTATAAATTAATCATAACGTTAAAAATTGTGATATCAAAATTGATGTGTACACATTCGAGAAACGTACGCGACAAATTTCAATAGAAATAATTTGTCATCTTGTTTTACGCACGACATTCATAAAATTTGGGTGATAATCACCTACTAACGCAATATTATATACTATTAAGAGCATCTGGAATTTTACAATCTCATAATATTTGTGTTACATTGAAATCTGGTAAAAAAAAAATCGCGCCTTTTTTATAATTTTGTAATCCATTTAAAAGTTTTTATTTTTATTTTGTGTTAGTCATGCTTAGTTAAAAATGCCCGTTTTTAAGCATTAAAATCTCGTTACTACAATTTTGTGATTATTAGTAATATTTTGTTCCTTTTTTTAATCACCGCAGGTGCTGATTCACCATTAAAATCGATTATTGTCAATGAAGGTGATCATTTACGTTTACGATGTGCAGCTACCGGACACCCATTACCACATGTCGTATGGCGTCGAATAGATGGTCGACCAATACCACAAAGCCAATGGCAAGGTAAGCATAAGTGTTTATACGATGAGTATTACATTTTATTCTAAACAAAAAAAAGAGGTAATAATTAATTTTTAATATTTTATTTATTCACAGTTCTACAGATCGATGGGCCAATTTTCAATTTAACCAAAATTAATCGGATACACATGGGAGAATATCAATGTTTCGCTGACAATGGTGTAAAACCCACTGCAAATCAAACATTCGATGTAGAAGTTCATTGTAAGTCAAGCTTTTATTAAACTTTGTTAGCTACGTACCTTTATTGTTTCTGTATATATTATGATTAGTTGTCAAATGAATGCATTTTTCTCTTGTACTCCTGTTATAATTGAACTGAAAAGCAGAAATCGTGTATAGATACGTTCTACAGTTAACTACGCGTACATGTTAGAGTTTTACATACAAATCGCTGAAATGTACGAGTATATGAACGATATTGATTGGTTGACGATATTACATAAATCATTCGTAAGTTCAAATTGGCCAGTTACCCAATCAATTGGGTGAGTGCCTTCATCAATTCGTAAGTTTTCAGTTTGTTGATTTTGGAATAACTGGAACCGTTTGCCGAAAATCTCCAGAAAGTAAAACATCCCATTAATTCTGAATTACCTCGGAGATCTTGTAGTATATTTTATAATGCTTCGAATGACTTTTTATGCGCCATAGTACGAGTAAATTCGTACCAAATGATTACTTTACACTGTTTTAAAAGTTGACCTCGTCCTGATGCTCTTGATACATTATAAACTGAAAATATCTGTTCTGCAACATTTAATGTCAGTTTCAGAGTAGCATGAGCAGTTCGTCCTCCTTGCAATAATGTTGCTGCAATTCCAATGATGCCAATGGAAAATGTCTTTCCGGTACATCCTGATATACATCCAAATAGATTATTCCACCGATACCTTTAGTCACATGATCCATGATGATATCATAAGCCTGCTTTTGACTATCCATTAACAATGGTCTGTTTTAAGCGATGTATTGCAATAATTCGTCAACATTCTAATTTTTTTCTTTCAATATTTCGGAAGTCAATGCATCGATTACATCCCTTTGTGGCGCTTGCATTCCGAGTTAATCTAAAGTCTGATTGCTTATTGCTATGCATTCGTCTTCCAAATGAATAAGTTCTTGATTAAATATACTTTCATTGAATTCGATATTTAATTCCGGATGAACTTGTCGCACCTGATCTTTTTGGATTCGATGGACTAACTACACGTTGTTAATATTATTGTAAATAGATCTCTCACTTATATTGCGGTTGCTGTCAATACAGCTTCTCGAAGTAATAACTCCAAATAGTTATCATTTTCCAGTAATCCTAGGCGCTGACATGCTTCTCGGTATGTTCCACATACATATCCATCGACATTTTTTAAATATGTGAAACATCTTGGTCCACGAATTCCATGTAGTAGCATTACTAACTACTACTTAATAGATACAAGCACTTAGCATTTTTTGGATGCACCGTGTACGTACACTGATCCCAATGCATCACTTTTGAAAATTCCTTCGTGACCTTCGTAGATCGGCATATAGCACCGTTCTTGCAAATTTTTCACTTTGACAAAGTTTGAAAAATGCAGTTAATGTCCTATTCATAGGTGGTTCACTGCCTACTCTCTCTTTCTCTCTGAAGTTTCTGTTACAAAATATACTCGTTGGTCATTTTATAAATGCACTGCCAAATGAACAACTGCTGGTTCTTGATCATGAATTGGGAAATCCAATATACACCATGCCACTTCATTGCTATTTAAATATCAGCCTATTTGATACTGAAAGTTTTCATTCTTCGGTTGTTATTCTCTGTGTTCTCTGGTTATTGCGTATACAGCCGTGTCACTACGCCTTTATAACAATATTTGCACACATATTTAATTGATTCCACTGAGTTTCAGTACTCCAGATTTATATCTGCTTGAAATATTTTTGATAGAAGCGGATTACAAGGCACCACACATTGGTGGGTCTAACCGGTGGCCAACATTTTCCGGAGATCATCTTCTGTACTTAGGAGGTCCATCTGCAACTGTTCGTGTCTCATTTAAATATGGCCTCATTTCATTTATGGATATCTCTTTATAGACTTGCCTTCACCCATACATGGCGAATTTATATTTAATCTTCCACAAGGACCATTTATCATGTTTTTCACTATTATATTGTATAATTCTGGTGTCTCTTCTTTATTCACAAATTCAGCTCGAATTGCATGATCAATTTGATTTTGACGGATTTTTTCATGTAACCAAATTAAAGTGTGTGAAAGAGGTAATCCTCGTTTGTGCCATTCGATTGTATACATCCAGCCTTTCACGGTTCCAAAAATATGATACTTTTTGATGACATCCATGAATCTCATTCATGGAGCTTGCCCAAAAATCATAACTTTTTTGATCTCCGGCCAAGACGAATTGCAAGTGTTTCAGGTTATGAATAAATCAGGGCGACCATGTTTTCATACCTGGTCACATCATCTTGTGTGGATTTGTGCACATGTCGTAGACTTCATATGTATGCAATTTCTTTTGGTTCTGTCGAATGAATATCATTCGTTTCGTTCTGTCTCTATTTTGGCATGCATATATCAACCAAAAACTATTGAAATAAGTGATGGGAATTGAAATATGATTGTATCCCCATTATCTCTGATCTGTACAGGGATTTTGGTCGCAAAATGAGGATTGAGCATTGAGAATTTTGTATATGTAGACGGTGCATAATATACATTTTGCTATTGTGTGCCGTCAAATATTTGTATTGTATTAGTGTATTTCCTCATGCGTTTTCTCATGGGGTAAGTATCAAAAACAAGCCAAGCGGGGGAATCGGTTCAAATTTTTGATGCTTGCGCTCGCCTTGAGTTATTTTTCCCTTTCTTCTTACTAGTGGAATTCATTCGTTAATAAAAAACCAAAACAAAATACATAAACGTAACCAAAACAATTTCTCGCAAATAGAAAAAAACAAAAAGCACCATAAATGAATGATTTTTAATTTATGTATTCTTCGTCGGCTCCATTCGTAATATTTTTAATTTTTAAATTTTGAACAAAGGAACCAAAACAGAAAGTAAGAAAATAAAATGATTTTGTTTATTTTTTTAGTATTGTGTATTGGCCAAAAATTCAGTCACAATCAGGCTGGGATGTGACGGGGCATTATCGTGGTGAAAAATCCATTAATTGTTTGCCCACAAATCCGGCCGTTTACGACAGATTGTTTCACTTTCAATGATTCCGTAGCCGTAATTCCATTAGAAACACAAAATTTGCAAAATTTCAAACGAATTTGCTTAAAACTCGTTGTTCAATTTTTTTATTTCATACTATACCGAAAATCAATGTTTACGTGATTGATTTCAGTCCGGGAAATGAATCATTACGTCAGAGAACAAAAGTGTCCGGAAAACGAGCTATTACAGTAGAGTAGACTGTAAAACCAAACAAAACAAAAAATAACTAGGGTAACTTGATAATTTGAAAATCATTTGAATTGATTTTCTCTAAATTTCAAACTCATGTTTTTACTTTTAATTTTAATTTTAAATGAAAAAATCGAATTATAACTCCCATGTAGTATGAAATAAAACGTTTTACGTTACACGTGCGTTAAATGATCGTTACAGTACTCGGTCATAAACGTCGAACTCGTACTGTAATAACTCATTTATCGCCCTTGTGACGTAAATAACTATTTCCTTAGTAAAAATCGCCAGACAAAGTTTTCGCGTCGTAACCAACTAGCTGCCAAACTCACACTAATGGACTTATTCTGCTCAAACGTCACACGAATGTCAAAGAAGGTTGTACCAACCTAGAAAAAAAAAATTTACCGATTCGGTTTACGCGCGCGGTTTGAATGAACCAGTCCGGGTGAAATTTGATCAGCCGGTATATCCATTTTCTTCCGTTGTGAAGCTAAACTTCTTCGCTGTTCTTTATGTTTGCTTCTTTTCGATTCACCACTGACAGAATCTTCTTCTCGTTTACGTTTCGACATCCTGTTAAATATTAATATTACTTAACACACTAATTTCCACATTCACTTTCACTTTTCACGTTTAAAATAATCATTTAAATTTATTTCATTTTCCATCATTTTCAGTTGTTCTTGTTCTGCTCTAACCGATTTCCAAAAGTATTCTAACACTGGAACGTATCCCCACCACAATAGCATAATGGAACATTCGAGAATATTCTAAAAGATTCTGGACTTCCATTTCCAGTTTCTAGAACATTCTAGAGCGTTCTCGAACGTTCCGGTCCAGTATCTTCTGGGACATTCTACAACATTCTCGAATATCCTAGAATATTCTCGGATACTCTGGAAGGTTCTGTAACATTCTGGAACTTCTAGAACATTATTATTCTGTTGGGAATATTCTGGGGCATTCGGCAAATCTTCACCCCTATTACGATTGTCGAGTCGATCGACAATCGACACGACTCAGTGTTGTCTTTTCCTTTTTCGTATTGTTTTTATCAAATGAAAAGACGAAAACGCAATATAGAGTCGTATCGATTGACAATCAACTCGACAATCATAATAGTTGTGATTCTGAAACCTTATACAACATTTAGGATCATTCGGGCGAACAGAAAGTTCCTTTTATGGTCCAGAACAGTCTGGAACATTCTCGAACATTCTAGAACTGGAGGTCCCTTCAAAAGCCCACAACCTTCTAGAATATTCTGAACCATTCTAGAACATTCTCGAACATTCTGAAGCATTCTAGAACATTCTCGAATCTTCCGGAAGATTCTATAACATTCTGGGATGTTCTACAACATTATCGAACCTTCTGATCCTCCAGAATGTTATAGAATCTTATTATTCTGGAAAGTTCTACAATATTCTCCGACATTCTAGTACATTTTGGCACACTCTAGAATATTCTGTTTGGAACATTCTGGGAATATTCTGGAACCTTCGAGAATATTCAGGACATTCAGGCCATTCTCAGCACTCGATTCTCCGCTGCTTAACCGGCTTCACATAAAAGTCCATTGGTAATTTACTCATTTTGACACCCATATCTCCGAAGCCAACGCCTGCAGTTCCAAACCGAAATTTACATTACATTTATTATATATATTGATATTGATGTATCTTTTCTGGAATGACAATATCACACACTACTGAACACACTGCATTCATGGCAGGATTAATTCTCACTAATACAATTACCAGTTGGCACACTTTTACAGCAATAGCATAAAAATAATTTGGCTATTTACCATATTTCATATTTAAATATTATAAAACACACAATGACACAAGTCAAAGTCAGTGTACGTTTTCAGCATCTGTCGTATGATCAGCGTGGTGCCGTGGTTTGTATTGATTCTGATACTTCACATTAAGCAGACACATACACTAAACAACAAATAAAACCAAAACAAGGAAATCCTTAACTGAAATGATAAACCAACAATAAAATAAAATACAAAACAACAAAAAACATCACCACGGCTGATGGTAAAACTCTACAAAACTATAGAAACAAGTTAACTGTTATTTACAATCGTTAAATTCAAACCCGTAACAATTTAGCACGTACACTAAACTAAACTATAATCTACGGAGAAAGACAAGAAACCGCCTTTCTCCATCGAGCGTTACCATCCAACCTCAGAAAAATTAAAAAATTTATGTAACCCGAAATTATTACCTGTGCCTATGTATGAATAACGTGTACGTGGATAAGAGTGACCCTATTATTTTAAATTTTTTTGGAATTGTAGTGGGTCACCCTTGATTTTTGTTCTACCTATTGAAAAACTCATGTTTACCTTCTTTTAGGTCATTTAGACCTAATGTTAGAGCATTTAGAGAATGTAAGGAATAATCAGAATTGTTTTAAACGATTTTTTGTATATAAGATGAATAAATAATAGCTTTGATTTTGTCCGGAAATGCCTCCACTATATTAATTTTTTATTATAATAACTGGAGGCATTTTCTTCTAAACCGGAAGTTGAATAAAACGGTCAATGTGCTAGCATAAACGTTATATTTTATTCCTTTTATGTAAACAAAATGAAATCGCATAAGCGGTATAAAAAATATTAAGATTTTTCCATACTATCGCTCCCAACTACATATTTATATTTCATATATTTCGTTATATTTCAACCCTTGCTCAAATGACCTAAAAAATTGTGTTCGTAGGTTTTTCTAGAGAAAGAACAAAAATTGAGGGGTTATCCACGAAAAATGCAAACTAACAAAAATTTAGTATTTCATAAGGGTCATCGCTTTAGTAACTACATCTACAGTATAAACTCACTTATTGCAACACTCGATAACTGCAACTACTCGATAGTTGCAACTTTGAAATTTAGAATTGCAACGATTATAAATTTAGCCTCGACTGCAACCTTTTAATTGTTTGATTTTGTTAATTTATTACACTTCAAATCTACCACTACCACTCTTGAAGAGATACCTTTATCTAGTTTCGAGATAATATCACACTTTTGCTTAACCGTTATGCGAATACTTTGCATTTTTAACAATTTTTGTTTACGCAAAACCTACAGAAACATTAAATAGCTACGCGCAACAAATTACTATGTATATTAAAGGAACAAACATTTTATTTTAGCAAAAAAAAGAACAAATTGGTGTGGATGGTTAATGAATTTCTGAAATATGGCCAATTAGGATACACCTCGGCTATTTCTCGGCCGATTACAATAAAACTTGTCAGGTAGACTGGGAATGTGATTCTAAAATGATTTTTAGACGAAGTTCTGGAATATGGCCAATTTTGATGGAACTTGGCTATTTTTTAAACGATTTTAGTAAAATTTCACATGCGCGATGGAAATGGGATTCTTAAATAATTTTTAGATGAAGTTCTGGAATATAGCTGTTTATATTATTTTGTGTTTTCCGTTCATCTAAGCTAAACTAAAAGAAGAAAAACACTATCAGTATAAGGTTTTGATAAAATATCTTCTCTCAACGTAAACTTCTTTCACTTAAATCCATTAAAAATTTGTATTTATTTTATATCCAAATTCACTGTAAACAAATTGTGCATTTGCTTTTAATGTTTTTGTTATTGTATAACTGTCAAACACAGAGATAAAAACTATAGAGAAAAAAAAAAACGTCAAGTGTAAGAAAATCGGTGTGAAAAAGAGAAACACTAAAATAGTTTAGCCGCCCCGGTGGCACAGTGGTTAGCATGCACGGCTGATTAAGGGTAGGATCAATGAATTAATCATTCATTATCCGTTAAAAAATGATTACTAAACTTCAGCATGAAGCGGCCAAATCCCTCTATGGGATGTAGCGCCAGCGAAAAAAAAAAATAGTTTAGGACCATATTTAGAATTTTATTCAATGCTGGTTGCATAAAATAAAACAATTAAAGTTTAAACAATTTTTAGTGCGGACCTGGTAAAAATAGTTGTAAACAAATCGTAAGATTCCTAAGCACCCAATGATAATTATGTAATAAATTTAAATTAAAAGTGCACTTTTTTACCACAAATTACAATATTTACTTCGTTTTATGTAAACCAGAATAAAACTCTCCGATGAAATGAAATTCCCAAATAATAATTAATTAACTGAGTTTGTTTGCTATTGGTGAAGACAAGAAAGGTCCTTCAAGCCGGATCTATTCGAGCCATCAAGGCATTACTGTGCCCATTACTAACGGGAATTATTCGTTCACCATTTCTATGGAACAGAACCACGCGGATAAATATCAATCAGTTTATTGTCGAAAGCGCAGGTGTGTGTGTGTGTGTGTGTGTGTGTGTGTGTGTGTGTGTGTGTGTGTGTGTGTGTGTGTGTGTGTGTGTGTGTGTGTGTGTGTGTGTGTGTGTGTGTGTGTGTGTGTGTGTGTGTGTGTGTGTATGTGTTTGTGGTGTGTGTGTGTGTGTGTGTGTGTCTGATGAAACGAGATTGTGCTAGTTAATTGGAAGAAATCCGATGCCAACGGAAGCCCAAATTATTGCGGGTTTGGAGAGACGACGGCAAGGTTGTTTCGACGGGTTGCAACGAGTGGAACGGTATTTGGATGGAATAACGGAAACGACAACGTTGCAGGAGAAGGAGATCAGCATGAGGCTGGAACTAATCGAAAATTATTACGTGTAATTCAATGAATACGAAGACACATTAACCAGCTGTGCAGTCGATTTTGGAGTGGTTCGAGAAAACATATTTGCGGTTGCAGATGAGGCTGAAAACCGAAACTGCGTCAAGGAATTTAGTATCAAAGGAAGTCGAGGCTCAAGTGATCACTGCAGTTGGACGTATTGCGAAACACAAATTAGATGTCACGATCGATAGATCCCTCAATACAACACAAGAATTGGGATTGCCGCGCATCAGCATACCAAAATTCGGTGGAAGCTATCAGAACTTTCCTTCATTTAGAGATCTGTTCGAAGCGTCAGTGCATAGCAACGATAACCTTTTGGTGGCACAAAAATTTCACTATTTGAAAGGTCTATTAATTGATGATACGGCTGAACTAATAAAACATATGCAACTTACTGATGCAAATTATGCACTTGCGTGGAACAAAATTGTCAAACGCTATGATAAAAAACGCCATATCGTTGCCGAATTGATATAATCGTGTTTGCAGCAAACAGCCATCTTAGGTAAAGACGGATCATTAAGGCGGTTGCGTGATAAGACAGACGAGGTGCTAAGAGAACTTAAGGCATTGGGCAAAGGGGCGGAATCTCGCGACCCATAGATAATTCAATTGCTGTTGCCAAAGCTACCCAACGAATGATTTACGACATAGATGGGCGATTAGCTCAGCTGACAAGGATTTTCCAACGGTGGAAGAATTTTTGAAGTTTTTAAATGGACAAAGCGACGCCATTGAAACGTGTCTAACCGCAGCCAAAATGTCTACTAATTTCCAGCCGAGTCGTGATGTAACAACTTAGTGAGTATAAGCAATTGTTTACGATGTGACGGTGATCATTTAATACATCAGTCCCCAGTAATGTATCCGAAATCTTAGCCGTGATTTGAAATTCCAAATTTGGAAGAGTAAAGGAGCGTGTTTCAACTACTTGAATTGGTCTCATATGAAAGATATGTGTAGATCGAAAGCAACATGTAGAATATGCGACCAAAAACACCATGCGTTACTGTATGACGAATCCTATCACAAGTCCAACCCCTCAAATAGCAATTTGAATTTAACTGAAGATGGACCGAAAGATGGTAGGTACAATAATGAATAAATTTGTGATAAATGGACATTTGGCCAATACACATAATATCACCCTTCTACCTACAGCTCAAGCAATCATCAAGAATGCATTTGGAGACAAAGTAAAGGCAAGAGTGTTACTGGATTCTGGATCCCAAGCCTCCTTCATAGACGAACCCATGGTGCAGAAAATGCGATTTAGACATCTTGATTGGTGCAGACTACTTATTTTCTATTATATCGGGCGACCGTGATACATTAACGTATGGTACCTATATCAACAAACTGGGAGTCAACAGTTTCCGTTTGGCTATTTGGACACTAAATTGAAGAGATTTTGGAAGACGGAGTCGATTCCCATATAGCAAATGCTTAACGACACGGAAAAAAAGGCAGTTGATTATTTCTACAGTAGTTGTGCAGTTGGCGATGATGGACGTTTTGTGGTGTCTTTGCCATTTAGAGATGTTATACTATCAAGCGATTGTTACGATGTGGCTTACAACCGCTTTCTAGCAATCGAACGCAAACTCAATCTCAATGATACACTTTGTACTGAATATGTTAAATTCACGGAGGAATATGCCGACCTAGAACATATGGAGCTAGCAGACGATGATGGTGAGTTGACTCGCTCAGTGGTGAGACAATATTTTTTTACCGTACCACGGATTAAGGGTTGTATTCGATGAATCTGTTAAGGGCTTGTTGGTCCAACGATGCAACCATCTCTGTGCGGTCAACATTAATTCGATTCCGAAGACATGCAATACCAATAGTGGCTTACATAGCAAAAATGTACTGGCAAATTTGGATCAAGCCATCAGATGGAATATTCCAAAAGATTCTTTGGCTACCTTTTTTTACCAGCTTAAAACGGTGACATATGGAATATCATGTGCACCGTATCTGGCTGTTGCAGCATTGCAGAAGTTGGGCAAATCAATATGAGAAGTAAATCCAGAAATTTCAAAGGTAAATACTACAGGACTTTTATGTTAACGACCTGATCACTGGAGCTAACACAAGAAAGAAGGTATTCAACATAATATGCTTAAGATGCGGGGGTTCAATTTACGAAAAATGGTATCTTCTCATCCGGAAATTGTAGATGGTGCTTAAAATGATCACATTGATATTATGCTTGAGAATGAACTTACTCATAGGAAAAGTTTAGGAGTCATCTGGAAATCGAAGTATGATTCATTCTCATTTGATCTATCTTTGATCTTGTCACCTGTAACAATAATAGCAAAAATTTTGTTTTCAATGGCTTTGGTCGATGCGAGTGGATTGGGATGACGAAGCTCCATCAGAAGTAACAGGTAGGTACTTGGTTTAAAATAAAAACTCAACTACCTATGATGACTAAAGTAAACATAAGCAGACATATGTCAATCGATACGGCGAAACTTCGGTACGGTTCTCAGATGCCAGTGAGTAAGATATTTGGATCAAGGCCTAAGGTTGCTCCATTGAACCAGGTAACCCATCCACGATTGGAGCTGTGTGGTGCGTTGTTAATAAGTCAGCTCATGAGTCAAGTGATTCGAAGGTAAAAATCTTAATGCAATTGCCTGAACTGATTCTACGATAGTGTTGGCGTGGCTATTAGATATTCCTGTAGGTGGAAATCATACATCGCGAACCGCACCTCATCTATACTTGAAGTCATCCCGGCAAGCAAATAGAAACTGGTGACAATCCAGCAAATCACGCAACTAGAGGTCTGTAGTATATCCGGATGAGATACTAAGAACTGAACAATGGCGGTGTGGCCCAACATGGCTTCTGCAAGAGAATTCTCACGGGTCCAATGTAACAGTAGATGCAAAGGTAATTGCAGAAGCCGAAGTAGAAGCAAAACGGGTAAAGCTGTCTTTCGCATTGACTACCGACAAGGATCATGTACTGACACTCTTTATATCAAAGGTGTCTTCATGGCACAAGTTTCTACGAATCATTTCATATTTAACAAGATGGCTGCCAAAGAACCGATTTAAGGGCGCCATCACAGCTACTGAAATGAACCAGGCTGAAATTATCGTCGTTAAGCAAATATAACACATTTCCTTTGAGACCGAACTTCAAGCACTAAAGCAGCAACGCGCTATTTCGAGTAAATCGAAGATTATTTCACTGCCACCGATGGTCTATAACAACGGGATTCTGAACGGGCATGTTAAATGTCCATCCTACTTAGGCAGCTTTCTCATTGTATATTTTATTTGACGCGTAAACTCACCCTATAACTCGTATAATGATATAATTTTCGAATTCGAAAATATTCCTCGATTCCACCGGAACTTATGATACCTTATTTAGGTGGAAATTGAAAATGAATTGGACTGACGGTCGTGATAGTTATTCCTAAATTAAATTGTCATTTTGTGTTGGCCGAATTAGGAATACCAAAATGTGTGCTCTCCAAAATATACAGGTGTTAAACAAAAGCCAATCATTCTCAACCTCCTTCGATTTTTCTAAAAAGAAACAAAAATCAATCCCATACAAATGTACTTTTCACGTTAATAAAAGCAATTACAAACCGTATTTTCATAACACCTAAAAAAATCGATAGCTAACTTATTTTAAATCAAAACTGAGTATGTACATAGATGAGGAATATAATTGGTTAGTTTTTGATAAAAGTTCACAAATCAACAACATTTCAATTATTATGCTTTCTAAATATCGACAGACAACACAATACAAATTGTATTAATTAACACAAAATTTATATTGTTTATCTATAAATAAAACACATGAAGTTTAGAAAGTTACAACACTTCTGTATACAGAAGAACACTACATATAAGTAGAAGGAAAACTAATTGAAAATAATTTCATCTAGAAAACTAAAATTAAACTTTCGGTTTGTTTGCTGCATCGTCTCAACCTCAATAACAATAAATAATATGTTTATAAGAAAAACCATATTTCGTATAATAAATACCCTTACTAATCAATTTCTGTTTAAGAACTTTTCGATCATACAAAATCAAATTATAATAAAACAATGAGAATTATTAAAAAAATTTACAATTAAATAGAATATCCACTTAAGAAAAGTTTTCTGTTCTGGTTTTACTTTATGTCTATGTACTCGTACAAGACGTTCTATATCAAGAATTATGTATCATAGCCAGTGTATATATGTATATATACTATACAACAATAGGCGAGGAAATATCCCCACAAGGAGTTTTACGTTTTATATTTTCTTTTTCATTTTTGTTTTTCTTGCCGGAAAATTAAATTGAGTGAACATAATAAAGATGCAAGAATAAAACAAACAACCAAACAAACAAATTACGATATAACAAAATTGTGTGAGTGTGGGTATATGAGGCCAAGTGAAAAATATTTACTCACCCAATTCTGTCGGATAAAGGTTCGAACATATTTTAGTACCTTTTTGAAATTTATACTTAAGGAATGTCTTAATAATGAAAAAATCGATTACAAACTTTATTGGTTGTGTGTTCGTTAAAAAAAATTGCTACCAAAATTCTTTTAAACATGGGTACTGCTAACGGTGACTAATACCACTAATCAATATAATTTTGACCAACGATTATAAAAAATGTTTTTATAAATGTTTGCAAACTAAATGGTTGAAATTGGTTAGTTGAGAAACTAGGTAATTCTTTTCTTAATCGAATTTTCTTTAACTATTTTTATAAACTAATGTTTCCGTAAAGTAAAGAATTGTAAATTTATAACCTAATTTTTAGCATAAAAATTCCTTTACAGAACTTTATAAATAAATTACTAAATTTCTAATTTACTAAATAAATTTCTCAAATATCTTGAGTTTCAATATCATATCACGCATCGAGTTTATCAAGTCCGGAAAGTTGCATTTCACTGAAGCAATAGGCAATTCCTATCGGTACTCCTGGAAGCCTGCTAGTAGAGATGAGCGGGTAGTAACTATTCGGTATTTAATACTCGTTACTTTCAACTACCCGAAGTAACGATTACATGAAAATTAAAATATTCGTTACTTTTGTACAATAGTTACTAGACTTTAATATTTTATGTTTCGATTTTTTTTTATTTTTGATGTTGATGTAAATATGTATGAATGAGATAGTTTTTCTTATAGATAGGAAAATTAGCAAGGCCGAAAAAGAAAGTATCTACTTTTAAATTTGGTGGGAATTGCGTGCAAATATTCATCTCTTTTTTAATCATTTAATCATGCTATCTCAATTTTTAATTAAAAAATATCATTTTTCTTTCTTTATTGTTGTATTTTTTAGAGAAGGACAAAAATTAATTCACATATAATTTTTATATTGTTAGACTTGTGATTACTTTGTAACGAATACAAAGTAACGAGTATTTGCATTAAAAGTAACGAGTACTCGTGATTACTCAAAGTACCGAAATTTCTCATCTCTACCTGCTAGTCCAGTAAAATACTTTAATGGGTGTGTGGTTACATGATTTTTCTGCCATCAAAATAAAACACAAATAATAATATATTTAAACATCTTGCGATGTAAAACGAAACTTTTTCACACAATTTAAAAATAAATTTCAATTATTAAAAAACTAAGTTTTAAATTTATACTTTCTTAAAATGTGAAATATTTTTTATTAATTATAAAAATTACAAATAACGACTAGTTTCGAGCGTCTATGCTCATCATCAGGTTATTTAAAACTAAAAATTAAAATCAAAATTTTTTACAAATCAGCCAGATATTTTTCTTCTGTGCTACAATTTACAAATACAACAATGGTTGAGATTTCAGAATACATAAATTTGTTAAATAAATCGATAAGCTGTATGTACTACAATACAATTAAAAAATTATTAAAATCTCGTCGTTGAGAGCGTGGCGAGATGTACGTACATATATTTTATATATTAATTATATATTCGTATATGCAATTTCTCCTTATCCGATCATTCAATATGTTTGTGTTATCTCTGTGTCTATAAATTTCTATTTCTTCCAATCTATCCATGGTTTTACTTTTGGGAATTTTATGTATAATTTGGAGATTGTTGTCATAATTTGTGAATGTGTGGCTCTCATTTTTTATGTGTAATGCGTATTTTGATTTAATGGCCTGTGTTGGTTTTTTTATTTCTTGTATATGTTCGTTGAATCTTTTTTGGAAGTCTCTTCCAGTCTGGCCTATGTAAAATTTTGTGCAATCATTGCAGTTCAGTCTGTATATTCCTGTGTTGTTCGTGTGCGCAATCTTCTCTTGGATTTTATGTTGGATGTTATTATTTGTTTTAAAAGCTATTTTATAATTAAATTGTGAAAAAATTGTTTGTATTATTTTGCTCTGTGTTTGATTGTAATTTGTAGATATGTATTTTATATTTTCACTGGAATTTGTAGTTAGTGTTGTCATCATTGATCGTTCCATTTTTTGTTTCAGTTTCACATTCATGTTTTTGATTATTTTTATGTTAAAGCCATTTTTTTGTGCTATAAATTTGATTATGTTTAGCTCTGTATTGTAATTCTCTTTATTCATAGGGATGTTGTTTAATCGACGAATCATATGTGAATATGCTGCGTATTTGTGGTTTATTGGATGGTTGGAATCAAAGTTAATTGTGTGGTCTGTATGTGTAGGTTTTCGATATATGTTGAAATCGTGGTTGTTTCCGACGTTGGTTATAGTCAGATCCAGAAAATTAATGCATTTATTGTTTTCTATTTCCAATGTGAATTTTAACTGTGGGTTGATTGTGTTGATGTAATTATGTATCTGTGCCAATTGCCTCTGTGTGCCATTAAACAGTATTAATATATCATCTACGTATCTATGCCAATATATTATCTTGTCTCGGTATTTGTTGCAGTTATTGAAAATATATTTACGTTCATTGTAATTGATAAATATATCGGCAAGTGTTCCTGATAGGGGATTCCCCATAGCTAAACCATACTTTTGATGGTATATTTTCTCATCATATTTAAAGTAATTTTGGTTAGTTATAATTGTGATGATTTTGATGATTTCATCAACCTCTTCTTTGTCAACGTTACTGTTAATTAGTGTTTGTGCTGTGACTCTAATGGCATCATCAACTGGAATATTAGAATACATATTAACGATGTCGAAACTGGCCAGTTTTGCTGTCGAAGGTATTTTGACGCTTTGGATTTTATTCACTAATTCTAAGTGATTTTTTACAGAGTAGTTCTCTCTAAGTTTTATGCGTTTTGTGATCCAATTGTTTGTATATTTCGCCAATTTGTATGATGGAGCGGTTGTAAAATTTACTAATGGTCTAATATTGTTATTTTTGTGAACTTTAATTAGGGCTTTGAAATTAGGTGGTGTAGGCTTTATCATTTTTAGATGGAATTTCTGGTTCTGTTTAATTACCATTTTGGTTTCGTTTATTGCGGTGTTGATTTCTTTTTGATAAGTTGACGTTGGATCATTCTGCATTTCGTCTATGTTGTTGTTGTTTATGTATTGAATAATTTTATCCGTGTAATCTTCTTTTTCCATTATCACAACTGTATTCCCTTTATCTGCTTTTGTAATGACTGCTTTTCCTTGGTTTATTTTAGTCTTGATGGCATTAATCGTTTTTTGTTGTTGTTTTTGTTGCTTCGTTATTTTTATGCATTTTTCCTTGTTGCGTTTCATTTGTTCTACTATTGTGTTCCTGATGATGTGTTGGTGTTCCTCCTGAGTTTGTGTAATGGCGGTTTCAATATCCAGCATTTGTTTTATGTGCTCCGTTTTTGTTTGTTGTGGTGTTATATTATATTTTAGGCCCATTTCTAGCATTTTTATTTCTTCATCTTCGAATTGTATATTTGTGTTGTTATGTATTCTTGGGTAGAATTTGTGATTTGTTGTTACTGTTTGGTTACTATTATTCAATAAACTTTTTTGTTGTTGTATTAATTTATTTAATTTAAATCTGATCGTCTTTTCCTTTTTATTCATGTCTTTTTCAATTATTTCATCTATCTTGTGAAGTATGGCAACGTATTCTATGTAATGGAAATGTCTAGATAATTGTAGTTGAGCGTTGTAAAGTTGCAACGTCACTTTGTCCATATGCGTATAGATTTGTTTTATAGACGTTTTTAGCCAGGTTCTTTCTGCTTTCTTTTTAATTTGAAGTGCAATACGCGATTTATTGTTAATTCTCACATTTATGTAGTTAGGTTTTAGTTTCTTTTTTAGACACGTCCGATTAAAATAAAGGTTAATTTTGTATCGTTTCAATTTCTGTTTGAGTTTTAGGTAACTTCGTATTAGTTTGGCCGATTCACCATTAATTATATATTTAAACATCTTGCGATGTAAAACGAAACTTTTTCACACAATTTAAAAATAAATTTCAATTATTAAAAAACTAAGTTTTAAATTTATACTTTCTTAAAATGTGAAATATTTTTTATTAATTATAAAAATTACAATGATTTGTAAAAAATTTTGATTTTAATTTTTAGTTTTAAATAACCTGATGATGAGCATAGACGCTCGAAACTAGTCGTTATTTGTAATTTTTATAATTAATAAAAAATATTTCACATTTTAAGAAAGTATAAATTTAAAACTTAGTTTTTTAATAATTGAAATTTACAAATAATAAATTTAGAACATTACATTTTCCACAACCAATACATCTCAGATTCGCTGTCTGTTGGCCCTATGACACATTTTGGCAATGCTTGTTGCCTTGACTTTACCCGCCAGTTTTTTAATTTATTCAAATTCTAACCTCGAAAATTGTTGTTTGAACTGATTGTTTTGCTATCTAAGGGTTAGTTAGTTTTTTCAAAAACAATTGCGGGAATATAGTCAGTTGAAAACAAGGTTATATGTGAACTGGCCGCATACATTTTTTGTCTGCATTCAAGGTGAGTTTGAAATATAAATGTAAATGTTTTTAAGTGTACTACAAAATCCCGGTTTTCAAAATCCCGCAGTTATAAAAATCCTAGTTTTGAAAATCCTAGTTTCTTGGTTTTGAAAGAAATATTTTTTTTTTTATTTCTGGGTGCTCCTTCTGTTGAAGGAAAGTTTTAATTTAAAGTAAAATAAAAATAAAAACCGGGATTTTCTGAATACCGGGTTTTTATTTTTGCAAAGCCGGGATTTTGAAAATCAGGATTAACAAAAAAAACAACTGAAATTTATTGATCAGATTCAATAGATATGCCGTTTAAAATTTACATTTGAATAGTATGAATAAATGGCACAATTTACAAATACTTGCTCATGTGTTATAACTGATATATCGAACTCCAACCAATTTGAAAGGTTATGAATAGAGAACGCTTTTATTGGTTGAGAAGTCATTTACATTTGGTCGACAATTGTAAAATAACAAGGCAATGTAAAGGATACATTTTACAAGGTACAGGTTCAATCCCCGACATCACAATGGAGCGTTCCTTGTCAATTGAAGAATAAATTATATCTTTCAAAAGACATTTCAGCATAGAAAAATATGTGAAAGGTAAGCCGTCTCCATGGGCCTAAAGGTATTTCTATTATGTGGGAAAACAGTGTACCCTTACGACTTTTTCCTGTATCAAGGTAGACAACCGAAATCGACTTGATCGATCGAACAAATTTGGGATTCAAGCTTTTGATTCAACGCGTCTGTGCCGAACGACATAATCGTTTCTTTGATAATTATTTTAGCACCTTGTTAAAATATTTGAGATATTGAGCTCAAATAAAATAAATGCAACAGGCACAATTCGACTTAACCGTTTTAATAGTCCATGTTTTAGTACATATGCTACGATTTCCATATGATTTGGCTTTGCTTAGGCAGCACTATGAATTGTGTTTATTTTGACAACGCTACATCATTGTTGTTTTCATTATATTTTGTTATTCCAAAAGCATAAATACATGAGCAAAAGAGCGAATACGTTTTATCCATATATAAAACCGAGAAGGACATACTTAAAATTTTTTTTTTCTTTCAAAATGTTACTATGATCTTTTAAATTTTGAGCAAATTTTACGAAAAATGATAAACAGGTTCATTTCTCGATTTTTCCATTCTTGCGGTAAATAGTATTACATAACACATTTTGAATATGATTCTTCATAATGGAAGAAAATAATAATAAAAGTGAATACTTTTATCGTTCATCTTCTGTTTTTTAAAATATAGCAAAAGATTAAATGTAAATCAGCCACTAGTTCCTATTGTACTAAATGGCAGATGTACTAAAAATTAACTTTGGAATGTTTCCATGCTAAAATACATATTTTTAATATGTGTCTGTACCAGTGTTTAAATTTATTTTCGTTCCCTTCTTTATTCTTTTTTTTCATTCTTTGTGGAAGGAAACAAAAAATATTTTTTTTTTGTTTCTTTCATCTATTATTTAGAAGAAAGTAAAATTAAGAAATTATCAATACCAAAGTTTAGATTTGTAAAATTAAGTTTGATAATTCTATTTTTTGATTAAATACACCTGAATGTATGCTTTTGAGTAGCTACAGCAGCCATTTTTATTTAGTACAAATAAATCTTCATTCGCGTTGAAACAATATCATTGAAGCAAAAATAATGTCAGGAAAGATAAAGGAAAAGCATTATTTATTCCGACGATTTCACTCATATCTATCGAACTGCCGTTACAATTCAAAAGACTGAAATTTCCAATAAGATTAGCATTTATATAGGTCTAAATCGACAGACGCTACTGAAATCGCAACGACGCACAGTGCGGCGAAATCGAAAAAAGCTGGCCAAAAGTCGAAAATAAAAGTTCCTAGATGGGTTTTTTGTCCATTGGGTTGGCTAAAGTACATGTCTAACGTTCAGGAATTACTCAAAAAATATTACATTTCCTTCTACCTGCTCTGGAATATTCGTCACAATGCTACCTTTGTTTGAGTAGTATCAACATTGATATGGAAACTTAAAAGTAATACAGAAAATCGAAAGCACAACTAATTCTTGTCGGACAAAATGGAATCAACTTCTGAAAGTAAGTAAAACATGAAAATAAATTGTAATGTACTAATTTTGAAAGTATCAAATATCAGAAAAGCAGTAATTGTAGTCGATTTTTTATCTCTTGTCAATCTTTATTGAAAAGTTGTGTTGTTCTGTCGTGTTCGATTGTAAAACTTATCAGAGGTCGTAGGTGAAAGTATTATCATCCAAATAAAATAAAATTGACTGCTTTAAGCTGCTTATTTGGATTTTATTGAAGGTTTTGAAAACAGGTTGGGAAAAAAGTATTGAGAGATTTTTTGTCATTTTTTGATTAAATTTTTCTTGTATTCAAAATGAGTTTTATTTTAGAATATATTGGCCATTATTATCTATGACATTTTGCCCTTTTTCGAGAAGTTTCATAATTTTATCGGTGTAGAACTTGTCGGGTTTATCGGCGGAAAACTTGGCTAAGTGATTTTCAAAGTCCTTTTTGAAGCTAACTTTAGACCATCAAGGGAGGTCTGCAGAGATTGAAAGAAATGGTAGTCCGAGGGTACAAGGTCCAGGCTATACAGTGGATGTGTCAAAACTTCCCAGCCGAGCTCCCTCAATTTTTGCCGAGTCATCAAAAATGGGTGTGGTCTGGCGTTGTCATGATCGATGACAACAAGCTTTCTATTGATTTTTTTTTATTTGCTTGCTGCAGCCTGGTTAATTGCTGGTAGTAGAGATTAGAATCAATAGTTTGACCAGATTATAAAGCCTCATAATGGACGATTCCCTTCTAATCCCACCATTCACACAGCATAACTTTATGGGGTGTCAATCCTGGCTTTGAATTCATTTGTGGTGGTTCACCTTTCTTTGATCATGATTTTTTTCAAACGACGTTCTTGTAATATACCCATTTTTCATCGCCAGTAATGATTTGCTTCAAAAATGGGTTGATTTAGTTACGTTTCAGTAGCGACTCGCTGATGGAAATTTGGTCAACCAAATTTTTCATCGAAAATTCTTGCGGCACCCAAACATCGAGCTTTTTTTGTGTAACCAGCCTTATGGAAATGGTTTAAAACTATTTTGTGATCGATATTTAATTCCTTAGCAATGTCATGGTTGCTTATCGGTCGGTCTTCTTCGATTTTTTGTAAGATTTCATCAACTTTTTCAGTGATTGGTCGACCAGAGCGAATAGCAATTTTGACATCGAAATTTCCAGAATTTTTTCCAAATTTAAAATGTGCGTCACCTTTCATAAGTGGTATTTTGTTGAGAAAAATGTAAATAAATTTAGATTTGATTAATTTTTCCGTTTTTCTTTGATATCTGCTATACTTTGATTATAATAAAGATATTTTTTTGTGTAATTATTGTTGTAACTTTATTCTAGAAATACGTCAATGACCCAAACAAGCATGAAAATAATATGCATCTTCATCGTGGCATGATATACAGACTGTTTCACGAATAGGAGTTGTTAATAGGGTATGAACGGGGCTGATTTTGTAGTTCTGACCTCACATTCGTAATCAGCGACCCAAACAACTATGAAAATGATATGCATCTCAATTATAATATGACATAAAGGCTGTTTCATGAATAGGGGTTGTCAATAGGGGATGAAGAGGGTCAAATTTTGAAACTTTGCCTCTAGATTCGTAATCAGCGACCCAAAAAAAACCTGGGTGCAGATTCTTAGATACTTTACTTGAATTTTTCACTTTTGGCCAACTTTTTTGGAATCCACCGTACAGTGCGACGACTATGTCTGTCTTGGATTTTTAAACCACATTTAAACGTCAATTTTAAGTACAGATTTAATTTGTAGTTACGATTATAGTCATGGGTATCGGGGACTAAACAAGTTCTTATGCATCAAACAGATAAGCGGCGCTAACAACGGCGCTAATTTAAAATACATGGATTTCCATAAGAGCGAACAGATAGAGCGGCGCTAAACTTGCAAAGTTTCTATTTTTTGAGGCGTTCAATGATATTTAGATTTGCTGTTGTTGCTTTTATAGTAAATACTTGGAAATTCGTAATTTTAGCTGAAATTTATATCCAAATTGGGCACAAATATTTTTTTATGAAAATATTTTGTTGACAAAACCCAAATAATATTTTTCATATAAGTAAATGTCAAATTAGCGGCGTCTATGTGGTTGCAAAAAATCATAAAGACAAATATAAGCGAAGACAAGTGAAGCTAAGCGTAGAGCGCCGCTTATCTGTTTGATGCTTTACAATTGACGTTTAACACGATTTTATTCGGAAATACAGATATAGATTGCCAAGTAGTTTGTTGTTGTTTTTTTATTTATATACATTAATAGCATTCAATAACTTCATTAATATCTCAACTAAATTTGCTGTTTTAATGACGTCTAAAAATATGGATTTCGGAATTCAATTTGAAAACTGTAACAACTAAAAGTTGTAGTTGCCCCTGTCGATTTGGACCTTAGTATTACTATAAATAAGGCACATGGACAAAACAAGGCTTTGACTTTCAAGTTAGGCAGACGTATTATGTTTTAAGTTTCCTGCGGGCCAGCAGCAAGAACATTCGTTCTACAAACGAAGAAAACCTTCACGCACTTAAATGATACAATCGCATGGATGCAGAAGCGTAGGTAGACGTCTGAAAACGAAGTTAAAGCTTTTAAACCAAAGGAGAATATCTGTTCCACTCCTAGCCAGAATACAACTGAACAAGAGTACCATACAGATGACGATGAACTAGGTAGCTCGAGAAAATGAGTGGATAAGAGTTAGAGGTCAGAAAAAAAAGCAAACGAAATAATACGCCCTCCCCACCTTAATTAAAGGATGAGGTTCCAAATATTATCCAGAAACCACCAATAAAAATACCTCAACCACTACCAATAGTAATAGATGAAGTCAAGGACTACGATTTACTCTATGAGAAAATAAAAAAACAACTACTACTGATAAGTTTAATGCAAAGGTGATGAATGGAAACACCATCAAAATTAACTTGGAAGATGGTGAAACCTATAGAAAAATGACAAAAATGTTAAACGAAGAAAAACGTGCTTGGCTCACATTTGAAGACAACCAAACCAGACCAATAAGGGTTATGGCCAAAAACCTACACTATACGTGTAAACCAGAAAAAATAATTGATGACCTGAAAGCAAAAGGATTTAAGGTTGTTGAAGCATCAATTAAGCTAAAACGGAGAGGACCAATGTAAACAATGTCAAGCCTATACACAAAAATATTGCAACAGAGAACCCAGGTGTGTCAAATACCTTTACTGTGGAGAAAACTATCCGGCTAACTACAAAAGATGCTACGTTGCTATTAAACTGTAAAACTGCATAAATCGGAATCTGATTGCTAAAAAGCCAATATTATTCAGGCAGCAAGCAGTAAAGGAAATTCAGGAAAACTAATCAAAATGACGATATAAGTCAAACACTTAATTAATTTTAAGCAGACTTAATACATTTGATGAGCGATTACAGAAATTAGAGTACAGCACTAAGGGAGCCATCCCTAAATATAAAAATGGCCAATGATCTTAGAATCTTATATTGAAATGCCAATGGGCTTATGTAACATCAACAAGAATTGCACATGGTCCTGGAAACAGAAAAAATCGTTGCATACTTCATCACGGAAACGCACTTCACTAAAATTAGTTCTATTTGTATTGCTGGTATTTACTGCCCACCGTGGCACTCATTGAAAGAAAAAGATTATCTCGAGTTCCTCAGTAAACTAGGGAAACGGTTTGTACTTGGAGGCAACTTTAATGCAACAAATGTTCACTGGGGCTCCAGATTAACAACGTCTAAGGGTAAATAACTCCTAAAAGCTATTAGGAAATGCAGTTGCGAATCCCTCTCAACTGAAAAACCAACCTACTGGCCAACTGATCCAAATAAAGTACCAGATCTGATTTATTTCTTCATTTTAACATATCTGTAAATTATGTACAAAAAATGAAAGGATAGGAAACTCTGACCATTCACCGATACTTCTAACGTTAAGTTAAAAAACCCAGAGAACCCATTTCTAGTAAATAATCACACTAATTTGGAATGCTTTAGAGTAGACTATCGCTAGAAGAAAAAAGTAAATTAATGGTTTCATTAAAGGTCGAGGAGCAATTAGACAAAGAAGTTCACAAATTTGTAAACGATATAGAGCAATCAGCTTGGGAAAATACCCCTGAAATTAAAAAGAAAATCAAGGGAAACAACTACCCTTTGGAAATTATGGAACTCTAAGCAGAAAAAAGAAGAGCGAGAAGAGTATGGCAACAAACAAGGACCCCCAAGATAAAACTAATTTAAACAATTCGACTCAATAATTAAGAAGAGAGATCAAAGAATTAAAAGATGAATCAATCAGCAACTATTTAAGAAGATTAACCAATAAAATCAGTACTGATTACTCTCTTTGAAATGCAACCAAAAGAGTTAAAAGACCAATAATGGAGAATCCTCCAATTTTATGCATTTTCTCTCTTGATCTATAAATACTAGAGGGCTGCGAATCTGCTCGCTTTGCTTGCCAACCCATATCACAGCTCGCTTCACTCGTCAACCTCTATCACTGCACGCGTTAACTTTAACTTCGAAAAAAGCGTATTTTCACAAAAAAAATTAAGGCTTTATTTGAAAGCAGCAAGTTAAAATATTTTTTTTTTTTCTTGAAAGAGACACTCTTAAACTTTTATTTCCACTTTGAATCGTTCAAATCAGTTTCAGTCATTTGTCCTTGAGTTATGAATTAAGAAGCAAAACATTTCAACGAGTTTATGAACAAATTTGGTAAACCTCACTTTTAAATTTTTATCGTAAAGCAGAATACTTAAGTCTAAATACTTAGATTTTACCCGTTTTTAGTTAAAGGAGGCAAAAAAAAAATCGTTTTCAGTGAAACGGTTAAATACAACTGTATTGATAGTATGATGCTTTGTTTAGCCTTATAATTTCTGCTGGTTAGCTTTGTCCGAGCAAAGCGGGAGTAAGAGTCCTGCAGGTATGAGAATATATAAATCCTGTAGAATTTTTGAGTTCCTTCAATTTCCAATTAAATAAAGCAGCTAAGAAACGGAATATTTAAAACTTTGAAACAATTCAACTTATGTAATAATGTATACGATAATTCAATCTAAAATTTTATTTCTTTCAGTCCCACCGATGATCAAAATTAAAAATGTCAATATATATGCGGCAAATGGATCATACACCATATTGGAATGTGAGGTAAGATAAATCCCTAAATAAAATAAATATTCACCAAATTTTTAACAATTTGAGAATATGTATAACAAACAAAAAAATCGTGTCTTTAGAAAATAATAATTTTCATAATAAAAGATAATTTTCCAAACGATAAAATTATATAAATAAATATCGAGATATAAATCGACTTCATACGTATACGAGTGTATGGATAAAAAATGACAAAAAATTTGATATAAACCAACACAATAAAAAAAATTGTTAGCGATTCATCATCGCTCCTCCGTACAAGTTATTTTTACAAGCAATTTTCTCATTTTTCCTTTTTATTTTCAATCAGTTTTCCCATAATAATTTCCCTTTTTCAAAATAATTGTTTTTTATGTTTTATAAAAGCATTTGAATATGTCATATCCTCCTATACTATGAGTATAATGTATATACATAGATAGAAAATGGATTGTTTCAAATTAAATTCTGAAGCATCAATCATAGCTCATCTACTATGTAATTATGGGTTGGCTTGACAATCCATTATGATGAATTCTTTATTTCAACATCAGTGGCATAATATACATAATTTGAAAGAATATGGAATGAATACAAACGATGGTACAGTATAATATTGTTACAATAATCATATCAAAAAGGATTTATACGTACGTTTGTTATTGTTGCTTGCAAACATATTAAAGATATTAGTTTTCTTTGTTTTATCCGTGCGCTGTGCTTCTTTTACAAATATTTTTCTGGAACAATAACATTTATTTATATTGTCTGCATTGAATGATAGAAGGAATATTTTTTTTTCCTTCTGCTCTGCAGCACAAAGGAATATCCCTCGAAATCCACATCTTAAACAGAAATATTCAACAATCCAAAAGCGCACACAGTTGACAGCATTTTATTATTGTATTTTTTCATTCTGTATTCTATTTGTATTACAAGGGAAATTAATCTTATGGCCTGACTGAATATAAATTCATTCTTGTAAATCATTGGAATAACATAAAACAAAAAAAAACTGAATTAAGTTGGAAAGTTTCATTCGTATATGTTGCTGTTTATATTTTTGCAACCATAATTTATCAAAGTTATGAGGCAACTGAGAATTTAAAAATATCCTTGTACCAAATACACATTATGTATAATCTATAGCATACGAACTATAGAAGGGATCATAATATATTGATGGAAAAACCAAAAAACAAAAGACACGAGGAAAATGGTAAAACGACATTTTTTTACATATACATTATACATAAATGTATTTTCATATGATAAGATATGTTTCTATTTCTATAATATATGTATGTATGTAAACGTTATTAATTGGGATTAAGTTCAACCCATGTGTAAATATTGTTATCTGTTTGTTTTGTGTATTAAAATTTAGATGGATATTGTTTGTTCATTTCTTCGAGATTTGAGATTAAATTAGTTTTGGTTTAGTAACAAAATAATGATAGGAAGAGGATATAGCTTATGGAAAAGTACACAAGCTTTGTATCGTATTTCATCATATCACTTAAACAGAATTTGTTGCGTATACCTGTTTGATTTAAAATTTGTGCCCGAATTTTGGTCATAAAAAAATTGAGAAATTAAAGTTTCTTATATGTATAGGCTATTTTCCACTGTCATGGACAACACAATAAAGGCTGATTTATATTTTGCGTGTTCCTTTTAGTCCCTACACGTATCGTGTCAGACGTCATCAATTTTGACATTCTTTTCAACAATATTTGGCTATATTCGGTACGTGTAGGAACTTAAAGGAACGGATAAAATAAATCAACTTTAATATGCTGGAAAAAATAGGTCGGCCCAACTTCTCGGACGACATTTCCTCACGAAGCATCTTGTTATAAAAATTGCATTATATACGTCGCCAAACCAACCATCTATTCATTTTAAAATAATTTTAATATTTTGAGCAGAGGAACGCCGGCTCGATATATGATCGAGGAACGCACAGGGCGCAATAATCATTTGCTAATAACGAATGTGCACCGCAACGATGAATGTATGACGTTGAATAAGGAAAGAAGAATTTTGAACGAGTACTGTAATAGATGGAGAGCTGGTAGACAATTTTGAGTAGGTATTTAAGGCAGCATAAAAATTTGTGTGACGCTTCTTTAGCAATGTCTAAACACAAAATCAAAGACCTGGCTGAAGGGTAGCGCATTGTCAACCTTTGATTTTTTTAAGTTGCGAAATTTTTTTGCAAAAAATGTATTTCAGGCATTCTGAAATTTTAATACCTTTTAGTTTAGTATTTAATAAAATATAAAATAAAAAACCCAGATCATTTAGTCGGGTCCAAAATGTTGCCAGGGGCTTCAAACTTGAATTTTGTAGACTTCTAAAAAAGTATATTTGAGGCAAGCTAAGACTTAGACAGATAAATATAAATACCTAAAAAAACATAACTTCAAAACGACAGGTCATTTTGGTGGGACTTTCTACCTTTCAGGTGGTCGGAAATGTACTGAGTTATTAAGAGCTGTTGACATAATTCTACTTTGCACTTTTCTGTTTTGCTTATTCTATTACATCTAGTTATCATCAACACTACTTCTAAAAATATTGTTTTCGAAACACTGAAAGAAAGTTAAAAAATCGCTGAAGAAGTACTGCAGTCTCATATTGAAGTTACTTACAATTTAGCTATTGCTAAAGTTGCGATGCAAATCCAAGCTAGTGAGCAGCCATTATTTGATAACATATTTATTCATTTTGGATCTATTCATATTATCCTTGCATATTTCAAAGCTGTGGACCAATGAATATTGCTGTTGAAAGTGAAAAATAGCAAATGGATCTGTTGATTCATTCCTTTCTGGCAAGCACTTTAATAGATGTAAACGATTTCACCCACTGATGGCAGTTGGATTAGAAATTTTGCATTTTCAATTTTTCTTGAAAAATGAAAAAAAAAAAGGATTATAAAAAATTTACGTACAGAGCTGATGGAGTTTAATGATCAAAAATTATCTTATGGTGCTTTATTACAAAATAGTGAAGCCTCAAACCTCATATCTTCATATCTTCAACATAAAGAAGCCCGTTTGAATGGAGCTTATGGTAAAAAGCCTCAATTTTATGTGCCGTACATAAATCTCGTCAATTATTGTCAGAAGTTAAGCCGCAGTATACGGACAGGCGATATTGATCTATTTAAATTTATTTAACCAAAAATGACCAATCTTTTCTTTGTCTTTAATCAGCCAAATTATTCACGTTGGTTGGTTAAATATCACGATATAATTAAACTAGAACAAACTCATTTACGATTTCAAGAATCCATCGAAAGAAGTTATTTTGGAATCCAAAAAACGGACAAGTCATTCTATAGACAGCCAATTGATCTGACTCTGGAACCGACAATCAACGCAGATGCTAAAAGAAGATTAACGGTGCAGTACATTTTATTAACTCCATTGCTGCTCGGCAGCGCTGTTGTAAGAGCCACGAGATTCGATCAACTGTTGTATCATATACATATGAGGCTACTTGTCTACGGAAACGGCAACATGTTACAGCTGATTAGGAAAAATATAATTTAAACAAAGACACTAAACAAATTCAATTATTTGTCAATGCATTTTCCAAATTTGTGAATCCATTCGGCATATGGGCACATACGACCTATTTTGATTCCATCCAGTTCACGTCGAAAATAAATAAATGAATAAATGCACGGCACTGTTATTTTAACTTAAATTTTATTATAACAACTATTAAAACTTTCCGAAATTCTAATCGGATGTTATTTAAAATAAATTGATTAATTATAATTTAGTTAAAATTATAATTTTATTATTAACTTTCTTTTTTACAATTTTTAGTAAAAAATAAAAAATATATTTTTTTACACTCTTTATGATAGAAAGATCGACACGTTAATGAATGACAAAAAAAACTTTTTTTTTATCCCAGAAACAAAAATCAAAAAACGTGTTGTTGTATATTTTGTTCACTCTATTATATTAATATCTACTATTAACCGCATACACATGCGAAACAGGGACGACTATATACCTTGATAATCATTGTTAGACATAATGAAACGAAAATGCCGGAAGCACTACGTAGATCAAAATGCTAAATTTAAAAGCAAGAAGCTTAAGGCGAAAAATATTGTTGCACAATATTTTTCGTAGATGTCATTACTAATAATTTTTAAAAAGATTTTTAACGTCGAAAATGTAATTATTTTCCGAAGATGACGAATTTTAATTAAATGACTTGTGAATAATATGAAAATGTAATACGTTGAAAATGAATATCATTTTCCGAAAATAACGTATATTGGAATGAAAATTAAAATACATAATGTGGTATTTAACAAACATAATTAATATATAAGAAACGAATTTCCTAGGCTAAACTGTAAGGAAAATTCGTTTGGTACCAAATATTTATAAAAACCAAAAGGTTGTTGTTGTTGCGGTTTGAAATACTTATGTATTACATAACTTGCACAATAAAATAATGCACATTTCTATTCTACAGTGGAAACCAGTGTAGTAGAAATGTGTGTAATAGAAAAATAAACAAGAATAAACAAACTTTCATGTGGTATTGACTACGTATGTATCACACACATTAATAATATAATTATTGTAAATGAAATTGCTATTCTACAGTGGAAATCCCAGAGTAGTAGCAATTCAAAATAAAATTGTACGTTGAAATTGTTTGTTTATAATATTGTAGTGAGGGTTCAAATATTTCGATTGAATATTTAGAATCGGTCGCTACAGGACTCCCCTCCAGTTTGATTCACGGTTTTTTAAACAAAAAAAATCGAGAATCCTAAACTAAGAAATGCACTGCTTTATGGATGTGGGATATATCAGTATGAGCACCCGAATCGCGAATACCAAAAGCAGGCTTTAAACGATCAATTGAAATATTACAATTTTTGTCTTTAATTAGAACAATGAAATGTTTTCGAAAACGCCTTATAACTTTATAAGGCCCTTCGTATGGAGGTGAAAGTCCAATTCTAACTTTATCCGACCTCACGAAAACAAAATCACATTTGTCCAATGATTTTGGAACAAAGATGTTATCTTGTACAGATTGTCGTGTTGGTGTGGGTATTAAATTTTTCATCGCTTCACGAAGTTGGTCGATCACTATATCACTACTGGGCACTGGTGAAAGAGGATTGTCCACGAAAAATTCACCAGGGAGTTTAATGGCTTGGCCATAAACCATCTCAGCTGGAGAACATTTCAAATCTTCTTTCACTGTAGCACGGATTCCTAATAAAATAATTGGAATTTCCGAACTCCAATTAATGGTATTACCTCTTGCCATGAGCGCGGCTTTAAGTTGCCTATGAAAACGCTCAACCATGCCATTTGCTTGCGGGTGGTATGCTGTCGTATGAATCCTGTGGACGCCTAATAGCTTGGTTAATTCGCTAAAAAGTTTGGATTCGAATTGTGATCCTTGGTCAGTGGTAATCTGAGAAGGAACACCGAAACGACTTATGTAATTATTTACAAAGGTGGTTGCAATGGTGGCAGCTGTCATGTTGGTCATGCAGTATGCCTCTGGCCAACGAGTGAATCGATCGACACACGTAAGAATATAAGAACAACCATTAGATATCGGGAGCGGACCTACGATATCTAAATGGATATGTTCAAATCGGCCTTGCGGAACATTAAATTGTCCGTGTGGAGAAACAGTGTGTCTTTGTACTTTGGCACGTTGGCATGATAAACAATATCTAGCCCAATGGTTTATGTCTTTGTTTATGCTTGGCCAAAAATAACGTTCCGAAATCAATTTACGTGTTGCTCGGATACCAGGATGTGATAAATTGTGCAAAGTGTCGAAAACTAAACGACGTAATGGTTCTGCTATGTACGGGCGATTTTTGCCTGTAGATATTTCGCAGTAAATTTCAAAACCTGGCAAAGCAAAAAGTTCGATTTTAAATGACGAATTAGCTTTACGACCAGAACCAGAAAGTAAATTCTGGAGTTCTGAGTCGGATTGCTGTGCCTTAATTATATCACTATAATCAAATGATTTTTCAACAACGGCTGTTTCACTGGTTCTTGATAAAGTATCAGCGACAACATTGTCTGAACCAGGAACATGTCGGATATCCGATGTAAATTGACTTATAAAATCCAGATGGCGAGACTGCCTCGGATTCCTCTCCGTCTTAGACTGTAGAGCTTTAGTCAAAGGCTTATGATCGGTAAAAACAATAAAGTCTCTACCCTCGACATAATATCTAAAATGTTTAATTGCAAGATAGATTGCGAGTAATTCCCGATCAAAAGCTGAGTACTTACGTTCAGCACTCGACAATTTTTTAGAATAAAATCCCAACGGTTCCCATTTAGACTTGCTATTTTTACTAAGCTGTTGCAGGACGGCGCCAACGGCGGAGTCGGATGCATCAGTCGTTATACTAATTTTAGCATCCTCACACGAATGTGCCAGGAGCGTAACATTCATCAATTCACTATTAAGCCGTGAAAATGCCAGTTGACATTCCTCAGGCCATGAAAAATTTTTGGGACTTTTTGGTAACTTATTTAGTACAGCCAAATGTCCATGAATTGGAGCAAGAATTTCAGCTAATTTTGGTATAAATCGGTGATAATAATTTATCATACCGACATACCGCTGAATATGTTTAATTGTAGTTGGTACCGGGAATTCCCTGATTGCAACAATTCGATCTTCGGAAGGTCGAATCCCATCAGGTTTAATTGTGTGGCTTAAAAATTCTAACGAGGACACACCAAAAACACACTTGGATGTTTTGATGTGTACATCAAACTCAACCAATCTTTGGAACAATTGTTCCAAATGAAGTTTGTGTATATCCTCGGTTTCTGAAGCGACTAAGATGTCGTCGATATAAACAAAAACGAAGTCAAGTCCGCGGACTACTTCGTTAATAAAACGCTGAAACGTTTGTGCGGCATTACGTAAGCCAAACGGCATTCTCGTGAACTCAAAGAGTCCAAAAGGGATTGTAATAGCTGTTTTAAAAATATCTTCAGATGCCACGGGAATAATATGGTAAGCTCTGACTAGGTCGATTTTTGAAAAAATTGTTTTACCATGCAAATGCATTGAAAAATTTTGTATGTGTGGAATCGGATATCTATCCGGTGTTGTTACCGCATTTAATCTGCGATAATCTCCACATGGTCTCCAATCGAGATCCTTTTTTTTAACCATATGTAAGGGACAAGAAGCTGGGGATGCCGATGGGCGACAAATTCCCAATTCCAACATATGCTGGAATTCCGTAAAAGCTGCCTTGTGCCTATTAGGATCTAACCTACGCGGTCGCGCCATTGGTAAAGGACCTGTTGTTACAATATGATGCACAACATTATGACGGACCGGAATATTGTAATCTGGCAACGCTGTAAGAGAAGGAAAACGACTCAACAGCGTTCCATAACCATTGTCAACAGAAAAATGCAGTGGGGTTGGAGTTTCAACCTGCGTAATCAATGCACTGACTGACAATAGGCTTTTCGAATCTAGTAGACGTTTCCTTTTTAGATCGACTAACAGACCGAATTTACTTAAAAAATCAGCGCCTATAATTGGACGATTCACAGAGGCTATAACAAAAGCATGTGGAAATAATCGATTTAACCCGATATCAAGATTAATTAACCTTGTACCATAGGTACGAATTATTGATCCATTGGCAGCTGATAAAACTAAATCTGTATTATAATTATTCACATTTATATTAAAATAATTCACTGGGATCACTGACAAATCAGCTCCCGTATCAACTAAAAATTTCAATTTATTTTGATTATCAATTATAAAAAGTCGGCTAGCGCGGTTTAATTCATTCGTAGCTGACTCAACCCTGTTCGACCTTACTCGTTTTTTGAACCACTACCTGACGGCAATTGGTCAATATTAACACCATGAGACTGTGCCGGTTTTAAAATTTTTTCAAATTTACACGGCTGAACACAGGATGTTGCACCTGGTCCATATTTAGCGTGGATCCAGCACCACCCGCGGCCACCATACCTTTGGCTACTGCTGGATCTATTACGGTAATTTGCAACGAAATTATTGCCTCTGTAGTTTGAGTTACGTCCGCGAAAATTATTATTTTGCGACGTTGATCTCGAACGATCTGGTTGCCCACTCATCTTATTGATTCGTGTCTCCAATGACTCAAACTTTGCCATCATAGTGGCTTGTAATGATTTTAAAGTTAGTTGTGGCTTATGCCCAGAGGATTGCGGTCCTGAATTTATATTCGAAACTGCTTTTTTAATAATATTTGAATTATTGTTAACGCTAGTAATTTTGTAATTGCGATTAACTGCCTCATGGAGCCGATCTGCTATTTCGGCTAATTTGTCGCTTGTCATTGTAGTCGATTGCGAAATTAATGCGACTCGGATCACTTCAGGCAAACGCCTGGTCCATAAAGTTTTTATTATGGTCTCCGAAAACTGATCCTTAGATAGCATCTTAATATGCCTGAGCAATTGAGAAGGTCTCATGTCTCCAATATCTAGTCCACTAAGAAGCTCATTCAGTTGGCTTTCTCTAGATGGGCTTAGACGGTCAATTAAAGTTTCCTTTAATTTTTTGTAAACGTTTCCTCCGGAGGATTGTTGATAAAATCAGAAACCAACGCGCACGTTTCAGGAGACAATGCATTGATTATATGTATGCATTTGGTTTTATCGCTAGTGATGCCCTTGAACTTGAACTGCAGCTCTGCTGTGCTGAACCATATGGCCGGAGTTCCGGTCCAAAATGGCTGCAGCTTAATTTGAACTGTGTCCATTTCCACTGTGCCTACCTGTGGCATTTCTTCATCCGCTAGTGCGGGTGGACCGTTATCAGTCTTGTCATCCTCGTTATCACTCATGACAAACTTGATAATCTTAATTGTATCAATACTACAATTATAGTGGAAATTTCAGAAAAATAATTGAAATTTGCAAATCACTAGCGAAACTAATCTTCTCGTTTTATTTTATTTTTTTTGAAATATTTTAGAAATTAAATTTAAGCACTAGTATGACAGCGCGGCGGAAATGTTTCGAGTAGACACGCGCTGCCTTACTATGAAGCTATTAACTACTTGATTAAATGCTGGAAAATGTATATAATTATAAGAAGTACCGGTCAACACCAGTTACTTAAAAAAAAATAAATTCAAATTGGGAAACAATTGAAGAAGATAGTATTTAATTTCCAAAACAAAAAATAATGATAAAAAATACGGAAAAATAATAGGTACACCCTATTGTATTCCAAAAAAATATAGATGCCTAAATACTGACTTTTATGTAAATATATACCCGTTAATTGGCAACATCACGCCATTCTATATATATAAAAAAAAATATACAACAACAACTGTTTGAAAAAAAACCGCTATCAAATTCAGCGTGGTCTCTAACCGTAAGCAACAAAATGGAGTGTGAAAAAAAATTTACAATAAATTACAAATGTTTAAATGATTCTACGTTAAATATTTAAAGAAAAGAAAATTTGTTAGTATTTATGTTATAAGATATAAATTATTCTTTAATTGTTTTGAGAAAAACAATTTTTATGTTTTTTAAGGGTTAAAAATAAAAAAACTCAAAACTTGCGATTATTTTCTGCTATTATGCTGCTACTGTTGTTGTTGATGATGACGCTGCTGGTACTGCTGCTGCCCTTGTTGTATATATGTACGTGTCCGTTTTAAAATTGTTGGGTACCGTTGGTAAATTTCTTTTATATTCAATGAAAAAATTTTTACCGTCGACGTCCTCCACGATGTATGCGCCAATATATGTATATGAAAAAAAATGGCGTACACAAAATGTACATATAAATATTTTGATTTCACTGTTTATATATAGTGTGTCGGACTTACCCACTGGCCGGTGCGAATTTTCGCACTCGGCCCTAATAATGTATCACGCCCGTAAAAATTCACTGCTAAAATGCTTCCACTGGTTCCTTAAACCTTGTTGTACGTTTTCAAAAACGTGTTTTGAAATCCAAAAGCACTGCTTGTCTTTTTATGTTTAATTTTTCCGGTGCACTTATATTTTTAATAAACCGATATTTTACGGTACTGCCCTAAAAAGGGTCGTCGGGGTCACCACTTATAGGGGTATGGCATATGGGCACATACGACCTATTTTGATTCCATCCAGTTCACGTCGAAAATAAATAAATGAATAAATGCACGGCACTGTTATTTTAACTTAAATTTTATTATAACAACTATTAAAACTTTCCGAAATTCTAATCGGATGTTATTTAAAATAAATTGATTAATTATAATTTAGTTAAAATTATAATTTTATTATTAACTTTCTTTTTTACAATTTTTAGTAAAAAATAAAAAATATATTTTTTTACACTCTTTATGATAGAAAGATCGACACGTTAATGAATGACAAAAAAAACTTTTTTTTTATCCCAGAAACAAAAATCAAAAAACGTGTTGTTGTATATTTTGTTCACTCTATTATATTAATATCTACTATTAACCGCATACACATGCGAAACAGGGACGACTATATACCTTGATAATCATTGTTAGACATAATGAAACGAAAATGCCGGAAGCACTACGTAGATCAAAATGCTAAATTTAAAAGCAAGAAGCTTAAGGCGAAAAATATTGTTGCACAATATTTTTCGTAGATGTCATTACTAATAATTTTTAAAAAGATTTTTAACGTCGAAAATGTAATTATTTTCCGAAGATGACGAATTTTAATTAAATGACTTGTGAATAATATGAAAATGTAATACGTTGAAAATGAATATCATTTTCCGAAAATAACGTATATTGGAATGAAAATTAAAATACATAATGTGGTATTTAACAAACATAATTAATATATAAGAAACGAATTTCCTAGGCTAAACTGTAAGGAAAATTCGTTTGGTACCAAATATTTATAAAAACCAAAAGGTTGTTGTTGTTGCGGTTTGAAATACTTATGTATTACATAACTTGCACAATAAAATAATGCACATTTCTATTCTACAGTGGAAACCAGTGTAGTAGAAATGTGTGTAATAGAAAAATAAACAAGAATAAACAAACTTTCATGTGGTATTGACTACGTATGTATCACACACATTAATAATATAATTATTGTAAATGAAATTGCTATTCTACAGTGGAAATCCCAGAGTAGTAGCAATTCAAAATAAAATTGTACGTTGAAATTGTTTGTTTATAATATTGTAGTGAGGGTTCAAATATTTCGATTGAATATTTAGAATCGGTCGCTACAGATACTAGCATCGACCAGCAACGATTTTTCAATATTTCGAGTGGAAAAGCAGCTTTAAATACAGAACAAGATTTTTTGATAAATATTGAAGAAGTAGATGCAAAATTACGTGAAATGTTTACTTCTGAATGTAACGAACCTGCTGATAGGTTCGAAAAATCTATTTCAAAGGTAAAAATTATGAATTTTTCTGCTTATATATTGAAAAAAAAACTGTTGAAACAGATAATAAGGTTCAAGAAAGTATAGTGTTGATGATAACTAGATGTAATAGAATAAGCGAAACAGAAAACTGCAAAGTAGAATTACGACAAATGCTCTTAAGAACTCAGTACATTCCCGACCATCTGGCAGGTAGAGAGCCCCACCAAAATGCCCTGTCTTTTTGAAGTTATGTTTTTTTAGGTATATATATTTATCTGTCTAAGCCTTAGCTTGCCTCAAATATATTTTTTAGAAGTCTACAAAATTCAACTTTGAAGCCGCCTGGCAACATTTTAGACCCGACTAAATGATCTGGCTTTTTTATTTTATATTTTATTAAATACTAAACTAAAAGGCATTAAAATTTCAGAATGCCTGAAATACATTTTTTGCAAAAAAATTTCGCAACTTAAAAAAAATCAAAGGTTGACAATGCCCCGCTACCCTACAGCCAGGTCTTTGATTTTGTGTTTAGACATTGCTAAAGAAGCGTCACACAAATTTTCATGCTGCCTCAAATACCTACTCAAAATTGTCTACCAGCTCTTAGACTATAACGATCATTTAACGTACGTGTAACGTACAACGTTTTATTTCATACTACATGGGACATTAATTCGATTTTTTCATTTAAAATTAAATTTAAAATTTAAAGAAAATCAATCCAAATGATTTTCAAATTATCAAGTAACAGTAGTTATTTTTTTTGTTTGGCTTTATATTTTTCTGTACTGTTACTACTACTCTTTGTCGAAAATAATTCTTTATCAAGAGCAATGTCTTTTCCTGGTATAAAACAATTTTTGCTGTTTTTAATAAAATTATCCCAAACTCTTGAAATTCGAACAAATTTATCATTTTGAAGTAGTTCACTCCGTTCAGTTCTTTTATCAAAACGATTGAATCATAAAATGTTCGTAAAATTGTGTCTACTCAGGGTTCCCATTTTTTAGACCATAGATATGATATTTTCAAATTCTTAATCAATAAGATTCTTTCGACTTTTTGTAGACACAATATATTAACAATAATGGCATTGACAACATTTTTCGACTTGTTAATCAAAAAAAATGAAGAGACCAGTCATTTATAATCTAAGAAAAAAGTAAAAATATCAAAATCCCCCCCGTGCTTTAATCCGACAGTCAATACAAAATGTATCGACTCTAGAAACGAAAACTATCCTTGAGCTTTCTATGTTGTAGTTTGGTTTCGTACAGAAAAGCTCGCACAAACAAAAAGTTCGGTCTACTACAAAAATACAATTCGAACATTAAGTATGAGGCAAGAACGTTCGTATGAACATTAAGTATGAGGCAAGAACGTAGTGACTTAGCGAATTATAAATTCACTAAATCAAAAAACTCAAGGAAAACTTTCTTTTCTGAGTGTTTGTCTATATTAAATCAATACGATTCTTTCGGATTTTTAGTTTGGTCCTAGCTACCTGATGAGTATACCGAACTTTTTGTTTGTGCGAGCTTATCTGTACGAAACCAAACTACCACATAGAAAGCTAAAGGAAAGTTTTCGTTTTTAGAGTCGATACATTTTGTATTGACTCTCGGGTTAAAGTACGGGGGGGGGGGGAATTTTGATATTATTACTTTTTTGGTAGATATATTACAAATGACTGGCCTCTTCATTTTTTTGATTAACAAGCCGAAAAATATTGTGAATGCCATTATTGTTAATATATTGTGTCTATAAAAAGCCGAAAGAATCTTATTGATTTAATACAGACAACAAACTTCTCTTTCAAATTCTTAACTTCGTATGCACCCAGGGCATATAGAATTGCTAAAAAAGCGCAATTCTTCTTTCGTAAGCTTCCACTCTGTTTTCAAAACTCGCGAAGCCTCTAATTGGGTACATAATCTGATGTGCTCAATAATTTGCTTATTGATTAGCAAGAAGAAGGAGCTACTTAATTTACGTTTCACTATTCTCTTCTTTGCGTAGCCTGTGGGACCATTACTTTCGTTGAAATAAAACCATGTTTTGGTCTTCCAGATGAGCAAACTTTTTAGTTTTGCCCATACAGTTCCGTCAACACTGACTTCATTTTTGTTGTCACTCTCACTCCCAAGACAATCTTCTTATTTTTTTTCGCCTAACCATCCAAGAGCTCATTTTGAATGAAAATATATGATCTCCTTTATCGTTCCAAATCTTTTAGTCAGAGCGAAAGAGAATGTTTGTCTTTTGCATTTGTAACACATTCAGCCAATTTACACATGCTTTCTTGCATCAGTTTCTTTCCTTGTTTCTTACCTCTCTCTCTCTCTCTCTCTCTGTAAACTGATTTCGAAGGACATATTTTTGTGATTCTTGTGTTTCTCTGCACTAACACAAACCAAAAGTTACGAGGGTGGAGTGAGAAGTCTGGTAAAAATGAAACAAGGAATAATATTTTCCTAGTTGCCTTTTAGCTCGATACACTTAGTCCAACGTTTTTCCAATTTTTCGTTCCCTTCCGAATAATACGATTTCTTCAACCCTTCAAAATAGGCGTTTCTGACTGAAAATAGACTGTTCTTTGGTCTCCGAGGTATAGTGATGGATCCATGTTTCATCCACTATTATGAGACGACGCAAAAACTCCTTTTTATTTCGCTTGAACATTGCCAAACCTGCCTTTGAAGTTGTTACACGTGTGCGTTTTTGGTCGATTGTAAGCAAACGCGGCACCCAACGCGCGGATAGCTTTTTCATATTCAAATGTATATTGTGCACACATTCATCTGAGATGCCTACTATCTCAGCTATCTCGCGCACTTTCACTCTGTGGTCTTCCAATACCGTATCATGGATTTTGTCAGCCATATTTTGTGTGGTGACTTCATTTGGGCGTCCTGAACTTTCTGCAACAGTTGTGCTTGTACGACCACAACGAAAATCAGTAAACCACTTGTGAATCATTTTAATCGATGGTGAAGAGTGCCCATAATATTTATCAAGCTATCTTTTGGTTTGCGTAATGGTTTTTCCACGCAAAAAATAATGTTTAATTAACACACGAAATTCACTTTTTTCCATGTTTGCAAAAAAAACAAAGGGTTGTCTGTTTTCAATGGCTGTCGAAACCGAACTAAATGATTTTGATTTGGTATTGCCACATGATGGTATTGCCACATGACATCTGGGCTTTGGCTTTGTTGTTGCAATTTTACCAGACTTCTCACTCCGCCTTCGTATATAAAATTTCCGAAGGTCATATTTATATTTCTATACCAAGTATGAGATAGATATAATTTGGCTTTTGGCGAGTGAACATGGAAATATTTTTACACATTCATAGACAAATAATTCAAAAGAATCACGTTCTAAGAAAACGTCCGCAAATTAATTTTTTGAAAGCAGAGAAATGTAATGCAAGGGAGCATGTGTAAATTGGCTGATTATCCGCATAAAAAGTGAAAAAAAGTGTGCCGTACAAATAAACGTCGAACTTGTACTGTAACAACTCATAGCCCACCCTTGTAACGTAAATAACTATTTCTGAATTATATTCAGTCGTGTATGTGTACGGTGGTATTTTTGGAAATATATTCAGCAGCATATAATAAATTGAAGTCTATTGTGTGTGTATATAATATAGTGAAGGCATGTACCAATGCCTACTAGAAATACAAGCCTATGACCACAAGCAAATTTTACAAATTGAAACACATACAGTCTCCCCGCTACGCGGTAGTATAATAAAGAAAAGATATTATTTTTGTTTTTGTTTTGTCCAAAAACATTTTAGTATGCTGGAAACAGATGTACTGAATTTCTGCATGCAGTGATGCACGCAGATACGGATTCAAAACACATGTGCTGCATGCAGTTCTTTATTTTTTGACGTTTATTTGATACATATTGTAACACAATCCCCCACAAGAGGGATTGTATTAACAGAACATTAAAATAACGATCTGGTTGCTGTATAGTGCCGGCTACAGCTCGTCGCTAGGCGTGGGGTTTACCAGACCTATTTTTATGATTGAATAACCGCATGAAGTAAACTGAACGGGACAAGAAAACTAAACATACCTTTGCCACGAGCCACAGTGGTAGATAATAATAAAGTTTGTTGTGTTTCAACTAAGGATGTCGATGTCACTCCGGCGAACTCCACCCTGTCTGCCAAAAGGGCCCCCTTATTCGCCGGGCCGCCCACCGGGATGCCGTCTCCCGGTTTCGGCGGACACCGACGCCATAGGAAAGAAGGAAGGACACCCTCACGACAGATCTGGTCGAAATCCCCTAGAGTGACACCCCCAACCCGAGCAAAACACACTCCGATACCAATTCGTCATGGCCACATAGGTCAACATGAGGTCGCCCCCATACATCACGTGATCACAACGAAAAAGGAATTAACAAGACATGGCATTATTAACACTGCACTTGGGAAAACTAAATGTAAAAACCAAACCAAAAATTATATTACTCCAAACTGTAATTAATGCAAAAATAATAACCGACTAAAACTACTAAGTTAGACTTACAAAATTGGAAATATATGATAAAAAAAACTCACGCGGTGTTTCCAAGTTATTATTTATTTTTCTTGAAAACACCATACCTGAACTGTTAAGGCCAGCAATTGCCAAATAACGTTCTAAAAAACAACCCATAATAATTTCTATTTGATTGCCTTACATTTTGTACAACAGTTCATTTACGTTGAATTTGTGTTGTGTTGGTATACGAAAACTGCCTGAAAAAGAAGAACAATATTAAAATTGGCAATTATAAACTCACAATTTTGAAACCTATCCTAAAAATCCATTTTTTGTTGAAATCATCACTACACGACCTAAAATCTTATTTATTTATTTGACAGCTGAGTTATAGTCTTAAAACAAAATTATAGTACCTACATGAACGCGCAAACGCTGAACAAGCTAATCGATCAGAGATGTCACTGTTACTTGTAAGCAAAATTTGCTGCAGCAATCAACCGATTATAATATATAGATGGCAAGCTAAGCAACCACTAAAAACGTATCGTCGTGTGAGAACCAGATTTTGGGCTGTCAAATTTTTGTTATTTTTGGTTAGAGGAAAAAGAGCGGTCAATGGAGACACACCCAAAGAGAAGACAACAGTTAATTAAAGTATATTTCTCAACTTTGTAATCGTTGTAATCAAAACGGAACAAAAAGGTTACTTCTCGTAGTAACATTGTGTTGTTAATTGTAATAAAAGCCAATAAATTAACATTGTTGTAACTCATATTAAAAATTAAAGAAGGCCTCTTTAATTCTCACAAGAAGTTAATTCTCACATTAACATGAACATATAAATTTTAGGCCTGTCCGACCCACAAAAGCAGCGCCGACGCAGGAACTGATGCAGCTTCCCCCTCTAGCGCGAACCCCACTTCGTTCGGCGGAGTTGCTGCCACAAACTCAATTCAACTTACGCTTAATTTTTAGCTTTTTTATCAGACCAATGCAATAACGTGGTCAATAATTCTCAAAGGACGTAACTTCCTTTGGTTCAAAATTAATCTTCAGTATCAATTTACGACTGAAATATCTCACAATAGTTTGTTTTTTCACTCAGTTTAACATCACCATCCCAGAATAATTCCCATTTTTAAACAAAACGTTTCTTATACAGATTCTTTTATTTTATTTATTTATCTTAATTATACCGTTTAATTCAACAACAAAAATTGTGGTTTTTCGTTTTACAGATAGGTACTTCACTGTACTATTAACGAAATTTTGGAATTTATGCCATATCATATACTATTATTATGTGCCACGTGACTCGCATTACATGTATATAAAAAACAACAAAATGGCGCACAGCACGAATATTATTATACAAACAAATTTTCTCTGAATTAAACTATTCGGAGGCCACACGGCACTTCATACAAATTTATATAAATTATTATAATCCAAAAGTTTTTTTTTTTATTTTATTTTATTATAATTTTAGTAATCAAAACCACATAATTATTAATTAATCAAAAAAGCAAAAAAAATGTTCAAAAGATTACAATACACTTAATTAAACAAAACTTGAAAAAAAATATATCCGAATATTAAACTGTACGGACCAAAAAGTTCCAACTTGACTTTTTTCTTCACCATACAAAAACTAGACTGATTTAAAAAAAAACGAAACACGTATAACAAAAAATTTTCCCCCTCCCAAAATAATTATCCATAGTAAAAAAAAACCGAACGATATATTTCGGATGGCGTACACATACAAAACCACCCAAAATCCGATTCACATCACCAATACCAAACTACAAACTTTTCGAAAATTCTATTTTGGTATTATATCCACGCGCATAAAATAAAAAGAAATGAAACAAGCCGCTAACACACTACACAGACGCTCCAAACATTCAAAAGTACAAACAAGACATACTCGAGGAGAAATGTAATATGTACACAGTAAATAAACCAAAAAAAAATATTTTCGACTACAAATCGAATAAAATGTATACGACGACGTATAGTGGAAATGAAATTAAAGGCACAGAATAATCGTGCAGCGTCGCTTGATTTTTCCTCAGTAATTACAGATTTGCATAAATTACAACAGAACAACCACAAGCGGTTGTTGTAATATTTAATTTTTATACATATACAACTTTTTTGTATGAATGTTGTCTTATTTTGTCACAAATTAATTAATTTGTATCCTCCATTTTGGCACTTTTCACACAACACATATTTTCTGTCAACAAATTAAAAAAATTGATTGGAAAACATAAAAAGTATACAAATTATACTAGATTTGTTTTCTTTTACGTAATGTGGTTCAGCCTACTGATTCGCAGCAAAATTAGAAATAGATACAACTTGCAGAATTCTGGGAGGCAAGCATAAGGCCCGTTGTACATTTCAGCTAAGCTAAGCTAAACGATTTGAGCTATGTTCATAGCTCTGTTTGTAAATAAAGGGTTTTAATGAATCGTTGCACACATGAGCTAAGCTAAGCAAACTATGTTGTACTGTTTTCAGCTATGAAAATAAACATAGCTCGAGTTGTCTTCGCCTTACAATTTTCAGCTATGTTTCTCACATATACAATGACATTTTCCTATACTTTATTTTTGACGCACATACAATGTTATTTAAATTTCATTCTGTCAAAATATTATATACGAAAGGAAGACATTTTAAATATATAATAATAAAGCAAAAATTTCTTAAACATATTTATCATATAGATAATAAAGTTTATTTTCTATAATTTTTTCTAATTCATCTGCAGACATTATTATGTCGTATTTTCGATGGACAGAATTAATTTGAAGTAACCTAATGGGTGCGTCACAAATAAAATATAGGAGTATAAGGATGTGTGAACCAATTTATTAGCTCAAATGTGCGGATGTCGAGCTAGCGAACTAAACTAAGCTAAACTAAGATATGTTTTATAGCTTAGCTTAGCTGAAATGTACAACGGGCCTAATGCTTGTATTTCATTCCATATAAACTAGTGTTTTCTAATTTCGATGCTTGCAGAATTCTGCACATCTGTTTCCACCATTATTCATTTAGTTTTTTTAGTGCAGCATAATTTATGGAATACCATGTGAATTTGATTTATTCATGTAAATTTAAATTTTTTAGATAAATCTAGTGTATTATGTGTTTTAATAATAAAATATTGGAAATATTACTGAAAATAAATTAAATCAAATAAAAATTTCGGGGCTACTTCAAAAATTAACTTACCGCTTATCTTTTTTACTCATTTTCTCATGCGGTAAGTTAAATTTTGAAGTAAAGGTAAATTTTTTTTAATGAATTATTTTAAAGGAATTATATCGCACAAATAAACATTTTGGACGACAAAAATAATTAACTGGCAACAAATTTATAAATAAATAAATTAAAAATTAAAAAATTGAAATTAGTTTTAAAATATTCTGGAAAATGGAAATCCCTAATTTAACTTAGAATTGTAGAGGCTAACGGCTTCGGCAACTCTCACGGGCACGCGGGAGGTCGCTTCGCTCCCCCCCGCTTAGCCCTCCGAGGGGCTTTAGATTTGAACTTCGAGGGACGTAGGAGCCGGGATAAGCTAACTTGTCGTAATGACACTGCAATATTTTATATCGATCCCCCATCAAATATTAAATAATAGGTATCGATTAAATTTAATTTTTTGTCACGAATTTTGTATTTTTTTTACTACTAAAAATAATTTTTTTATGTTCCAAAATATTATATTTATCGCCAATTTATTATTTTTGATGCTAATGTTTGTTGGCAAAATTTTTTTCTTGTATGCCCGTTTAAATTGTCCCAATTAAAATGAAGAACACTAAATATAGGTATATGGCACGATAAACTGATACGTTTCAAAATCGTCTTTTTCTGCGCAGCTCCGTATAACGTGATAAAAAACAAACAAAATAAAGGAATTTGTACAGAAACAAAAACTAAAAAACAAATTAAATAAAAGAGAACAAAGTTGCACGTAAACAATTGTTTTCAATTTTCTTTTTGTTTTTTGCTTTTATTTGTTTTATTCATAAACAAAAATACAACGTTATTATGTTACAATGTTTCTTTCTTTAGTAAGTTAATTTTTGAAGTAGCCCCAAAATTTCATTATGTACTCGAATTGAAAAACAAATCAAAGCGCACGAAAAAAAATGAACTGGTCCTCAGCTACGAAGACGGACTTTTAATTCAAGAAAATGTACTTTTTCTTGATTTAAAAGCTAATTTTCTTATTTCTTTAGAGTTTTTCTTCATGTAAGAATTGTGTTTCTTGAAATGAAGAAAAACTCGAAAAAAATAAGAAAATTAGCTGTTAAATCAAGAAAAAGTACATTTTCTTGAATTAAAAGTCCGTTTTCTTAGCTGAGGACCAGTTTATTTTTTCCGTGCATAAAACAAACATACATTTTATCACCACACAACATTTATCTCCCTTTGACGTAATATAATGCACTAAATAAAAAAAAACTCTGCGAACAAATTGAAAATTTATAATTTTGATATTTTGTTTATTTGTTTTTGTTTATTTTTTATTTAGTTGTTTATAAATAGATCATGTTTAAATGTCAAATTTTCAACAACCGCAAGAGCTACCATCTTTCCGAAACTCCGGAAACTCAAGCAACTTTCACATAATGCCACTAGGTGTCACTAAATATTTGCTGTCAATAATTGTATGTCATTGTTATGAATACATTTTGTAAATATAAACAAAAAATATTTTCGTGTCATAAAAGTGACTATTATTAGTACGTGATAAATAAATTTATTTTGGCTGTTCCGTGTAGTGACATCTAGTGACAAACGCTCTGTACTTCTTTTTTGACCGTGCTGCCTCTTTCGGAAATCGCTCTGTACTTTTTCAACAATCGTGCTGCCTCTTTCGGAAAACATGATCTATACATTTTTGTTTCCTCTCTTTAGAAAAGAAATAAATCGATCGCTGACGCTACTTCCTTCCCTTTTCTTTGTTTTTTATACGAGGAGGAGAGATATTTTATTATTTTGAATTTCGTTCCCGGCTCTCGGGGAAAAAAGAAATAAAAAAAATTTGTTTTCCTTCCTTCCGCAGATAGTGATTATAAGGGAAAAAAAATGAGTTTTAAACATGACAGATGAAACAAAACATAATAAACAAAACAAAAAAATATCTTTACCTTACTACACTGCCGCATAGCGGCGGAGATTTAGTGTGTCGTCACTGTTTGTAGTCATAGGTCTGTATTCGCTTTTTAACGCAAAGTGGCTGACATCTGGTGGACGATATTGAAACTAGAGTTAAAGGTGAACAGCAATCAAAAAATATATATGTATCTGGACAATTTTGTTGTTGATTTCGGTTCAAAACAATCTTTTATTGCACATGAAATATATATTTCTTTATTCAGCGGCAATATAATTCAAAAATAACACACACAAATAAACGCTGAATTGCTGTTCACCTTTAACTAGTGGCGACCGTGGCACCTCTTGCGGTGCTTTAAAAGCGAATATTCAAGACGGCATTGCTGCTACGCACATGAAAGGTTATATGAAAACATTTATTTTCTCTATGTGTGTTGGGTCTCTATGGTTCTAGTATTGTACTATAATCAAATAAAATATATTAACCTATAAAGGACATTAACCGTCAAAAAACGGCGATAGATGGATTAAATCTAAAGATGCCACTAGTAGTTTTTTTTAAATTTTTTTTTGTTCTTTCGAAACAAAAATGTAAACAAAAGCAAAAACACGGATAACACTTACAAGTTACAACTAGACATGAATTATAAAAAAAATTCATTTTATTTTTTGTTTATTTACCAAAAATTAAAAATTGTTAAAGCTGACATCTTTAGAAGTTATCCCGTACTATGTTTCCACGTTTTAAATAATACTGCATTATCGATAAATCTGCCTATATCATAGACCGCAAGTTTACTATGGAAAAGTATAGTTATGTCTGTTGCGATGAGGCACAATCCGAACACTCGAAACAACATTGAGTGTTCAATATTTACCTGCGGAAAAATGAAAACATTGAGCTAGTTTACACCACGAAATATTTTGTGGACTGACCTAAATGGCGACCTATTTTAGTCCACTTACCGACCGTTTACATCGTAATAAATATACGTCGCATTTGGTCCATATGTCAAAAATTAAAATATTTCAATAAATGTATTTATATTATATAATTTTGAATTTTATTTTTATGTGCAGAAGCTCGAACAGTTGCAAGGAGCTAGGACCGTTAATAAGTCCGCTCTGCACCCAATTAAAAAAATTATAAAAAAAAAAAAATAAATCAGGAATATTTGTATGATTTTTAGTACACACAATTTTAATATATTTATATACTAACTAAATACTTGGCAAGTGGTTCACGATCAAGCGTGGAATATTTTTTTGTTCGGCTGAAGAAGGTTTTTAGGGAGGGTGCCCTGATGTTTCCCGACGACCACTGATCTGTTATTTTGGCACGCCGCAGGTTGCTGCACTGGTTGCATCGGTAGTGGTAGTGTATATGCAGTTTTCTGATGGGTGAGCTGATGGCTTGTGTAAGTTCTTTGGCATCTTCAGAGGCTGTCCTGCATTCGTCAGTCCAAGTGAATGGAGTTCTCTTGAACTCTTGCGGGGTTGTTTGGGATGATTGCGGGGTGGGACTGACTAGTTTGCTAATTTTGGTAAAACTGTTGGTGGTGTTTTGTATATGTGGGGTTGTGGTTGATTCCCGGAGGATTTGAATAGTTTGCGCTCGGTGTAATTTTGTGACTTAGAAAGTTTAGACAATTGACACCAAATTGACGTTTTGAGGGTTTAATATTGGTTCTGTAATCGGTTAAATGTTGAAGAAGTGTGTTGGATTGTTCAATGTATTGTCTTTGTCATGGTTTGCCACTGGGATATTATCTGTATGCACGGGCACGAAATTTGGACCTTTAGTGACTGCATCCGCGTGGTGTTGTGGCGTATGTGCGGCGTTTCTCAACCCGTGTGGCGTTCTCATGAGCTCGAGTGGTGCAACCGTAACGGCGAGTCCTGGAGATTACCTTCTGAAACCCGCTGGAATCTGATGGGGGGGGGGTGTGTTCGTGGTGCCTAGGAGTGTTGTGGATGTGGGGCGGTGGGTGGCGGTCTGGATTTGTTGTTGCATTTGGCAGCCTATAATTACCACAGGGCCTCCAGTCGTTGCTGTCTCTTTTCGGTGTCAAGGTGTGGAGAGGAGGAGTCGCTGAGGCTGGATGGTTGACACGGGACGGCTTTGTAGGGTTCCGGCGCACGTTGCGTTAACGCTGAATGGGTCTGGCTCTCGGAATCCTTACTTTTGTTTTTCGAAGAGAGATACTTGTAGATTGTTGCTTGTCGTAGCCGCAATTGGGTGATTTTCTAGTTTTGCTATTGAGCTTTTGTGAATCCCGATTCTACAAAAATAAAAATCCCGGTTTTCAGAAAATTCCGGTTTTGATTTTTATTTTACTTTAAATTAAAATTCTCCTTCACCAGAAAGGGCAGTACGAATTAAAAAAAATACGTCTTTCAAAACCAAGATTTTGAAAAGCGGGATTTTGAGAAGCGGGATTCTAAAAAGCGGGATTTTCAAAATTGGGATTTTGATTTCGGGATTTTGAAAAGCGGGCAAACTTACCTTCCCCGTAATTACATTTTGGAAATTTTATTCCACGCTATTTAAAGGCATATACATATATATATTATATATATGTACCGATATTGACCGATTGAGATATTGTCCGATTATAACATAAGGGGCTTCTACTGGCCAGGCTCCAATTCATGTTAAAAGGATTACAATAATTGCAAGTATTAGTCAAAATAGAATTTGATTAAGTAAAATTGTAGTCCTCGAAATTTACCAGTATAAGAGCAGCTTTAAGCTGTCGATGGAAACGTTCGACCATGCCATTCGCTTTAGGATTGTACGCTGTAGTACGAATCCTATGAGATCCAAGAAGTAATGAAGTTCAGTAAATAGCTTAGATTCAAATTGAGAACTCTGGTCAGTTGTTATTTATAAACGCGAAATGTAATTATTGACAAAAGTCGTTGCAACGGTATTAGCTGACATATTGTTCATGCAATACGCTTCAGGCCAACGTGCGAATCTATCAACATACGTTAAAATATATGAATAATTGTTGAAAACCGGTAATGGACCAACAATATCCAAATGGATATTTTCAAAACGACCAGGTGGAATATTGAATTGTCCATGTTGTGAGTTTGTGTGCCTTTGTACTTTGGATCTTTGGCAGGATAAACAAGAAGTAGCCCATTGGGTTACGTCTTTGTTTATACTTGGCCAAAAATAACGAGCCGTAATCAGTAAGCGCGTTGCGCGGACTCCAGGATGTAAAAAGTTGTGCAATGGCTCTGGGATATATGGACGGTTTTTACCCGTCGATATCTCGCAGCAGACTTCCAGGTTAGGCAACTTAAATAATTCTAGTTTACAACTGGAAGTAGAACGGCGATCCATAGACCCAGATAATAATTTCTGAAGTTCGTCGTCGTTTGATTGTGCCAATATTATATCTTTATAATCGAAAAAAATTTCATTTGTGGCCTGCATGTATTGAAGCATGTATTGAAATACCTTGTCCAATTACCATATAACCTAAAAATGTAATTTCAATGCTTGTCTGTGCTCCAAATATTACTCAATAGATTTTGACGCAATTAAGATATCATCAAGATCAAACCCTTCAAAATTCAAAAGGCCAAAAGTGTGGAAATGGCTGTTTTTAATATCTGATGGTTTAATTGGCATTTGGTGGTAAGCCTGAGCAAGGTCTAAAGTAGTGAACTCGTTACAACCTTCTAATTAATATGGAAAATCTTGGAGATGAGGAATCGGATAATAATCGGGTGCTCTAACTTTATTCAAAGCACTCGTCAGCTCGATTGATAAAACACATCTATTCAATTAGGGTCAATATTATTTGAACCAGCGGTGGTAGACGTTCCATCCCCAACAGTCTACATTGGGTTAAGAGCTGAGGCGCATTTTTATCTAATTTCTCACAAAATTGTATCCCACCCAAGACGTTTTACGTAATCTGCACTCTTTAATAATTCGCTTCTCAAGAATTGTGTACCGTAAAATTAAAACAGAACCAAAGATTATTTTCCTGTTATTTTTTGTTTCAGGTTGAAATGTCACCAGATGCTGTTAAATATTGGGAACGTGTACCAGCTTATGGATTTTCAACGGCCCGACTTTTAGATCCGGGTGAAAAATATTTAATGGTTTCGCACACCGATGGTTACAAATCAATAATGCAACTGAACATAACTCGCATAAGGCCAACCGATTTTGGTGAGTACAGCTGTTGTGCGAAAAATGAATTGGGTAGCGCTAAGGCAACAATCTCACTAAAAGATATTAATGGCATTAAACCGCCATATAATACAGCTGCAACGGGACGCGAAACATTAATATTTGGACATAAGCGGCCTGAACAAGTGGCATACGAGGAATTGTGTCCACCACAAGCACCGTGTGTCGAATGTCCAACACCTAAAGATTCAAAATGTCGTGACTCAGTTTATATTCTGCATGAATTAACGGATGGCGGCCGTTTTGAAGTTACCTCGCTGATAAATCATTCCTTTTCGGGACTACAAAATCGTTCAATTAATTGTATTGTGTATGCGGTTGGGAAACCAGTTTTTCATAAATTTACGGATCGAAATTATGGTTCATGGTTAAAAGATCCGATGCCGGCTAATGAAGTGGTGGCGGAAAAAATTTGGGTAACACAAGAGAATGATACGGGAAGCTTATTCGAATATTCAAGTAAAACGACATATCGGGGCGAAAATGATCAAAAAAAACTTGAATTGGAAACGCCGTTTAGGGTAAGGAATTATGTATATCGAACGTTTTCATATAATCGTAAAGTTTTATGATTTTTATAGACCATAAAATTTAATCAAATGTATTTTTGCCTTTTTTATATGCAAGAGTGTTTTATGTATTTTTTTTAATCAACTAGGGTAGTGCAAATATTGTATACAATGGATCATTTTACTACAATGCTCGAGATTCACCAACTATTGTGAGATTTGACTTGAATTCTGGAAAACAGCTCGGTTAGTAATTTTTTATGTTCTTTATTGGTTCAAATATCAAAACTTTTTATTTCGGTTTATTCACAGGATCAAAGCTAATGCCAGGTTCATCTGTTGATTCTGATAACTATTTATACACAACGAAACACAATTTCATGGATTTTAGTGCTGATGAGAATGGGTTGTGGGTAATTTACAGTATGCCTGGAATTAACAACACAATTATTGTTAAGGTAATTCATAAGATAGTTGTAATGACACAGTCTTTAAAAATTATATAATTCACAGGTCGATCATGTCACGCTAGAAATCCAATATGGCTGGAATATTTCAATAAACCATCACAAGGTTGGTGAAATGTTTATCGTATGCGGGGTTTTGTATGCGATCGAATCGGTTAGCGAAGGTACAACACGAATTCGATTTGCATACGATTTGTACATTGGCGAGGTTATGGACGTATCACTTCCGTTCACAAATCCATTTAAAAGGACCACCACAGTCGGATATAATCATAGGAATAAAGAGCTTTACACATGGGACAAGGGAAATCAATTAACATATCCAATTCGATATCATGATCGTGGCAATGGGACGAGTTCCGAAGAAACTACGGACGAAACTTTAAATCCTCAAATGCAGTTTACAGGCTACGAGATTTTGGACGGTGGTGGTGCATCATGAACATAGTGTTTATTTTGTTTAATTTCTCCTGTATCTCAAATCTCCCAACTACCTTTATATATGGGACGCTATATAGTCTTTTATTTTTTACTAATCGTAGCCCGTAATGAACTAATGTAATTTTTTTTTTTACACATACATATATATACAAGTGTATTTGTTTATTAATATATTGTTTAAACATTTTAACAACCAAAGAACTAACAAAATATATTTTAAGGCATGTAAAATAAATAACAAGAACAAGTCAAAAATAAAAAAATTTTCAGCAAAACTAAAAGTTGCTAAGTGTTTCTCCTCAATCATCTTCTAGAGTTAATGAGACAGTGTGACAGGTGAGTTAAGTTACCTTTTGAGTACAAAAAGTACACAATTAATTTCTATATCAAACTGTTAAACCCTTGTTAAACAAAATTTTCTATTATATCTGTTCCGCGTTCCATTTCCTTTTATTACCATCGTCTTGGAAATATTCTTGTTCTCATTTTTATTTTTTTTTTTTACAAAATCATCATAAAAATGCAAAATAGGAAGCACAAAATAAATACAAGGCGTTAATGGAAATCAAATTCAAATTATGTCAAGTGGCTATCATAATCATCAACATGCAAAATAAAGTGACATTACCATTATGTTTTTCCATCGTATGGTAGAAAGCACAAATCATAGAAAGACAAAAATAGAAAAGGAAAGCTCTGTTAGAGTTCTTGTTGAACGGAAATTATTCCTAATTGGATTTCTATCTTGCCTTCAGATATTTGAACTAAAGAATGGATATACGAGTATGATTCAGGGTGGTTTCGGATAATCTATTAATTTATCAAGATTTTTCAAGGCCAAAAACAATGATATTAATATTACACGTTCGCTTAGCCATTGGGTTTTCTGAACATTATGCCAAAGAACAGATGATTTGAGACATGCGTTTAGTTCATCGGTTTGCGTGGAACGTGGTATAACTGGTAGCGTCTAACGAAAATCACCAGCCAGCAAAATGAGTGCACCTCCGAATGGCTCTGTATTACTTGTTAAATCTTGGAGCGTCCGATTGAGTGCTTCCAACGATTTTTTGTGGGCCATTGTGCATTCATCCCATACTATTAGTTTACATGTTTGCAAAACTTTTCCCATTCCTGGATTCTTTTTTATGTTGCATGTGAATGTCTCAGTAAATTGCATGTTCAATGGCAATTTGAATGCAGAATGCACTGTTCTACCTCCATCCAAAAGAGTTGCTGCAATGCCAGAAGATGCGACGGCCAATGCAATGTTATTTTGTGAACGAATGGTCACCAAAATCAATGATAAGAGAAATGTTTTGCCTGTTTCCGTTCCACACAAACCGCCGATTTGTTGTGAAATTGCATTCATAATACGGTTATAGGCGTTGTGCGTTATTGTATCGTCAGTTTTGGTAGATTGTTTGAATTATTGAATTGTTTGCGCCTTTAAATTTTTTTTGATGTAGCAAATTGTAGCAAATTCATCTTCTTGGTTTAATGTGAAGAATGCTGTCCATGTTGTGGCTGGTAGTGTCTTTACTCGATGTTGCGCATTCTCTGCAGTATATATAATACACGCGCTGTCCATTTTCCAGATGAACAGCCAAATGAACAACTGTTGGATGGTGTTCGTGTATGGGAAGGCCAAAATTCGCCAAATTGCCTCATTACTACTTATATAGCGCCCCATTTGGTATCTCGCGATTTCATCGTTTCTGTTGGTCACTGCAAAGACAGCCATGTCCGATCCTTTGTTGACATATTTGCAGATATATTTAATCGTTTTAACCGAACTGCAATATTCCACATTAATACATATGTGCTTTGTATGTTTTGGAGAGCAATGGCGAATACGGTACCACCCACCGATTATCGATGTCGTTGTTTCGCACTTTTATTATTAACGAATGTCCACCATCGTCAATTGAGCGACGTCGATAGAGTGGATAACCATCGTTGCCAGTGATGGTTTCTTTAAATAATTCCTTTGGGTATTTTTTGCTGCATTTTCCATCTACCATGCACGGAGACGTTGGATTGATTATTCCGCATAGTCCATGGATCATATTTTTGGTGACTATACTTCAAATAAGTCTGGATCGAGTTGTTGATCGGGTATTTCAGCTACAATCACTTGATCTCTTTGATTTGGTGTTAGTTTATGCATTAACCAAATCAAAATGAGTGCATGTGGTAATCCACGTTTTTGTCATTCTATTGAGTACATCCAGGAACGTGTCTTTCCAAATACGCGATTTTTTACTATGAAATCCATCAGTGATCTTAACTTTGGTTTAAATACACGTACGATGTGGTCGTGTCTCGTGTCGATCCGAAGATGATTGGCCAATTAATAATTGTTCTTTAATCTCATCCCATGCGGTATTACATGTGAACGTTATGAAAAGATCGGGGCGATCATATGTACGTAGTACGTACATATGTCATGACGCCTTGTGCATACTCCTGCATGTGGCGAGGGCTGCCTATGAATGTGGCTGGTAGTATGACCATTGTTCCCAAATCATTGGCATTGCCGTCATTCTGTATGGCATCACGAAGATGAATATAGTCATCTGATCGCAGTTTACACACACATCAAAATGTACAATAGTTTTCGGAATTTTGGCGTATCATTAAGCGATATGCATAAAAATCCATCGCACTCACTTTTTTATTTGTTGGCTCATCTGTGAAATGGAAACAATATTCTCTATTATTATTTTATTGTGGTTGTTAGATGTGGTTTTCGAAGTAGTTGTTGTTTGATTTGTTTGTTTGATATTAATGTGATATGCATCTTGTCCATCCCAGTAGATAATTGGGTATTGTAATGCATCATAAGAGGACGCATTTCTGAAATTCGTTGAAGTTGATTGTTGCGGCGATGGAAGATGATGTCACGTGAGTTAAATGCCTCACCAACAATTAAAATTTCCACTTCATCAATGGTTGGTACATTGAATCGTCTTTGATGTTGTCCGAATGGTGTTCTGTCGATTTTAATTATAATGTTGTGATCATCCGATATCATCATATCTTTCGCTACTTTAAACAATCGAAATCAATTCGTTTGTATTATGGAAGAATGTTTGTAGGGATGCGCATGTGACAATGTCACGTCTTGCGCCGTTATTGAATGAAATGCGTTGATTTACTTGTTGTGCATCGTCTAATTGCTGTCCCATAAAGTAGATTTGTAAATAGTTGTGCTGTTCATCTGGAACAGGCAATACAGATACAGCGCGATGGTGAACCTGCCCTTGCACTTTATATGTTGACATGTAATTGTTTCTGATGACATTGGTAGCACCGAAAGAAGTCATTTGGAAACATGCATTGTATTTGCGAATGTTTAACAAGAAATGTGTTGATGTGGCTGTGTCACCTTTATGAGTAGTAAAACAATAAACAGTTATTTAAATAATTAATCATCGGAATTCTGTGTGTCGTTTGTATTACCTTTTAGCAATGATTTTAATCGGTCTGGTGATAATTCGAAATGAGGCAACGAAACTTTTCCATTCGAACATCACATGCCAGGCGTTTCGTTGTTGTATTTCATTGCTTTGCAATAGGAACACACTTTGTTCATTGGTCCAATTTCAACGAATGGATGTGAATGGTAATCAACTTCTGAATCGTAGTGAAATGCAATGCATTCAAACGAAACGATTTGTTGTTCTTTGTTTTGAATAACTCGTGCACGATCACTTGCACGTCGTTGTTGCTGGTGTTCGACTGTTTCTCTGGATCGTGATTGTGCAGTTTGCACTCGATTAGTTGGATGAATGGTGTGGAAACTTAACGAGGGTCCCCTTGATCCAGGGAACATACCCCTCGGATTAAAGCATATCACTAATTTCATAAAAGCTCTTTCCTAAACTCATTCCCGTCACAGAATTTACAAAAAAAATTTAATTTTAGGTAAATTTGTACCGGGGCCCCTAGGCCAATGCTTTCAAAAATATCGTAAGTTTGGTTCTGGACATGCAACTTATACATGGTAAAAATTTTATGACGATGGGTTGAGCGGTTTGCGAGATTTGGTAGTGTGACTCGTGCCCCACCTATTGTAAACAAATCGCACTATGCTCACGATCTTCCGAGATACACATTGTGTGAAAGTTTCATGTCCATCGGCTGTATAGTCTTTGAGATTTTTGGGAAGAAACATACTGACAGAAATTCATATTGACTATACATAACCATCCTTTCATAATAATTTTTAAATTTATAAATTCGAACGTACTCCTTTAAGATATTTATTTTTATAGGTAATTGCCTATGCATATATTTTACAGCATACATATAAAAGAGGGCTGAGTAGAAATACGAACTTATTTCTTATCTACATTCATTTATTCAATTCCTCATTTTTATATTTCTGTGATTATTTTGCGAAACTAGTTAATTGCATTTTTGTCGATTTTGAGTTATGAATGAAAATACTCGAGAATTCCCTAAAGTTTCAAAAATACTTTTCGGTTTTCGAACATTTGCCCCCATTTTCCCGGAAAATCTAAATAAAATTGAGTAATTACTATACTAAATGCTACTGCGATTTTTTTTTTTTCAAATGCGTTTTCTGAATTTTTTCTCAAAAAAACCACTGATTTTTTTTTAAAACTTCGAAACAAAAACAAAACAACGATAGTTTAAAAACCCGATCTTGAAAATAATCAGTACCATACAGTACGTGTAATATACATAAACTGCATTATTTATCCTTGATTAGTTTATAAAGTGAAATCATAATAAAAAATAATAAATTCAATTAGCATAGTACAATGAATCTTCAAGAAATATTAAAATTACAAAACCCGTCGCATGCACACATTTTGCTTGCTATCAGTGCACTATTGGAACTCAATGATACTAGCCATAAAAAAATCACTGAGTATATTTCTGAAACCAAGCAACATTTAAGTGACTCAATTCAGGAAGTTAAATTGGACGTGAAAAATATCAATACTAGAATGGATCAGATCACAGTTGACCTGGAAAACACTAATTCTAGCGTTGCATCTCTTCAATCGGAAGTAAATTTTCTAAAGCAACAACAGTTGGAGCGTGATCTATTGATAACTGGTATCCCTAGCACTATTACAAATGCTGATGACGTACTATCCAAATTAAATAAAATTTTCAATTTTGGAATGAATAATGTTGAATCAAAGTACCTTAGGACTATAATAAATAGAAGAAGTGGGCAAAGTGGCAAAGCTACTTTCAATAAAATAAATATAAAGGGCTGAAACCTCACGAGGTGATCAGAACTTCGGTCTTTGGTATCTTCAATAATGTCATAAAGTTGGTGTGACAGTTTTGACATTATTGATTTCTATTTTAACCAAATTATATTTACTTATACAACAACAGACAAACAGGTCAAAAGCTTCAATAACATGGGTACAGGCATCCAATTTAAAACGAAAAATCGTATTCTAGAACTTTATACCGAAAATAGTATAACAAACTATACTGATACTTCTAACCGTTTAACTGACTATATTCCAGGAACTTATCCAAAAACTCATTTTAGAATCCCATTTACAAATTGCATGTGAAATTTCATAACAAACGGGTAAGGAATAACTAAGTTCCATCCTACAAAGCCATATTCCAAAGCTTTATCCAAAAATCATTTTATAATTCCATTTCCAACACACATATCAAATTTCATCATAATCGGTTAAGAAATAGCAAAGTTCCATCATACTTGGCCATATTCCTGAACTTCGCCCAAAACTCATTTCAGATTCCCAATTTGAATACACATGTCGAATTTTATCATAATCGGTTGAGAAATGGGCAAGTTCCATCATATTTAGCCATATTCCAGAACCTGATACAAAACTAATTTTAGAATCCCATTTCCATTACACATGTCGAATTTCATCGTAATCGGTTGAGAAATGGGCAAGTTTCATCCTACTTGGCCATATTCCAGAACTTCATCCAAAACTCATTTTGGAATCCCATTTGTAACATACACATTGAATTTCATAATAATCGGTTGATAAATAGGCAAGTTCCATCATATAAATAGTTTGTTAACTATTCACTACATCCAAATCCAACCCCAACTCAACTCCAACTCAACTCCAACTCAACTTCAACTCAACGCGCAAATTGACCCCTAATTTAACCTTCAAATCAATTCCCAATTCAATGCCCAATTCAATAATCAAATAAGCATGTATAAAAAAATCGTAAATATTTATAAAAGCAGGTATTTTGGGTCAATTCGTATGGCAGTGTTACTCGGGTCTGATGAGCTGATTTTTTTCTTTCGTCCCGCCGCTCAGTGGTAATGGGTTCGTTCTCGCTCGACCACCGGTAACATAAAACCTGGTAACCGGATTTTCATTTGGTTTCACCCCGCCTTAATCCCGCTCGCTTAGCACGCACTCATCTTATTTGGAAAGTGGATAACTTTTCCAGTTAGGCCTATCGTTCCGGATATATGATCCTTCGCAAGCTCCACAAAAAAAATACCTATATATAAATATCAGCGGCGTTTTCTAGTAATGTTCTAGTCGTTCGCCGAACGACTAAACAATTTTTGCTTTTTATTATATTTGTAAAAACTTTACTACTCGTATTATATGCACATAAAAGTATTTTTCTTTAATACATATTATTAAAAAATGTATTTGGTATTGTGAATTTGTAATATTACCATTGAGCATTATATAAGAGGAGTATTTTCAGTACAACCAAATGGCATACGAAATTTCAAAACGATTTATTTTCTACTGATTTTGTGGGGTCTATCGCTTAAAAGAGACAATAATATATTTTTTCCTTTTTTCACATTATTGTTAAAAAATAAAACAAAAGAACAATACAGTATGTATACACTATACAGTATATTTCTATACATTCATAATAAAAGGAAAAAAAATTATGAATGAATAATAAAATAAATAATATTTTTCATGGTCATTATTGTTGTTGTAAAAAGGGGCAGACTTGCATCTGAAATACACATCCATACATAATACAAATTACAAATTTTATACATTTTGAAACCTCCTGAAACAATACGAAAACAAAATTATTTTGCACCAAAAGTTTTTTTGAAATAATTATTAGATGTTACGGAAATATGTTTTGTTTTCTGAGGTCATTCACCTTTTTTATTATCATGTTAGTTACCTTGCTTTTTAAATTTGTCTCATGCTTGGTACCATATGAAAGAAACAAATACAATTTTAAAAGGACAATAAATTTGATGACAATTTTGATTGATAATAATTTGACTAATAAAATACTTATCATTTCTAAGAATGTATTTAAATAAATTGTTTGTGCTATTTGGAGAAACATAAAAGTAATAATAGGAAATTTCGGTTTGAATGTGTTTTAAGAGCGATTTGAGGAGATCGGGTAATAAGTAAGTAAATCTACATATAGTTGCCGTTTTCGGAAAAAACTTTGGGTAACTTTACAATAAATGTACACCATTAAATTTTTCTATAATGATCTAATTTAATGGTCAAAATTTACTGTGAAGTTACCCATAGCCTATTTCCGAAAATGTTAAACATTGTTCGAAGAGCGAGTTGAGGAGAATGAGTAATACTTACATATTGTAATGGTCCTTATTAAGTCCTGGTAACTTTTAAGTCGAACTAAGTTTTTTTTAATTGTTTTCTCATCGTTTGTGTATCAGTTAACTTAGTTTAATATGATTAAACTAAAAAAATTAAATACATAAAAAATTCTCATTTAAAAGACATTTATTTTTAATTTTTCAAAATTTTTATTTTTCTTGATGTTTGTTTTGTTTTTGACCGACATTTCGACTTAGAAAACTCGTTATTTAAAACAGACCACTTACAGTTTTTTCTTATTAAGACTAGAATAAAAAAGGAAATTAAACTTCGAATGTGTTCAAAGCATGCAGTCCCGTCATCTGGTAAAAAGGTTATATACTCCTGTTTTATCATTTGGAGGCATTTATCTAAGAAAAATACTGTCAAATTTGGTGAATTGCATCTTAAATGATAATATTTTTCAAAAACGATCACCAACGATCTTGCGATCTGACAAAACTCTTCTGAAGGGGCTTTGAGTGAGCCAAAATTACTCTCGTTCCTTTTAAACATTTTTTCACATAAAAATGTGTCTGAAATAAAAATGTCACCTTCTTTAAGTAATTTTAATTTACAGTCTTGGCAACTAATTTTCTTAGAAATACAATATCCGGCATAGTAAACTATTGCGTTGTCTTTTAGAATATGTAATTCCGCGTTTTCAATGATTTCATCGGACTCGGTAGGTGTGGTATTTCCAATTGTTGAGTATTCTAGTTTAAAAGTGCTCCAATCCAAATCAATATTTGTGGCTTCGTCCGAAATACAATTGCGAAACGGGGAATCAAGTGTGATCTTTCTCACAACTACATTCGCAAAATGCATCCCTATTTCATGACTTGACGGCATAAAATTATATCCACCTTTGCCACGTAGAAGCGAAATTTTTTTTTCTAAACAGTCCTGATTGGTACGACCTGTTAGCACATACTCAATATTAAATTGTAATTGTAAATAATTAATTAGTAGCAGCTGCGCGTTTATGGTAGTTTTAAGACCGGTGATAAATTTAAAATAATTTGCATTTTTAGAAATTATTTCTATTTGATCTAAAAATAATAAACTGCCTTCTAAATATTTGTACACATTGTTATCAATTTTTAGAGGTTTTTCATAAGGTGCAGAAGAACCAAAATGTCTACAATTCAAGCAATCGAATAGATCATTAAATCTTTGGATGAAATGAATGGTCGGTATGGCATTTTCGAAAAAATCACCAAATATCTCTGGTTTAGTTTGCAGCGTTGTTCTTATTGCACTTGCAACAGCGTTACTTAACATTTGGGCCGCCCTTTTGACATTCATTTTCTGGAAGCTGTTAGGTTCAAAATGTGTGATATTTAGTTTTGGCATAAGCTTAATCTTTTGAACAGAATCGTATTCGAAAATCTTCCGAACAACATTGATATCGCTTACTCCAAAAACAGAATGTTGAATTTGATTTGATAAAAACGCGTTTCTCGCCGATTTAACTAAATGCGGTGGATCAAATTGGGCCAATATTTTATGATCATCAACGAAGAAATATGGCGTAGGATGTGTCACTCCAAGTATTTTGAAGGTAGAGATATTACTTGCCGCCTGATCGCATGTTACCATAACCACATTTAATTTTAGATCATCATTTGCAACCCTTATATTATCCTTTATTAACTGAGATAAATATTCAGTTTTTGTTGCATTACTGATTAAAATATAGTTTAAAACATACTTCCAGTCTTCCACCAATCCGCGAAGCATGAAAAATAATGCTGATGTTGCTAACTCTGTATTTCTTTCTCGGCCATCATCACTAAAACCTTCAACTCTATCTAAATAAATATTAAATCTTAAATCTTTTTTAATACTTATTTCATCAAAGCATAAAACACATATTTTTGATTGTGTTGACATATTCTGGAAAACTTTTGTTAGCTGGCTTATTAAAGTTCTGTTTATTCCTGGTGGTATGAATTTTATTGGAGACCATTTATAAATTGAAGATGTTGATGGTAGTTTTAGTTTTAATTGATCTCGTAACACCAAACTACCAGTTTTAATCTGAAGTCGGGTCAAGCTGCGCCTTATGTTATTGTACCTGACCTGCAGCAACTTACATTTTCGGGTGGTGTTCTGCAATTTTTTTCGGTAGAGTTGAATTATGCTATCCTTTTTTAGATGTTTTTGAGAAGTATATGTTTAATTGTCCGATGTTTGGCAGTTGTGACAGTTAATTTTATCAATTATTTTCAAAAATTCAATTTCATTGTTGTCATTTTCCGTTTGAGTACTAGTGGTTCGTGTTATTGGTGATGATTTTAAAACCATTTCAGTCTCTAAACTAACAAGGTGTATCTTTCTCGGCGTTTGATTTACTAATTATGTATATTAAGAAAAGGTACTGCGTTTTTTGTTAATCTGTTGGAACACGAAATATTTTCCTTTAAGAAGTGTCGCTGACATATATAGTTATGTTTATTTTTAATTTCATTTTGTAGAAGGCCTATCGCAGTTACCCAATTCTGGGATTTAATTTCTCCTTTCGGAAATTTGAAGAATTTTAAATTTGATTTTCTTGAGGTAATTTTGCAACTTGGCACTATACAAGTTATCTGTTTTTTCCTTTGATCTACTCGCCGTTTTCGATCTAAATTTTTTTATGAAATGAAATTGTTAATAATTGTAGCTTGAATTATATTATCAATCAATTTAAGGCAACTTGTAAATGTCTTACCTTTAAATTAATTTTATAAAAATTAAATTAAAAAATAATTTACTAAAATTAAATTCTGCTGATTTTTAATAAATATTTTAAAAAACATTTCCTCAAACACCACAAATATTTCACATTTTCAATAGATAATTTTTCCATAAATTTAATATCAAGTAAATAAATATCAATACTTTGTTAACTTCTAAGTTTTATTATTTAATACAAATTATATTTGTTTGGTTTTAAACTTATTTTTTTATTTTTTAAATATCCGACGTTTCGGTGGTATTTTCCACCATTCTCAAGGAGCAATCGAAACCAACAATAAAAATTCTTTTCAAAAATTTTGAAAACTATTTACAAAAAATTCCAGTGTAGCTTGATTTGAAAGCTATTTTTTCAAAAATTATGTATAGCTTGATTCAAAAATATTTTTTATATAAAATAAAGTGAAGAACTTTTTAATAATTATATAAAATAAAATGAATTTAAAAAAAAACGACTTATAATTGACTTTAATTAAATAATATATTGTCATAATAATTTAACAAACATTTGAAAACTTCCTGGACGTTTATTAAATTTTGCGAGTTTTGTTGAATTTGTTTGATGTGTATACTTTCCAAAATTAACCTTTTTGTAAGATTTGGTTCCCTATCTAGTATATCAATATCGTCAGACAATAAATGTCTACTTTCACGTAAGTGATTCGATATTGCACTGTGTGATAATTTAAAAGAACTTGTCGAATCGTAAACATGTTGGTAAACCCTCTTTTTTAAATTTTGTTTGGTTTGCCAAACTAGGTACCATACTTTGAAAATTCTAAAATTAGGTAATAAATTTTGTCTACCTTTCAAAAAAGATAGTAGTATTATATTATAGCAACAATAGTATTATAGCAAATTTAGAGAGTAGTATTTCAAATTTAGACGAAGCGACCCATAACATTATTCGGAATAGATTAGTTAATATTATAACAAATTTTAAAACAGGAAATAATTTTGGAAACAAAAAATTTTTACGCATTGAAGAAATGCAACGAATTCGTGAAGCTTACACAGCGAAAACGTTTTTAAACGAAAATCCGGAAGTATACGTTTTGAAAGCTGATAAGGGCAATGCAACGGTACTAATGCCGAAAACAGAGTATTTGGAAAAATTAAATGAACTCTTATCAGATAACAATACGTATATTGAAATACGGAAAGTTGGCATTTCTTCAATGCAAACAAATCTTAATTTAATAATTACTTCTTGGGAACGTTTAGGCAAAATTAATAGAACGGTAGCTAAAGAACTTAGAAATTATAATGGAACGACTCCGCGGATGTATGGTCTACCAAAGGTTCATAAGGTTGGTTGTCCGGTTAGACCAATAATTAGTTATGTATAGGTTCGCCATTATAACTTATCAAAATTTTTGTCAAATATTTTAAATTGTTTTGTGGGGAACAATTTTTCATCTGTACAAAATGCGGAAGATTTTAGTAACAAAATTAAAAATGTTATTCTGCCTTCAAATTGTATATATTGGTATCGTTGGATGTAGTGTCTTTGTTTACAAATGTGGATTCATCTTTGGTTTTAAATTTAATTGGTCAATTTTGGAATGAAATAAAAAGAAAAAGTAACACAAATTTGAGTTTGAACGAATTTTTGGAAGCGTTAAAATTTGTTCTAAATCATACGAAATTTAGTTTTAATGGGAGATGTTTTAAACAAGTATTCGGTTCCCCAATGGGTTCACCAGTTAGTCCAACAGTAGCCAATTTATTAATGGAGTATGTTGAAACTGAGGTTTTGAAAGCATCTTCCATTAAACCTATTTTCTTTTATAGTTATGTAGATGATATTATTGCGGCTATTCCAAATTCAGAAGTGGATAATTTTCTAAATATTTCTAATAGTTTTACTCCGCGATTAAATTTTACTTTTGAAATTGAAAACCAAGGTCGTTTAGCCTTTTTGGATGTCATGGTAATGCGAGGTGAAGATGGAACCTTAAAAACAGATTGGTATCATAAAAATTCATGGTCAGGTCGTTATCTAAATTATGATTCTTGGCTTCTATCTTCGTACAAAAATAATACGGTATTCTTGTTAGGGGACAAAATTTTGAAATTATCAGATGATGGTTATCATTCTGCTAATTTCAAGAAGTTAACAGACATATTAGCAAAAAAGCAATATCCAAAAAATATTATTATGAAGAACATAAAAAAGGCTATAAACAAAAATAACAATATTGTTTAGAAAATTTCCGTGAACCTCAAAATTTAATTGTTGAAAATACTCGTAAAATTTTTTTAACCATATCTTACGTGAAAATTCTTTTCGAAAAAATTAAATTTCTGTTAAAAAATTACAATATACAAGTTGTAGGTAGAGCATTTCGAAGTTTAGATAATTATTTGTTTACAAAATTAAAAGGCCAAATTCCAAAAGTGTTACAATCCAATTTAGTTTATAAATTGAAATGCTCTTGTGGAAAGGAATATGTATGTTGGGCAAACCAAACAAAATTTAAAAAAGAGGGTTTACCAACATGTTTACGATGCGACAAGTTCTTTTAAATTATCACACAGTGCAATATCGAATTACTTACGTGAAAGTAGACATTTATTGTCTGACGATATTGATATACTAGATAGGGAACCAAATCTTACAAAAAGGTTAATTTTGGAAAGTATACACATCAAACAAATTCAACAAAACTCGCAAAATTTAATAAACGTCCAGGAAGTTTTCAAATGTTTGTTAAATTATTATGAGAATATATTATTTAATTAAAGTCAATTATAAGTCGTTTTTTTTTTAAATTCATTTTATTTTATATAATTATTAAAAAGTTCTTCACTTTATTTTATATAAAAAATATTTTTGAATCAAGCTATACATAATTTTTGAAAAAATAGCTTTCAAATCAAGCTACACTGGAATTTTTTGTAAATAGTTTTCAAAATTTTTGAAAAGAATTTTTATTGTTGGTTTCGATTGCTCCTTGAGAATGGTGGAAAATACCACCGAAACGTCGGAGATTTAAAAAATAAAAAAATAAGTTTAAAACCAAACAAATATAAATACATATCAATACATTTTTAATTTTCACAAAAATGTTATTCAATATTCGACAATTTTTCAACTAAACTTTCCGGTTTGTTGTATAAATGTTGTCTTTTTGTGAGTAAATTGTGGATTTAAAGTTGAAAAAAAAAATTATTTTTCACAAAATATTTCACAAATTATTTTGAAAAAGTCGACAAATTGATCTAAGAAATTGTCGAGTAAAAACGTGACAATTTCGTGAATTTGGAGTACCGTTTGTCGACAAATTCTTAATAATCTAAACGTAAAACATTTGACTTTTTTATTACAAAAACCGTAACTTATTGAGAAAAAATAATCGAAAGATTTTGATCGCAAAATAGACATAAACTCACAAACTACCACTTCGTAAATTGAAGCAAAAAACCTTAAATAAACTTACTTGGTGTACAATTTATTCCTGAAGAATTTTTTTTTTCAGGACTACCCATTTTCAAAATTAAAATTATTTAACAATTTAATTTACCTAATTAATTCACACGTAAAAAACAACTGATGGAAACAATATAACCAAAATTAATAAAATGACAACATGGTTAAAAAATTCGTTAAATAAAAGAAAATGTGTATGTGTAGTTAAAATAATATCTCGCTGAAAATTCTAATTCTTTCATTCTCGAGTAAATACAACAATAAATTTCAAAAAAACTTTTGGTGCAAAATAATTTTGTTTTCGTATTGTTTCAGGAGGTTTCAAAATGTATAAAATTTGTAATTTGTATTATGTATGGATGTGTATTTCAGATCCAAGCCTGCCCCTTTTTACAACAACAATAATGACCATGAAAAATATTATTTATTTTATTATTCTGTTCAAACTTTAAATTATTTTGGTATATTCCAAATTGATAAATATTTATAAGAAGACAAACAATTTCTCCTCTTCTTATAAATATTTATCAATTTGGAATATACCAAAATAATTTAAAGTTTGAACATAGTAACCGCATGTATGCGTTAAATACAATAACATTGAAATTGTTAAAAGTTTAAAAAGGGGAATGTAAAATTCGCTAATACTACAAGTGCACGTTGATTCCTATATATAGGAAAAATCAGTGTAATAAAAATTAGCAGTTCAGTCGCTATAGCCTGATGAGATGTACTGAAAGATGATTTATTTTTCACATGCTCGCAGATCGAAACTGAATTGCAAACTCTTAACAATTTCTCCTCTTCTTATTTTATTATTCATTCATAATTTTTTTTCCTTTTATTATGAATGTATAGAAATATACTGTATAGTGTATACATACAGTATTGTTCTTTTGTTTTATTTTTTAACAATATGTAATGTGAAAAAAGAAAAAAATTTATTATTGTCTCTTTTAAGCGATAGACCCCACAAAATCAGTAGAAAATAAATCGTTTTGAAATTTCGTATGCCATTTGGTTGTACTGAAAATACTCCTCTTATATAATGCTCAATGATATTACTATAATGTGTAATCATTTTTAACAACCAGCCACTGTAAACCACTGTAATTTTTCTCTGTGAACATTGCAATCAACAGAACCCAAAATGCAGTACACGAACATAATATTTCAAAGCGTAAAATTGAATGGAGTGAAAGAGAGGCAAATTATTTTCACATTGACTTAAACCATTCGAATTGTTCGTATTTTATACAGAACCAAAAATTTCTCGTTGTTCAACAAAATGAAACGAACATAAATAGAAACGAAAAGGCAAATACAAATATGTAGTTTCACACATTTCCCCTACTCTTAAACGAACAACGCTACAAACCTAATCCAAAATACAGCACACATGCATATTTTATACCGTAAAAAATAATAAAAATAGATTTAGAGAGAGAGATTAAAGGGGAAAAACTTATTTTATATTGATTTGATTCATTCGATTTGTTCGTATTTTATTCAGGAACTAAAGAAATTTCGAAACAAAACGAATGAGCAACATGGGTGTTTTTTATTTAGTGGTAAGTTTTGATTTTATGTTGAATTTTGCAAGTTTAATAATTACGATTTGTCATTCTCATTCAATTCAACGGATTTATTTTATTTATCATCGCAACTTTTTAAATTATTTTAAAATACAGGGAAAAACTTAATAAATTTGACAACCATGGATGAGATAACATATTGTGTAATCAGAGATTTACAGAAAAAATCTTTACAGTAATTGTGTTTACTTTTAAATAATTCTATTTTTTTAAATTGATTAAACATGTTTTTTGTTTAATTTTAAAGAATAGCGAATGTTTTGAAAATATTTAATAAATTGAATTTTTATTACTATAAAAATTATAATTTTTTTTTAATATTCTTTTCTTTATTATTTATTATTAATTTAATAATTTTTGGTGATCAAAATCTAAGCAGAACACCCAAGGCCCACAACCAGGAAACGCCACTGATAAATATATGTCCGAAAAAAAAGACTGTGAATTTTCTGGTACGACCAAATTTAACAAGGTTACACAATAATGGCAAAAAAAATTTTGTGGTTTTTTTGATTTTTAAATGACAATGCAAATTAGTTAATTAATTTAAGTAATATAACGGGGTTATATGAATGAAATCAATACACATATATAATTTAAAATACTGAACAAAATAACGTTTACTTCCCCCAAACTATGGACTGGCCAAGTGCGTCCCCCAAACTCCAACTCCCAATGCTGCTATCCCCCACCACTCGATGCTGCTGGTGACACCCTCCGCTAGACCTGGGGAGGCCCCTAGGCTCCCACCACCATGGATGAGACCATGTGGATTTTTCTCTTTCCTTTTTGGATTAGGCGTGGGTACGTCTTAATACCGATGTTGGTGTAGTATGCCCACCCTGTGGTTAACACAGTTATTTAAACCGCCCCTTTCTTCACCTTGTCCACGACGTAAAGGAAACCAATTGGATTCTTCTTAATAAATTTTTTTTTTTTTTTTTTTTTATTTGCAAACAATTTTATAAGTATAAGTTTTTTTTTTTTTCCTCGGAAATTTGGTGGTACGTGGAAATTCACTACATACCACGTTATGATAACCCCCTACCAACACACGAACAAACCCGCGGTCCCCACGCGTAAACTATACTTATATTATTTGTCTCTCACAATATTTACAGGGATTCTTTTTTTTATGTTGGTGGTTCACTGCTAGGAGCATATATTCCAGATATAAATGGGCCCCGACACACGGATGATTAATTATTCACAATAACCAAAAAAAAATTCCGAAACAAATCTATCGTGTATCCTGTCACGATGCAAAAATTTTTCTCCTCACTCTCCTTTTTTTTTTCCTTCTAGCCTACCAAACCTTTTTAATTTTTCCCCCGGTCTACTTTTCCTAAATATCATTTTGCTATCAACCACTTTGGAACGACGTCCCTTTGATGACACCGTTACAGCAGGTACCCCACCCCTTTGACGTACAGTCTCCAAAAGCTTTTCAAATTTCCGCCTTGACCATAGAAACAGATTGGCGTAAAAAAAATCCAAATCGGACAAGCAGTTCTCGAGATACCATGGGTCCAGACACACAGACAGACCGACGGACATTTTTTTTTTTTTGCATTTTCAGACTCAGGGACTTTCAAAACGTCGAGAAAAGTGGTTTTGGACCAACCAAATTTTTCGTCATTTTTGACAGGATTTCAATACTTTGGTCTTTTTAGACCGAAGTAATAGTTAAAATGATTAACATTCATTCCAAAAATAGCATAATGGATAAAGTCCGAGTAAACGGACCGATTTTTCTTAAGCAAATTTATCCATCGTTATGGGTACCGATAAAGATACCATTATTGTCCGTGAGAGATTAACGCAAAATAATAACGTCATAATGAAAGAATTACTGGAGCTGAAGAAGAAGAAAAAGATTGTGCATTGCTGGTTTCGTCATAATAATATTCGTATTAAGAAGGCTGCAGATGAAACCCCTAATAATAAGGTCTATTCTTGATGTCAGCGCCCTAAAATGATTAATATTTTATTAATAAGTGTACTTTTCATGATGGATTAGATTGAGTACACTCTACTACCAACACTAGTTTTTATTATTTTTTATTTTTTATTAAACTTAAATTCAATACTAACTTTCTTTTTTTCATTAGTAATCATTCACTTTACTTTAGCTTTACCGTGGCATTTTTTCTTATTATTATAATTTTTTTTTATTTTCTTGTAACGTACGGTATAGTTATTACTTTTTCTTTTTGGTATATTAAATCATATGAATAACATATCACTGGTGAGTAACAACAGACATTTCTTAAATTTATCTAATTTTTCTCAAGAATCAAAAAATTTATTAAGCTTAAATATTTTTTATGTTAATATAAATAGGCTACAAAATAAATTCGATGAACTCGAAATTCTTTTGTCCACGTTAAATGAAAAAATTGACATAATTTTTTATATTCATCAGAAACAAAAATTTTTAACATGAACCATTCCGTGCGTTTTTTTAATATATCGGAGAGATCAGAGAGATCGAAAAAAGGCCTTTTGCGTTTTTTTATTTTTCAGATAATTCAGATCGCGATCTGTTGCGTTTTTTTATTGTCTCAGATCATTATCTGAAACAAAATTTTCTCTCTGAATTTTTTTTCAGATATTTCAGATTTATATAAATTTGACGCGTACATCACGCCAGAAATCCCATTTTGGAAAACCCAAGTATTCTATATATAACTCGCACCATTAGGATTGTGCAATTTTGTGCCTGTGATTAGAAAATTTGTGCATAGCCTACTTTAGGAAACAGGGTGGGATTTCTCACGTGATTATCACACCAGAAATCCCATATATACCGTTTACCCAATAAAACATATTTTTCAGTTAACAATGATTGTGCAAAATTGTGCGTTACTAAATTTACCTGAAAAAAAGTTTATATTGGCCAGAATCGGCCATAGAACATCCACAATTTATCAAAATCGCGGTTTTTCAAAGAGGTTGTATGGGTGATTTCCAGAAATCCCATTTTTTATTACAGTTTGAATTAAAACATAGTATAGTCAATATTCCGGCCAATATTCACGTTTGTGCATATTATATTGTAATAAAACGTGGGATTTCCGGAAATCACCCATACAACCTCTTTAAAAACTGCGATTTTGATAAATTGTGGATGTTCTATGGCCGATTCTGGCTAAAGTATAATATGCACAAACGTGAATATTGGCCAGAATATTGACCACACTATGTTTTAATTCAAATTGTAATAAAACGTGGGATTTCCAGAAATCACCCATATAACCTCTTTGAAAAACCGCGATTTTGATAAATTGTGGGTGTTCTATGGCCGATTCTGGCTAAAGTATAATATGCGCAAACGTGATTATTGGCCAGAATATTGACTATACTATGTTTTAATTCAAATTGTAATAACAGGTGGGATTTCCGGAAACCACCCATACAACCTCTTTGAAAACCGCGATTTTGATCACTTGTGGATGTTCTATGGCCGATTCTGGCTAAAGTATAATATGCACAAACGTGAATATTGGCCAGAATATTGACTACACTATGTTTTAATTCAAATTGTAATAAAACCTGGGATCTCCGGAAATCACCCATACAACCTCTTTGAAAACCGCGATTTTGATAAATTGTGGATGTTCTATGGCCGATTCTGGCTAAAGTATAATATGCACAAACGTGAATATTGGCCAGAATATTAACTATACTATGTTTTAATTCAAATTGTAATAAAAGGTGGGATTTCCGGAAATCACCCATACAACCTCTTTGAAAAACCGCGATTTTGATCAATTGTGGATGTTCTATGGCCGATTCTGGCTAAAGTATAATATGCACAAACGTGAATATTGGCCAGAATATTGACTACACTATGTTTTAATTCAAATTGTAATAAAACCTGGGATCTCAGGAAATCACCCATACAACCTCTTTGAAAAACCGCGATTTTGATAAATTGTGGGTGTTCTATGGCCGATTCTGGCTAAAGTATAATATGCACAAACGTGATTATTGGCCAGAATATTGACTATACTATATTTTAATTCAAATTGTAATAACAGGTGGGATTTCCGGAAATCACCCATACAACCTCTTTGAAAACCGCGATTTTGATAAATTGTGGGTGTTCTATGGCCGATTCTGGCTAAAGTATAATATGCACAAACGTGATTATTGGCCAGAATATTGACTACACTATGTTTTAATTCAAATTGTAATAAAACGTGGGATTTCCGGAAATCACCCATACAAGCTCTTTGAAAACCGCGATTTTGATCAATTGTGGATGTTCTATGGCCGATTCTGGCTAAAGTAAAATATGCACAATCGTGAATATTGGCCAGAATATTGACTACACTATGTTTTAATTCAAATTGTAATAAAACCTGGGATCTCCGGAAATCACCCATACAACCTCTTTGAAAACCGCGATTTTGATAAATTGTGGATGTTCTATGGCCGATTCTGGCTAAAGTATAATATGCACAAACGTGAATATTGGCCAGAATATTAACTATACTATGTTTTAATTCAAATTGTAATAAAAGGTGGGATTTCCAGAAATCACCCATACAACCTCTTTGAAAAACCGCGATTTTGATAAATTGTGGGTGTTCTATGGCCGATTCTGGCTAAAGTATAATATGCACAAACGTGATTATTGGCCAGAATATTGACTATACTATGTTTTAATTCAAATTGTAATAACAGGTGGGATTTCCGGAAATCACCCATACAACCTCTTTGAAAACCGCGATTTTGATAAATTGGTGATAGACGCCATAGACGATTCTGGCCAACATAAACTTTTTTTCAGGTAAATTTAGTAACGCACAATTTTGCACAATCATTGTTAACCGAAAAATATGTTTTATTGGGTAAACGGTATATATGGGATTTCTGGTGTGATAATCACGTGAGTAATCCCACCCTGTTTCCTAAAGTAGGCTATGCACAAATTTTCTAATCACAGGCACAAAATTGCACAATCCTAATTTCCTAATGGTGCGAGTTATATATAGAATACTTGGGTTTTCCAAAATGGGATTTCTGGCGTGATGTACGCAATTTGACAGCAAAATGACCAAAGCGTTTGATGATTCTTAAATTGAAATTGAGAATTTTAATTAAATATAATTCTAAATAATTTAATTAATTAAAAGTATAATAATAATTATTAATTATTATAAAAATATTTTTTTTTGTTGTTGTATTAGGTACGCTTATATTTGCATAAATAAATTTGCAAATTATAAGCTTAATACCAAAAAATAATTTGTTTTAATTTATAAGATTAAAAAAAAAAATTATTATTATTATTATTTTTTTTTCTAATTATGTAATTATAAAATTTGATTATTTTAATTAAATTGGGTGTTTTAAGTTCAAGAAAGATATGCATCGCAGTTCAATAATGGTAACACAGTTCTATTTTGTTTCACTTTAATTTTGTTTCGTTTAATTTTTTCCAGTGTAATTAAATCTGAGAAAGACCTTTTCAGATGAAAATCGCTCTGTTCTCTCCGATAAATTCTCTCCAATATAATAAAAAAACGCACGGATTATAAGGCATTTCATAGCACTAGAGAGATTAGGGATGGTGGCGGTATTACTATTTTTGTGCGTTTAGAACTTGATTTTACTTTATCCAAGACCGAAATTTTACTAGAAAATGAATATATTGTTTTACATTCGAAAGTAATAAACTTACATGTTACAGCCTTTTATAAACCACCCCATAGTTGTCACCAACCTTTCCTAAATTTATTACAAAATTTGGCAAATACATAATTATAGAAATCAAATTATAATAGGTGACTTTAATCAAAATTTATTAGAACATTCAAATAAAGTTCAAAACTCCAGTTCCTCTTAACTTATTAACAACTACTCTGTTATAAACCAAGTAGAAGGAAAATTTGCCACGCGTATTAGCAAAACTGCACGTACTGTAATAGACCATATTTTGTCTGCATTTATTATGGTGAACGAATTAAGTGACCATCGATTTTTTTTGATTAAATTTGTTTTGGCCAAGAAATCAACTAAGGAAATCATTCAAAAGCGTACTATAAACTATAACCAGGTATTTGATTCGATCTCGGTTGCATATCAAAACCCGAACAGTCGGGGTTTTGACTTGTTTTACCGTTTTATTACACTTTGTATTGCTAAATATACAATAAACTCGACGGTAATTAAGAAGAGTTCGGCTTAACTACAGCCATGGTTCAATACCTCACTGTCTATCAAACCTAAAGCTCGAAATAGATTATTTCGACTATCTAAAAAGTATCCTCAAAATGAATTTTTCAAGAAGTCTTTAGAATCAGTTAACAAGGAATTTAAAAAGCTAGTCCACAAGAGTATTACACTAAGAAATTTAATGCAAGCATTCCTGATCCAAAAAAAGGTGGTGTCTAGTTACTGAAGTTTTGACAAATAATTCGCCAAACCATAATACAACCCCTTCTGATATTAATTTAAACTGTGATAATTTTGTCATTACCGATCAGCAGCAAATAGTTAATAAATTTAACGACTACTTTGTAAACATAGGGCAGAATCTGTCGGGGTTAAGCTCTTCTTATCAATTTAGCATGAACCCTTTAGCAATTGAAAGACACTTAACTTTTTTTGATAGAATTACTGAGGAGGAGGTTACGGCCTTAATAATCAGGTTGAAGGATGCGCCTGGTTTTGATCACGTACCCACTTCCCTAGTTAAACGGTTAATTAATATTATCTCACCTATTCTAACTAAATCAATTAATGAGTGGACTGATCAATGTTTATTTCCCACGTATTTAAAAAGGTCTTGTGTAACACCAATATTCAAATCAAGTGATCGAAAGTTGCTTGCCAAACTACCGACCTATTTCAATTCTCTCTGTTTTTAGCAAAATATTTGAAATGATTACACATAAAACACTTTTAGATCATTTTGAATACAATAGATTAATTAATAAACACCAGTACGGATTCACCAAAAATTGCAATACTGTTTCAGCTACTCTTAATTTCGTTGAAAATATTTATCAGTCAATTGAAGAAAATAATTTCACATCTTGCTTATTCCTCGACATTCAAAAAGCATTTGACTGCGTAAATCACTCAATTCTTTTAAGGAAACTTTTTTGTTATGGTGTATCCGGAAAAGCGCTTCAGTTAATTGAAAATCACCTGACGGATAGGGAACAAACAGTTAAATTGAACCAGTATGTGTCAAGAAATTTACGTGTGCTTTGTGGAGTTCCTCAAGGGTCTATTCTTGGCCCGACCTTGTTCTTAGCATACATTAATGATATTTTCGAACTTCATCTAAAAAGATCTCTTCAATTATTTGCAGATGACGCTGCTATCATTTATAATGCATCTTCGTTTACTGAGTTGAAGAATTATATGGAACAGGATTTTAAAACTCTAAATGATTATTTATCCAACAACGGTCTTTTGCTGAACTTTACCAAATCCAATTATTTGAATTTTTATTTAAAGCATAAACCACAAAATTTTTTTGATGAACTTAATTGCAATGGTCGCACAATAACAAGGCTCGATTCTACACGTTATCTAGGACTACATATTAATAGTAATTTATCATGGTCTGGCCATATATTAGAAATAAAGCGCAAAATATTTCCAATCATAGGAGTACTGAAAAGGGTAGGTTATCTTATTCCTTCAAACCTGCGAAGTCAATTATACTTTAGTTACATTCATTCTAATTTTTCGTATCTTATTCAGATTTGGGGTGCAGCTAATCCTGGCCTTATTAATGAGTTGCAAGTTATACAAAATAAAGTTATTAAAGCGATTAAGCGTCTCCCAGGCGAGGCCTAACGCCAACAAGGCTTCTCTACGATGATCATATCCTTCCTGTCGTATCGTTAATAAATTACGAATATCTTATGACCATCTACAAAATAAGACACGGATTACTGAAATGTAACCTTCGAATTCAGACAAATTATTCGGTGACTGAAAAAATTACGCGAAGTTCATTAAATTACCGTCTTCCTACGTATAAGTTCTCAACCACACAAAATAGTATATTTTATAAAGGCTCAGACGTGATCAATAGATTAATTTTTTTTTTCGCTGGCGCTACATCCCATAGAGGGATTTGGCCGCTTCACTTTTGAAGTTTCGTAATCACTTTATCTTTTAGTTTTGTGTAACTAATCTCTTCGGTCAGTTTCGGTATCATATTTATTTTCACACGTACGTAATACAACTAGTGCTCAATTATTATCGATAATTTTTAACGAGTAAAAAATTATAGATTATTAATTGCAGCACGTGTTGTATTTAGTAAGAGAATACAACTTTCCCGTCAGCGATTGAATCAAAATTCATCCATTTGTGTCATGTTGTATGCAAATTATTTGACAAGCTTTTGTTTGCATGGCTTTTCCTTTGATGTGTGTATAAAAAATTCAATCATAATAAAACAAATTGAAATACAATTACAAATTTAGAGATAATTGTTTAGGATTTTCTTGTTGCTATGGTAAAATTCATAAAATTATCGCGTTGCTATGGTGAAAATCGTAAAATTATCGCGTTGCTATGATGAAAATCGTAAAACTACCGCTGTAATAACGTGTTGTTGTACGTATTTTGCATGGCAATCTAAATACTATTGCTGTAATAATCACTTTTTCGTAAAATTTTCCATGGCATATTTTGTGAAAGTAAACGCACTCAAAATTCTATCTTACTTTTTTGTATGTGAAAGGTAACTTGAGTAACTTTGTTACCAACATAATAAAAATTAAAACTTACTCTGAAGTTACTTTGGTCTATTTCCGAAAATGCCTAATAATGAAAATGGCAAGAGACTACTAGATAAAATTTGAAAAATTAAATAATTTACTTGGTAGTATTGAATAATGAAAGTAAAGACTACTAGAAAAACTAGCACTGAATAATGGATATCAATGGGCGCTTTCAGAGCACCTAACAGTTGGCAACATGTTGAGTAAAATCACGACCAACGCTATGAAATTTAAGAACTTTATTAGTAATTCAAATCAAATTAGCAATGATTTCACTAAACATGATGCCAACAGTTTGCGGATCTGAAAGCGCCCATTATAATTGATGAAACAAACTTATAATGAGCATACTATACGTTAGTCGTGGACAATAGTAGATTATGTCATTAGGATTAAAAGTGAAACTTTGTTTGACGAGCAATTATATTTCACGCGAGGCGAAGCGCAGCGTAGCCGAGCAAGTGCAAACATTGCGAGAAAAACAAGGTTACTTTAATCCGAATAACATATACTATTTTTTCTCCAAATAAAGAAAAATACATTGTAACATTATAAATACTACATTGGGCGCATTTATGCAAGCCAACTGTTGGCAACATATAGGGTAAAATCAATACGTTGAGACCTGAACGCACATGATACATTCAAAATTGTATGGCAATGTGATTGTTTAAATGTCATTTTTTTCATCGGTAAATTTTTGATGCCACCATGTTGGGAGACCAGCAGATGTATTCTGAAAAAACGTAATTTGGCGATTTACGTTTTTTTTTTGACAGTTAAAAACGTGAATCGCAAAATTAACGTTATTTCCCATTCTATGACTGTAGAAAAACGTGCACGTTCCCCACTTTAAAAAAACCCACGTGTTTTTGGTAGGGTTTTTGAAACGTTTTTTCGTTTACAAGACAAATAAGTAATTTAGCAAAAAATTATGTATTTTGTAATTAAAACTAATATTTTGTTTGCCGTTTAGTTTCATTTAATAATTAAATTACTAATAACTAATTTGTGAGCAGACAAGAGAGTAAGTGGCGTGAGCAGAAATAAGCAAGCAGCGGGATAGAGGGAGTGGTGCGGTGATTTGAAGTAAATAAACAAATAATGATGTCTTATTACCAAATAATTTATTTGAATTTTTATTTTCTATTTCGTATATAAAATTCACAAGAATTTCGAGCACGGTTTGGCCAATATGGCAATGTTATTATTACTCATTGTTATTTTTTGTTATATTTGCTGAAGCCATCATTGTACAGGGTCCCATTTGAAATGCGATATTTTAAAACGCGATTTGACAAAACGCGATATGGTACAAAATCCGACATGGTACAAAACGCGATGTTTCAAAACGCGATATTTTAAAACGCGATTTTCTAGTTCTGATCGTACATGCTCATTTTCATTATTTTGGTGAAGGAAAATTTTATTAAATGAAGGAAGATTAATAATTATTATTATTTTAATTTTTATTATTGTTTTAAAATTTTAATTTTAAAATATCGCGTTTTGAAATATCGCATTTTGAAATATCGCGTTTTGTACCATATCGCGTTTTGAAATATCACGATTTTTTTATCGGAATATGAATTTGGCAAAAAAGAAACGTTCACGTTAAAGAACATCGAGTTACCCGCCACGTTTTTTTAACTTTTTTTCAGAATGCAGCTGCTGAATGCGCCCATTGTATAAATTAAGAATTAAAATTACAAGGTAGATCATTTTTGGAGAAATTTTGTGACAACAAAAAGGCCTTGACTTTAGTTTTGTTTGGAAATTTTACTATTTGTACCAAGCTACAACGTCAAACTGCTAGGCGGCAATAGAAAAAGTATCTCTTTTGCGAAAATGTTTGAATTTGAAGATGTTTCAAGTTTACCATTGGACGTGGTTGGAACAGCAGAAGAAGTGGGGTTAGATCTACTGCCAATAAGTGGGGTTAGATCTACTGCTAATATGTGCATATAAGCGTTTTTTAAATTGGTGTGACGAAAAAAATATAAAATCTTATTCAGAAAGTGTGTTATTGGTATATTTTGCCAACTTATCTAATAAAATGAAATGTTCTACACTTTGGGCGCAGTATTTAATGGTTAAGACAACACTGAATTTTAAAAATGGCATCGATATTGAAAAATTTTCAAAGTAGCGGGTATTTTTAAAAAGGCAAACTATTGGTTATACGGCGAAAAAATCCAGGGTTCTAGATAAAGAACAAATTGACCAATTTTTAAATCATGCTCCTGACAATATTTACTTGATGATGAAGGTAAGTCTTTAAAACTTAAAGAATGCGAATGATGGTACTTATTTTTGATTTATTTTTTTATGTTGCTGTTTTTAGGTTGTTTTAATACTGGGTTCATCGAATACGTTAAGTCAGCTTTGATGGTAAAAATTCCCAAGAGTAAAACAAATAAATCCCGACATTTCACGGTTTTGGGTGAAAATTATTTGATTTTTGTATTCTCGCACTTTTGTATTGTATTCTTGTAGCTTTAATTTATTGATTGTTTGTAATTTTTCTGTCTCTTCCGTCTTCGACGTTCCTGAAGACCACATCTATTTCAGTATAATAAAAACTTCATTAAGAATTACAAAATGTAACTTAAAATAAATAAAAATGTAAATTTAAATAAATAATCTTCAAAATAAATAGATAAAATACAGTCCACTAAATTAGCAATATAATCACCAAAAGGCTAGTGGCGAATAAGTATCAAACGTCGCCAATATGTATAAATGGTTTTAGGTTTTATGCCATGAAATCTAGAACAGTTAAATTTTCGCGAAAAGTATGTATTGTATATCCCATCATAACTTAGTTGCTGGCAGCGGATAAAGTAAAAAATAATTTGATCGATTTCGGTTAATTAACTATTTAATTTAATATAAATATAAATATAAATACGTATATATTCCCAAACACAAAATATTTACCGGCAAGATACTACATTTTACGTTACAGGTGTATGTATGTATAGAAGGACTTTTGTCAATGAGAGAATGAGTAAACGTAAACTCATAATCTAAACTGTAGACTTAGTGAAGACTGTTGGGAATAAATTTAATTTTATATTTTAATTCTAAAACCCTTCTATTGTCTATTCTTTTATTCTGGTAATGGTTTTCTATTGTTTCCGTACAAACGATATACGTTAAAGAAAATCGATTCAATAAATGTACATATATACAAACTCGTTTGTAATGTTTTTCAAGAGATGTAATCTTTTCGTAGATACAAGGATAAAAAAAACATTTTCGTATATTTATCAGATAAAAACAGTTTTATAAATTTAATATAATTCAATAGTTTCTTAAAACTGTATTACATATATTTTATAAGTACTTATGTTCATGCTAGTTGAGTATTGCTTAAGTTTACGTGTTATTTATGGTTATGTTTATTTACAGAAACTCGTTATATCAATAATTTTGTTTTACCGAAATAATTTTTTGTCTATAGATCATGTTTAAATGTCAAATTTTCTACAACCGCAAGAGCTACCATCTTTTGGAAAACTGCGAAAACACAAACAACTTTCACATAATGCCACTAGGTGTCACTAAATATTTGCTGTCAAAAATTGTATGACATGTTTATGTGTGAATTTTGTAAACATAAACAAAATTATTTTCGTGTAATAAAAGTGATTATTATTAATACGTGATAATTAAATTGATTTTGACTATCTCCATTTGGGAAACGTCAGAAATATTTTTTGATTGTGTAGTGACATCTAGTGGCAAACGCTCTGTACTTCTTTCTTGACCGTGCTGCCTCTTTCGGAAAACTCTCTGTACTTTTTCAACAATCGTGCTGCCTCTTTCGGAAAACATGATCTATTGTCAAATACACTATTGTGAAAAGTTTTAACAACATACCTAAACCAAATTTGCAAAGAGATAATTCCAATTGTAATTTGGAATTTAAACGAAACTAATAACCGTTGTTATTATTATTGTTGGATCAGATTGTGGTTGTTTTCGGAACGTTTTCTGAAAAATTTTACAACCATTTACTTTATGAATGGGATACAAGAAAATAACAAACAATCGAATCGTTAACATCATCGTGATGAATGAGTCCGAATACAAATAAAAAGAGTTTGTAGAACGCAATAATTTTAATTCTGCGCTTTAAATATGAAACTCACCGTTATGGCGAATAGAAAAAAAAATTAATAAAAATGTTAAAATAAAACGCTTGAAGTTTAATAATATTTTGGTATTTATCAGAAACATTATTTATTATATTTAATAATATAAATCAAATAGAATACTATCAATCAAAAGCCCCGTAGCAATTCAACATGTTATTTACTAATTTAAATAAATGGGCATTTATTTAATATATAAAATCAATATTCAATTTTTAATTTATTACAACATAATGTTCAAAATGAAATATTTAATTATATTGTGTGCTTTGCATAAACAATATCGTTACAAAATATTACTTTTCCCAGGAAATTTAATTAACGAATATTCCTATGTGTAGCATACCACTGAAGCGCAAAAAATTCAAATATCCTTTTGATGAGCGATATTGGTCACAGACACCATAGTATAAACACATATAGTACTACCATCATACGAAAAAAATGTTTCACCGGTGAAGTTCCAGATGTCGCGTCGATCGCTAGTAAACATTTAGGATAAAACGCTAGTAGTCGCCTAAATATATGCAAGAGCAACTAATTAATACAATAGAAACAAAACCACACAATACTTAATAGACATTTGTATTGGATTTGTACACGTGTACATGTTTTATCCTACTCTAACACATTTCATATTATTGAAATACTGCGTACCAACAAAAATGTTTATAGACATTTTTGTTGATTTTGTGTATACAAAATACACCAATACTACTAATTTAGATTAGCGAGGTAGTCATCATTCATTATTTCGAAAAAAAAATCAACAAAACCGCAATACGCATAGCAAAATAAATATTCATTCATAATGAAGGATGGATGAAACAATAATATATTGCCAATGTCATTAGGTCATTACATTATTGTAAAAACCGGTTTTGAAGATTATTTTTGACTGCATTATGTGTTAATTGGATGAGAAAAATTTAAGATATAGTTTAAGTGCCATATAAAATCAATGCTTTTTTTTTATTCAGCGGTTCAGTCGGTTTCTTAGCCTAATTGGCGATTGGCATGTCTCTGATGTTTGATTGTCCCTTAGGTCCAAATGTAGAAAGTTTAAATATCCATAGCAGTTTAATAGCATTTTCGAATAAAATTCAGGCCGATTAGGAATGAACTTGGTTATTTACTAACCGATTATGATGAAACTAGAAGAAAAAGCCCGTAATACGGGCATAAATATTACTTCTTTAATTTCCACTAATGTAAATTTGGACATTTTGGCTTAAATATTTATGAACTAAAATTCACTCGAATTGAATAATATTATTCAGTAAATTGCATCGTCAATATGTTTAGAATTAATGATTGAAAAATCGTAGAAGAAAATCTCTCTACATTTTCAGGTAGGATGAGAAAAGAAAACCACCATTTTTCACTACTTATACAATCAAACAATAAAATTTTTTCTGTATACAGAAAAAATTAAACAGAATCTGCTTTGATTTTTGTGCAAACACTGCACTTTAAGATGACAATCGCCGTATATAATGTAGTAATTGGGCATGCACGATGGAATATGGGCAATTAGGAAGGAACATGAAAATTTCTTAACAGATTATGATGAAATTCGGCATGTACGACGAAAATGAGATTCTAAGATGAGTTTTAGATGAAGTTCTGGAATATGGCCAATTTGGAAGGAACTTGACCGTTTCCTAACCTATTATGATGAAATTCAGCATGCACAATGGAAACGGGATTCTTAAATGTTTTTTACATACAGTTTTGGGCAATGGCCATTTAGGAATGAACATTGTGATTTTAGTTTCTGGTGTATTTCCAAGTAAAATGCAAACTGGTATTCTTATTCCTTTATTCAAAAAAAGTTCTCGTTTTAGTGTTTCAAATTATCGACCAATTTCCTAACTTTCTAGTTTTCAAAAATATTTTCAAAAATATAATCACGAATTATAGCATTTCTTTAAAAAATATTCTTTTTAGCAACAGACAGTAACAGTACGGATATCAGTATAATATTGGAACAGAGGATGCTCTTATAGATTTTTTGCACACTATTTAAGATGGTTTGAATAGTGGTAAGAAGGTTACTGGGTTGTTTTTGGATATTACAAAGACTTTTGATACCGTATCATACAAAGCATTACTGTTAAAGTTGAAGCACGCTGGGTTTGGAGGTACTCCCTATGCCCTGCTTGAGTCATGTTTATCTGACCGCACTCGGTGTGTTCAGGTTCACGACGTATTTAGTGACTATTTAACAATTGATAGCGGAGTACCGCAAGTATTCAAAAATCAGCTGTAAGAAGTATTAATTTTAAAAATTCGCGTCACCATAGTTTCGAATTATTCAGAAAATCTCATATTTTGAATCTGCGAAATCTGTATACATATATTTATAAAATTTAAAATTGTTTACAAAAGAGGCGGTTACACAAAAAAGAAAATAATTAAAAATGTAGCTCTACCTAACAGTGGGCCGTGTCACGTGCCTTTTACAAGGATTGAGGCTTGTAGACGATTTTTTCGCTTATTGGTCCTTATTTATATTTAGTTCACTTTTTTAAGCTTTATCTTTGGTTTTTTTGCTTAATATTTCATATTTTATTAATTATTTAATAAAAACCCGACGTTTCGACGGTACATTCTGTCATTCTCAGCGGCACAATTTTTACTACCTACTAGAGTTTACAAATTACTCATTTTAACCAAAAAAATTTAAGTTATACAATTTGAGTGAAAAAAAATAAAAAAATTTAGAAAATCTACAAAATGTTGTCGTAATAATTTAACAAATATTTTGAAACTTTCTGGATATTTAATAAATTTTGAGATAAATTTTGTTGTTTTTTGATGTAAATGCTTTCCAAAATTAACCTTTTATTAAGATTTTGCTCCTTATCAAGTATCTTAACGTCATCTATCGATAACAAGTGGTTACTTCCACGGAGATGTTTCGGTAAAGCACTGTGTGACGGTTTAAACTCATACGTGTATAGTTTGACCGATATACTCTTTTCCACACGAACATTTTAATTTATATATTAAATTTGATTGTAACTCTATGGGAATTTTGTCTTTTAATTTAGTGAATAAAGCCATGTCCAAACCGTGAAATGCTCTACCAATAAGTTGTATATCATAATTTTGTAAAAGAAATTTTATTTTTTCGAAAAGAAATTTAACATACGGGATCGAAATGTAAAGTTTGTGATTATTTTCAACGATTAAATTTGAATTTACGCGCGTATTTTCCAAAATATTTCCCGAATTACTATGTTTGTCGATAGCTTTCTAATTCCTCTAGTAACTACACCTCTCGGATAGCCAACAGAAACACTGTGTTATTTTTGTAAGATGATGGAAGCCACGAGTTATAATTTAGATAACGACCCGACCAGGTTTATATAAATCTATAGTTAAACTTTCATCCTCATTAGGTATTACCATAGTATCTAGTAAGGCTAAACGACCTTGATTTTCAATTTCACATGTAAATTTTATTCGCGGGTTAAAACTATTAAATGAATCCGAAAAATTATCAATTTTCGAATTTGGAATAGCCGCAATCATCCACGTACCGGTAAAAGAAGATAGGTTTGACGGAAGGTGTTTTTAGCTGTTCGGTTTCAACGTGTTCCATTACTAGGTTAGCCACTGTTGGACTAACTGGCGAACCCATCGGTGAACCAAACACTTGCCTAAAACATCTTCCCCCGAAACTAAATTCAGTATGATCTAACACAAATTTCAACCCTAGTAGTAAAAATTGTGCCACTGACAATGACGGAATGTACCGTCGAAACGTCGGGTTTTAATTAAATACTTTATTTATATAATAAAATTTATAAGACCGTAAATGAAAATTTGAATTTGAACTACCCAAATTTTTTAAACTGTGAAAGTGTTTTTGATTGAATCGCCAACCATAGAAGAATTGTATTTTTGAAGTTTTATAGAAAAATTATATTTGAATGTCTTTTTCATTTGGTGTGGAATTTGGTCACTTTCATTATTCTTTTTTAATTAATTTTATTGTTGCCACTATATTTCTAGTTCCTTATAAAATGTTTCTACTAATGTTTCTATTTCTGTTATAATTATATTTTTATTTTTTATTTATATTTTTATAATTTGATATGATTGTGCACCTCACATTTGTATTTAGTTTTTTTGTCGGAGTTTCCAAAATAAATATGTTGTAATATTTCAGAGAGTTCCTATTATTTTTATCAATTTTCTTTTCTTTTTTAACATTTTTAATGTATGATTATTTCAATGAATTATGATGGATAAAAATAAATAAATTTAATAATAATAATAATTTCTTTAGCGATTATGATAAAATTCAGGATGCATGATGGAAATGGGATTCTAAAACGAGTTCTAGATGAAATTCTGGTATATGGCCTATTAAGAAGGAACTTGACAGTTTCTTAACCGATTATGATGAAATTCAGCATACACGACGGAAATGGTATTCGAAAAGGATTTTTACTCAAAGTTCTGGAAACTGGCTAATTATGAAGGAAATTGGCGATCCTTTTCCGATTATGATGAAATTCACGATGCATGATGGAACTGGGATTCTTAAACCAGTTTCACATGAAGTTCTAGAATATGGCCTAGAATATTAGGAAGGACTTGGCCATTTCTTAACGGATTATGAAGAAATGGGGTTCTAAAATGATATTTAAAATAGATTTTTGAAATAAGGACAATTATGAAGGAACTTAGTTGTTTCTTTACCAATTTTGTCGTACTTGTCCAATTTCATCATAATCGGTTTAGAAATAACCGAGTTTCTTCATAATTGGCCATATTCCAGAACTTCACCTAACAGTAAAGAAACGGCTAAGTTCCTTCCTGATTGGTTGTATTCCAGATTTTCATATAAAACTCACCTTAGAATCCAATTTCCATCATCCATCCTTAATTTCATCATAATCGTTTAAGAAATCACCAAGTTCCTTCCTAATGGGCCATTTTCCAGGACTTCAACTAAAACTCATCTTAGAACCCCATTTCCGTCGTGCATCCCGTATGAGAAACCCTAGTTCAGACGTGTGTTCTTTGCATGATTTTTCCTCTCGTATATACATATGTTACATATGTAGGTCAGAAACGAGGAAAAACACGATATTATGAAGAATGCTCATCTTTCAAACTGAATTGAACTTGATGTAAAAATATTTGTGATTCATATTGTTGATGCATATTGCAACTATTTGTGAAATCCCGAAAAATTTTAAAATATATTTGACTAAATAGAAATTTAGTCATTTATATTTTGTAGATTTAATTCGAATTTAAAAATTTAATATTATCGCATTTAATTCGTTTTGAAAATGAATTAAGTTCTCAAGGAATAAATTTGTATTAATCTGCGAAGTTAACTACAAATACTGTTTATTTGATTCGCTGGTTTTACAAATTATAATTTACAAATTACACCTTTTTACAAATTATACCTTCACGGTAATTTTACAAATTATACCTTCACGAAGGGCAGTGGATTTAATACTTAATTAAAAATGAATAAATTTGTGTTTGTGTCGCGGAATTAATTCATAATTGAAATGATGTACCTAACCGCGCGGTGGAATTGTCGCAAAATTAATTAATTTTTTTCGACGGAATTAATTCACGAGAAATAAATTCAGAGAACCGAGAAAATTCCAGTTGTAATACAAAAAATACAATGTCAAATACAGGATTTTGTCCCACTTGGATTGTATCCTATTTGGTTTCCGCTTTTTGATTTTTAAAATGATTTGAATGTTGTACCTTTTTTTTTTGTTAACTAATGTACAAGTCTATTATATTACATGTTTTATATTTGAAACCTCCTGTAATAAATTTCAAACTTTAATTAGATTTTAATTCGGAAGTATGTATGTTTTGCTTTCCATTTTAATAACAATTAATCCAAAAAATTTAAATAAGATATGTATTTGTATTTATATAACTATGTGTGTACATTATAATGCGAAATACAAGAATAATATAACAATGCATTTGATCAACGCAACGAAAAAAAATTTCCTTGTAGAAAAATATTGTCGGGTTTAGATACCATACGTCCACACGCCCAAATCTCACATTTCAATGTTTTCAAGTTTCATGCTTATAATAAACGAATTAAAAAAAATTAAAGTATAATTTTTGAATCATATTTGTTTTTCTTTTAAATCTGGGCGTGAGCAGATTTGGGTTTTGCATTTTTTTTATTAATATTTTGTGCTATTTCATGAACGTTACCTAAAAATTCGTTATTACGTTATTTTTAAAATTATTAATTTGAAAATACAAAAGATTAATATGTATACCATTTGGAAGTAGACCTCTCTCACCAATGTGAATAATCGTCGGTAAATTAAATTTATGTTTTTGAATTTCACAATTTATCTAAAATAAGTAAAGCAACGTTCATGAAAAGTAAAGTAACGTTCATGACGATAAAAGTCCAAAATAATTAAAAAAAATTAAAAAATACATTTTCATAAATTTCTGTATTATGGTATTATGATCAATAAGTAAACTTATACCCTTTAAAAATTATCTGTGTAATATTTAGAAAAAAAATCGAATTCATTAAAAAAATCCTTGGGGACAAAAACATGTGAGATTTAAATGCAAATGCCCCATGTACATATTGTATTTCGATGAACCAATTTTTTTGTTGCTTCCAAAAGTAGCTTCTAACATGTTAACAGCCATCATTTAAAAGCAATTTTAATTTAACGTGCAAAATCAATAAATGGCATTCATTCTGTTAACAAAACGAAACAGAGAAACCGAATTTGAATAAAAATGTTTAACCAAAAATAATATTAAAACCGGTTTTCTTTACAACAAAATAATGGCTGTGAAAATATTTTTAATTTTCATTCTTTCATTATGAATGGATTTGTTTTGTTCATTGATAAAAATATTACGATTTTATTCTTTTTTTTTTTTTTTAGAATAATCCGCGAACAAAGGAAAGAAATATGGTTTTTGCGTTAGTTGAACGAAAAAGAAAATTTCGACGCAACTACTTTGATTGTAGTTTAATAGATAGAAATAATACATGACATTTAGGCGATTTTGCCTATAAGTTAGGCGAATTTGAAAATAAAAATTTGTTGAAAAATTAAAAACGATATCGGTATCGCCATCTAACACTTCACCGGTGAAGCTACGGTGGTAGTACTATATGTGTTTATACTATGCAGACACACAGTGTCAACAAATAGAAAACTATTATTAAAACAGACTATGTGAGTACATTTGCCATAGACATTGGGATTCAATTTTGAGAAAAATCCGATTGCAAGCATTTAATTTCCTGCTTTCTCTGTGTATTACAAAGATATCTGCACGAAGATCCCCATTCGCTAAATAAATACCTAATACAAACAAAAGGAAGAAAATCTAATTTTTATGCGGATTCGTATTATTAAATAATGTACGAGTACGAATAATATTCCAAGAACGAATTTTCAATTCAATTGATTAATAAATACGAAATTTTCTTATCTAAATATTAAATATTATTTGGATTTGCTGGTTTGTTTACGCTATAGAGCACAGCTTCAAGATTTTGAATAGAAACATTTTATTTTATTTAATTTTCAGAATTTAGAATGTGTATCCTGCAAAAAAAAAAACTGATTAAATTTTAATTATGTTTACACAGAGAAAGGAATATGATATTTTCAATGTCGATGCAAGGAGAAATAAGACTGCGAAATATTGTGTGATACCATTTAATCAATGTTATAAAAACAGAAGGATTTATTGAAATAAAATAAAAATTTTACTTCGACAATACGAGTGCTGTACTGCAAGTTGGAAAATTGTTTATTAATTTAATTTTTTTTTCTTAGATATTAATTATACCGTGTTAGTTGTTAATTGTTGTGTGTTATTATGGTGTGTGTCTAGTTAGACTAAATACAGACTACTGTAAACTAAATTAGTATCCACTATTCAAGAAAAAATTAGGTTAGTCAGACTAGGCATACACCCTTTAAATATTATTCGAGATCAGCTCATCACAAGTAAATAAAACAATTAATTGACCAAGGACTTTATTAATCACCTGCAATTAAAATAATATTTCTCGTGTCACGGTGTTTGTGGTCGCACTCCTCCGAAACGGCTCTACCAAATTTTATGAAATTTTTTATGTATATTTGGTAGGTATGAGAATAGGTCGTAAAGTATATTTTATACCGCTAGGTGATTAGGGTGTCCCTATCCAGAATTTATTTTTCTATTTTTATTTTTTTGTCAAAAATTTATTTTCGTATTTATTTTGATTTGGCATCAAAAATACCTATAACCCCAAATTTTCACCCTCCCACCCCCACCCCTCCATTTTTTAATCGCGATTTTAGTATTTTTGTATGAACAATATCCAAATAATTTAACCGTCGTCGTTCGTATTTCAAACATAACGAAATTATTTATGTTCTTGAATGACAGATGGCGCTGCGTCCGCCTCGTCGAACACATATGCGCAAGGCATTCACGAGAAGCGTCGCGTCATTTTGAAATTTTATTCTGCATTTGTTATGTATCATAACGCAATGCGTGCAAAATTTTGTACGATTTATTTTAATTAATAAAATAAATTAATTTAATTAATTAATTTAAGAAATATATACATGTTTTATGATTGTAAAAAGGTTGATAAAATACTAAAAGAACAAATACATTATCGGTATACTGTTCTTCATCAGTAAGTAAAACAATTTTGCCTATTTGTGTGTGTGTATTACAGTGAACAATGCCAGCAAGACGCAAAGGGGCCGTCTTTCGGCCGTCGAACGAATAAAGCAATAAACATGCGATATAGTAGAGGAGAAAGAACAGACGAACAAATCCAACAAGATAACGAAAATGTGCGTGTGAGCATGTCGCAATTGCGTGCATGTCAATCACAAGAATCACGAGCTGAACGAAATCAACAACGACAACTGGAACGGAGACAAGCGCGCCGATTCGTAGTTAACACACGCAGAGCAAATGACCGACAACGCCAACAAGTACATTGAACATTTACATCCGCTTCGTTCATTCGTCTCGCATTCGAGTACGAGCCAGATATGGAAAATTCTGCTCATCCGAAAGTGTTGATTAGTGCTATGGACAAAGAATGTCCCCATTGTCATGCACTCAAATTCAAACATGAGTCAGCCGGGATGAGTTGCGCATCAGGAAAAGTAATTATCGTAATCTGGTTGTATAAACTCGATAAACATGAAATACAAAAATGAGAAAGAAAGTATAAGTGAAATAGAAATATTTTATTTTGATGTCACTTTTAAAATGAAGATGAAATCGCGATCTGAGATTATCGCGATAATTTTCTGTGTCTTTCAATGGTATTAGACTCAATAGGTGATGAAGGAAATTAACTTGGTATAAGAAAACTTCAGCATTTTAGACTTTTTACAGATAACTGCTAGAATAAAAATTCAATGCCAATGTGTATCTATCATTTTATGCATTTTGATTTTATACTCCAATCAGAAGCAGGTGGTCCGTGAATGCAACGCATTCACTTCATGCATAAAGAACTCCAAATTTTTCAATATAAAATAAACGCGCAAAGCAAAAATAATTGTTCAATTTCAACACCAACTTTTTGTGCGAACCATAACTCTTCTTTTTATCTCTTTCTTTACGTGTTCTAACACAACTACCAATTTTTAGAAAACTTAAGTTTTCGTTTTATTTTAATTCATCAACTACCTCGTCAGAAGCAGAAGTGGTATGTAGTCGCTGTTTAAATGTAGAAAATGGGATTTTAATTGAGCATGCGCAAGACGCAGTTTGACATATACAAATTATAAGCTTTTTTTGAGTCTATTGATTTAAACGACCTCAAATGGTCACAAACAATTTGTTTGGAAAATTTTTGTTCCAATAACAACTTTGCTTCTCTGAATTATTTCTTTTGGGAACTTTGAAAAATTTTCAGTAACACAAAATCTCTCGAATAATTTGGAAAATCTGCAACAATTTCGAAAAAACGTTTAATCTCAAAAATCTTCATTAATAAATAATATCGATAACAAGCAACCGTGTAATATTTGAAATATTTTCCCAAAAATGTCATCTATGTAACTTAACATCCTCCAAGAAAATTTCGGAAAAATCACTAATCCTGATTTTTGCATAGTAACATGGCGCAGTACAAACTCTTGTAAATTTCGAGGAATATTAAGAAACCCAAAAAATTTCGAAATGATTGAATAATCTCGAAATGGTTGAATCGACTTACATTTCTAGAAAACTCTAGCTCAGATATTCACAAAAAATTTCGAATATGGTTATAATTTTGTGGTCAAACGCCACTCAACACTACTAAATACTAATAATTTCGAAATTTGGATAAATCCAAAAATCTGACTTTTAGAATCTCATCTCTGTAAGATCACAAAATTGAATACTCTACACTGAATCGAACTCTAACCAAAACTCGAAAAATCTTTAAAATCTTAAATAATATCTATACATTACACTCCGGGCTAAACAAACTTCAAATAAGCTAAACCCTTCGCATAATCCCTATAAAATATCAAAAATCTCGACATAAATCGAACAAACTCGATTAAGCTAGAAGAATCGCAATATTCTCAAAAAATTTAAATTTCGCTTAATATCTCATATACTATACATAAATATATAACTCCCAAAACAAATCTCGAATAAGGTTATAAACCTCGAAGAATTACATAAAATATCGAAAATATCGATGTACCTGTAAGTCAGAAACAATTCGAATAATCTCTATTTTTTTTTATTTTTTATTTTTTTTTTATTTTTTTTTTTTTTTATTGTAGGAGTTAAAACTTTCAAAAAGCCAGCGCCAAGTGATGATGGACCTCACTTGACAGTGTGAGGTTTATACTCACCAAAAAGTCTCCTACATGCCACGGAGAGCCCAGACCGGAACCGCTTTTGCATTACTTCGGTCTGGTCCGCGCTGCTACCCATTTTGGGGCCCTCATTTATGTTCTACACCTTACTTTGTTAGGGGTCCGCCAGACAACCATCGCTCCGCTTCTGCCGCAGCACTGACCCAACGTAGTCTGCGAAAGCTCGCCACGCTGCATCAGACCGCAGAATCGCTTCAACAATGGAGTCTGGTGTGACCCCGTTGAATACTAAAGCGAGCCGTCTTCTCTCTTCAATGAACCTACCGCACCGAAAGAATGTATGACAAACGTCATCGCACTCTTCTGGGCAATATCGGCATTGAGGTGACATCAGCTTTCCCATCTTATGCAGATAGGCCCCAAAATAGCCATGTCCAGTAAAAAACTGGCATGTGAAAAAATCAAGCTCTCCGTGGCCACGATTAATCCAGGGACCAAGGTCCCGAATCAATCGGGCCGTCCATCGACCACTATTCGCCCCATCCCATCGATCCTGCCATACCGCAAGCGTAATGCTGCGGGCTCTCACCGCAGAATCCTTTCTTCCAAATTCAGCGCTCAACCGATATATCTCCCGACGCTCCAGCGCCAGCAGATCTATCGGGATGACTCCGGCGACAACCAAGGCTGCAGCTTCGGATACTGTGCGATAAGCGCATGCGATTCTTAGTGCCCCGCGCCTTTGAATCGATATCATCCTCGTACGGTATTTTTTGACCTCCATCGCACCGGCCCAAATCTCGGCTCCATACAACAGGATTGACTGCACCGTTGACATTATAAGTCTTCGTTTACTAGGGCGGGGCCCTCCTATGTTCGCCATCAATCTACTAAGCGATACAGTCACTTTTGACGCACGGTCACAGGTTCTTCGTATATGCTCCCAGTAAGTTAGACGATTGTCTAAAGTGATCCCCAGATATTTCGTCATTCCTTTTGACATTACCTCCTCTGCTCCAACCTTCATAGGGATAATGGTTGGAATTCTCCGCCTAGTGAGCATGACGATCTCCGTTTTTGAGGTGGCCAACTGTAGCCCGTGCTTATCCATCCAATCGTTTATCCTCCTCATCACTTGATTTAATCTGCACTGAGCCAAAACTGCGCTTCTAGACGTTATCACAATAGCCACATCGTCTGCATACCCAACCAGGAATACTTCGTCAGGCATCTCTAGTCGCAACAGGCTGTCGTACATAGCGTTCCATAGGTCGGGACCAAGAATCGAGCCTTGGGCCACTCCAGCAGTAATTTCCTTCACTTTTTTGCCGTCAGACGTCTCATATACCAGCCTTCGATTCCTCAAATAGTCCCGAATCATTAGCAGAAGATAATTCGGGATAGCAAAAGATCGTTGTAGCGCCTCGATCATATCTTCCCATCTCGCCGAGTTGAAAGCATTTCGCACATCCAATGTCGCTAGAAGCACCAAAGGCCTCGCTGCGCGGCAAGCACTTTCGGTTCTTTTAACTGCGTTAATTACTTCCTCTATTGCGTTTACAGTTGATCGTCCCTTCCGAAAACCATATTGCTTCGGAGACAAGGCACCGGGACGAATAATCTCTATTAAGACAATTATATTGTAGGTAAATTAAACTTGTATTAAGAAAAAATGTTAATCCGAAAATTGGACGTCTGGTGGTGTGTTTATTATTATGTACATAAGTATTAAGCGAGTTTACAGAATTTTTTCAAAATTGCGACCATAACCATAACCGTTTGTGAGATCCCTGTTTGTGGTTCGAATTCTTTCGAATTAACAAACAAATCGAAAAACTTCTTTCCGTCACTACATTTCATCCAAATTTTACAGAAACGAAATGAAAATTTGGTAGATTTAATTGTTCAACAACAAATCTATTGAATTTTCGAGGAATTGCTTATTTTTAAAATGCAATAATTATCTTCAAAAAATGGGGAAGAATAGCTGTGTACTGCAATCGTCATTGCAAAGTCACATTAGAGTAGGTTTAGTAGTTTCGAATTTGTACAGAGAGTATGGATTATAGGATTTCACATATTGTAGTAGATTTCGTCAAATGGAAAGGTCTTTAGGATTTATTTCTCAAGCTTGGAAGCCTAATAAATAAAATGTTTTCGGTTTTTCAAAAATGTAGGCTTGCTCAAGAATAAAATCGAGCCAAACTTTTATTTCGTCGATTTTTTCGGTGACACATATTTTCTTCAAAAAACGAAACCTAATTAATGATCCCTGGCCTTACTTTACAAAATATAGATGAGAGTATAGCAGTAATTGTAATACTACTTGAAGCCAATTAGCGAACGATAAATAAAGATTGCCAAAATATTTCTTGTAAATTTAGAATAGGAATTCAATGATAATCTCATTATTTAGTAAATTGATTGTTTTTCTCAAACATGGTCAGATCTCTGATCAAATTAACACCCTTATTTGTATAAATAAAACTAAATGATGTGTTGTGCTCAAAATTGAAAAGCGACTAATTATTAGTAAGGTCGATATATAAAATTAGATGTGTATTTAAAAAAATTTACTGACCCATGTAGTGGCAAGCAATTCTAAATTTACTGTATTCATTAACCCTACTAGCAATACTAAATGTAGAGTGTTATTCAATTTAGATACATTGAACATCTTAGATAAAATAACTGTAAATTATCCTCATAAGCCATCGATCTCGTAATGTTTTTTTGGTTAGTGTATTGGATTAGCAATATATGTGCAAATTTTCAGAAAATTGTCATGCGGGGTTCACTACCCTTACTAAGCAATACTAAATGTAGAGTGTTATTCAATTTAGAGACATTGATAGATACAAATAACTGTAAATTATCCTCATAAGCCATCGATCTCGTGATATTTGGTAAAAATACATTATCCACTTTAATAAAAATGTGAAACGAAATAAAATAACACCTTACCCCTAAATGTCATTAATTGAGTAGCAATGTTTTCTTGTTTAGTATATTTTAGTAAAATTTTCATAGATCTATATGCTCCAATGAAGAATTTACTAAAATAGAACTGAAACAAATTTAGTAAAATATAATAAGAAATTCATTACCATGTAATCAGTAAAAAATATAACTGGAATATATTTACCGAATTCTGTAATGCCAGAAATTACCAACTAGATGAAAATATTAGTGCTCCTCCGCTCGCTAATAATATTATAATAAAAAAAAAAACAACAAAATAAAATTGCAAAATATTTTCTCTTCGAATACCTCGAGGGGCATTGATAAATACCTCATAATTTTATTATATTTTCCTCAACCACGTGGCTTTTAGGTAACAGCCCTCAGCCTACAGCATCGGGCTGTTACCAAGCAACGTGCTTTCGGAAAATTATCAATGCCCTTAGGATATTACTGCTGAAAAAATCCATTGAAAATCATATTATCACGTCGATTATAGAATCCGCGGGAGCAGATCAATCGCGGATCGAAAACTACATATAAAAAAATTGTAAACAATAATTTTCATTTCTATTCGAATAGGAATAACATTTACCAAAGTAATACGCTAAACAGTGGTAGACTACTATACAAAGCCAACACAATTATCACTTCATCATTCTAAGAAATTTGTTACGTTCGACACGATTCGGTAATCGACTAGGAATCCGAAACTTGTGAGGGTCTCTGTTTTTATACAGGATACAGCTTGGTGATGTTTTTCTCAAAAGTATGCCATCACTAATTCAAATTTCCCTTTTTTGTACTTCAATTTTTACAATATAAGGATTTCGTTTGGCTACATTTATTGATGTAATCCACAAAGATGCATAGAGCATTGATTGCTCTTATTTTTATCTTTAATGCTTATACACTTAGATTTTTCTCATTCCGATTGCAAAGTTATCTTCTATCATTTCAGTTATTTCATTTACAATAGGCGACTGTAGATTTCAATAGCATCTTGGATCCATCGTGATCCACAATCTATCCTAACGCTACCAAAGGTAAAGCATTTCCTTCATTTAAGATAAGTACGCCACTTATCATCCCATATACTTATATAATATGAACATAAGAGGAGTACAAGTACCTCACATGAAATTTGCCATATTATGATAACGATAATTTTTTTTTTTTTTTTTTCAAAATTAGCATGTTTATTGCAAACTATAACAGCAATAATAACATGAACAACAACTAATTATCAATCAAAAATGACTTAATCAACTTCACAACTGTTGAAGAGTTTGGAATTGTAAAATTTTCCAGAATGAAATGTTATGTATATTTCTATTAGTTTTCTTTTTTACCCTCAGCATAATAATCTTGCATACACGCCACATACATACATAATACACATTTGCATATTTGCATGAATGATTTACATCAATCATTTTGAAAACAAACCAACAACAACAACAAGTGTAACATTAAAAAAAACACAAATTCTATGTTTAAAATAAATTTAAATTTTAAAACAGAAATCAAAGTCAAAATGTACATTATGCTATATTATATACATAATATGTATTTATAACATATATTATGTATGTATGATGTATTGGGGAGTTATTTAGGTACGGTAAAATGATTTATTGTGCGGTTAATAAATTTGTAACACTAATCCTTTGATTTATCCACTACGATTATAATAATTTCCCTTTATGGTTGTTTAGTTATGGCGGTTGGTTTTGTGTACACGGTTTAAGTAGCATAAAACACTTCACATACGAACATGTATAATAAGGATGAGGAGGAGTTCGTTGATTTCTATCTGTTGATTGAAATTAAAAATTAAATTAAGGTTTTAGTATAATGGCATAAAGTGAACAATTTATAACTTATGTGGGAGATAACGTAAATTAATTTATTTATTAAATCACTTGTCTTACTTATTTAATAAGAGTTGTTAAGAACCGATTTGTTTTTCGGTAATTGAATTCCACAATAATATTGCTGACAAGAGCTTGGAAGCATTGTTTTATATGTTGAATTTTCAGACCTACTCAGATGAAGTGTTTTGTGCGCTCTTTGGGATCCCCGATGCCCTTTCGATAACTGTCACCGTTGCCACCGGGTCCGTCCTTGGCTTCGATAAGCCTTGTATGGAAGAGCCCAGGTTCCTACGTGAATTTTTAGTGTTGAAAAAACGTGCTAGTCACTATTGGACCATCATCATTTTTTAAATTTTTCGGTCCTTGCGTCGTCAGAAGTTAAAGTCTCAGATTTCTTGCTTCGTATTTTCAAATAAGCTGTAAGTTTCGAATAACTCGCTATATATTTATATTGTAATACAATATTTATTAAAATCAAAAATTGGCCTTATCCAAAGTACCATGAAACATTAAAATTTGTACGGCGTAGTTTTATCTTGTTAGAGTAATTTGTCTAAAATTAATAAATCTAAATATCTGTATTAATAGGTATATATGTACGTGTACAATTTTCGGTTAACCTAAATGTTTCAAACAATCATGAACATTAAAAACAAACATTTTAAGGTAAGGATACATTTCCTGATTTGAAATCAAGATACGTATAAACAACCCTACCTATAAGACCTTTTCTGTTTTGTTATTATAATGATTTGTAATACTTAGGATAGCATATATCTATATTCGAGTATTTATTTTTATAGTAATCTAGTTTATTTTGTTTTATTGCTGACTATATCAAAATCGGAGGAAGGAAATCCTTTGTTCAAAAAAATGTGTTACGGAGGAGTATTGAGTAACCCTTTGTTAAGACGAATGTGAAGTTTTAAACAAAAAGATAAAATTAACAAAACGTATATATATATATGAAATTTGTTAAATTAACAAAAAATGTGCATGTATTGGTGAAACAGTCGGTAAAAGCAATGCAAGAAAAATTAAAAAATTAGATACCATTTAAAAATCAAAAAACATTAAAAACAAGTTATTTATGGTTCCAGTGAACAAACAGAGATAGATAATATTATCCTCGAGGAATAAATTAAGGTTATCGCATTAAGAGACATTATAGAATATTAGTTGTTCCCAGTATAGGAGATTGGCCAGCTCACAGAGTTCTCTCCGGGTTGCCGCTTCTAGAGCAAATTGGCTACTATATGAACTAATATAAAAATATTTGGATTAAAAAACTACGGGGTTCAGTCAATTGTTGTTGGGTCCGAATATTCAACATTTCTGTAAAAAACAGATTTTAGTTGTTTACTTTATTGAAGATTGGCCAGCTCACAGAGTTTTCTCCGGGTTCTCGCTTTCTGAGCAGATGAGCTAATAACTGTTCTTTGAAATAAAAATATTTGGATTAAAAAACTACGGAGTTCAGTCATCTGTTATTGGGTCCGAATATTCAACATTTCTGTAAAAAAACGGATTTTAGTTGTTTACTTAATTGAAGATTGGCCAGCTCACAGAGTTTTCTCCGGGTTCTCGCTTTCTGAGCAGATGAGCTAATACTGTTCTTTGAAATAAAAATATTTGGATTAAAAAACTACGGGGTTCAGTCATCTGTTATTGGGTCCGAATATTCAACATTTCTGTAAAAAACGGATTTTAGTTGTTTACTTTATTGAAGATTGGCCAGCTCACAGAGTTTTCTCCGGGTTCTCGATTTCTGAGCAGATGAGCTAATAACTGTTCTTTGAAAGAAAAATATTTGGATTAAAAAACTACGGAGTTCAGTCATCTGTTATTGGGTCCGAATATTCAACATTTCTGTAAAAAACGGATTTTAGTTGTTTACTTTATTGAAGATTGGCCAGCTCACAGAGTTTTCTCCGGGTTCTCGCTTTCTGAGCAGATGATCTAATAGTTGTACTATGAAATGAAAATTTGAAGCGCTCAGGTCACTTATTAAAATAATAATACATAAATATTTAGTTCTTGCAATAAAATAAAATTGCAGGGTTAACATAAATCTGGTCAGTTTTTATTACAGGAAATTTTTTAAGATCATCGTATACTTCCCAATTATTATTGGGGCGTTTTATAATTGCGGTATAGTGTTTTAATGAAACATTATAGTTTACTACAGCTTTTAATAAAAAATCCTCGTTATTCAGTTGAATATTTCCTTGGATCTCGCTTAGTTTTAAATTATAATTTTCATTATTGTATGATTGAACATCTGCTATAGCTATGCCGTAGTTAGTAATAATTTTGTCCAACATTAAATTTGCGCCACAATTTGAACAAGTTAAAGAACCGAATGAGAGTGAACTTTGAATGTTACGCAATGTGTTTTCGTTAACCGTAAAAATGTCAAAAGGCAAATAACAACTGAGAGAATTGCGAACGCGTATTACATTTTCTTCGATACATTTTTGGTAAACTAAAGTAGGTTGCGGAAACATTTTATTAATCAAATATATAATTTGACATTCTGCATTTATTTCAGTGGTATTATCGAATTTTTTAACGCAGTTTATGCCTTTAAATACATTAAATATTATATTTATTCGCTGGTCATATGTTTCGGATGTTACTTGGTTGGTACCTATTATGGATGAAACAAATTTAAAAAACTCATTGTCTATTTCTCTAAATTGAATTTTTAAAAATTCACTGTCGGTTCCTAAACAAACTAAAATCTCCGTTAAAGAATCGAACCCACATGTATTCGTCACTGTTATGGTTTCTTCTCCGTAAAGCTTCGAAAACCCGTTCGTTAAAACAGGTAGCTTCTGGACATCGAAGCCTTTAATGCGATTACTGCTTTTGGAATCTAGTTCAAAAACTTTTTTATTCATATATCGGGTTAACACTTTTTTGCCAAAATGTTTCGGAGATTGAGTAGATGGTCTTGGCTTTTTATTCCACTGTTCTTCATTCAGCATATTCTCAGGAAGATATTTCCTCTTTCTGCTTTTCCTATTTCCTCTTTCCTCTTTCTGCTCGGACCCAATAACAGATGACTGAACCCCGTAGTTTTTTAATCGAAATATTTTTATTTCAAAGAACAGTTATTAGCTCATCTGCTCAGAAAGCGAGAACCCGGAGAAAACTCTGTGAGCTGGCCAATCTTCAATAAAGTAAACAACTAAAATCCGTTTTTTTACAGAAATGTTGAATATTCGGACCCAATAACAAATGACTGAACCCCGTAGTTTTTTAATCGAAATACTTTTATTTCAAAGAACAGTTATTAGCTCATCTGCTCAGAAAGCGAGAACCCGGAGAAAACTCTGTGAGCTGGCCAATCTTCAATAAAGTAAACAACTAAAATCCGTTTTTTACAGAAATGTTGAATATTCGGACCCAATAACAGATGACTGAACCCCGTAGTTTTTTAATCCAAATATTTTTATTTCAAAGAACAGTTATTAGCTCATCTGCTCAGAAAGCGAGAACCCGGAGAAAACTCTGTGAGCTGGCCAATCTTCAATTAAGTAAACAACTAAAATCCGTTTTTTACAGAAATGTTGAATATTCGGACCCAACAACAAATGACTGAACCCCGTAGTTTTTTAATCCAAATATTTTTATTTCAAAGAACAGTTATTATCTCATCTGCTCAGAAAGCGAGAACCCGGAGAAAACTCTGTGAGCTGGCCAATCTTCAATAAAGTAAACAACTAAAATCCGTTTTTTACAGAAATGTTGAATATTCGGACCCAATAACAAATGACTGAACCCCGTAGTTTTTTAATCGAAATACTTTTATTTCAAAGAACAGTTATTAGCTCATCTGCTCAGAAAGCGAGAACCCGGAGAAAACTCTGTGAGCTGGCCAATCTTCAATAAAGTAAACAACTAAAATCCGTTTTTTACAGAAATGTTGAATATTCGGACCCAATAACAGATGACTGAACCCCGTAGTTTTTTAATCCAAATATTTTTATTTCAAAGAACAGTTATTAGCTCATCTGCTCAGAAAGCGAGAACCCGGAGAAAACTCTGTGAGCTGGCCAATCTTCAATTAAGTAAACAACTAAAATCCGTTTTTTACAGAAATGTTGAATATTTGGACCCAACAACAAATGACTGAACCTCGTAGTTTTTTAATCCAAATATTTTTATTTCAAAGAACAGTTATTAGCTCATCTGCTCAGAAATCGAAAACCCGGAGAAAACTCTGTGAGCTGGCCAATCTTCAATAAAGTAAACAACTAAAATCCGTTTTTTACAGAAATGTTGAATATTCGGACCCAATAACAGATGACTGAACCCCGTAGTTTTTTAATCCAAATATTTTTATTTCAAAGAACAGTTATTAGCACATCTGCTCAGAAAGCGAGAACCCGGAGAAAACTCTGTGAGCTGGCCAATCTTCAATAAAGTAAACAACTAAAATACGTTTTTTACAGAAATGTTGAATATTCGGACCCAATAACAGATGACTGAACCCCGTAGTTTTTTAATCGAAATATTTTTATTTCAAAGAACAGTTATTAGCTCATCTGCTCAGAAAGCGAGAACCCGGAGAAAACTCTGTGAGCTGGCCAATTTTCAATAAAGTAAACAACTAAAATCCGTTTTTTACAGAAATGTTGAATATTCGGACCCAATAACAGATGACTGAACCCCGTAGTTTTTTAATCGAAATATTTTTATTTCAAAGAACAGTTATTAGCTCATCTGCTCAGAAAGCGAGAACCCGGAGAAAACTCTGTGAGCTGGCCAATCTTCAATAAAGTAAACAACTAAATCCCGTTTTTTATCGAAATGTTGAATATTCGGACCCAATAACAGATGACTGAACCCCGTAGTTTTTTAATCGAAATATTTTTATTTCAAAGAACAGTTATTAGCTGATCTGCTCAGAAAGCGAGAACCCGGAGAAAACTCTGTGAGCTGGCCAATCTTCAATAAAGTAAACAACTAAAATCCGTTTTTTACAGAAATGTTGAATATTCGGACCCAATAACAGATGACTGAACCCCGTAGTTTTTTAATCCAAATATTTTTATTTCAAAGAACAGTTATTAGCTCATCTGCTCAGAAAGCGAGAACCCGGAGAAAACTCTGTGAGCTGGCCAATCTTCAATAAAGTAAACAACTAAAATACGTTTTTTACAGAAATGTTGAATATTCGGACCCAATAACAAATGACTGAACCCCGTAGTTTTTAATCGAAATACTTTTATTTCAAAGAACAGTTATGAGCTTATCTGCTCAGAAAGCGAGAACCCGGAGAAAACTCTGTGAGATGGCCAATCTTCAATCAAATGAACCAAAAAATTACACAATAAATTGGTTGATCTCACTGCTTTTTGCAAGACGTTTTTATGCTCGATTTGATTTTAAATTATGTAGGTATGTGTTAATACAATATTGTTCTCTAAATTATTGCATGCATTAAATACTTCTGTTTTGTTAATTTCAAAGCAATGTTTTACAAACTAAAATATTTTTGACCGGCTGTATAATCAATGCACCAATACATATAAATGTTTTGTTATTTGTTGAAAACTTCACATTCGTTTGTTAAGTATATTCACCTCGAAGGTATATATCCGAGCACAAAAAAAAAACCCAGGCAACAAAGTTAAGTTTAAAATGGATCCAACATTTTATTATTATATTTTAATTGAATATTATTACTTTTTTTTTTATTTTACTGAAATAAAATTTTATTTTATTCCGAGACTAGGATTCTTTTCTTTTTTGATGTGTAATGAAATTATTTATATCTCAAGTAGGGTTACCAACAATTCATTTTTCCTGGAAAAGGATATTTAAAAAATGCTAATTAATTAAAATACTAACGTCAGGTTTCACAAAAAAAAACAACTAATCTTCAGTTAAATAATTTTTCCTCTCTTTATTCTTTTGTGATATTGCAATTTGCTCCAAAATACAAATTCAATGCAATTTGATTTTATTTTTTAGCTACGACTTATTTATTATTGAAATTAAAATAAAATTAAAATTTTATAAAATTTATTGCAACCAATGGTCTTTAAAAACACTAAATTTTATTAATTTTAACAAATTTTTTATTGGTTTAGAGCTCTTTATTTACAAAATATTTTATAGCTTTAGCTTTCGAATCCAATTCGGATTCATTCTCAAAAGCAAATGAATTGTTTTTTCCAAAAAATTGTTTCCTCTATATAATAAAAAATTATGGCAATCACAAATTCTTTTTGAAAACCGACTTTTCATGGAAACGCACCGCTATATAATTTTTCGAAAAAAATTGTATACTAAAGCGTTTTCACGTAAAAAAGGTTGTACATTTGAATAAAAATAAATTTGATGAGACAAAACCAAATTAGATGAACAAATCATATGAGTTACCGATATATGCGTAATCTTCTACAATGTTTATTGAATTTGCACTTGATTTAATGTGTAACATTTCCAAAATCGATCTTTTTCTAAAATTGTTTTGTTTATCGAGAATTTTGATATTATCTAAACTAATTTGGTGGTTTGTATCTTTCAAATGTCGTGAGAGTGCACTAATGTTTGAATTTTGATCTTTATTGACGTCTCTTCTGTGTTGGTAAAACCTTCTTTCCAAAAATTGTTTAGTCTGTCCTGTATAAGTAGCGTTGCAACTACAGTGGACCTGGTACACCACATTTGATTGTTTCTTTAAAGGTATGCTATCTTTAATTTTAGAAAACAATTCGTTGTTTAAACTTGTGGCTGCCCGTCCAATAATTTTGAAATTATAATTTTTGAAAAGATTTTTAATTTTTTCGTAAAGATTTTTTACATAAGGAATGGCCAAATAATTTGTTATATCATTTTCTGGTCGGGAAACCGGATTTATATGAAAATATCTTTGTTTCCAAATTAAGTTATTTATTAATTTTTCAGGATATTGATTGCGAAATAATGTATCTTTCAAAATTTTAAGATTTTTATTGTGAAATTTAGTATCGGAAAGTTTAAGAATTTTTTGGGTTAAAATTTTAATGGTGTTAATTTTGTAAGATGTGGGAAGCCAAGAGTGAAAATTTAGATATCTGCCAGACCAAGTATCTTTGTGGTACCAATCACAGGAAATTTTGCCGTTTGGTTCACGAATCAACAGAATGTCCAAAAATGAAATTTCGTTATTTGTTTCTCTTTCTAAAGTAAATTTAATTCTGTTGTTTTTTGAATTAAAAGCTTCTAAAAATGAATCAACTTTGTTTATTGGTATCGCTGTAATTATATCATCGACATATCTATAATAGAACAAAGGTTGAAAGTCTAAAGAATTTAAAACTGAAATTTCTAAATTTTCCATTAGTAAATTTGCAATAATGGGACTTATTGGTGAACCCATAGGTGAGCCAAAAATTTGTTTGTAAATTTTGTTATCAAAAGAAAATTCTGAATTATTTAAAACGATATCCAAAGCAGTAAAAAATTGTATTTTTGTTAAATTTGATTTAGAATTTCTTTTAATATTTCTCCAATTTTGACTAATAATATTTTTTATAATTTGGCTATCGACATTAGTAAATAAAGAAGTGACATCTAAAGATATTAACAGAAAATTTGGAGGGATGGTTACATTACTGATTTTATTTTTGAAATCTTCAGAATTTTGAATGAAAGAATTGGTTTTCCCGACACTAGGTTTTAGAATATTGCCTAAATATGATGATAAAGAGTATGTTGGACTGTCTATGGAACTTACAATTGGTCTGAATGGTATGTTTGGTTTGTGAATTTTGGGTAAGCCATATAATTTTGGGATCACTGGTGTGTAACTTGTTAAGTTTTTCTTTGTAATTAAATTTATGTTGCCTGATTTCTCCCAGTCCCTTACTAAAGTATTAATTTTTGTCTGTATTGGTGTCGAGTTGTCCTTAAAAATCTGTATGTAAGTAGAGTTGTCATTTAGTAGGTTGTACATTTTTTCACTGTAGTCCGTTCGTAAAGTTAACACCGTTGTATTACCCTTGTCTGCCCTTGTGACTAAAATATCTGGGTTGTCTTTTAAAAATGTCTTTGTTTGTTTTAAGTATGAAACAATTCTTTTTTCTAGAGGTGTTAAATTTCTTGTATTCGTACTGTTTTTGTAATTTGTTATAATATTTATAAAATTGTTCCGAATGTTTACTCGATCATTGTCATTCAAATTAAAAATTGCACTTTCAACATCTGATATAATTTTGAAAAATGGTATTGCGGTACCAACTATTGGCGGACAAAATTTATTCCCTAAACTTAAAATGAATTTCACATGAAAAGGAAGATCGATATTGGTAATATTAACTAACCATTTTTCATAATTTAAAACTAAACCGTTTGTTGTATCGTTTAAACTCTCTCTTATAATTTGATCAAATTTTGCTTTTTGTCTTACCTTAATCTGATTAAAATGATAGACGTATGTTGATTCTGCTTGTTGAAAAAATTCTTCGTAAATGTTGTTTGGTAAATCCTCTTGAAGAAGCTGGTTTAGTAAATTTAGATTGATTTTTTTGGTTTTAATGTTTCTGATGGTAGCCGAAATTTCTTCATTCATGACTCCAAAAATAAAAGTGTTTTCTAATCGTTGGAAAACGTCCTTGTTTATGCCGAAGGAATTTTTTAATTTTCTACACTTTGAGAAAACTTTTTCTTTTCTGCATTTCAGTAAAAAATGCTGTTTGTTTATTAGTTTGGCCAGAAATATAATTTAACATAAATTAAAAAACAAAAGTAGCCTCATTTAGTGGCAAAATAATTTCAAAATTTAAAATGATTATAAAAAATTATCAGGAATAACTAGTTTCCAGTTATTCATCCTTTCTCAGTTCCATTTGAATACTGATAATCTCTTCTAGGAAACCAATATTGTGAAACAAGTCAAGTAACATTTATTATTAGGTCATAAATTTGTTTGTTTTAGTGTTGACTTTGCCATTAAACAGTAGTGCATTATTTTAATTATTATTATTTTTTATTTTTAACCAACTATAATACAACAAAAAATTATAATTCTTTAAATTAAAGTAAGTAATGTATAGTAAAGTATTTTGTTATATAAAAATAATAGGAGCAGTCAGAAGTAAAAATACTTGTTTTGACTACACCGACAAAAAATTAACTTATTTTTAAGAAAAACATGAGAGCCTAAGGTGCATAACAATAATAATAAAATTTAAATAATTGAAATAACGGAAATAAAGTTAAATTAAAAGAAAATGAAACGAAAATTGATTAACAACACTTTAAAAAAAAGATAAGCTTGTAAAAACGAAATGAAACCGAGTACTGAATGATAAACCAAAATATGTGTGTTCCAAAAAATAATTGTAAACCATAAACGTACAAAACATATTTATTACATAATTGTATATTTTTCTATACGTAACTTATTATAGACCAATTTTTGATTTATTTGGCCGAATTTTCGACTTTTCGAGTCATTCAAGGCTATTTCTTTATTACGCTAAAAATATTTTACATTAAAAAAATTAAGAATATGAAAAATTAATCAACGAAATTTTTAAAACAAACAAACAATTATTAGAACATGTTAAAATTAGAAATTAAAAAAGAAAAAGCTTCCTTACTTACTAAAATTATCCGAAAATTACTTATTATGTTATTTGTACCGGTTTCCGAAAAAGGCAGCACGATCAAAGAAAAAGTACAAAGCATTTGCCACTAGATGTCACTACACAATGAAAAAAATATTCCGACCTTTTTCGAAAGGGGACATCCTAAATCAATTTAATTATCACGTATTAATAATAATCTCTTTTATTACACGCAAATGTTTTGGTTTATGTTTACAAAATGTACACATAAAAATGTCATATAATTTTTGACAGCAAATATTTAGTGACACCTAGTGGCATTATGTGAAAGTTTCTTATGCTTTCGGAGTTTTATGGAAGATGGTAGCTCTGGCGGTTAAAGCAAATTTGACATTTGAACATGATCTATTGCATTGGATATAAAACGCCGCATGATTTAAATAAAGCCGAAAAATGTTTCTTTATTTAAATCGTAGTAGGTTTATAGGAAAGAATAGGACAAAAAATAAATCAAAAATGGAGTTAAATCGTAAAACATCAAAGCTATTACTGCATTTTAGATTATTTATTATGTTAATAACTTCGGTATCCGCCACAGGATTTATAAAAAACTTTCCATGACATAACTATGGTTTGACGAAAAGTTAAAAGAACTTCTCAAATCATATATAATTCTAGAAAAATATTTGCCAAATTCATTAGCAATAGCTACCGAATCAGACAATAGGACAGAATCGTTAGATAAAATTGTATCAATACTATGACTAGAACTATTCCCTAAAATATCATTAACGAGAGACCAGGTCCTTTTACTGTCACATTCACAACTACTAAATTTATTACCATAATAATTATGTTTATCAGAAATAATACTATTTTCAACCTTTTTACAGAGTTTAACAAAATATTTATGGAGTTTTTGATTATCCGAATGATTTTTATGCTATCTTTCAATAGTTTTCTTTTTTTTCATTAAACTCAATAAATTATCTGAAATCCAGGGCTTAAGTTTAATTTTCGAACTGCGTTTAGTAATATTGCTACCACAGGATTCAGCTATACGATTGAAGATTGCACTAGTTTCTGCTAAAATTAAAGCCGGATTATTAAGCGCATGTATGTGAGAGAAATCATAAGAAGCAATATCTGAAATGAATTTATTTTTATTAAATTTACTATAAATCACAATTTTACTCTTAGAAAGTTTAGAACGAACGGTGATATCAATTTTAAGTAAATGATGGTCAGAAATGCAAAGATTAAGCAGAGAGGCTTTCAAATTATATACACATTCTTTGCGGGAAACGAGTAAACTCGTTATACCCTTTTTTATAGTAAAACGCGGGAGACGAGTTTACTAATTCTTTTGCGCGAAGTGGAATCCGATCTATCTATCTGCCGATACATTGAGTTTGAGACGGAACAAAAAATAATAATGATAAAAATAATACTAATTTTGGCGTGAAAATTAAAAAAAAAACACCCGCGCAACGCCGCGATTTGGCGGGAAAATGTCCCACTACATACATAGTGTTAACTTTACTAGTTCGAGCAAAACAATGATCAATACATGTGGCAGTATTACTGGTAATGCTAGTTGGTGAATTAATTAACGACTGAAACGACTGAATTTCAATCTTTAAAATGATTGTCAATAAAACGTCACCGAAATGGAAAATGTCTCTCGATTATTAAAAGCTTACTAGATATAATTTATTTTTAAATATTGACGATTCAAATGACGTAATAATTAAAATTAGTTTCCGGTCACTTGGAAACTTTGAAGTGCTATAACTCGCAAACCTAAATATTTTGCGACCTGATCTTTGCGACTATACATTTTTCTAGAATTAACTATTTAATTAAAATTGAAATTAAAATACGCATTAATAATTTGTTGTTTTAATTTATTTTCAATCCAAAAATTTTTATTTAACTTGGTTGGATTATTACAGTTTTTAAAACATTACATTTATATTTATTAGGGACATATATAATGAAAACAGAGACGTAGTCCTACGTCAAAACATATTTCACATTAATACATTAATTATATCAGCTGTATTCAACGACACTGATTCACAAACGCAGCCCAAACTAGAATCGTAAAATGCACAAACACCACCAGCGCTATAATTATTATTACAACAACCTATACTAATAAAATTAGGAATATTGTAAAATTTTAATTCTGAATCATAAATCCATGTTACCGACAAAAAAAATTATAGAAAGGATTTGATTAAATGAATTCAAATTCACTATAAGTTTATCAAAATTTTCTCGCAAACTACGAATATTTTGATGTATAACCATTGAGGAAGGACTTTACATAGAGAGAGATTTTGCATGACAAAAATATGCATATTGAAATAATTTTTGTTTCGTTTTGAAATTTGATTTGTGAAGTTGTGAAAAGAATATATAAATTTTAATTGTCTCTTTTTATAGGTACGCAATAGGACAAGTTCGTCTATAAAATACAAAGCAAACTGTTTAAATTCATTTTTTTTTACACACACACACTTTATATATTATTGAAATCCACCTTCTTACGATATGGGAGTAGTGCCAAAATATAAAAACAAGAATTTTTTTTATTTTTTTATTTCGTTTATTCCTTTATTCATTTCGTATTTTTTTTTCGTGTTGGTTCGGTTGTCTGTTTTTGAATTAAAGGTTGTCCACGCCCTACTTCCGATGATTTGTTGTGATCATTTTTCACTTTATGCCAATCTATTTAAATGCGCATAGAAACACCATAGGATAAAAAGAGATATTAGAAATTTATACTTTATTTTCATTTTATCGCTCTGAACGCTTTAGATAAAAATGCAAAATTTTATTTTATGACATTTTTATTTCATACAAATTACTTCTCTATTGTTCTTCCTGTATAACCGAAAAACTAAAAATGTTGGAATTGGAAAATTTACAATTTGAAGTGTTAGTAAAAAATGATGGTGAAGATGGATTACTGACTCCAATATCAAACTTGTGCCCTTGATTTAAATTAAATGAATCAGTCATAAAATATAAAACAAAAATAAATTACTTTACTAAAATAAGGTCACTTACTGCCGCGCTTAATCAAAAAGCGGTATCTCAGTTTTTGTAGTTTTGAGAAAATAACGATTTTGTAAAAATTAAATTCGCGTCACTATAAAGTTACTTTATAAACCAATTAATTAAAAATTATTTGAGATTTAATATTGACTTATTTATCTAAAAAAAAAAAAAAAAAAAAATTTAAGGTAATTTAAGAGATATGTGAGATGCCGCCTTTCCGCTTAGCGTTTCGCTGCCTTATTACTGAGCCTTTTTGTTCATTACAGTAACGTTCATAGCAAGAATAATATGACTCTTGATTATTCAAAAATCAATACAAAGCTCAATAAAAAACCATTTTTTTTAAATTACTTTTATTATATTAAATTATAATTACATAAAATAAAATTCAACAATTTTTAATTCTAACTAAACTAAACTTCCTTTAGTTTTGATCAACAAAAACATAATTTAAAGTACTCGACGTACAAAACCAAAAAATTATTTCAATCATATTTTTGAAACTTAAACGTTAACGAAAGTTTCTTTGGATTTAATCAAAGCAAAATTTTATAATTTGTTACTCCGATTCTGGAAGATTTAACCAAAACAGTTGGCGATTAGGCATTAAATTGCCTAACTGTTTAATTAAATTGAGTTTTTTTTCCTGTCTTATGCCAACCGGTTTAGTTTTCCTTTGTGGTGGTGGTAAAATGTTCTTTTTTAAAATCTTTTGACTTATAAAGTTGATTGCTATTGCGTCTTTATTGTGGTCAGTCTTATAAAAAAAATCATGACTACCTCTTTGCACCGTCACTTGCACCATATCGTTTATATATGGACGAGGTGTAATTCTTGCTAATTTATATTGTGAGGCATAGTCAGGCCAATTATAAAAATCCTCTACTGCCATTTTCTTCACATTAACATGTTTTGCAGAACTTCCAACTGCTTGACAGAAATCTTCAAAATCATAGAGTTTGTTTTTCATCTTTTTCGTGGATAACTCAACTCTATGATGAAAAGAGTCAGCCGACATAAAGGTATGTCCTGTCTCAAAATATTTGACCGTAATCGTCTCAGCAGATATTTCGCCAGAATTTACTATATAAATTAAAAATGAAAAAAATGCCCAGTTTTTATTTTGTGCTGAGCAATTATCCCCCCACAATATTATTTTTTTGACATCTCTGTGATGATTGAAAAACTTGTAGTAGGAACTTATAAGTTCATCCTTCGAGCGTCCAGATACCGCCTCGTGCCACAATACTGGAATTGTCTCTAAATTATTTTGTTTTTTACCAACAGGAACAAAACTTTCATTATAAACCACAAGCCTGTTTATAAAGATGGCAGTTTTGAACATGTCCATCCGTGGCAACATGATGACTTTCTGCAAATCTGCCGAATAAATTATGGTATCATCTACAATTAAATCAGCATCTTTTTGATAATTTTCTCTGGAATCTTTGGCTTTTCTAATATGTTTTACCCAACTACCACAATGCTCACAATCATCCTTCAAATTTTGTTCATTGTGGCTGTCATCGTGCAATTTGAATTCCTCACACTTTTTGCATTCCTCGTGTCCCAGATTAACAAACAATATATTTAGGGCTCGAACGACATTTCGATACTTCTCATACGAACATGTGTAACGAAAACGCTAGGTTTCCGTTAGCAGACATGATTTCAGCGGTCCGGTGCGGTATGGGATAGCCGGCTAGGCTCAGGGTATGGCGTGGGGGTTTCCGGACATGAAACCATGCTTGAATAACCGCAACAAACAAACGAAATAAAAGGAAAAGATATATCTCACCAAGGTTGCAGGATAATAAAAAAAATTATAACCGGTGTGCAATCGCCCAAAAACGGTCAGCACCCACGCCGGGTGTATCTCTCAAGTCACCCTCCATGAGAAACCGACCCGGCCTGAAATGTATAACCATCCCCGAACACGAACAACGAATCATCACCCACGAACGACTAAATCCAACGACACTACTCCAACATCATGTATATGGTTGGTTCAGCTTCCGATTAACAAAGATAAAGATGGCTAACCCACCAAATATTATAACTCAAATAATCTCAATCGCCACCCAGTGATTCGTTATTAAAACCACCACCGTGGTAAACAAAAAAAATATAAATCAAATGAATTCGGTTCCTAGTGTCCCGTAAAATGATCAATAGAAAAAAAAACAATCAACATTGAAGAAAAGTGGAGAAACTACAAAGAACGTGTTCGAAAGTTAGATCAGGCTGGCTGGAAAAAATGTTTATATAGCAGAAGAAAATCTTTACAAAAGCAAAAAAAAATTGCCAATAAAAGTAAATTATGTTAACAAAAAAAATTTGATTTTTAAAATATTGTTTAATAAAAGCTACGTTAATAAGGTCAGCAATAAAAAAAATTTACCTTTTACAAAAACAATACAACGGGTTCTCCCTGAAGCGTTGCGACGCAGGTGCCCCCTCTCGTTCACTATCTCTACCTCGCTAATTGAGCAAGGTTGCTGACAACGTACACGTGAGTCACTATTTACTGTAACCAACCCGCAAACTAAATTCCAATACTCTCAGCTCACAGACTAACAATTTATTTTTCACACCGTAGACAGCTTGCAAATATAAATTTCAACCTCAACCGTAGACAGCTTACAAATATAAATTTCAACATCAGCCGTAGACCGCTTACAAATAATCAATTTTATTTTCAGCACCGTAGACAGCTTACAAATAATCAAAATTGTTTTTTTTTTTTCAGCACCGTAGACAGCTTACAACTAATCAATTTTCTTTTCAGCACCGTAGACAGCTTACAAATATAAATTTCAACATCAGCCGTAGACCGCTTACAAATAATCAATTTTTCTTTTCAGCACCGTAGACAGCTTACAAATAATCAATTTTCTTTTCAGCACCGTAGACAGCTTACAAATAATCAATTTTATTTTCAGCACCGTAGACAGCTTACATCAACACAATTCCAATATGAACGGTGGATTCACTGTTTTTTTTTTTTTTTTTATTACCTTTTTCTTCTAGACTATTCTGCCAAAAGAAAATTCTCCACGCGCCCCGAGTAACATATAGCGACCAACACGCAATTTTTTATTATTCACAATTGAGTGACGCCGTGCCTTCCCATATTATGATCGGGTCCCCAACAAAAAAACAAAACTGATTGATTTGGAAATCATCAGGCGGAAACAAAATCAAGCCAAAACTTTATATTTTTTTTTTCTTAGTTTTATTTATCACACAAAATTTATTTTTATTTTATTACGTTATATACACCATAAGATTTTGTTTTTTCTTTTTTTTTTTATTTTTATTAATTCAACAAAACAAAAAAATATGGATTCTCGTTTTTATTTTTACGAGAACACCAAAAATAAAAATTAACTTGTCCTTTTCGAGACCAAAAATTGACTGCCTTTTCAAAAACAAAAAACCCAAAAAAACTTTAGATTTTTCTACTTATCTATCCATCTCTTTCTCACCAATATCATCCTCCTCACGAACACGCTCTCTCCCTCCTCCACCTTTCGACTACGACGCCAAATATACACATATAAGATCGAAACTACGAGTTGCTTAACAATGAAACACATTCAAATAATAGCTATACGCATGTATACCCAAAATATTTGTATAGAAAAACGGAGAAATATATATGATGATTAGACACGTCATAATGGTAATACACAGGCGCATATACATAAAATAAAAATAAATTGTCATGAAATGTAGGGGTATATATTTGGCGTGAAGAAAAAAAAATCAAATACTGCAATACCCACACATACATATAAATACATATTCAAGCACAGGAGTAATCTATATTAAATAAGTATGATAGTTATACCAAAACCAACAAAAATATTAAAATATATATCCCTATGTATGCGTGCACAACTTTACTGGGCAACATTTAGACATTGATGGACACAAAAATTCGGTAGCGAGTGCGTGTACAAACAGTACAAAAATTTCAGGTACGAAATTGTACCGATTTCGTAACAAACGTGGGGACGTCCCACACCCGAGAAAAGTCTCATAGCCGGGCCTAGTTACTAAATGAAGTTAACAAATCAATCGTACTCAAATTTAACGAGGATTAATCAACATATGATAATTAATTTCCTTTTCCCTTTTACGCTCGAATATCCTTGATGTGAAAGATACCCAACGGCTTACCCGTGGGATCCTGTAATTGATATGCAACTGATCCGACTTTGCTTGTAATTACAGCGGGTTTGAACTTAGCGCCTAATTTGGCTGAAAATCTGTTAGAAGCATCACTTAAAGTGAATGAACGAACAAAAACGGGTTGACCAATTCGGAAACTACGTTGATTGCTGCGGAGGTTGTAACGCTTAGCACTTTTTCCATGCGCTACTTTTAAATAGTGTTGTATGCGACCTTTGATTAGGTTAAGTCGTTCTGGTTTAAACATCACTTGAATTTCACTGGAATCGTGGTCATCAAGTAATCTTCGTAGAGCATAGTCGGAACCATGTAAGGACATATGCTGCCCGAATACGACATAATGAGGAGCATAGTGCAATGTGTCGTGAATGGCATTCCGTAAAGCAGCCGCTATCTCTTGCAGGTGCTTATCCCATTCGTTATGTGTATGATCGCCCACATAAGATCGCAGGGCTGACAATAAGGTTCGATTCACGCGCTCCGACGCGTTACTCTGAGGAGAATAGACGGGCGTGCGAATGTGAGAGACACCATATTTACTCAGTAAGTCTTTAAATAAATTGGAAGTAAATTGTTCTCCATTATCCGAAGTTATAACCTCAGGAACGGAAAATAATAGGAAAACGTCATTTTCTAAAAATTGACACAACAAGGAGGCGGAGGCTTCACGCAAGGGTTTTATCAAAACAAATTTAGAAAAATGATCCAGAACAATAACTAAGCAAGAGTTTCCCCGCTTTGAGCGCGGGTACGGACCGAGAAAATCGACGAACAATTTCTGAAAAGGTCTCGAGGACACCACGGCTGATCCCATTGCTGGTTGAGTACTGAAATTCACCGCTTTGTTCATTTTACACTTAGAACAACTAGCCACGAACGACTTTACTTGACTTGCCATTTGTGGCCAGTAAAATTGTCGCTGAAGTCGTTCAAGCGTTTTGCTGCCGCCTAAGTGTGCTGAAGTGGGTGGGACGTGCGCCTGTTCGATGAGATTCCTAGTTAGGGAGTTGGGTACGACTAATCTCCAAAGGGGAATATTGGTATCCACATAACTAATTCCATATGACGAAGAAATCAACAATTTGTCATCCTGCACCTTAAAATTATGCCCACTAGTGCCCAATTGTTTCACGCTGGAGATTTGCTTGACATATTCAGGATCCTGGAATGACGGTGACGAAAGATCAATGTGCAACACTGGCACTGACACACAAGAAGAACGCAACGAATTCACGGATTTATCAGGCAATGCTAACTCGTCTTTACTGCCAACAGATGATTCACCAGGATCGACGTTGCCCTTACTTTTGGATTCTACCCCACAAAGAAAAGTTTCATCGCAAAAAGCTCGAGACAACGCATCTGGAACAATGTTCTCCGATCCTTTTCGGTATCCAATCTGGAAGTCAAACGATTGCAATTTTAGGCTCCACCGTGCTAAACGCCCCGACAAATCCCTCTGACTCATCAACCATTTTAGGCTGGCATGATCAGTATAGATGATGAAAGGGTACCCTTCTACATAAGGCCGGAACTTTTGCACACTGAGTACCGCGGCGTAGCATTCCAATTCAGTTACCGAGTAGTTTCTTTGCGCCGCATTGAGTTTATGGGAGAAAAACTCAATCGGCCGCTCAACACCCTCGGAATCCACCTGGAATAAGACACTACCTACGCCGACGGCACTGGCATCGCACTGTATGTAGAAGGGTTTACTATAATCGGGATGAACTAACACGGGAGCGGAAGATAAAGAGAGTTTCAGAGCATTAAAAGCTGAATCAGCAGATGCGGACCAAACGAGTTTCTTTGATTTTCCAGTGAGATCTGTCAGTGGAGCAGCCAAGGAGGCAAAATTTGGTATAAAGCGGCGGTACCACCCACACAAACCCAGAAAGCTTCTAATCTGCTTAGTGGTTTTAGGAACAGGATATTCCTCAATAGCTTTACATTTATCTGGATTTGTGCGGAGACACCCTTCGCCGACAATGTATCCCAAATAATTAACTTCTCTCAGAACGAATTTACTCTTAGCTAAATTTATAGTTAAACCAGCTGTCTTTAACAAACGAGCGACTTCTTTCAATAATACCAAATGTTCCTGCAAAGTATCGGATGTAACCAAGAGGTCGTCAAGGTACACAAATACCTTATCATGTAGCTGATGAGGAATGACTTTGTGCATCAAGCGACAAAGGGTCTGTGGCGCGTTGCATAAGCCAAAAGGCATCACCTTGAACTGATACAAGGGCCGTCCAGGTACCGTAAATGCAGTCTTATCGCGGGATTGTGGGTCGAGAGGTATTTGCCAAAAGGCGTCTTTTAAATCTATTGCCGATATAAATCGGGTTCGATCCAAACGACCCAACAATCCGTTGATAAGAGGCAACGGATACGCATCCTTAACGGTGACCTTGTTCAGTTCTCTAGCATCTAAGCACAGACGAACTTTGCCATTAGCCTTCCGCACTAAAGTCACTGGTGAACACCAGGAACTCTGTGACACCTCAATAACCTCTAGTGACAACATCCGATCCAATTCCTCATACATAAGTTTTTGAACTGCTGGCGACACGGAATAAAACCGCTGTTTCACTGGCTTCGCGGACCCGACATCAATAGAGTGATTTATAAAAGAAGTTCTACCCAATCCGAGTTCAGCACTAGAAGGAAATGAATTTTTGATTTGGTTCAACTTTTGTTGGTCAGCCTTAGAAAGAACATGAAATTTGGAGGAAGCCGATTCATCCGAGCACTCATCCGACAGGCTTAACGAGGATATTTTTGGAACAATCCCAAAACGATTCCAGAAATCCATACCCAGATAAAGAGGTTGCTCCAAGGAGGGAACTAGATACAGATTAAGATTATGGGTAACTCCGTTAAAAGTTATCGCAGCGTGAATATATCCGAATACGCGTTGAGTTTGTCCACTGGCTGTACTAATCGAAGAAGGAAAATTATGAAACTGGGTCGGGTGATCCGTGATGAACTTTTCCGAACCTCGACCAAGAACGCTGACACTGGCCCCGCTATCGAGAAGACCTTTAAGAGGCACCTTATTTATTAAAACGTTTGCGTACAGCCTAGCGTCATTGTTCTCGTACGATAGCAAAGAAGATACAGTAGCAAACCTCATACGCCGACGTTTTTCCCAATAAATTTTTGATCTCTTCAATCTGGATAAATTACTACATTTGGCACGATGATTGGAACCGAGATGGCTTGATACTGAATCTAATATGGGAAAATTTGAATTGAGAAATGAGTTGGAAATTAAAGGTGTAGTGGATGTGGAATCTACAAGTTTTTCTTCGGTAAAATGGGATTTTGGCGATGAAGTTCTCCATCCGTATTGCTCGCCGCATCCTCCTGGTTCGGTCTGGGTAGAATTGCAGCTGGTGGCCCTCGCATCCCAGTTCTCCAAGAGCCACTTTGTTGGTTTTCCGACCGGCTCTTGTTTAATTCCCGATTTCCCGCGCAACGACGACAGCGTGGAGTAATGGTATCTCTCATACCGCACTTATAACAGAATAATCCGGTCGGGTCTAAGCGACATTCGATGAAAGTATGGCCCATATCCGAGCAATTAAAACATCTAATATAACGATCAGTGTTTATCCCGATCGTTGATTTTGAGTGCCCCGCTGAGGATTCCTTATCCCGACGCCCTTGAGTCACCATTTGAGTTCTCCCATCCATTTGAATCGCGGATACTGAACTATGCGTTGACCCATCAGCTTGGGCCTGTTCCAAATAATAAGGATGCGCCTCGATATCATCACCTGAATGAACGGATAGTTCATTGATCACGCGACGAGGGTATGCCGGAGGCTCCATGGGTCTTTTAAAGCGACGAAACGATTCCTCCCAAGCGGTGCAGCTCTTAATCAACTCGTTGATACTATAGAATTGTCGATCGGTAAGATAATATTGTAACGCAGGCTGCATATTTGTCATCAGAATTTGTATTAGTTCTTCGTCCCGGTAAGGTATTCGGCATTGTAATGTAAGTGTCCACACGTGGTTATAGAAATCCAAAAAACTCTCGTTGGGCTGCTGTTTTCGTGATTCCACCATTCGTCTTATCTCGTAGTTCGTTCGTCGATCTTGAAACCGCTCTACCATATCACGTCGCAAATCGGACCAGGAGGCGTACGGATTGTGTTTTCGGTAGGTCCAATACCATTGGAGAGCCACGTCTTTGAGAATGGTATGAACTTCTGAGAGGAGCTGGGTTGAAGACAAACCCATGGAGGAAACAACGGTGTCCAACTGGAACAAAAACATATCTATAGTGATCCCGGAAGGAGAACCATTATAGCTAATGCCACTGCGCGACAGAGGGCGACGATCACTGGCAGTTGAAATTGGGTATGATGCTGGTACAGCCGAAGAGAAGGTATTTGGTGGCATTGCGCCGAATTCTGGAATAGTAGTCTTGTGAACCGTAACGGGGCTACTAACTGATCGGGAAAATTCTTGACTTAGCGGACCAATAGGTTCAAGCGTGGATCGCGCTTCGAGAACATGCTGTTCACCGGGAGTAGACACGGAAACTAGGCGATCTCTGGGTGGTATACTCTGATTGTCCACAAATCCAAATGTTACGCGCGTTTGAGCAGTAGATGAAGCAGGGTCTAAGACGCCAGCCGTCACAATAGGAGGGTCGCTGGATTTCTCACCTACAGATTTTATCCCGTCTGTATCCTCGGCTGTTTCATCGAATTCAATGTGTACTGTTGTCAGAAGGGTTATCGACTCGTCTGCAGTTTTTTCACCCTTCTTAAATTTATTTACCAAGTCCAGAAGGGCATTACAAGTAATTAATAATTTCAGCGCGTCCCCTCGAGCCGACGGCGAACATTCCATCCGTCTCAAACGAAAATATACATGAGTTATTCGTGTAATAAGCGCGTTGCATTTATCAGAATCCGTTTCGGCGGCGAACCCGTCCTGCAACGCCTCTTGTAAATCTTTTAATTTTTTTGCGCAAATACCTAATTCTCGCTGAGGAGACTTAGCCGCAGCCTTCGACGGACGAGCGATAGCTGAATCAGGTTGGTCGGTGAAGATCGTAACGAGGTTTTCTCTGGCCAATGCTATGTCCAGTTGTTCCACTTGTAATCCAATGGGACCGGTTATTTGACGAAGCTCGCACTCCACCAAAAACTCGTCCAACTCTAAATATCGACTTTGCATGTATTCCATTTTTTCTTTATTTCTTTAATTCCCTTAAATCTCACAACGTTGTATTAAAAAAAAATATTTGAATATTGAACCGCGCGAATAATTCGTTATACGAGCTATAGTCACCACTTGACTTTAGAACAGAAGAAAATGTTTAACCGACAACCAAATAAAAAATTCAAAATTTACCTCTATAGGTAATAACGCGTAATTAATTTTAAACTAAAACCCTCAACCAACGAAAAATAAAGAGAATAGTAAATAAATCAATTATATATGTATAAATAATCATGAGAGTAACAATAAAACTAATAAATGGACCAAACCTCAAAGAAAAAAAATTATTAATAAGTAAAAAATAAGAAAAGAAAAATATATCCTATATAAAATTTGAATTAACGTTAAATTATAATGATATATATCCAATGGATCACACTGAATTGTATGGTTTGAGGAGCTGGGAAAACACTATTTTGATCCCACGGAGTTGTTCTTGCAAAACCTTCACTTGGGCTCGACTCAAATACTGAACGAATCGCTGCACTAGCGGGGTTATTCCACGGAATACGATTATAATTCATTTACATAAACTAGATAACTATAAACTTATATGTCTAACTAAGGAATACGGAATACGCTATACAAAGAAAAAAAAAAAAAAAATGTTTACTAAAATTAAGCAACAAAATTATTTTAAATATCAAATTAATAAGGAAAGTCGACGTGGGTGATTCCGTCTCCGTGCCGGAGAGAAAAACAATAATGATGAATAATAATTAATTTTAAGATATACTGTTAAATAAAATAATAAATCCTGCAAACAAGGTGTTGAATCCAAAAGACAGAAACCAAAATAATTAAAGAAGAGTGACCAAGGATGCACCGCTGATCCCCGAAACGACGAACCGCCCAATCAACACTACAGCAGTGGAAATAGCTGGTTTCGATGTTTCAAAATTCAGGGTACATGGAACCCCATGGAAGGACGTTCCGCCAAGATCAAACAACACACCGGCCAGAACATGCACGGGACGCTCCATCCATGAGGTGGTCGGAAAAAAAATTATAAAAAAAAATTGAAATATAAAGTATATGGATACAAGGGTACGTAGAAATAAGAAAGCGAGAAGAGAAAGTAAATTTCAAACAAAACTAAACCCAGAACTAAGGATGGACGAGAATCAATCACAATCGGACGCAGCATAGCGGAAATGAAGAAACTCGCCCCACCGAAGAACTGAGTAAAGGGGTTGAGAATCCACATCTGTGCGCAATCAAACAGCTTTTAAACCGGTTGCAATCACAGATGAGGATACCAACCGGGAAGGAACTTTGATGCGCGCGTTTGTGTGCAATCAAACAATGTGAACATTGGAAACAACTACGAACGCGTACATCAAAGGAAAAAAAATTTTTTTGAGAAACTAAAAGGCGAAAGAAATAAATTTAAGTAGCCAATATTTGGGCGCCACTGTAACGAAAACGCTAGGTTTCCGTTAGCAGACATGATTTCAGCGGTCCGGTGCGGTATGGGATAGCCGGCTAGGCTCAGGGTATGGCGTGGGGGTTTCCGGACATGAAACCATGCTTGAATAACCGCAACAAACAAACGAAATAAAAGGAAAAGATATATCTCACCAAGGTTGCAGGATAATAAAAAAAATTATAACCGGTGTGCAATCGCCCAAAAACGGTCAGCACCCACGCCGGGTGTATCTCTCAAGTCACCCTCCATGAGAAACCGACCCGGCCTGAAATGTATAACCATCCCCGAACACGAACAACGAATCATCACCCACGAACGACTAAATCCAACGACACTACTCCAACATCATGTATATGGTTGGTTCAGCTTCCGATTAACAAAGATAAAGATGGCTAACCCACCAAATATTATAACTCAAATAATCTCAATCGCCACCCAGTGATTCGTTATTAAAACCACCACCGTGGTAAACAAAAAAAATATAAATCAAATGAATTCGGTTCCTAGTGTCCCGTAAAATGATCAATAGAAAAAAAAACAATCAACATTGAAGAAAAGTGGAGAAACTACAAAGAACGTGTTCGAAAGTTAGATCAGGCTGGCTGGAAAAAATGTTTATATAGCAGAAGAAAATCTTTACAAAAGCAAAAAAAAATTGCCAATAAAAGTAAATTATGTTAACAAAAAAAATTTGATTTTTAAAATATTGTTTAATAAAAGCTACGTTAATAAGGTCAGCAATAAAAAAAATTTACCTTTTACAAAAACAATACAACGGGTTCTCCCTGAAGCGTTGCGACGCAGGTGCCCCCTCTCGTTCACTATCTCTACCTCGCTAATTGAGCAAGGTTGCTGACAACGTACACGTGAGTCACTATTTACTGTAACCAACCCGCAAACTAAATTCCAATACTCTCAGCTCACAGACTAACAATTTATTTTTCACACCGTAGACAGCTTGCAAATATAAATTTCAACCTCAACCGTAGACAGCTTACAAATATAAATTTCAACATCAGCCGTAGACCGCTTACAAATAATCAATTTTATTTTCAGCACCGTAGACAGCTTACAAATAATCAAAATTGTTTTTTTTTTTTCAGCACCGTAGACAGCTTACAACTAATCAATTTTCTTTTCAGCACCGTAGACAGCTTACAAATATAAATTTCAACATCAGCCGTAGACCGCTTACAAATAATCAATTTTTCTTTTCAGCACCGTAGACAGCTTACAAATAATCAATTTTCTTTTCAGCACCGTAGACAGCTTACAAATAATCAATTTTATTTTCAGCACCGTAGACAGCTTACATCAACACAATTCCAATATGAACGGTGGATTCACTGTTTTTTTTTTTTTTTTTATTACCTTTTTCTTCTAGACTATTCTGCCAAAAGAAAATTCTCCACGCGCCCCGAGTAACATATAGCGACCAACACGCAATTTTTTATTATTCACAATTGAGTGACGCCGTGCCTTCCCATATTATGATCGGGTCCCCAACAAAAAAACAAAACTGATTGATTTGGAAATCATCAGGCGGAAACAAAATCAAGCCAAAACTTTATATTTTTTTTTTCTTAGTTTTATTTATCACACAAAATTTATTTTTATTTTATTACGTTATATACACCATAAGATTTTGTTTTTTCTTTTTTTTTTTATTTTTATTAATTCAACAAAACAAAAAAATATGGATTCTCGTTTTTATTTTTACGAGAACACCAAAAATAAAAATTAACTTGTCCTTTTCGAGACCAAAAATTGACTGCCTTTTCAAAAACAAAAAACCCAAAAAAACTTTAGATTTTTCTACTTATCTATCCATCTCTTTCTCACCAATATCATCCTCCTCACGAACACGCTCTCTCCCTCCTCCACCTTTCGACTACGACGCCAAATATACACATATAAGATCGAAACTACGAGTTGCTTAACAATGAAACACATTCAAATAATAGCTATACGCATGTATACCCAAAATATTTGTATAGAAAAACGGAGAAATATATATGATGATTAGACACGTCATAATGGTAATACACAGGCGCATATACATAAAATAAAAATAAATTGTCATGAAATGTAGGGGTATATATTTGGCGTGAAGAAAAAAAAATCAAATACTGCAATACCCACACATACATATAAATACATATTCAACCACAGGAGTAATCTATATTAAATAAGTATGATAGTTATACCAAAACCAACAAAAATATTAAAATATATATCCCTATGTATGCGTGCACAACTTTACTGGGCAACATTTAGACATTGATGGACACAAAAATTCGGTAGCGAGTGCGTGTACAAACAGTACAAAAATTTCAGGTACGAAATTGTACCGATTTCGTAACACATGTTATACTTGGATTTTTCTTTATAAAATCGCCATGTAATGTTTTGACTGATAAATCGCTGGGTAAATATAGACGATTCGGCGCATGTTCACGTCTGTAATGTGAAATATTGGGATTAAATCCTAATATATGTTCTCTGATTGGTGTATCATCAATTTTATTGTGGGGTGGTTTTGTACACCTATTGTCTTTTGGTGCTACAACCGAATTGGAGAAATTTTTTAGAGCAGTTTGCAAAGGCTTATCGTTCGATTGGTGAAAACCTAAGGTACTTAAAAAGAATCGTTTGCAAACTGTGTGGGTAGTACCATTTCCATCTTTTAAATTGTAAACTATTGATTTTTGGCGGCGATAATCGGTTTCTGATACTTCCCTAACCGTTCTTTGCTTCACTGGTTGGCAAGATGTGTGATGCAACATGTAGGTTTTTCTATCCGAGCTCTTTAAATCCCAGAATAACTCATTCAGATTCTTACGCCTGTCTTCAGATATATTTTGCAAACATTTTTTTTTGCAAGTATATGCACACGGTGGTTGAACGGAATGTTCTACTTTTTGTTTTATTTTTTTTTCTCCAATCCTTTGCTCTAGTGTTGTGTCATATCGCTTTCTTTTTCTGATAGTTCCTTTCTTTGTATAACTTAGTTCCTTACTCGATTGGGAAATGACCTTAAGATTTTCAGATGTACATGCATCAGTATCAATTGATTCTATATTATTCGTATCAATATTATTTTGCTCCAACATTGCCCGCTCGGTTCTCAATTCGCTTAAATATTCCGTCTCCATCTTATGTCGTATATCAGAAATACCACTATCAGTTTCATTCACTGTTTCCGTTGGTACCGATCTCAATTCTATGAACGATGGAGATGAATAATCATTTTTTTTCATATCAAGTATTATAACACCAACAGGCTGCACGTTTGGTACATCTAATGATTGTGTATCAATTGGTACCGATCTCAATTCAAAGTACGTTGGCGACAATATATCATTTTGTCGCATATCAAGGATATCCTCTACAGGCTGCAATTTTGAGTGATTAGCATCAGCGGTCGATGCTTCATTCACAGTTTCCGTTGCTATCGTTATTAATTCTATGAACGTGGGCGCTGAATAATTAGTTTTTGGCATATTAAGTATAACATCAACAGGCTGCAAATTTGGTACATTTAATGCTTGAGTTTCAATTGGTTCCGATCTCAATGCAATGAGTGTTGGCAGAGAAATATCATTTTGTCGCATATCAAGGATTGCATCAGCAGGCTGCGATTTTGAATTATAAACTTTTGCTGTCGATGTTTCATTCACAGTTTCTATTGGTACCGAATTCAGTTCAATGAATGTTGGTGGGGTTTCTGTAACCAGTTGTTTTTTTAGTAATCCTACTGATTCATTACCATTTGCTGTCGAACTAATCTTATAATACTTTTCAGTAAAATCTGTTGAAGTATAGGACGACCGACTGCCCTCAGGATCATTCTCGGAAATATTCGATGATTTTATCATTGGCTCTTCTAGATTTTCGTCATCTGATTCATCTTCCCCTGGGAAAAATGTAGGATCTATGGCTTCAAATTTGCTTTTCATTTTCTTTTGATTTCGAAATTTTTCTCGAAGTAATTTATTTTTTTTTGCCAATATCATGAGCATGTGTGTACTTCTATGTGACATGTCATCTGCGGGCGAAAAACTAGGTTTTAAAGAAAGGCTTAGATACGATACATATGTACAAGATAAGAGGTTCCTATCCATAAATTAAGATGAAAGAGTCTATCACTATTAATTGTATTCAATTTAATAACTTATACCGTTCATTAAATATGCACTACAAATTTAATATTGTTTAATAACACTTGTGTTAACTTATAAAACAATTTAGGTAATTAATTGCTGTACCTTTACAGTAAGTAAATTACCTATTTCGTATAAAAAACGTACACTTCCTTCACTGGACAAAATCAAACACGAGACTGAATGACATGATTGAAATAATTATGCAGTTAGAGAAAAGAGAATAACAAAATGTCTAAATAAACAAAACTACACTTTATTAATACCAAATTGAGAGTATCGATAATTTACTTAGCGAAACTGACGCATCTCCTAGTATTAAAATAAAGATAATACCTGGATTGCCTAGTATTTATGTTAATTTTGAAATCAACCGACTCGAAGCGTATCTATGCTTTACCGAGCATAAAAAACGTATCTTATATTTTAGAACTAGTTGCCGTTTTATTGTTAGGTATTTCTATTTTATGATATAAACGCTTATAATGCGCTTTAATATTTTTAATAGATGCCATAAGGGAATTAAACGGTTATTGATATGCGGCTAGCAAGCTTACTGGATTCTAGTTACTTCGTATTTTTTAAGGTTTATGTCCCAAATTTGAGATATAAGTTTTTTTGTTAGTGATTTTTAGTCATGTTCTAATGGAGATACCGCTTTTTAGTTAAGTTCAAACGATTCCTTTTGTTTGGACCTATCCATAGCCATAAAAAACCAAAAATCGATTTTTTTGAGATACCGCTTTTTGGCTAAGCACGGCAGCTTAACGTATCAATAATACGTACATCACCTTGTTCACCCATCTTCACACAAACCCGATCATTGTTGTACCAAACTTGATAACACTTGTTAGTTTTTTTTAATTTCCAGGCTTCAGTAAATGTTTTCCTTTTCGCAGTACACAGACTATTATTGATATCAGGTTACCAGGTGATGATCCAAGAAGGGCAGTAGACAAATCCCTTTTTTGGCTCTCATTATGCTATCTTGATATGTTTACGAACAAACTAAACATGAATAATCTCTCGAGGTTTACTTGATGATTTTGATGATTTCACTTTATAAATGGAGTCAATTTCATTTTCAGCAACATCCACTTTCAAATAGACATTCAACATATTTGTTACTGAAGACATCAATTGATTATCATTAATATGTAGCAATCCAACTATGTCAATGCTGTTGGTGTAGTGTGCTGATTTTTCAACACTACACAAGATTTATGTTGAGGGCTATTTAAAGGCTTGTCTTGTTTGTTACGGACTTACGGCGTTTCATAATACATTTATGGCAATCCCAAATTTGTTTTTTTGCTTTCATGAACAGTAAATCAGTTTTAGTTATGTTCACACAATCACCATGAAAAATCTGAGAACAATCACTGCATTTTAATTTATGATATACACCTGTCTCGTTATTAATATTGTAATTGTGTATAATATAATTTTTTGTTGTATTTTGTTGTCGGTTTTGTCTATATCCCTCTTGTTTCAGAGGTTGTATTACCGGGATCCGCTCGAAACGCGATATTTCAAAATGCGATATGGTACAAAACGCGATATTTTAAAATTATAATATTTATTAATCTTCATAATAAAATTTTCCTTCTCCTTTATGTTGAAATTGAACATTGTACAATCAGAACGAGGAAATCGCGTTTTGAATTATCGCGTTTTGTACTATATCGCGTTTGTACCATATCGAGTTTTGTACCGTATCGCGTTTTGAAATATCGCGTTTTGAGATATCGCGTTTGATCAATTCTCGTTTTAAAATATCGCATTTCAAATGAGACCCTATTGTACCATATTGGTGCAATGTATTTTATTGTATTTAATTCTGTTTCATAGTTTTATGGTGAGAGCGGAATCATATTTAACCTGCAGATGAAATGCTGATAAGCTGCCATTTTATGTTGAAATGGGTGATTGGAAGAGTTATATATTGTGTGATTGGTTTGTGTCGGCTTGCGAAAAATGTTCAATGTATGGTTGTTGAAATCCCTGGTTATTGTTAAGTCCAAAAAATTAAGCGTTTATTGTTGTTTTCGGTTCCTCCGACGGAATTTCAACAACCATATATATTGGAATATTTTTCAGAATAATTTAGATATTAAAAGCTTAGTCCGGTAAAATTGTTTATGACTGGAAAAATCCTTTTTTTAAATTTATAATTTCAACTTATAATAAAACAAATTGCACTTGCACAGAAAAAATTGAAATATAATTCATTTATTAATTAAATTAAACAGAAATTAGGACCTTTTTGTATAAATTCATATTATACATATAAAAGAGAACATTATAAAAAAAAATTAATTAATGTTATTCTCTTCAACGTCATCATTTTCTTGATTATCAATAGACGTGAGCGACCTATAAAAAACTTGATAAAATTTTGCAATAAAATTCCCATCGCAGAGAGAAATAAGGACCTTATGCTTCGGTTGAGGAATATAAATAGGCCGATCAAATTGATTGTGTAGATGTAGAACATCAAATTCAAAATTTGGTTTTTCTCGGCAACCTTTTGGTCTTTCGTTGAGACTGTCCATAATATCAGAGTCTACTGCATAAATAACAGCCTCCACTATCGACTGTATTTTTTACTAAGCTTAAAATAAGGTACTCAATTTTTCCTTTGCTATGAAACTACTTATATGGGAAAACGGTTATTTTCATTTACAGTTTTAGTTTATTACAAATATGAGATTTTGTTTTGTTTTTATATGAAAATGTTCATGAAACATGTAATGTTATTTGATTGAAAAATCGGGTCTTGAAAATGTTTATTTCTTAGTGAAAATCGTCATGAAAAATAAGGTATTTTTGAAATTTACAATATTGTTGCTATTGTAATATACATACGTCATAAACATAACTCGAAATTTATAAACAATACAATAATCATCTCTTTCATTGCCTCCATTCAAACTTGCAAAGCATGCTAGATTGTTTTGATGTTTTGTGTTCTTCGCACTGATTGTATTGATTTATTTTTTTCTGTTTGGCTCTTTCTGATTTATTTTAATTTTGATTGTTGAGCGAAGATGTGTTGTCTTTTTTCTTACCATTGGTTTTAGTTGTGGATATATGATGACGCCAATAAATTGAATTTTCTCTTTTTAATACATATTGTTATTGTAGTAGAATGTGTTTAATTCAATTTCTTTTGATTATTGCTGGAAAATAGAGAAATTTGAGAACCTGTGTTTTAAATGAGTAATACCACTGACAGACTAGGGATTAGCTAAGCGCGATTAGTGAAACGAGATTAGCTAATCCATCACAAATCCATATACGTTGACAGACTAGGGATTAGTTTCTTGCAGAGAAAGAAAATATTATTATGGTGATTCGCTAAAATATAGCTAGTAAATCAGCTGAACTCATTTTTTAATTCAATATTTGTAAGATTTATACATTAAAACACACTAGATTTTCTTTTTCCTCGAAATTTATTCAGCACAAATTTTTTAAGATGTCATTGATTTTATAACTTCTATCGTAAATTCACGCCACTTGCATTTTCAGCAATGTTTAAATAATTATTTCACATTGTAGTGCCACTTGTACCATCACTAAACCCAATACAACGAGATAAGCTCGAAAATTTTCAAGGATTAGTGCACTAATCTCGATTAGTGACTAATCCTCAAATAAAACGAGATTAGCTAATCTTCAACTTGACACACTACAGGTAATCTCGAAAAAATCACTAATCGCGCTTAGCTAATCCCTAGTCTGTCAAGGGTATAAGGGTCATTTTGTACGATGCGATTTGCATACAATATTTATTTTACAATAGGGGAAATAAATCGTATACAATTTTCCCCGCAGTTTTGATGAGATCTGAATTTTTCGTTATCTACACCATACAACTAAAACTTGAATGATCGTCCCAAAAAAATTTGAATAGTGGTTTAATTTTCTACTTATTCAGAATGAAAAACCAAACAAATTTAATGTTTATCGGGTTATGCGCAATTACGATTGCAATTATTAAAAAGAACAGAAAATTAAAGCGGTATAAAATTAAAAATAGGACGATATAGGGAAGGAACTGCGGCTACTAAGACGAGATTTTGGAGAAAAGGAGGTTCAAGGTCTCGCTTTTAATGAATTAAGATTGGATGGTCCTAAAATGTTTAATTTTTTTTTTCAAAAATGACTCCCTCGTATTTGAAAATATTATGAAAAAACGTAAAATCACAAATACAACATCAACAAGACGAAATTTTAAGGTAGCTGTCAAAAATATTGTACACACATCTTATGAAAATGCGGTTGGCTGCAATTTCAACACAATTTACATGCAATTTGATTTTCGGTCGTTTGCACTACACGATTCCCATGCAGCAAAATATTGTACAACAAATATTGTATGCAAATCGCGTCGTGTAAAATGACCTTAAGACATTAATTTGTTTGTTGGCGAATTCAGAAAAAAATATTTAACTTTTAATTCATGATTTATCGTCAATCGTAATTGCGTTTTTTCATACAAACTATATGAAAATAATGAATTTTCAGTGTTTCTATATCCCTTATTTTAAGTTCATTTTTCATATGGCGGCTCAATTTACATCAAGATGGTTCTGATATTATAAAGAATGATACTTTTAAATTCCTCATCAAATTGATGTTTATAAAACAGCTTATTTGGTGCTCAATTCTTATTTCTTTTATTTTTGTCATGTTAATTTTTTCTTTCAGAATATTGTGGTTGAAATTTAACTTTTTTTATATTGTCTTAAAATCAGTGTTTAAATTCATTTTTTCGTTCCCTTCTTTTCTCTTTTTTTTCTCTCTTTGTGAAAGAAAACAAAAAATATTTTTGTTTGTTTCTTTCCCCGGGAACGAAATCGACAAAAGTAAAATATCTCTCCTCATATAAAATACAAAAGATAAGAGAGGAGAGATATTTTATTTTGTTTGATTTCGTTCCGGAGGAAAGAAACAAAATAAAATATTTTTTCTCTTCTTTCGCAAAAAGAGAATAAATAAAAAAACGAAATTTAAATTTAAACACTGCTTAAAATCAAATAAACTATCTTGGGTCATTTCAATAACCTCATAAGGGCCTCCTTTACTTTAGCATTCGTCATGATACTGTTCCATTGTGGTTTTCTAATAGAATCTAATGGTAATTAATAAGGAAGGAGTCTCTAGTCCTTCTGGATAAAACAAGGGCAATTATTGATTACGTTTTTGGGTCAACCACGCTCAATATGAACAAAAAGGATGGGGCTCAATATGTACCACATTTTCTAAATTCACCTGAATTACTGGAAATACTTTAAACAATTATTATTACAAAGTTCATTATAAAGCCCTCTATTTTTACAATTTCAAAAATAACGCTTTTCGTCGTTTTGCAATCGAAGTATTAAAAAGTGAATTCGAAAGAGAAAGTTGACCTTCGGTTTCGTTTTAGTCCCCATTGAGAGACATTCACAAAATTTAACCAAATGATTTTAAAAATCCGAACCCGATTTGTTTCAATTTTACCAAATTATGTACATCTTGTATCATTTCTGGCAACTATTTAAATTACTTGTACCTATTCGAATATAGCATGAGTCTATATACAAATTAAAATGTTTGCTAAGCCTAAATTCTACTTTCACACCAGACAATTTAATGTAATATAAATTAAATGTACAAACAAGTTACTTGCTTGTTACCTTTTAATACACACAAAAACTTTTCAAAACATTTTCCCAATTACAACTAGAACAAGAATTTTTTTTATCATTTTGCGTTTACCTGATTTGTGTTAAACACGATAAAAAGAAAACAGCATCCCAAAAGTAAAACAAAAGGAAGAACCAAACCAACAAACAATCATTCACCACATCATCATTTATTATGTCTTTTCAAAACCATATATAAACGATGGTATGTAACAGAACAGTGTAACAAACAAGCCAGTGTGAGGAAAAAGGGTGGGAGGGAGTGTGGGTACTAAATAACTGTAAATCTCATTATCTTTCATCAAAACAGACCTATAATACACATAGTAAGTTGGATAAAAGTATAGCATGGTATATTATAATCATAAGAATATACTTATTGTCTTATTGGTGTGTAACTCATACCACCCAAAACGATAAACGTAAAACAAACCCTAAAAATATTAATAGACATTAGGGGTTTTGTTTATACGAACGTAGTACATATCATCAGTGAAATGAAATTGAATTACAAATCTTTTGCTCATGTTCTTGGGATTTGTTTTATTCTTCTCAGATCTAAAGTTTGTTTACATAAATAAAATAATTACCACATTTATGTGTAACTATTTTTATTACACAATAGATGAGAAAATGAAGCAATAATAATAATTAGTTAAATGTAATGTAACCAACAGAAATGGCCACATTTTTCATCACGATAATAAAATTCGGGATTTTATACGTTTTGTAAGTTTAATGTAAGGGTTGGGGTAGTTCGTAAATCATACTGACTTCTTTTTTATTTTTATTTTTTTGTGGATTTCCTTAAACGAGATAATGTTAATATAAATTTATGATAGATATAATGGTCAGTATGTCACTGGAGCGTAAAATCCAGCGAACTATATTTTACAGAATAAAAAAATGCCATAAACCCGTTTTAAACAAAGCCGGAAAAGGTAGAGGTAGACCATTCTAAATATTACCGAAATAATTAAATTAATTTAACGGCATTTATGATGATAATTCTTTATTACAGTAAATAAAATTAACAGTTTATCGATTTTTAATGGACTTTTTTTATTGCAATCGTTGAATTAAATTCAATTTATATCAAAACATAAAATTGTCCTTTCATTTATTTATTGTGCGATTGTTTATTTATAATTGTACTGCTTGTAGTTTGTACAGGGATGTTGCATTCTATGCACAGAAAGGTGCTAGTGACTCGAGTAAGGAAATAGCCATGCAATTAGTCCGATTCAAGAGAAAAGAACGCCAGACACGGTGACCGAAAGTGATTATAGGCCCCTTTCAACTTCGTCCATCAATCAGATAGGAGGCCTATTTAGTGGTTCCCTTAAAACTTCCTCTTATACACTAAATCAGAAACGAAATTTTGTATATTGTTATATCTAATATATAAAATACATTAAATTTATTACTTACTAGTTGGGGTGCAACGTATTTACCGGGAAATAATCTATAAGTATTGATAAAATCAAAGGCTGCAGAGAATGATAGTTTATGCTAACAAAAAACATACTCGCGCAACAAACTGAATGTATTATTAAATGTTTTGCTTTTTGGTAAATAACATTTATGGTCTTTTAATTCATAAACTTCATCTACAAATCTTTATAGGATCCCATTTTCACCGCAAAGGCTGAATTTTGTCAAAATCGGTCAAGAAATGATTAGTTGAATTTCACCAAAATTATCTAAAAAATCCTTTTTTCCAGAACTTCATCTAAAAATCATTTTAGAATTTCATTTCCAAAATTAATGTCGAATTTCGTCATAATCGCTTTAGAAATATCCTAGTTCCCACATAATTGGCCATATTCGTACGGGTTTAAGCTTATTATCAGGTTCATTAAGAGCCTGAATATTGACTGGATGGATAATTAGGTAGGGCTTGATGCACAAGGCGAGGTGGCTTGAAGGCCCATATGGCCCTCAAGTAATAATAATAATAATAATAATAATTTGTTTTTAATTTTTATTTGAAGTTACTATTTCCGAAAGATTGTAAGAGAACTTAATCCAGTTTTGAACTGATAGCTTATGATTTTGAAAAAATAAATCCTCTCATCAGGCCGCGGCAACTGGACTTATTGTACCCCAATTTACATTCTATACAGAATGTACTGTGCCTGTGCTGGCTGTACTAGCGAATTATACTAATACAGCTAAACCCTCTTACAAATTTTTCTTCGTCACATTCACACTGCTCTATTTCTGTGTATTATCAATTAACAATTTTTTTACTCTAATTTTTGAATTAATTAATTAATTAATTCGTGTAATTTCTAATATGCAACCGATCCACATGATCGTTTTTAACGTGTTTTACAGATAACACGTAGTATATTAGTATTTACGAACGTATTTACGATTATTTATCACCCCATACACTGATAGACAGGTTTTCAATATTAATAATTTGTTTCTAATTTTTATTTGAAGGTTATGTTGGATATGGGAAATCACTTTTTTCCTAAGACGAATTTTTAAATGATAACGTTACAGATTCTTCGTTAAAAATTTATAACAACAGCATTCTGGTCAAATTAAAATAAAAGCTTACTATAATTCGTGTGGTTATTAAGTCAATATGCATTACATAGATGGCAATGATGGCAGTAAAAATTTTGTAAAATTGTACCAAAAATTGCCACCTGGGGAAATTTAAAGTTCAAAATTTGTAATAAAAGTAAAACTAACACACAAAATATTAAGAACGTGTCAAAATTTTGTGATTAAATAATTTTTTTAATTTTTTTTTCGTATTTTTCTGTAAACATCTTAGACATCTGACGTACACTAGAAAAACTAAATATAAATTTAGTAAGTACTATTTTACTTTGTCAGAGTCAACTTTGATCTATTTTTCAAAAATGAAAGTTCTAAAACTATATTTTAAACATAGTCGACGTAGCCTTAGTCAGAAGTGTCGCGTTTTTTTTTGTCTGTTCGGAAAAAAAAAAAATTATCGATTTTTGGGGCAAAAATTGGGGCTTACGGTTAAGTATTATTCCTTTGTTTACTGTTTCTTAGCACTTGTTACTTTGGATCGTTTTTTTTGTTTCTTCTCGTTTTAGATTTCCATTGATTGGGGTTTATTTTGAAGCTGGACGAAGCAACATTTATTTAATTTTATTTGTAAGTATTGCGTATCAATCACGCCCACGTCGTGTGTACGCTAAATTTTGATTTTGAGTTTGGTTATGTCGCTTAGTTATCCCAATATAGTTCTAAAATCCATGTTAGTTGATAGGTCGTTATTGAATGTAGTCAGTTTGAATGTCCAAAGTCTAGTCCGCTCCAGTGGACATACTTTGTTTCTCTGAGACCTTTCTAAATCCAAATATCCCTAATTCAGCTTTTGCCATAAAAGGTTTTAATATATTTAGGAAAGATAGGACGGTACCTCCCCTTAATTATGGTGGTTTATGTATGTTTGTAGGTGATCATATTAAGGCTAGATTAGTTACCATACCTTCTTCTATTTCGGAATCGTTAGTATCGGATTTAGAGTTTTTATTTGTCAACGTTTTCATTAGTGGTCGTAAAATCTTATTCGGTACCGTCTATAACCCTCCAAAAACTAGTAAGAGGTCGTATGCCCAATTTAAAAAATCCCTTGTAGACTTAGAAAGTTTGTTTAGTTATTTCTCTTGTAGATTCGATGAAATATATATATCAGGTGACTTCAATTTCGATATACTCCAAAATTCCGGCTTCCCTCGTGATTATTTGAATGTTTTAAATAGTCTTAATTTATCCGTCCACAACACTGTAGTGCCGACGTTTTGTTGTCCAACCGCTAGCGGTGCCTCTTATTCCCTTATTGACCATATCATCTCTTTTACTGATAACTCTATTTGTTTTTTCAATCAGTTGTCTCTCGGTATGGGATCCCATCATGATCTTTTAGTTTTTTCTGTGAATTGTTACTCTCCACCTAAGCCTAACAGTTTTAGCTTTAGAGATTTTGCTAGTATAGATAATTCCCGCCTTTATTTAGTTTGTAACTCGGTTCCTTGGGAGGATATTTTTTGCCTTAGTTCGGCAACTACCCAAGTAGAATTTTTCAACTCGTATATTAGTTTGGTCTTTGATAGTTGCGTTCCGCTTAAAAAGGTTACTTTCAAAGCAAAATCTCCGCCTTGGTTGTCTCAGGAAGTTTCGAATGCCATAAGTATTAGAGTTAGTAAATATCGTTTATGGAAAAGGTATCCTAATAGTCAGTCTCATTTAGATTATAAGCAGGCTCGTAATAGAGTTGTAGGGTTAATTCGGATTGCTAAACGTAATTATTTTAAGGACAAGTTAGACCCCTCCCTTCCTCCCAAGGTTTTTTGGCGTAATGTTCGTAATTTAAGCCTAGGCAGATGCAAGAGTAGTTCTAGTGGGGTGTTTAAGCCCAATGATATTAATAGTTATTTTTGCTCTAGTTTGAACTCAGGCAGTAGTACCATCGATTTGTTCTCTAATGCGTCCTCTAATTCGTTTTCGTTTTCAAATATTTCTCTCGAGGATTTACAGTCTGCCATTTGGAATGTTAAATCGGAACCTTCTGGTCTGGATAACGTCAATTTAAAATTCGTTAAACGAGTTTTCCCTTTCGTCTCAAAATATTTGTTACATATTTTTAATTTTATTCTCACATCCTCTTCCTATCCAGATCAGTGGAAGCTAAGTAAAATCATACCCATCCCAAAGATCAGTAATCCTTCAGAGCGATCCCATTTGAGGTCAATTAGCATTTTAAGTTCTCTCTCTAAAGCTTTCGAGATAGTTGTTAAAACTCAAATTCAATCGCATCTAAATAGCAATAGTTTAATTAGTTTCTTCCAATCTGGGTTTAGAAAATTTCATAGCACTTCTACTGCGTTATTAAATGTATGTGATGATATTAGGCGTAATATGAATAATAGGGAATTGACTTCTTTAACTTTGTTAGATTTTTCTAAGGCCTTTGATTCTATTAATCACAGAATTCTTTTTAACAAACTCTTATCTCAGTTTAGATTTTCGGTTTCCGCTGCCAGACTAATTTTTAACTATCTTTCTAATCGTTCTCAGGCAGTTTTTTTTGACAATTCTTTGTCTGATTTCCTTCCTGTAATTTCCGGCGTTCCTCAGGGTTCAGTGCTGGGTCCTCTATTGTTTTCTATGTACATTAATGACATAGAATCCTCTATTCACTATTGTTCATTTCACATTTTCGCTGATGACGTCCAAATTTATAAAAATAGTCGTTTAGATCAGGATTCTATTGATAGGAATATTTCTCTGATAAATGAAGACTTAAGTAATATCGCTAGTTGGTCGGTCTGTAATAGGCTCGTTTTAAATGCGAATAAATCTCAGTCGATCATAATTTATAAAAAATCGTTAGACACCTCGTCCTTTCCTGGTATTTTTCTGCAGGGTTCGCTAATTAGGTATTCAAATACTGTTAGAGATTTAGGCTTAGTTATTAATAAAACTCTTTCTTGGGGTGACCATTTAGTTAGTATTAGTAAGAGGGTCTTTGGTATGCTTAGTTGTTTGTATAAAGTAGTAGGATTTTCTGATAGTCAGTTTTTTAGGAAAAAAATGTTTTTGGCTTATCTTCTTCCTCATTTTATTTATGGTGACGTAGTTTTATTCGGTATGCTTCAGGAAAATATGAACGTTCTCCAAAGATGTTTCAATGCATGTACTAGGTTTATTTTTGGTATTAGGAAATTCGATCATATCTCTGCCTACTCTAGCCTTGTTTTAGGATGTAGTTTATCTACCTTTTACGAATTTCGCGTTTGTCTTTTTATTTTTAAACTTCTCAAAGCTAAGAAGCCTTGTTATCTTTATAGAAAGTTACTTTTTAGCAGGTCTCATTCCTCAAACTTCCGCCTGATTCCGGCCAAAAATAGTTGTAGGTCGCTAAACAAATCCTTTTACGTTAGGGGAGTTTCTCTTTGGAATTCAATTCCACTGGAAATTAAGAGTTTAGGATCGGCCAAATAATTTAAGTCAAAATTTTTGGAGTGGCGTGATTGATGGGCAATACGTATTTCATTAAATTTATTTTTAATATTATTGTTAATTTTTAATATTATTTCACCTCTTGCTGTACATTTTATTGTAAATGAGCTATTGCTCAAAATAGAATGTGTATGCATGAGGTGGAAATTGTTTGAAAAAATTTAAAAGGTTTTTCTGCCTAATGGAAGCAGCTTCATCATTTATTTTTTTATTTGTTCTTTTGTTCCGTTTACTCTGGTTCCATCTGTGATTTCCTTTTAATACTAAATTATTGTTAAAGTACAATAAATAAATAAATAAATAACTTAATTTTAATATTTCTGTAATTAATATTTACTAAATACCAATATAACGTTCTTGTATATTGTTGTTAAAGATATGTAGAAAACTTTTGTGTAAACGTTTTACAATATATTTGGTTTTTTCATTGAAAAACTTGAAGCTAAAAAACATCATTTTTACTATGGATTCCTATGGAAATCGTTGAAAAGTTATACTACTAAAAAAGCTTCTAAAAAATACGTCATGATGATTATGTTATGGCTCTATACTCTACAAGGCTCTGTTGATATGCGTGTCTCGCTTTTTTGGTTACGTTTTTCGATAAAATTTCAATAACTCGACAAGGAGCCATTGCACGGAAATTTCCTTAGTATCATTTTCATGATTTCTAAATTCTCTATAAAATGGCCAATTTTTATTTGCGGATGAAATATCAAGCAAGTTCGTTTACAATCTCAAATAGCAGCATATTTTTTTTTTGCTTTTAGACAATTTTTATTTTACTCAAAAAGGCAATAAAAAACAAAATAAAACAAAACGGATTCCATTAACGAAAAGAAGACAAAATTTCCTTTAATTAGAAGTAAAATATATATAGTAGTATTTTTTTGAGAGGTGTTATTGCACCAAGATACAAGCGATCAAATCTGGGTATTTTTTCGAAAAAAAATTTCTATTGCGTTTTTTTTTGGCGTAGTGTTTATGAAATTACAGAAAATTTTTATTGTCACTAAAAAAGTAAATGCTTTGCCTGTCAGCGCAGTTGCAATCACCAATATTTTCTTTAGAATACGTGTGTAGCCCATACTTAATATTTTTTACAAATAGGAAATTACGAACCCAAATGTCAAATAATAAAGTTCACTATTAGTAGAGAAGAATTAATATTCAAGAATATCTCCTTGAAGACTTGTTAAAATTTTAAAATTACTAATTAAAATAAATTATTTAATATTTTATAAATATGTAAATTTATATTACACACCAAATCTGATAAACTAGATTTTATAAACTATTAAATAATTCTTTTAATTTGAAATTTTAAAAATTTAACAACTGTTTAAGGAGATATACGTGAAACAATTTTTTGAAATATAAAGATATACACTTCTTGTTGTTCGTTCATTCAAAAAATAAAGTGGAATCATGGAGGTTTTGGTTTTTTTCACTAAAATAGTTTTAAATCGCAAAAACTCACCGATCCCATTTTCATTTTTTCATATCACATTTTAAATCGCACCAGGTGATAAGGATGTGAATCAACTCAACTTATGAAAATTTGTACCTGCCCAGCGATATTTGATTAAATCTTCGACTTTGAAAAGTTGTTTCCTTGTTTCGAGTATATTTTCTTAAAGACTACTATTCAAGATTGTAACGGGTGCTTGTCATCCCCGTCACAAAATAATCTTATCCATCAAATTCGCGTATAAAACTGTACCCCACATTTGAAGATTTTTTTTTTTTTTTTTGTTTGTTTTTTTTTGCTAACCGTCAGGTTAGAAGTTCTCTATGTAAAAAATTTTTTTTGGAAAAATAAATATTTTTTTTTAATTTATAAATTAAATTTTTTTTGTGTTTTTTTTTTGTGGCGGTCTAAATTTTGGAAAACAAAGGTAAATATAAGAAGAAAAAAAAAACAATATAACTAACTAAAGAGGTCCAGTCAGTATAGTAGGGAGTCAATAGCCTCATTAGAGGCAGGTGAATGTACAGCTTCAACCGCGTCATTTACCCTTTCTTTTGACTACCTACTTACTGACCAAGATTACTTACTAATTGAACCCTCATCCAGGGACTTGTTAATTGATTTTTTTTTTGTTTGTGTATTTCAAATAATGTGTGGCTAAGGCCCAAAAACTGTCCATTCATGCTGGACAAATAACTCAGTTTTCTGTTGGTCGCTCTAGACAGGTCCAACTTTTCTAATCCCCAATCCTTTTGTGATCTCAATGATCACCCAATATTTTCATCCAACCGCGGTATAACTAGGTTTCTCAACTGTGTCACCCCAACCCCACGACTAATTTTACCTCTACCGGCCTTGAGCACAGGTAAATGCCGCAGGGGTGACAACAGCGGTCGAGAAACAATTTCTTAGTAATGTTGAGCTGAGGTAACTCAGTTACTTCTTGTTTTTTTTCATTACAAGATGTCAAAGAAATTGTAATCCTTGTATATCGACATTTTTATTTTTTATTTTTTATCTTAAATAGCACAATTCTAAACACGTTGTCTAAAAAGCTCGATAGATTTCTCAATCAAAACGGTATTAAATTTTAAAGTCAAACGAAGGAAAAATGTTAATTTTCTTCGTCTTCTTCCATATTATACTCGGTACCATTATACATATTTTTTGTGTACTAACCAACAAATAAGTTTATTTCTGTTGAATAAAACTTAGAAAATTGTTTCCCAAAGTCTAACTGGGTGTACCAAATAAAAACGAAAACACATAATCATAGTGAAATCAAATATCCTGGAATATTGTCATCACCCTGTACGAGCTTCTATTTAATTTTTATTTATTTTTTGCTGTATAGTACTTACATTTTCTTACTTAAAATTATTATTCTGTTGGACATTCTTCTTCGGGTTTAACTTTAAATTTATTCTAAGAAGATATAAAAGATGTTTTTTTTGTTATAAGAAACTAAATATAAAGTAGATGTTGAAATAAACATAAATAAAAGAAAGTTCATGGTCTAGTTCTTAAATATTGTGTTAAAATAACTGATTTTTTGTGTTATTTATCTCATTTTTTTGTGCTGTAGTGAAAAATGTTTTGTAGACGGGTATACTTCAACATTAAACTGTTAAAGTTGTTAAATTTCTAGAAATTGTAAAATTCTTCAAATATGTATTTAAAATATTTGGGATTTAGTATATCTCGTTAACTATTTTATGCATACATATCAAATAGTACATTACACACCAAGGTTAAGAAGCGTACTCGCCGCATCTCAGCCGAACAATGGACGCCGGTTATTATAAACGTTCAGTCGCCACGTTAAATTGTTGTGTTTTTTCGGAATTAAAAGGGCTTATTAAATATTTAGGCGGCGTTGTAAGCTAAATTTCGGAATCGTATAATCATCTTAAAGGGTTGGAAACTACCGAGGTGAAAAATATTTTCCAGGATGAGTTTTTTACTACCGTTTGAACTTTGGAGACACTTGTTTTCAAATTAATGGAGGCTTTAGTAATTAAATTATTGTCAAAGGAAGGTTTCGAGTTACGAAAATGGTCCTCAAAGTACTACAGCTGGGATCCAATGCCGAAAATCAGACGTCTTCATCTACCACTGTATAAATGTTTGGGCTCACATACCTACCCAAGGAAATCCTACGAATTTGGTTCACGTGGTTTAATGCCTCCAAATTTTGAATCAAATTTAAATTTAACACAATGTTATTGGCATACAATTTGGGAATTTCAGCATTATGTCTGAGATTTATAAAAAATTGCAGAGAGCCATAATCTAAACGAATTAAGTCATGTCAAATTTCTGTTAGTTAAATTAACAATGCCTTATAGGGTTAGGTTAAGCATATGCCGTCAAAAGTCTATTGGGTCGAGGTAATAGATTTAAAAAAACAGTGGATTCTTAACAAGAAAGTCCGATTAAAAAATTAAACCGATTTATTACTAGTGATGGTATAATATAGGGTTTCTCAAAACGGGATCCCGTTTTTGCCTCAAGTATTAGTCGTTATACAACGGCATAGGAATAATATATTACAGCAAAATCTCAGTTTAAGAGCCTAATTTGGGATTGGCCTGTCTCTGATTTTCAATTGTCCGAATTATCGAAAGTCTTAGGTCCGAATATAAAAAGTTTAAATATCCATACGTTTAGGGTTTATCCATTAATACCTCGTTTTCAAGTCAAATTCAGACCGATTAGGAATAAACTTGGTTATTTATTAACCGATTATGATGAAATTCGGCATGTACGACTTAAATGGGATGATAAAATGATTTTTAGTTGAAGTTCTGAAATATGGCCAATTAGGAAGGAACTCGACCGTTTCTTATACGTTTATGATAAAATTGGCCGTATTTCACCACTTCTTCTAAATAACATTTTAAATCCCATTTTCATCGTAACTTATAGTTAAAACTCTACCAGAAAAAGGATTACGAAAATTACTGCAAGTAATCAACGCAGCGTTCAGAATAAAATACGTTCCATGCCAGTGGAAGGTGGCAGAGGTGATAATGATTCTAAAACCTAACAAGCCACCAAACAAGAAAACATCATACACCATACAGGATAATTTCCCAATACTTCCAACAATTCCAAAATTATTTGAAAAGCTATTACTCAAGAGGTTAAAATCAGTAATAGAAGTCAGAAAACTCATTCCTCCTCACCAATTTGGATTTATAGAGAAACACTCTACTATAGACCAAGTGCGCAAAATCACAGATCGAATTGAATATGCTCTGGAAAATAAAAAAAATATGCTCAAGTGTCTTCTTGGACGTATCTCAAGCCTTCAACGAAGCAGTTTTATCTGATTTTAAAGTTAGCGAGTAAAGCGCGCTCTCCTTGAAGTTGATCGAAATATACGTAGCATCACGTAATGCGTTTTATTGGATAACAATATTAATATACATACACTTGGGTGCAAAAAAATCGCACATTGCTCAATTTTCCACAAAAGTTCAAAAGTATCAAAAAAAATCAAATATTTGTTTAATTTTTTTTAATGCAGATTCAAAGTTTATTTCAATACCAATCCTAAATTCATGTGTACCTCAGATGTTTATGCCCCAAAAATCAGTTTGATGGCACGTATAAATACAAAAAAAGTACCACTGGATAGGTATTGAAATAGACTTTGAACCTGCATTAAAACAAATTAAACAAATATTGGATTTTTTTTGATATTTTTGCACTTTTGTGGCAAATTGACCAATACGCGATTTTTTTGCACCCAAGTGTATATACACATATATTCTTTGTCAAATCGGCCACCCCCCTGCACATTTCATTTTTTGAGATAAATAAACTTTTTTGGGCTGAAAATTTTGCTTAGAGTGTCTACTTTTTAATGCCGTATGGCGTTTTCATGGCGTCCTTGAGTTTTCAAAATAGCGGGCCATATCTGCTAAGCAAGTCTTTAATTTTTAATAAAATTGATATAAATACGTAATTTTAACTCTGTTAATTTACTCAAAAGTGATTTTGGTGTCATAGATTATACATTTATTATTTTTATTTTTACAATTCCAAGATGGCGAATCCAAGATGGCCGCCAAAATTGGTAAATTTTTCGACGTTCATAAAGATTGTTAGAAACATGTCCTAGAAGGTTTTCGGGGTCGCTGATCACGAATCTGAGGTCAGAATTTTAATATTCTAGAATCTAGATAGTGGATACAAGATGGTGGTCGAATATAACCGAAAAATGGCTAATTTTTCGACGTTCATAGAAATCAATAAAAACTCGATCTAGGGGGTTTTCGTAGTCGGTGATCATTAATTTAGGATCAGAATTTGAAAATTCAAGATGGCAGGCCGAAGATGGCCCAAGATAAAATCATTCATGTTAACGAAAATTCCATTCGTTGAATTCAGGAACAATATTCTTACTTTTCTGTGGAAGTGTATTAATAAATTCATAGATTCTATGAAAATTATTGTTTGGCTTAATTCGTTTATTGGAATGATAATTGCCATTCACTGAATTTAAGGACATCTTTCATACTTTTATTTGGGGTACATTAATAAGTTTAAACTTATACATTGAAATTCTCCACAATTTTTTAAATAATTTTATTAATATTTTCATTAAATTAATAAATAGTTTATTAGTTGATAATATTGTTTGTTTGTTTGTTAATTTCATTTGCTAAGGTCGACTAGCACTTATAGCTGTATATGACCCAGCTAATTGTTTATATAAAACAGTTAATCCAAGCTTCTAGAAAGAAGCATGGACGTCCCGAGTACAACTATTTACTTTCACTGAGTCGCACTTTGTGATACCACCGACTAGCACGGATATTATGGGCCTTATACATTAAAAATGCAGTATACCCAGTACCACTATCTATTTTATTAAACTGTATATTGTGAAACCCTCGCTTATGTACACGATATAACGGGCCTTATACGATAATGCGCAGTACCCGAAACCACCAGCTTAATAAAGATGTTAACACTACGAGATCTATATTGCGACTGAGTTGATAATATTAATTATCAACTGATAACTATCTGTTTATAGTATTTATAAACTCGTTAATAGGCGCTCTTTTATGACTAAATTCATTGATTTGATAAAGTTGTTTATTATTTTTGCATACCTTTTTTCAGTGTGGGAGGCGGCCATAAAAAGTGCAAGTACCATTTGTTGAACTGTGCAATAGAAGAATTAAATACACTAATTTGCTAATCTGACAGCTTAAAATAATCCCAGACAGAATTTGCCTTATACATCACTCCCCGCAGTGACCACAACTTATAAAGCTTATTACACAAGTTGCGATAATTTTAATCACTTTTGTGGCAGTATTACAATTTAGTTTATTGAACCGAAAATTAACTTTAAGTCAATAACCTTAGTTTAGTTACTATACCACTACTAAATTCGGAAGGCGAAGAATTCGGTTGCTGCAAACAAAGTGTTTTCTCAGTGTATATGGTACAATTGGCGGTTGTCCATTCCTTGATCTCGAATGAATGAATCAAATGAAATTTGGAAAAATTTCCATTGAATATGGTAAAGGGCCATGTATCTAATTAAAACGTAAACCTTGGCAATAATAATTTTTTTATAAAAGTTTCATTAAAATTAATTCCCTAAACTAAATATAAAAGAAGCAAAAAAATGTCAGTTCTGAATAGTTTAACAGAAAACTTCGTCATCATGTTTATGCACAAATGTATGTATGTACATACTATATTTACTCTCGACAAACCACAATGCATTAGTTCTCTAACTTCATTCAATGATTTTATTTATGGTATTGTGCAAAAACAATTATTTGCCAAACACTTCGTAAACTTACACAAAACTATTATTCCACCATTGTATTTATTTGCACACATTAACAAACTCATACATACATTCATATATAATTGAAAAAACGGCACTCTTGCCAATTATGTACATAAACCTAATTATATTTTTCAACAATCATAATCCATTTTACAATTTTTAACTTTTAGAGAACTCAACGAATAACTTTATGTTCAAACACATTACTGGACGAAAAACTAAAATAAATTTTTCATCTCAGTTGGAAAATTGACATTTTTTTTAGTTTTCTAATTTTTTTTTTTGTTAAATCCACATCCACACAAAAGAAATCGAGTCTATAAAAATATTTTCTATGGTAAAAAAGAAAAGTTAAAAATTTTTTTTTTTACTTAAATTAATATGTTTAGTGTATAAGGTTGTTTATTTTATGTATGAGTTTTTGCTTTTAATGGAAAACAATAAAAGTTACATAAAATATGGACCATATTTAAAAGACATTTCCCTCATATATTATAATATAGTATAGGTATGTATGTGTTTAATAAAATGGGGATAAAATGTGGATAAATCCCACTGGTTACACATGGTATAATCTATATGGTATGGAAAAATCAATATTATGGTTTAATATCGCCTCACTTCGGTTTTTAATTCGGCGTTCGATTACCAAATGCCACACTCTATTCCTTGTTAACTACTATACAATTTTACTCTGATATATCAATTTTTATTTTTTTTTATAGAATAGTTCTAATTCTAATGATTCTTATTATTGTTGTTTTGACAGAATATAAAGTTGTATTCTCTTTGTTATTGTTTATACAAAAAAGAAAATTTTTATATGTATAGTTGTATACATATAATGTATATATGAATTAAGTGTTTGATTTATGATCTGGCTGAAATAAATGTATAGAATTGGTCTAGTCGACTCCTCGAATGATACTTTTCCCATAAACCATATTTACTGGTACCATTTATTGGTTACTATAATATTCCGGTATTTTTAGTGGGATAATCTTTGGTCACGACAATATAAATCTCTTAATCCTAAGCCACCAAATCACAGATTCCCCATTAAATTATATATTATTTGCGACTACGGCTTGTTGAACAACAATCAGTATCGTATGACTGACTATTTCGTATGAGCTTTAGCAAAATTAATTTTTGGTCAACCATGTCAAATGCCCTCTTAATATCAATAAAAACAGCACCAACACACTTGTTCCCGTTTAAATAAATATGAACCCTATTCAAAAAATCAATTAGAGCTGACTCAGTATTCCTTCCAGACTTAAAGCCGTATTGACAGTTATTTAAAACATTATATTTAGAAAAGAAGGCATCAACCCGCAATTTTAAAGCCTTTTCCAAAATTTTCATATAGTTGTGGGCTGTAAATAAATAGGACGATAATCCTTAAGAAGTTTTCACCCTTTTTGAATAAAGAAATTACAACTGCAGTTTTCAAACAATGGGGGGATAATGCCGAGAATATCTCTAACATTACTGGATTTTAACCCATTAATTATACCAACAATTTCAGTAACATCTACAGGATTAATAATTTTTTTTTCTGAGATAATGACTTTGCTATGATTTGGACAAGACATATTATTAAACAAAAGATTGGTTGTTTTTAAATGAGGCACAATATTTGAAAAATAAGAGCCAAAATTATTTGCTATGGATTTACAATCCGTAAGAATCACTGAATCACTTGACATAGTTTTATCAATAGAATTACCAATACTATCACCTAAAATTTGATTAACAACCGACCGTGTCTTACTATCTTTACCACATTGGTAGAATTTATTGTGATAGCATGTGCATTTGTCAGAAAGTATTTTATCATCAACCTTTTTGGCATAGTTTAAGAAAATATTTCTGTAAAGGGCTCTCTTCGCAAAGTAAGAACTGTGGTGAAGCTATTTCGTTAAATCACCAACTAAGAACGACAATATTCTTCAAAAATATATCAAAGAAGAATTTGGAAAAAAATTGCGATTGCTGATAGATATAAAGACAAGATGGAATAGCCTTTATATTATGCTCGAACGGTTTCGTAAAGTAAAACCCAGCATTCTAAAGTCTTTAATCGATATCAATTGAATTATTTCATTCGATGAGGAGGAGTGGAATATGATTAATTTTTTAGGGACAACACTTGAACCAAAAAAGTTAGCTGCAGAAGCGCTATGCCGCCGGGATGTAACGTTACTTACAGCCGACACGATGATTTCGTTTATGGTAAACTACGTGGAAAGCAGTGAATTTGCTCTGCAAATGAAGGACTCGCTTTGATTTCTTTGTTTTCAATTCTTACATAAGGGGAAGCAAGATTATGCGGAATTGGACCCAAACCTTGTCTTAAACTTTGAACGTTTAACAAAGACAGCGATTGTAAACAAGGTCATTGCCATCATTGGCCTGTCACATCCACGCAGCATCTATAGCCCGCCATCATCTGAATCGAGCTCAGCCAATGATGATGTTTTTGAAAACTCTAAAGAATTGTCGCTGGAAGAACACCTCAACCGTGCCATTACTAGAGAAGTCAATTCTATACGATAATCCCAACAACAAAAACTATAAAGGTTTTAACCAACATTATTAAAAAAGAGTTGGCTATTTTTGAACTGGAGGGTAATCGTGGAAATATTCTCGAGACATGCTATGAAAACCTGCAATCAATTCTACCTTCAAGCGTAGAATCAGAACGCGTTTTTTTCCAGTTCTGGAAAAATCTCTCTTTAAAACGGAAATCACACCAGAGAGCAAATAGGAAGTTGAAAAAGGCGATATATTGAATTTTTATTTTATTTATTTATTGTAGTATTTTCATGAATTACTAATTTATTTTTTTATATTGCATCTTCAGCACTGGTTCCAGAACTGGATTCCCGGTTTTATGACTCTCTAGCACCGAAATCATGGTACCGAAAAATGTCTCAGTATTGAATGCTCTAATCTTAATATATAAAAATCACGTGTCACGATGTTCGTACACGCTAATCTCCGAAAATGCAAAACCGATTTCAATGAAATTTTGTGAATACACATATGGTTAGTTCAACATTAAAAAATAGGATAGTTTTGGATCCGATAGGTGGCGGCTGTTGTCGAGATTTAAAAAAAAAATCTTTTAATTTTTCCAACAAAAAATGTTTTTTTAATTGTTTTGAGATTTCTCATTTAAAAATGCAAACAACCACAAATTTTAACTTTAAGGTAGTGCTTTCTCTGCATTGACAATCGTCAATAGATGAAGATGTGACCAAATCTATTGACATCTGTCTTACACATCTAGAGAAAATAGCACATTCAAACATCGTTTTCTTTTAAGTGCTGATTTAAACGTTTCTTTGATGCTATAATTTTTCAGAAGGGATTCACGGATATACGAACATAAACATAGTGTGAGTTTAGCTTTATTTGAATTCATTTGTTTATTGGTTATTTTATTTCGATTTTATTTTAATTGTGCTGTGCATCATTTTGTGTATTATATATTATTATTATTTTTAGAATAAAATGCCGCGAAGATGGTCAAGCCTTAATAATGCAAGCAGCATAGAACGCACGCACAAACTGCGCAAATAAATTAACAACACAGAATCAGTGCAGTAGAGAGACGTACGCAAGAATCTCAAGCACATCGCAACGAACGTTTAGGGCAAAATGTATTAAGAGCGAGACCGGCGCGTCAAAACATTATAGACACATTCAAAGCACAAGAGCGACAAAGATAGCAAACGAGCCGCGTAATAACCCGTGCATCTTTCGTTCGAATATGCAGCAGACATCACTTGTTAAGCGCATTCTAAAATTGCCATCAGTGCACTGGACAAAGAATGCCAATATTGTCACGCATTTGTGAAGCAATATTCACCAAGCATTGGATTTTTCACCCATGCAAGGGAACGTGAGCTGGGTTAAGACCGTCGCGTCGTGAGACAGGTTCGTTTTACCCTACGAGAGGAACCACAGGTATGGACCCATGGTTCAATACTTGTTCGAGTGAACAGTGGTATCCAAGCTAGTCTGCAACAATAGAAATGGGGCATTAATTACATTGTTAGGCTTAAACTATTAACTGGAATTGTAGGTTTGCCTATAATTCGATACTGTATGGTTAAATTGATCCCACTGAAATTGTTTAATCAAAGACGTCTATTAGCTGTTATTATGTTTATAGAAGTTATCGATTAAATTCAATTAAATTATTAGTATTAACAATATTCCGCAAAGAAGCACCCTACATCTCTTGCGGATCAGGAAAAGTTGTACTGCCACCTCTTACCACTCCACCGGAACAGCTGGTACATCAGTCGATTTGGAGCAATACAAATTCACGATTACAGATCCGACGGACGCAACTTTGAGTCTACATTAAAAATACAATACCAGATGCACCATAAAATTGGTTTATTGATGCCGATGCTTAATAAGGACCCAAAATTTCTCCAAATATCATATATTTTATTGGCAGTGATGAAGAACGAGTGACAACCAGGTACCAGTACAATTTCATTGAACGGGAAGAAGAGCGAGCAATTGTGAAATTGTTGGAAAATTTTATGGGAAATCGAAATCTACTTATTCAATTGTTTAAATTGGTAGCACTCTTCTCACCACAATTGAGAAATGCCAACTATCAAATCTTCATCAAGGCCCACCAATTATCAACAGGAAAACATGCTGGCAGGTTCAACACTGAAAAAAATATTCCATTCATTTTGATAATAAATGTTCGTTTAAATCTTGATAACACTTTCATTATTACAGTGACTAATAATTTTACCATGCATAATATTATTTTTAGATTAAACGAAATATTATTAAAATGATAAACAATGTATTGTTGAGCTACGTAAATTTTAAAAATATTTTCGAAATGAAATTGTTTTATCAAATGTATAATATAATTTAAAATATAATTATCAAAATGATAAATTTTTTTGTTCTTGAAAAATTCAACAAAAGTTTAAGATTTTAAAATTTATCATAAATTTGATAATATTATTGTTATAATAATTGTTTTAAAAGTATGTCTTTTTATTGATATGACAATATTTAGTCGATATAATAAAATGTAAGGCATTTCGTTGTAATTATAATCAAAATAAATTATTGATGATGTCGTGGTTCAAAGAGTTGTTTTACTAAATTTTAGCAAATTGTTAGTCTTTGACAACCTCATATAGAAATGTTTTTGGCTAAATATCATGAAATATTGGACTAAACTGTAACCATCGTATGTCCAAAAAAATTCGAGGTACCACAACTCGGTTTGTACCACAGTTCGCTTTCCCAAATAAATAAATTCCTCAAAGGCTTAGTATGCTGAAATTTAAGAATTATTCCGTCTTACGATAAAGCTATATTAGTTTATATCGTAAAGTAAGATTTTCTGTTCTGGTTGTATGTATTAGTAACAGTACATATAGGTATAATCTTCGATTCATTTTGAAAATAAATGTTCATGTAAATCTTGATAATAATTTCATTATTACAGTGACAAATAATTTTAACATGCATAATTTTTATGTTAAACTAAATATTATTAAATTGATAAACAACTATTATTGAACTGTGTAAGTTTTGCAAATTCGAAGCGAACAAAAATTATAATTGAAATGATATTGATAATATTATAATCATTCTTGAGTGCCTCCCTCCACCCTCATTTAGGGAGAATAAATAACATTTTGGTCAAAAACCAGAACACCCAGTAAACCAACCTTTCAATTTAAAAATGTGTGTCGGATTTTTTAAATTTAAATGTCTGCATAGACAGACCTCTGTATGATGTATTCTGTTCCATCATTGTGTGTAGTTAATTGGTCAATATGTATTAATATCTGAAAAATCATAATAAAGCATTCTCAACATAATGATATTATGTAAAAAAATCAGCTGGACGTAGATATTTTTTGTTTGGTTTGTAACGCTGTTAACATCTTCCAGCATTTTTTATGATTTTTATTATCGTTGAAAAATTATACAACGAAGTAAATTATAAATTGCCATTGAAATAAAGCGTTGATATAACTTCAAGAAGAAGGTACAAAGTATATATTTTAGTGACATTAAAATAGCAAATCATTTGGTTCCATCCACGTTTATTTTTTTATAAATTATTTTATTTTATTGGTGGTAACATTAAAAATAAAAGCAAAATAAAAAATTGCTTTGTATTGTACCTATTCCTTTCTAGTAACATTGTTTTAATGCGTTTTCTCTCTCGAAATTAAGTATTAACACTAGAACTACCGAACGGGCAAAATGACCGGTTATGCATTTATTGATTTCAATTTCTTTAGTTATTATGTTAATATTTTTGTGGGAATCTGTGATGACTTTTATTATGACAACAAAGTAATTATGTTAAAACTCGCCATAAACTTCCCAAAAAATATTAACATTCAATAAATGTACAATTCGTTATTTTGACGGGGTGGTAGTTCTAGTGTTAATATCAAGAAGGATGGTAAGGTGTGTTAAATCTGTTGCATTTTAGAAGGGAAATGTAGCATAAAATAGGAAGTGAGAGGCCGCATTATTTTACTATAGAAATTGTAAAACAAATCACCAGCCATATCGTCGCTATCATCGCGACCTATCGAATGTGAAAAAAATAATTTTTAGAACTGGAAATTTTCACATTCGATATGGATGGAAATTTTCACATTCGATAGTTTGCTGTGGTAGCGACGATATGTTCGAATGAGATAATATTTTACTAGTTATGTGTATCTTATTGTTTATTTTTTTTGCGTATAATTTACCGTTAAATAATTATTGAAGAACAAGATTAAGACAGTGTTTACACTTAAAACTTAATTTTTTTAATTTGAATTTTTGCCTGTTCCTTCAAAAATCTATAGTATATTTAACACTAAAATATAAGTAAACCTTTAAAGATTCTACTGTCGCATTTTTTTACGAGAACAGAATATAGTTTTTCTTTTACTTTAACTTGCCCAACCAAAATAAAAAGGTCAGGCCTTCTTGTAGAATATTCATATTGCCATTGAATTGAATTTTAAGTTTTTATCCTGCGGCAAAACAAAATAGCCAAAGGACCATAAAATTGTATTAAGTTATTGTATATATTCTGGAAAATCCGATTATTATAATAATTATTGGTGCACCTGATAATAACTATTGCAAATGATAATAATTATTATAAATGATAAATATTTATCATCAAACGAATCTAAAATAACGGTAGTTTTTACGTGACTATCTATTTCATTTATTCTTTTTCCTTTGAAACTCGAGTTGATCGGACGTGCAGTGCAGTTTTGGCTATCGTGTGGTTTTACTGCTAATTTATTTTGAATAGAAATAGTAATATGAGTGATTTATTAAAACTATTGATTCACAATATAAAAATAAATAAAAGTGTAGTTTATGAATATAAAATTGTTGAAAAGTTTGTAGGTGAGTGGTTTAAATATAATAATTAAAACATTTAGTGTGGTTATGTTGGAAAATAAAGTGTTGAATTTGTTTTCTGCAAAAATATGGCCTAACCTCTTTTAAAAAATGTGCGAATTCTTAACCTAGTTAAAGAGTTTTATTTTGTGCTTTGTGAAAAGTAACGTAAACACTTTGTGAAAAGTATTGTATAATTTCCACAAGAAAACGATTTGTTAGATTAATTGTTTGCGCGTCTCCGAGAAAAAAATTTCAAACGGTTTGCAATTTTTCGTATAATACTTTATCAAAATGATAAAATTTGATGCCTTTATACGTGTAGCTACTTTTTAGACAAACACGCGATTTTTAAGGTTAAGTACAAGTTCGCACGATTTTTAAAAATTAATTAATTATATTATTATATAATTATTATACATAATATGTTTTTATTAATTTCTTTTAGAAAACTCTATAGATGAACAAGCGCTTTGTGAAATAAGCTATCCGTATTTAAATTATTTTTTCTCAAAGTATAATATTCCAGTCGGTATTCAAATTAAAATTGCATTACAAATTGCAGTCTGGCAGAAGATTCAGGTTTGTATTAAATAATAATATAAATATATTTTTATTAATTAAGAACAAATTTTTAGGACACTCAAAATAGCAGTTAAAAATAAAATCTTCTTAAAATCCTCGCCATTTTAAAAGTCAATTAATCATTTATCAATTATTTTTGTTTAGTTCATATATTTTTTGGTTAGTTTATTTAGTTCATTTAAATTCCATTTGTTAGTTTAGTTTACAAATTTTTTTGTAAAAATGAGGTGTTTCAAATGTAATGATGAACTTGGAAACATTAAAGCTCTTAAATTGCATTTTAAATTTTGGCACAGTATGAGCAGTGATAGTATATATGAATGTTGTGAAACACCTTGCTCCCAATCATTTAGTAATTTGAAAGCATTCAAGAAACATACCATACGGAAACATGCCCCGTTTCGTTCAGACTATACTGAGAAGCAATTAAATATGAATGCAAGTGATGTTAAAATCCCAAGCATTTCAGGAACTGATGGGAATACAAGGAATAAAACATTGCAACAAGACATTAGTTTTACTAGTTCGAATAGCTCGACACTGAACACCCAAGAATTATTAGATCATATCAAGCGATCTTCGATCAACTTTTGTATTTCCCTTCACAATATTAACAGATTTGCCGTTTCGGATATTAGTTTTATTCAAACTTTAGTGGTTACTCAAATTACAAAACCAATTGCAAATTTTCTGGATTTAGAACTCAAACAAAATATTGCCGATATTGGCTTGAAAGAAAATATTAACTGTTTAGAGAAAATTCTGTTAAATCCATTTTTAAACTGTGCAACTGATTTCATGCTTTTAAAAACTTTATCTGATACCGGGTTAATCGATAAACTGACGATATTTTCTATCAATAGTGACATAGGCGTTGTATATCGTAAAGGGGAAACTTTTTATGAAGAAATAAATACATCAGGAATATTGCTCCCTTTAAAATTTCAATTTAAAAAAATTATTGAAAATAACTATGAAGAATATTCCAGAAAAACATTTAATGTTGACGATAAATGCATTTCAAACTTTTTGGAGGGCCACTTATGGCAGCAAAAAAAAGCTAAATATCCAAATGAAATATGTCTTCCTTTTTTCATGTATTCGGACGATTTTGAAATCAACAATCCGTTGGGTAGTCAGACTCAAGCAATAACAGGAATTTATTATAGCTTCCCATCATTTAATACTAATTCTAAACTAGAAAATATATATTGTGCTGGTTTCATAAAGACGGTTAATCTAAAATCATTTGGGAATACTGCTTGCTTGAAGCACTTAATTTTAGAAATAAACTCTCTCGAGGAAGATGGACTAATTATAGAGACATCAGCTGGCCAAATTAAAGTTAGATTTATATTAGGTTTATTTTTTGGTGACAATTTGGGTATTAATAGTGCCTTAGATTTTTCCAAATCCTTTTCGAGCAACTATTTTTGTCGATTTTGTAAAGTACATAAAAGTGTAAGTCAAAAATTGTGCATCGAGAATTCCGCTTTACTCAGAAATATCGAAAACTATAATGAAGATGTCGATAAAAACAATTTTCAAGAAACAGGAATTTATAAATCTTCAATTTTTAATGAAATCAAATCATTTCATGTAGTAAACAATTTTTCTGTGGATTTGATGCACGATGTTTTTGAAGGTATATGTCATTATGATATAAGCCAAATTTTGATGCATTTTATAAATCAAACATCTTTCACGCTAGAATTATTGAACGAGAGAAAACAGAACTTTAATTACGGGATGATCGATATTGGGAATAAATCAAAGCCCATTAAATTAGATCATTTGAAAAGTAATCGTTTAAAAATGACAGCAAGCGAAATGAAATGTTTTATTCACTTTCTGCCTTTATTAATCGGAGATTTATTTCCGAAGACAAACAAAGTTTGGAAATTCTTACTATGTTTAGTTCAAATGGTCGATCTTCTTCTTTCAAGTTATTTTACTGAGGAGTCATTATCTCTACTTCGCAATTTAATACAAGAACATAACTCAAAATATATTTCACTTTTTAATGACACCCTAAAACCTAAATTTCATTTGTTAACTCACTATCCATCTATTATCGAACAGTCAGGTCCACCAAAATATTTCTGGTCTTTTAGATATGAAGCGAAACATAAAGATTTTAAGACGTACGCTCGATCAATTACATCCAGAAAAAATATTATATTAACATTAGCTAAAAAGTACCAATTTAAATTTGCATATATTTTATTAAAAGAAAAAGATATTGATCTTCATTTAGACGAAAAACATAAAATCGTCACTAATTTTTGTTCAAAGTTAGAAACAGTTTTTGGCCTGAATGAACATGATATAATATCTTACAAAACTGTCCAGTTTAAGGGAACAACATATAGTGTAGGCTATTTTCTATTCAAGGATGAACCAAATAATAGTCTTTTCGAAATTTCAGAAATATACGTAGTAAAAACACAATCTGAAGTTATATTACGTCTTAACGAAATTTTAATCAAAAGCTTCGATAGACACATGTTGAGTTATGAAATAGATCGCAATAAAATAAAAATTTCTGAAGATATTGTAGTTAAGTTATCTAACTTTCAGTCTCCTCCAAAAATACCTAATAAATTAGCAGATGGAAGATTATTTTTCAGAATAAAACAACATTTTTAAAATTATTAAATTAGCTTATTTTACATACTCATATATACAGCAATACTAAACTAAAAATAAAAAATGGATAATTTTAACATATCTAATGACGACGATTTTCAAATTAACGAAATATTAATTCCTTCACCAATAAGTTATCATGAAATGCAGCCAGTAAACAAAAATTCAATAATACACGATTCTTCGACAAAATATGAAGGTAGCCCTGAAATAACTGAAGAAGCCGCAAATCAAGTTTTACAACTTCTAGAAAACTGGGGATTTAGGTTTTTACATCAACTATTTTTAGGTAAAATATATTTTCTTATTATTTATCAAAGAATCTTCTTATTAAAACTGTTCATCCTATTAATTTTTTTTGTTTATCTAACTTTCTCCATTTAGCTGAACGGATAGATATTGAGGTTCTTAAAATATTAACTACAGAACATTTATTAAATTTGTGTTCCCGTGGTAAAATGGAATTGGGAATAGCAATTAAATTTGAAACACACTTGAAAAAGTGGCAGATAATGCAATGTTCAACCATTTCTACTGAATCTACAATGACGGGTGATGAAGTTTCAAGAAAAGATGTTTCCTTGTCCTTCATTTTGAGGGATTCTCCTAAGGGCCGTTTGATTTTGAAATATTACAATACTCATGATAAATTAAATGATCCATGTAGGGCATCTATATTAGATATTATAAACAATTTTTTAATTCAAAATGAAATAAAAATGTCAAGCGACTTAGCGAAAAACATTTCCCAGCAAATCGTTGATGAATTTCCCAAAGAAGACTTAGTAAGTTGAATAAAATGTTAAATATGTATAATTAAATAAGGTTTAATTTTATGTAATTTTATTGCAGAACATGTATTACATTAAACAACCTGGAAAACCAGCAATCTCTAAAGTGTCAGCCAAATATTACAACGCGCAAAGAAATCTTAAAAGTTGTGGAATTTTGGGAAAGCGGGTTTATGAGTCGCGTTTCTCGAAAGAAAACAAGATAAGAAACGAAATAAGTTTATGTTTAGGTGATTTTTCAAAAATTGTATTTATACGTATGTCATTAACTCGTACCTAATCCCAAACCATTTTCTTCAATATCAGAACCAGAAGTGAATCATCAAGTTTAAGAGAAATAATGAATGACAACTGCAGTTTCGCTGAATTGGAGTTTCATTGGGTTGCCACCAAAAATTATAGGGCCTCGGATGTTGCCAGCATTGAAGCAAATTGTAATGAAGTAATAAAGAAATGGCCTCATTATAAAAAGCCCTTAGGATATAAATTGGTAAGATTTTTCCAACGCGGTTTTGAATTATAATTAATCTGATTTTGTTATAGCTATTGAAATACATTTTTAACATTTTAGATAGATATCGATTTTAAAAATCTGTATCCAAATGCCGGAGATTTGTCGGATTGTTTTGAAGCATTTAGTCATAAAATTTTACCGATTTTGGTCAACAAAATAAAAGATAGCCACAACAAAAAGATATTGGAAAACATCACAAAAAATAGTTGCATATCTGAAAGTAAGGTCGACTTTTGCTGCGTTTATACCACTGCTAAACTAGCCGTGCTACAAATGTCAGTTTCATACCAATGATATTTAGCAATGCTATTTTAGCTGGCTGAGCTAGGTATATGTCGCGTTTATACCGTTGCTATAGTTGTCATTTCGGTTTAGCATTGCTAATTTAGCTGCGGTATAAATGCAGCATTTGTTATTTAAAATAATATAAAATTAATAAATAATTAAACGCTGTATTGCTTTAGTAAATTTATGAAATACAACAACAATTGCGTTGGATAAATCCCTAAATGATTTAGCTAAATTATTTTTAGATGTTTACAATGCAATAGTTGTTATAATTTCTTTGAAATCTTTTTGGATTTACCAAAATAATACAGCAACAGTTGAGCATTTCACCCAATAATAAGTATAAGGATTTGTACCTACCTGTACTCCAAAAGGATAATGGAAGAATACCTCAAAAATTGTCAGTAAAGTACATACTCGTAATATTTTTTGGAGCACATTTGCACGATAAAAAAATGCTAAGTAATTAATACGACACACGGAAAGTATGAGTACATGAAAGTCTGTTTTATTTGATTTTGTCTTTCAGAGACTACTGCCCAAACCCTCGCTTTCCATAAATTATAGGCGATTCAAAGGCTTCGTCTTGTACCTTTCATTTCTCTACACAGCATTTTGGTTTTTTATGTGTATTGCGTTTAATATTATGACTTCTAATACTAGATTGGGGCATTTCTCCATTTACGCGTTTATTGGAGTCTTTCAACAAATAAAACCATCCTACAAATGCAAAGAAAAAATTCTTATATAGAATATTTTCTTGCACAGAAAATAACCTAATTTATTTCTGGGGATTTTTTTCATTATTTCTGGGATTTTCGATGCATTGAGGCCTAATTGCTCAACGCTATATTGAATTAACTAAGTCAGTTAATTAATTTTATTTTTATGTGTTTCAGACGCTAAACAAACAGGAATATTATACCTGCTTCACAACCTAATACCACCAGTTACAAAAGAGGCATGCGCATCAACTTCTTCTAAACAGTACGTGAAGTTTTCGACCAAGGACTCACAAAATTCTCTTTTTGTCTTCGGGGAGACCGCGGCTGAGGTTGAAGAAATCATCAATAAAAAACTTCAACAGAATTTTCCTGTGCAACCCTTTATTATAGTAATAGGAACTATAGAGGAACCTAAAGAATTCATCGTGTATTTTGATAAAATAAAGTACAAAGTGCCATCAGTACTTAAGTCAATTGACTGCTGTTTTAAAATATACAACTATTTTAATCTGCAATATCCAAATCAGTCCATATTATATTGGAATTTTCTGCAACAATACATGTATAAATTAACCACAACTTTTGACAAATATCATCCATCCATCAGTGCATTAATAAAAAAACTAAATGAATAAAAAATTCAGTCTGATATTTTAGTTATTAGTATTATTGTCGATATTATTTTTAAATATTTGGAATTTATTTAGTTTTAGTTTTCATTATTTAATGCTAAGATTCATTTTTATTTTTTTTTTTAATTTTTTTGTATTACCTATATAAAATGTTCGTAGTCAACTTAAAGAATAGTAATTCAACTTATTATACACAAATCTTATATTAATTTTTATTCTAAAAAGTTTAAACATTAAACATTATTGTTAAAATCTATAGACTGGAATAAATCCTGCAAATATTATCTTTGCAATATATTTCTTTATAATTAATCTGAATATTAAAAATTTACACATTTTTATTAGTTTTTAATTTTAAAAATAACTTTAAATTTAATTATTATTAACAACCTAAATTCATTTTAATATGGAAAGAAAAATATTAAAATTGATACGAACTGAAATGATTGAAAAAACATTAATTTTCTGTAAATGTATAATGTATATTAAAAAAACAGAATTTCAATTAAAAATCGCTAAAAACTAAAAATTTGACTGTTTCATTTTCTTTTCATCTGAAGTTCGGAAAATTATCGAAGGCCATGGGAAATTATATAATGAGTATTATATGTAAATATATATATATATATATATATATATATAAAGCAATAATAATATTTTCAATTAGAAAATATTTTTTTGATAATAAATATTCATTTTGATAAAGATTTTCATCAAACCCTATTATCAAACAGAAGATTTATTATTAAAATATATTTTCTAATTGATAATTAAAGCGTAATAAAAATTATCAACTCAATAAACATTTCTGATGGGATATTATAAAATGGAAGACATATCATTGAAATTTATTTTCTATTTGAAAATATTACTTTCAAACCTTTTATCAGAATAATAATAATATTATTTAATAAACTGTCAATATGACATAAAATTTTCACTATGAAAGAATTATATTTTGGAAAAATTAATGAAAGCTTTATTATTATGAAAATTAATTATAAGCTTGATAATAACATTTTATAATTGATAATATAATTTGATAGTTAATTTTAATAAAATATTATTCATTTCATAATTAAAAAATACAAAAATTATTTGTTTTCTATTATATTGATAGATATTCTCTATCGGCGCTATATAAATAATGAAATTATTAAATTAATATTGATTTAACTCAATAAGAATGAACATTTTTTTCAGTGAACGCACCAACCGTCGATGAAGTTGCGGTTATTAGGGTCGATGATCCAGTTGAGGGCCAATCCATCAAAATAACACGTAGAGACAGCACTGTGAGTACGATTTCGGCGTTCGTACGACGAGCTCCAATATCTGCTGATATTTTTTGAAGAACAGGATGCTTTGGTCGAAACTTTTTATTTGCATATGACTTGCGCATGTTGCGCTATATTTTATATGCATTTTCCGATCCGCGATTGATCCGCTCCCGCAGATTCTATAATCAATGATTATCAATGATTATGAATGTCGCTCGTTCTGTCACCGATATCCATCAAATCATATTCCCCAACTAAAATTACAATTAAAACTTATGTATGAGCCAAAAAAACTATTATTACATTAAAATAATTCAAAAGTAACATTTCATTATCAATACATTATGTTTATTGTTATTGTTACAATAATTATTAATACTCTAATAATTACAAACAAAGAACAAACAAAAATTTGTTTGGCATTGGCACAAATAATTGAGAGTAAAACACAAATTACACTCACTTCGTCATGACAAAATTTCAAAAAAGACGGATATTAAGATGTTTTGGTTCTCTTCGTCACAAGTAATGCGCACGAGCACAATCAGTTTTATTTATGTATTCATACCAATTTTACCCAATAAACAATAATTGAGACAACTGGCTCGTGACAATTTTTCTTCGTCGTGGCGAGTGGATACGGCCATTAAAGTGCTTTTCATATCGGCTCCGTTGACTTTGAACTTTAAAAATGTAAAGTCGCTTTGTAACTTTAAAGCTTTGTAATTTAGTTTTATTTGATTAATAGTGTTAAGCGCTTTGCCCATAGGAAAACGAAAACGAAAACGGATTTTACTTTTTTTACAATAACTTCAAAATCTTTAGCATATTATAGCTTAAAGACTCTCAAACTTGTTCATAAACACAATACAAAAATATTTTAATTTAAAAAATAATTTAAAAATATTTAACATTCCCAGAAACTTAAATTTTCAATTTTTCGTCAGAAAAAGTACACGAAAATATTTTTCGTGTTGTTCTTCTGTTATAATTTTTTATTCTGTTATAATTTTGTAAGGTCGGCTAAAAAATAAATGATATAGCAACTTCACACACTAAACACAAAAGCATTTTCTTTTCTTTTTTAATATTATTCTAAGAATTCCGTTTTCTTTTTTAATAAATTAAAAAAAAAATTAACTCACAGATACAAACATACAAGTTTTGATACTGGAATTTCAAACGAAAATAGTTTTTCGGTTTAGTAATGGGCAAGGCAAAACGAAAAAATGCTACAAATTGTCAAATTTTTCGTTTTTTATGTTTTTCGTTTTCCTATGGGCAAAGCGCTTAACTTTATAGAAATATTTTGAAACTGTTATAAAATAAATTATTTTTAAGGGATAATTATTAAAAAAAAAACGTAAATTTTTTAAAGTCCAAAGTCAACGCAGCCGGTATGAAAAGCACTTAATACTGCTAGCTGGTACGCGACACATACTATCTGTCGATCAACATGTCATTGAAATTACAATCAAACAACAAAAAACTTCAAGGCGCCTACACACGATCTGACTTCTCGAGCCGACGACCTGACAAACCAACTGATATTCATTTTCACTTTTGTTTTTGTTGATTACAAACGATACAATTTTGACATTTGTGATTTTTGTTTTTTACTTTTTGGATATGAACATTTATACAGCGAAGTATTTAATGCATCGATTAACAAAAAATAACACGATTGATATCGCACTCGTGGCGTGTTTAAATATTACTAGTAATACGTATAGTACTTACGTTTTTTACTAGTAATATTACTACTTTACTAGTAAAAACGTAAAATATGGCGTCTATCAGCATTTCATGTTTTTTGGTTACCGTAAGCTTTTTTTTAATTGGATGTGCCTGAGATTTACTTGGAATTCCCGTTACCTGCACTAAGGTTAACATTAAATATGCGTGTGATATATTTACACAATTATAATGCATTATAACGGGCGCTTGTCATCCCCGTTACAAAATACACCAATCCACCAAACTCACACCTAAAAATGCACATAAACAAAATTCACAACCAACAACTAAATTAGTGCAAAACTAAAATGTTCTCAACGGCGCGTGCCCATATGACACATTCTCGTTTACGTTTATTCACAAATCTCATGTTTCAGTAAATAAACGTAAAAATATTTCTTTTTCTTATCGCACATATGTACTTGAGTTAGTATGTGTACAAAAAAACTGTTGTTTTGCTTATTAGCAATTTTATTTTTGTTTATTCATCCAAGGTTATTGTTAACCAATTTAAATTCCACTGGGTGAATGAATTCAAAGATGTTTGTTCTGCATTTTGGGTGTTGTTGGGTTTACACCTGCCACCAAAAAACGTGGCTTATGGTTAGCAAATTTTTCACCACAATCAATTAACCAAAGAAAATAATGGAGGGACAATTGTGGAATTTTTCAACTGGTTGATCGAAAGAAAATATGTCTTTTTGGGCAATCAGCAGAAAAATGGTATAAAAATCTCGCCAAAATTTTATTTGGGGCTTGTGTTTTTTGTGTTTTCTGTTTGTTAGTTTGCTTTGAATGTTACTTTGGACACAACAAAATTTTGATTGTGTCTTTAACTCGGTTAATTTAATTTTGTTTAATTTCGTTTGATCAATAAAAATTCTTTAAATTCTTTATCTATTTAAAAAATTTTTTTTTTGTTTTTGTGATTCGTGGGTATCAACAAAAAGAAGAAAAGACATACTAAGGTAAATATGGGGAGTGAGACGGAGAGTCATCAAACTAATTAACAGGACACTGGTTGTTGAGTATCTGTGAACGGTCCCTCACGGGACGGGAGACGGTCAGTGCTTCGGCACTGTGCTCCCTGTTGTTCACAATGCTCAACAACCTCAATTCTTACTAACAAATTGTTAGGGGCCAATGGCCAACTCTTTTTTTTTGTTTGTATTTATTTGTTTGGTTTGACGGGTGAGTCCGTAAATCATTTTAATTCCTCTTTTCGCAAATGATTTCCGGAGAACGGTGAGCTACACTTTTTAACTATGTGGTGGATCCGTGTAAAAATCGTTTTTTTTTCTTTCGCATCTTTTTGGTTGTTTACAACCACCTTTTTCCTTTCCTATCCAACCATGCGGCTGAAGCAAGGTTGTATCGATCCCACCAAAACCCCACGCCTTTTTGCTGCTGAGCTAGCAGGAGTAGAAAGCCGCGGTGGATAAATCGATATAACAAAAATCTATGAAACGTGAAGTGTGAAGTGTGAGGCTCTGCCTTATAACTTCACATGTTTTAGCATATAAAAACGTATGTATGTACATATTTAATTTGATATATTGTATGTACATATGTGCAAACTTACTTCTTCGCATGTTTTAAATTAATATAAAATATTAAATATTACTATATTCATAAAGTTTGTTTTATTGTTTATTTATTATTAAAATAATTTTATTAATTTATTAATGATTTTATTTATTAAAAATACGCTAGGCACGGATCACACATTTTGATTAATTTTGACACTATAAGCTCTAACATATCCAACAAACAATATTTTTTTAACCAACCATCCAATAAGGCTACATACAATCCGATTTGGTCAGGCGGTCGGGTGGTCGAGTGATGGTTGGATAGTTTTTACCTTCAGACATACCCAATAAAAATTTTGTCATACGAGAAACCTACACACGACCCGATTTTATATCTGATCTGACCAAATCAGATCGTGTGTAGGCGCCTTTACTTAAACATTACATAAAATATCACAAAAAGAATTTAGATTTAAGAGCTTACTAGATATTTCTTTTTTTTAAATATTGATGATTTACATTACCAAAGTATTGTAGTAAGTAAATTTAGAAATTTGATTTGCAAATTACACGGTAATCTAATAGTTGGAATTTGTAAGTTGTGTTAACAATCAAAAAACCTTGCATCGAAAATACTTCAACGTAATTTTGCTAAAGTCACCCTCATGGGGATGCTTCAATTGAGGTCAAATTTTATAAAAAGGTACATGTTGATTGTCATATTTATCATCAATTTAAAACAAAATCATTGATCCCTTTTTAGAGAAAATCTCTTTGGCAGTATTCTCTTCTAAAAACTATTTATTACTGAAAACCATCAATATTTATGAGAATTGGAGAATAAAAAATTGTATGACTGGAAGCCCAGAAAGATGGAAGGAAGGACACGAAAGTTGTTTAATCGATGTTTTAGTTTAGAGTTCTGATAAACTAATTAGTCGAGAAATGTGAAAATCTGGAACCCTTTTTCTTGTCGCGATTACAATACTTACCCATTATAACTTCGATATACTAGTGGGAAAAGTAAAAATGTTTGTTTGTTTGAATGATAATAAATGTGGCAAAATATTTAGGTATGGAGAATTAAATGTTTATTTATATCGAAATTAATGGGAATATCATGTGTTTACAGTATTTTGATAAATGATAGGGTGTAAAAATGATTATGTACTGAAGACTTGACGACTAAGTATCGCCCAACAGAATTTTTTTGTTTGCTACTTTTGTTTATTTATCATAAATTGAAGAGCTTATAGTATATCAAATTCCATTCTTTTTAAACATAAGCTTATTTTAAGCTGGTCATATATATATATATATATATATATATATATATATATATATATATATATATATATATATATATAAATATATATATATATATATATATATATATATATATATATATATGTAAGAATTTGACCGGAGGGATTAATTGCGGAACTGAATAAAAACAATATCAATACAATTCTATTTATTTATTAAACACTCTTTACTTTTTATTATTACAAACTCTTTTATTTTTGAATTTATTAACACTCTTCTTTTTTGGTTGTCGTTCTTTGCTCGTCGTTTCTTCCAACTTCAACCATTCAAAAACGATGACAGTCCTAATTTCTCGTTTGCCTTTTTATACCAATTAAAAAAAAGGGTGAGTATACAAATGCTGCATTGAAAGGTAGGTTTATACTTCAACTTCGAAATATAAAGGTGAGTATTTTTAATTCTTATTATTGACGGACAAAAGCCAACATTTCCACTTATATATATATAAGTTAACGACTAGGAGCACTAGCCTAGTTATAAAAGTGCTGATTCTGTACAACGTGACTTTAATTTCATTTGCAACGTGCTATTTAGTTTCCCACATAATTATTCGTAATTTAATCATTTAAATTCCTTTGTAATTAGATTATTTAAAATCGCTTACAACAAAATTATTAATATAAAAAATAGTGTAACATAAAAAATCTGCTTACTACAGATTTTCGAATATAGAAATTTCTGTTATATTTAAGTTTAGTTTTAGTTTGGAATTGTAAGAGAAAAGATCGAAATAAATTTCATTTTTTTTTAATCGCTCCGAATTGAAATTCGTAACTGGCGCCGAAACAGGGACCGCCACATCATAGTTAAAAATAATAACTCGTGCAAGTAGTGAAAGTTGAGTGAATCACAGTAACGAAACTGTAGTAGGAAAAAGTGAATAAGTTACGCGTATTAAGTCATCACCATAAGAACATAACATAATTCGCCAATCCGTACCACAAGTAGGTGCTCTGCAATATTCAACGCAGAACTCCAAACGGGAAATTACGGCTTATCCCAGTAGAAGCTACACAGAAGACACACCGACGGCTGATCCCTAAAAATACCCATCCGGCAAGGAAAAAACTAACCTCTAAAGAAACTCAAATCTTTAGACAGGAAATGCAAATCCTGATAATCTTAATGTAAGTGTAACTAAAATTTTCATTTAATTCTTAATGCTCAAAAAACAAAAAGTAATATAAACGTGAATAATAATAAACGTACCTAATTGATTGATTGATTGATTGATACGGGTGTACGACCAAGCCTCAGCAAGATTCCCGGATACGCCGGATCCACCGTACACCCTTTACATAAAACAAAACCGAGGGATAGGAAAGGAATGTTAGTATTAGAGACTCGACCCGGTTTCAGCCACCTATGCAGTCGATAGTTAGTAAATTGTTAGTAATAAATATAATAAAATAGTTAACACAAGACAGCACAATTTCTAAACTACAAGCTTATTAACTTTTTGTTGACACTGGAGAGTTAAATTAGGGTGTAAATGTATTCTGAAAAACGGGATTAAATTTAATCCTTTTAAAATGATTAATTCTGGAACTATGTTAAATTCTGAAAATTAAGTTATTAATCAGTAAATTAAGAAAGAGATCCCTTTATATGTATACTCTTCACAATTATATTAATTAATAAATAATAACAGATGAATAAAATGAATAGGGTGCCGCAACTGGGTTGTTCATCCTGGAATCCCAATGTATCCAATCCGATCCGAAAACTACAGTTTAATTCAAAACTACTTATAAATTAAGCATTTTCCTGAACCTACCACTTAAACTATAGCAGTTTGATCTGTGATAACTATTCTGTAATGAATTAAATTTAATATCACCAGCACCCAAAATTAAAATTATAAGACACAAATTAAATTGGTATCTAAAGTATAAATTCAGAACTAAAGTTCTGTAATATAGGATGATATAAACCAAAACAACAGAATTTCTAAAACTACCTGTCCGCTAGATGCTTTAAATTTCTGGGAATCTGCGTTGAATTTCCACGAATATTTCTGAAAATTAAGACCGAAATTATCATTTAATACTCCTTTTAGAATTTAAATTAACATTATTAAATCTGCGTTTAAAACCCCACTATTTAATTGTTAAATCTACTATAGAACAAGTAACTAATTAATTAAATTCATCACCATGGTCACCAATATTTCTGAAAATTCAAATCCAATATTAATTCATGTAGTTGCAGCTCGTGAACCTAAGCATAATTATATAAAGAATTAATGTAATTTGATAATTATTATAAAACATAATTATAATGGATGAACCTGACATGATCCAAGGAGTTCCAGAAATATTAAAATAATTGGCTATCCCGACTACCAAATCTCATCACCTGCACATTTTAACAGTTATCATCATTCGCCAGCTGCAAAATCAACTCATCTCATCCCATAATAGCAAAAACAAATTTTTACCCAACCTCAGTTAATGATTTAAATTTCAAATTAATTGGGCACAAAGTTTCTGGAAATCTATATTGTGTTTCTCTGCATATTTCTGAAAATCAAGATTTAAATTAGTTAATTGTCACCCACTACTGTTTTTTAAAACTAAAAATTATTGAAATCCTCATGGTTTAGTTGATAAAATGGCTATATTAAAAGTAATTAATAAACATATCATTAAGGTCATTAATCCTTCTAAAATTCAAAGCACTTAATTAGATATTCGTTATTTCTAAGCAATTTATAATCATTTATTTAAACTACATTCAAAAACTTATAGAGCGGTATCTCAAAATCCGACGTAGTGTAATAAATCCAATTAGTGTCTTCCCATTCAAAAAATCCCCGTCATACTAGTCATCTTCTGAATTTAAAAATATACCCACCAACCTTCTTCTAAGACAACATAAGCCGCCCCTGATGAAGGTGGGATAAAATGTAATAAAATAAAATAAACACAATTAAATAAGGATAAATATAACACAATTTATATTGTTGCTGCAGTCGTTTCATGATTTAACTGCAGCTATGTATTTCCATGCCCCTCACAATTTAAACTGTGAAACTATAAACCATAACCAATATACCTGCCGTCATACCTTGATAACCAGCTAGTAATTTGTGCAAAAACAAACATTAAATAAGCCAATAAAATTTCCAAAACTATTGGCAGTTCTCTGCGATCAAGACTTGGCTTAAAACTATTCCAAACGGAATGAAAAATACACCGCGTTGTTGTTGCAAAAATTAACAAGTTAAGACTGCAGTATATTATCAAGTATCAGAATATCGACTAATTGATACTTTCTCGCACAACAACAAACCATTCCATTCACCTCCCATTTGTACTCCTACACTCATCCCTTAAAAGGAATGTACACGGCAAAATATGCAAAGCTCAGGACAGCACCACTCCACCATCAAAATAGCTGTAGTATAAGCAATTAACAACTACACAATTCATTATCACGATCACTAATATCTCGAAATACAAGTATTAAAATTAAATTGATTGTAATTATTAAAATTTCAAATCAGAAGCAATCTGACGGTTAACAAAAAATTTGTTTTTAATATTCAATTCCCACCAATCATTTCATAGGCCAACGAGGATGCCGCAATGTTCTGAAACCCTATTTAAACTAAAACTTAATAATAAGACAACCATATTTTGTTGTTGCAGCTCACGTCATCCAATCGCATCCCCTTTTATGCTTGCATCAAGACCAAACCTATAAAACAACATGGTGACTCGTTCTACCTTGATCCCAAAAATACCGTTCAAGTTAGATAATTTAAAATAATTAATAAGTTAAATAGAAAAAAATTAAAATTTAAACTATACATACATGTATTGGATAATTACGCATAACACTCTATTTAAATTAATTTAATAATTAATATAATTCTACATTGTTTCTACTACTCCGCATTAAAACCAAAATACCCAAAACAAATCGTGTCATATGAAATACCTATTCATATAACGATTTAATATGAATTATATGACCCATTCGATTCAATTTATTCGATTATACGAATAATTATTCATATAAGAATTAAGAATCCCATTTGGAGCAAAACATAATATTTGTGTTGCGTATGTGTCGCTCTTGGTATATAAAGAGCACTTTAAATGAACACAACGAATGAAAACAACACCAGGAAAAATATTAGAATCCTGCTGCAATATTAAACCCCTCACACACATATAGAAAATAAATAGTTTCATATACTCTTTCATATGTCAATATGTAAATGCATCCATATAAAAACATTCTCATTTCATTTAATGCTTTATATGTATGCATTATGTATAGCCGGGACGTAACATACATATGTACATATAAGTTTTCATTTATAATATCACACTACACACACAACACTTCAATGGCGGACAAAATCTAATTATATTTATATATACATTATATATTATATATAAAGATTTATGTATATATTAAATTATTAAAACTATATTTACAAAATTATATAAAGATTTTAAAATTTATATAAAAATTAATCCAACATAATTGTTCTATGAATTAATCTTCCATATAATCCATTGTATATAAAACGAAATACTAAAATACGTATAAGTATTAGAAAATGAAACACGAACAAACATGAATATTAACTGCGTATCAAAATGGATTATTTTAATTTTTATATTAATTTGATCAAAAAAATGAGACATGCACCCAAATTTTATGCACAACTACAAAAATATTACAGCCAAAATCATGCAATTTATCAAGAAATCAATCAATTTCATTTCTATCATTAAAAATTAAAAAATTGCCTGGTAAATGCATCCCGGTGGATTACATTTTCCAAATTCACATTAAAACTTTATTATCACTATTTACTATTATTAATAATAATTAATTATTGCACTTATTACACTTAATATTAATTTACATTTATTAATACACTAAACAACACAATCCAAAAACTAAAAAATCACTTTATAACAAAAATAAAAATTAAATTAAATTAAATTAAATTTACGAAGAGGACGACAAAAAAAACACGTCCGTCTTCTTCGAATGTCAACGACCGACCCGTGAATAATAATAAACGTACCTAATATCATAATAAAGCTATAATAACAAATTCAATTTAATTTAACTTTAATATTTTTTTGACAAACTCTAAAATAAAAATCCTAAATATAATATCAGTGAATAATAAGAAAGTGTAATAATCTCAGTTTACAAAATAAAAAAAATGTCGCAAATCGATATATTAGCTGATCAAATAAAACAATTGACTGGTGCTGTTAATGCTCAAATTGAATTATCAAAAAAAATCGAGCATAGATTATTGAAACTCGAGAATCCCGTAATCCACAAACCAGAAGCACCAACATCACCAAGAACCGAACAAGATCTACAAGAGATTAGTAGACTCCCAGATTGTCTCAAGGAGTTACAAACATTTGATGGCAACCCCACTCAGTATATATCGTGGATCCATAATGTAGAAAATATATTGAAAGATTACGAAATCGTACGTAATAAACCGATATTTAGAGCTATACTCCAAAGTATAAGGCAAAAGATCAGAGGCAACGCCGATGCCGCTCTGATATCCTACAACATCTTTAGCGATGATTGGGCTTCCATAAAAAAATGCCTGTCTCTGCATTATGCTGACAAAAGAGACCTTAGGACATTAGAACACCAACTCAGTAGCATCATGCAGAGAAATATGACCATAGATGAGTTCTACGCGAACATTAATCATCAATTCTCTCTGATCGTGAATAAAATAAAAACAGAGGAATACTCTCCCGATACAATAGAAGTTTTAATAGAAACATACCGGAATCGGGCATTAGACGTTTTTATTCGAGGATTAAACGGCGAATTATCTAAAATGCTAATCGTTCAACGACCTCAGACGTTACCAGAGGCATACGCTTCATGCTTGGAATTTCAAAATCTAAACTTTAGAAATTTAGTAATACACAAAATTAATTTTAACAATCCAATAGTAGCTCCAATAAATCAGCTAACTCCCACGAACAATCAAAATCTACCAAGGAAGCCTACGTATACTCCAATGCCACAACACAATATGACCACGCCACAACGGAATATGGCCTATAACATACAACATAATGCACAATATCAAAATAATAGGATGCCGCCCCCTCGACCAGTTGAACCTAAACCACCAACACCAATGGAGATAGACTCATCTATTAACTCAAAGCGAGTTAACTACCAAAACCGCCCAGTAAACGCTAACTATCAAACAGCATTTAAACGCGAAGCTTCGTATCAGAACGAGCCACGAAAAACCCAAAGAATTTATCACCTTGAAAATGTCGATGAAGAAGAACAATACAATCAATTAATCAACGAGAATTCGGACATCAATGTATCCGAAGAAGAACATGAAGAAGAAGACAACTCCGAATTAAATTTTATGATGGCAGCCTCTCTAGCGTACCTTACCTAGAGTACAAAACTAGAGATAATAAAACTCTCAAGTTCCTGATAGACACAGGAGCCAATAAAAATTTCGTAAAACCAGAACTAGCAATAAATTCTATTCCCGCAGAGGCGCAATTCAACATCAGGTCCGCTGGTGGGACCATCTTAATAACAAAGAAGATTGTGGGAAAATTTTTCGAAAGTGTTGGAATTAACAAAAACATAGAATTTTTTGTGCTGCCCGGACTTAGATCATTTGACGGAATAATCGGTGACGACACCTTAAAGGAACTAGGAGCCATCATCGATAGGAAACACAACGTCTTACTCTTAACACCAAATATTAAGATACCACTGAAGGAGAAAACATCATCTCAAGTGAATAATCTGGAAATACGAGATGGCCATCTGTCACAAAAAATGAAACAAAATCTTCAAAAGATGCTATCAAGATTCAATACATTATTCGGACCAGTCAATAATATGGAACCAATCGATACCGATATAAAAGCCGAGATCAAAACGAATACAGAAGAACCTATTTATGCTAAATCGTATCCATACCCCGTTAGCATGAGAAGCGAAGTCGAGAAACAAATTGAAAAACTATTGAAAGATGGAATTATAAGACCATCTAAAAGCCCGTACAACTCCCCAATATGGGTAGTAGAAAAAAAACTAGACGCATCAGGCATCAAGAAATATAGGATGGTCATCGACTACAAACGATTGAATGCCGTAACAACACCAGATGCCTACCCGATTCCAGATATATCAAATACCCTGGCAAATCTGGGAAATTCTAAATATTTTACGACAATCGACCTTACTTCTGGATTCCATCAAATCCAGATGAAAGAAGCCGACATACCCAAAACATCATTCTCAACGATGAACGGCAAATATGAGTTTTTAAGACTCCCCTTCGGATTGAAGAATGCTCCGGCCATTTTTCAACGAATGATCGATAACGTTCTGAAGGAGTATATAGGGAGAATATGTTACGTCTATATAGACGATATTATCATATTTGGAGGAAACACCGAGGAAGAACACCTGGCTAATATTGATCGAATATTCTCGAAATTGGAAAAGGCCAACCTACGGGTTAATCTCGATAAGACAGAATTCCTAAAACAAGAAACGGAATTCCTTGGCTACGTTATAACAAATCAAGGCCTTAGACCCAATGAAAAAAAAGGTGTTTGCCATTCGGAAAATTAAGAGTCCAGAAAACTTAAAAGATCTAAAATCATTCCTGGGACTCACTTCATATTACAGGCGCTTCATTAAAGATTACGCTAAAATCGCCAAACCATTGACAAATATCACCAGAGGAGAAAACGCTCAAATTCCGGCCAACCAATCAAGAAAAGTTAAAATCACCTTTACCGATGAGGAGCATCGCGCATTTCAACAAATTAAGGATTTATTGTCATCCACGGAAATACTGATCTTTCCCAACTTCGAAAAACCGTTCATCTTGACAACAGATGCCTCGAATACAGCAATTGGCGCTGTACTGTCTCAAGGCGAACTCGGCAAAGACAGACCAATCACGTTCATCTCCAGGTCATTGAATAAGACAGAGGAAAATTACGCCGTTAATGAGAAGGAAATGCTTGCCATTATCTGGGCTCTGGACAGCTTAAGAAACTATTTATATGGCGCGAAAAAAATTAGGATTGTCACAGATCATCAACCTCTGACATTCTCCTTAAGTAACAAAAACCATAACGCCAAACTAAAAAGATGGAAGTCAAGACTAGAAGAGTATAACTATGAGTTGATTTACAAACCTGGTTGTACCAACAAAATTGCAGATGCTCTATCCCGACTAGAGATAGAGACCAATATTCTATCAACAGATGGCACAATTCATAGCGCGGATCAGGATAGTTCAGATTTGATTCCATACTGTGATGCACCGATAAACGTCTTTAAGAACCAACTTATTTTTACGGAGAATAAGAATGTTTACGGCTATGAAGAACCACATCCAAATTACCACAGACATTTTATCAGCTTACAGGAAATAACTAAAGAGGCCTTGATGAACGTACTCAAAGAAAGGCTGAACCCTACAACAATTAATGGTGTGAAGATTCCGGAACAATACATCCAAATTTTACAAGAATTATACACAGAACATTTCGCTGGATTCAAAATCCGCCTAACTCAAAGAATCGTACGAGACATCAAGAATGAAGATAATAAATTCAACATTATTCAGCAAGAACATAAGAGAGCTCATCGCAACTGGAAGGAGAATAAAGAACAAATTCTGGAAAACTATTACTTCCCACACATGGCCAACTTGATAAAAAAGTACACACGGAACTGCGAAATCTGCCACACAAATAAATATGATCGCCACCCGGAAAAGGTTAAACTTCAACCCACACCAATACCGACTTATCCAACGGAGATTATCCACATAGACATTATTGACATCAAGAAAGAAAAGTTCATCACTTGTATAGATAAGTTCACGAAATTCACGAAATTCTTCCATATTAAGAACAGATCAGCTCCGCATATTAGAGATAAACTCATCAAAGTGTTGCATTACTTCACGACACCCAGAGTAATGGTGATGGACAATGAGTCAAGTTTTATTAGCCCCATGGTATCGGATTACATCAAGACGCTCGGAATACAAATTTATCTTACGCCATCCCAAAAGAGCGAGGTAAATGGAACAGTCGAGAGAGTCCATTCAACCATCATAGAATTGATAAGATGTCTACAAAATGAACTTAAGGACCTAACCACAAAAGAGCAAGTAAACGTTGCTGTAGATAGATACAATAATACAATTCATTCAGTCATTGGAAGAAAACCCAGTGATATATTCTTTGGACGAACCAATCGCATCAACTTCCAAAATATGTTGAACTATAAGGATAAGGTAAACGCCGATGTTATCCAACGAATCCAAAGCTCCCAACAACTTAAGCTACAAAATGAAAATTCAAGGAAACCAGAACCAAAAACATACGGGGTTGGAGATACGATATACGTTGCGATAAAACAAATCCAATCAAAAGACAAAGCGAAGTTTAGAAAAGAAATTGTTGCAAAAAACAACAACGTTACAGTGATAACTGAATCCGGAAAAAAAATACACAAAACTCACATAAAAAACATAGCTGAATGAAAACTATCTCTATCATTTTTAGCCCCTGCCTTTGGACAGCAACAACGTGCCTGAACATCTATGAATACAATCACCCGCTCGTAACACTCAAGCAGGGAACCGGAAGAATTATCAATGGGAAATTCAAGCTGATCCACATCATCAACTTGACCAGCTATGAAGAAATAATAAATAGAATTTCACCTGAAATCAACCGAATTGATCGAGAAAGCAACTTTAAACCCCAACTGATGCACCAAGTTGAACAAATTAACCGATTATTATCGGAACTCAAAGGTCAAAATACACGAACCAGACGATCAATCGACTGGATTGGGACAGCGTGGAAATGGGTTGCAGGATCCCCAGATGCAACAGACTGGGACAAAATCGTCAACGTTCAAAATGAACTCATCAACAACAATAATGAACAGTACCAAATTAACACCGCATTAATGAACACCGCTGAAAAAATCCTTAGTGAATACAACAAAATTGTCGACTCACTACACGAAGACTCTGAAGGACGGATCCAACAAATATTATTTAACCGGCTCACTATTGTCAAAGAAGAAATCAAAGAAATCATCAGAGCCGCACAACTAGCAAAGGGTAAAATAATTAACACGAATTTACTAGACAAAGTAGAAATCGGACGGTTGGTTGCGGAAATTGAAACACTTCCCTACACAAATGAAGTAGAAGCAATAGAATACGCGGAACCGATGATGCTTGTTAAAAGTTCTACCATCTTATATGTAATATCGATACCTAAGACAAGCAGCCAGGAATATAATCATGTCATCATTAGATCGACCATCAAACAGAACAAACAAATACACTTAGAGTACAAGGAGCTTCTCATTAATCAACACGAACTATTTGGAATCACTGGAAAATGCAATTCGTTTCGTGAAACTACAATTTGCGAAATGAACAACTTAGAAGAGATACAGAGAGACCATTGCATCAGTCAGCTAATAAAAGGAACGCACGCTAAATGTGATTACCGATTTAATAAAAACCAGATAATCGAGACCTTGAACGAAAACACAATCTACCTAAGCAATTTTAACGGGACCGTTAGTAATAACAACACGAACAAACATCTGAAAGGGAACTTCTTAATACAATATAACAACGAAATCATAAAAATCGACAATCAAACATTCATAACGCCCAACATAACGGAAAAAGGCATCAAGATCGACCCAGAATACCTCCACGATTTACACCTAAACAACGTGAAACATCTTCAAAATTTATTCTCAAAACATAAAGTATCAGAACTTATGGACCTTGGAGTTATAGCTGTGATTTGCATAGCTATATTTATCTTCTCAACACAAAAGACCATTCATCAGTATAAAATAAGGCGGAACAGATCAACTCATCAACCAGAGATCATTCAACAACTCGGGATTCAACCAATTAACTTAAATATCTGACCCACGGGCCGTGGATCTTTAAAAGGGGAAGAGTTAACGACTAGGAGCACTAGCCTAGTTATAAAAATGCTGATTCTGTACAACATGACTTTAATTTCATTTGCAACGTGCTATTTATTCCCACATAATTATTCGTAATTTAATCATTTAAATTCCTTTGTAATTAGATTATTTAAAATCGCTTACAACAAAATTATTAATATAAAAAATAGAGTAACATAAAAAATCTGCTTACTACAGATTTTCGAATATAGAAATTTCTGTTATATTTAAGTTTAGTTTTAGTTTGGAATTGTAAGAGAAAAGATCGAAATAAATTTCATTTTTTTTAATCGCTCCGAATTGAAATTCGTAACTTATATATATGAAACAAACAAGATCATTTGAATATTTATACATATTAAAATCCATTAATAATCAAATAGGTATAATGATAAATTAAACTTTTTAGTATATGTACTAGCTGAAATCGGCTGTTTGTTTATCGGCTGTTTGTCAACGGGGCCGCCTCTTTGTTACGATTTGCCAATATGAGTCCATCAATGTTATTGCTATTTCCTGAATTAAAACGGCCACTTACAGCGTGGTCTACTCCGGACTATTTTGGTGATAAATAAAGCGACAAATTGAGAATAATTCAGCGAGCTGCAACGGATTGTTTGTTGGTATATATTTCGCATTCGATATTTTCCTAATTTTTGGTTAAAATAATTTTTTTATAACTCAAGTGTAAAACCTTTTTATAGTTAGGTATGTTTAATTCGATTCCGTGTTTATTTCATAATTAATGTCTGCATAGAAAGAATAATCTATAGGTTAGTGATGGAGTGGCATGCGGTTAATGTGGAGATTGGTCCAGGTTCAATATAACGGTATCGATCCGGACGACAAAAGTTTTCGACAAAAGAACCCCCCCCCCCCCCATTAGGCGAGTACTATCCGCGCATAAAAGCACCTGGACCGTCGAAAACTAGTGGTCGTTACACACCCTAGTAAGAGAAACTTTCTTTTACACGCACGTATTTAATTTGATTATGCTAAAATGTACTTGCACTTGAAATTGGGTTGAAATTTGAATAAGCATTCAGCCAATAATGTTAGGGAAGCTATTGTTTCCTCGCAAATTGTTGAATTTTTGTACAATAATTCTAGCTTGATTTGAGCTACTTTATAAATATTTTCGAAACCATAGTTAAAATCTTGCACATATAAATAAAATTGTATCATCCGAATATACCGATACGATCTGAAAGATCGCGATAAATCTCACCGGCAAATACATTTTTAAACAAACATGCGAAATAGGTGGTCATGTTGCCAATTCAAACGTTAATTTTAAACTCGTATGCCAGGTATTATTTGAATGACCTGGTATTTCTACAAATTTAATACAAAATTATAGAATTTATTGAAAATGGGATAAGATAATTGCAATGGTCTAATCTCTATTTTAAGAGCTTTATTTAAACAGAATTGTGTTTTAATCACCTTATTGGTAGGGCTCAAATTGAACCGGTACCAATCCCTTTACTATAAAAGAACAACTAGTATTTATGAAATGTGTATTTAACGCATGCAAAATTGGGTAGACACTTTTGTGATTGACTGTAGAATAATCATTTCCAAGTATGTTAATTCTAATCACTTCTAAAGTATTTTACTACTCGTATATCACTCCTTCGCAAAAAAATTCAAATCTGGTTTAAAAACAACATAACATAATTCTCTGTGGAATTTTATATCTTCTTCAAAGCGTAATAACACTTAAATTCCTATTTTATTCTAATTGCGAATAGGTTTTCTTATCACAAATGAAAATCCTATTACAAACAACTTAAATTCCTGTAAAACATTTATAAAAAAATTGTAAAGTATAAAATTCATACACAAACTCAGATTATATCGTACATTATGATCTTTTTGTGTCAAATAAAATAAAATCATAAAACCGCATACCGGAAGGAAATGAGAGGGTGTTGTAGATTCTACCTGCATGAGCTGCTGTTATTTATCCAGCTTCTTATCTACCATCATAGTTATATAAAATGGATTAAACATTTCGATTTCCGTTTTTGGAGTGGCTGTCTGTCTACCCGCGACACGTGTTTATTTCTCGTTTTATCCGAGAGCAGTGTGTTAATTTTACTGTTTGAATTCGTGCGCGCATTTTCATTTTTTTTATGATTTCAACAAAATGAAATTAATAATTCATGTCAGGTGAAAATTCAAAGAAATTCTCTTCTCTAATTTTTATTTTATTCTTATTTACTATATTACCGGTTGTAGAGGTACAATAAACACACAGATAGATATACGCCAAGAACGAACAATATAAAAATTTCTAATTTAATTTTAAATTGATAATAGAATTATCTTGAAGATGAGGATTATTATAGGGTAATTTTAGAACAGGAAATCAGATTTAGGATTTAGAATTTAATGGGGTAAATATTAATTATGTATGGTATAGTGGAATGTGTGCTCGCGATAGAAATGGCTTTGTATGTTCAATTCTGTAAATAAATTTTAAATGAGTTTTTGGTAAACACGTAACTTTTTATTAGACAAGAACGTTTGGAAAAATTCTTTAGTATTTTCTATACCATTCTTAAGGAGTTGCTTAAATATTACACATTAAATTTTAATTTAAATAAGTTTATCTCCTTGATATTTACTTTTGAACAAGACAAAGTTTTCAAAGTATTCTTATAAAACTATTTCGAGTTTTTAGAGTAGTCTAATAAAACATACAGTTTTAAATTGTTGCTAATCAAAAATCGATTAAAAAATATTCTGTTGTTATAATGTTTTCCATTTTTATTTGTGGATTGATAAAAACTCGTGAATTAAAATTTTTATTGTTTACATAATAATTAGATATTCTCACACTTACATAACACATCAAATGATAGGATTGCTTGAGTTAGAATTCCCTTTAGTTAGGGTGCCTTTTTTTAGGAAGGACAGTCCATCTTTTGGGGAATTTGTCCTTTATTGTGTGAAAATGTCATTTTTCTGCATAAAATATTTGTGTGTTATTTAATTAATACTCTTGCCATGGAAAAATTGTAATCGCGTAGAATCATCAAAATTTATTACAATACATAATTTCAGTATTTATATGGAACGCATCCCGCAGTAATTATATCGATTTATTGGAATTTTTTAAACTAAAATCCCTCTTTGTTAGTTTTATGAGTAACTACTTCTCAACTACACCATCATTTGAGCATGAGTAGTTGCAAGTAGATACAATTACTTGTGAGTAGTTTACTCAGGCCAATGGAACACAGCAGTCATTTAAACTATACATTTTTAAACAAAATTTATTTTGGGATGTGTCCAGTTTTTTGCTGCTCACGACGATTAAAATGCATAAAAATATTTTACCCGTGTAATTAATACATGTGTTTTAATTGTTGGAAATAATTCATTGCCCTATATAAAACTTTTCGTTGAAAAATTCCTTTAAAACTTAAAACGTATAAACCACTTTGGACAGTTCACATTAAAACTACAACTGAACTCAACCAATTTTTATTTTCTCTACAATATCAACACTTTGAACAACACAAAGTGAATATTATTCAATTGATATTAATTTAGAAGTGACATAAGTAATTTAGTTGACCTTTCTCGGTTGGAGCGTAAAGTTTATTGATCAAGATTTAATACGGCTAAAAGATTTCACACTACATAATTCAATTTTATTAAAGTGAACCAGGTATGTCTATTTAATGGGTATTATAATTAAAAATATAAACAGTATTGCTTTAGTAAATTAGCTAAATCATGTTTAGATTCATCATTGTTTCGCTTGTTTTATTCTAATTTATAAGTATACTTGTACTGAAAAATTATCAGCATGAGCATGACTACACATTTTATGATAAATATGATAAGTAATTTATATATAGAACAATGACAATGAGACTTGAATATTTATTCATTCCACAGCGACATTTATTAACGCATACATGTCGAATCCAATTGTTGAAACAGTTAACGGCCCAGTCAAAGGGAAAATTTATACTACACACTATGGCAATGATGTGTTCGCATTTCAACGGATTCCATATATGAAACCACCAATTGGAAAATTAAGATTTAAGGTCAGTGAACTTTTATAATTACCCGGTTGATATTGTAATACATATTTTCAATTTTATATTATACCATATAGGATCCTGAACCTGTGAATAATTGGGCCGAAGTATTTGATGGAACCCAAAATATATCGTCAATGCCACAAATTGATTTTATGCAAAAAAAATTCATCGGCAAAGAAACCGAGCTTTACATTAATGTTTTCACAAAAAATGTTAAGCCTATGAAATTGCAACCAATTGTTGTTTCGATACATGGTGGTGGTTTTACTAGTGCATCAAGTTCAAATGACTTATTTGGGCCGGATAATTTTCTAAGAGATGATATTGTATTTTTCTCGTTCAATTATCGTTTATCGGTTCTAGGATTTCTTAGTTTTGATGATCCAAATGTACAGGTGCCAGGTAATGCAGGACTCAAAGATCAAAGTCTCGCCTTGAAATGGATTAAAAAAAATGCGGAACGGTTTGGTGGCGATCCAAATAATATAACCTTGGTCGGTTTAAGCGCTGGTGGTGCATCAGTCCATTATCATTTAATATCGGATATGTCACGTGATTTATTCCATAAAGCGATTTTAATGAGTGGTGCTGCGTTAAATAGTTGGGCTTCCGTGCCAAATAAGTCATATTCTTTGCGTTTAGCCAAGAAATTCGGTTGGAATGAGAATGATAGTACATCTAAAGCGCTTGAGATTTTACAGAATGTACCGGTAGAGGAGCTTATAATGATGCAAAACACGATAATAACGGATGAAGAAAAAAATGAACGAATTTATGCAGCATTTGTACCATCAATCGAACCCTATGTTAGTGAACAATGTTTCTTACCCGAGCCGCTTGTCGATATGATGCCGAAGCAATGGAGTCGTAATATTCCAATCGTAATTGGTGCCACAACCCATGAGAGTAATTTATTATGGATGGCATGGGAAAATATTTCTGAGCTTCCAGAAGATGCCGACTATATTGGTGACTTCAAATATTTGGTACCGTTTGAGCTTGGCTTGGATAGACATAGTGATGAATGTAAGAAACTTGGTAATCTAATGAGATCATTTTATTTTGAAGAAGATTTGAAGTTTGGTGACAAACAAACGCTGTCTAAATATTTAAGCTTGATGTCAGACAAATTATTTTTGTATGGTATTTTTGCCACCATAAAATCAAGAGTTTCTGAATATTGCAATAATTCAGCTCCAACGTATTTTTATCGATTTAATTATTCTTCAGCTGCATTTGATTTTAGTCGCATATTTCCAGAATATAAATCCATTGAAGGCGTTAGTCATGGAGCTGATATGGGTTATGTTTATTCATCAATGTTTTATGACACATTGGAAAAAGATTCATCGGAATGGGACAAAATTAAACAAATATCTTCATTATGGAATAATTTTGTAATGACGGGTAATCCCAATTCTCCTGAAATTGAACCAACAGTGTGGACGCCGGTTTCAACCGATTCTGGTGATTCGTTGAAATGTTTGAATATATCAAATGAACTGGTAATGATTGATTATCCTGAACTAAATCGTATGAGGTTTTGGCATGCAATGTTTAACAATGAAACATTCTAAACGTATAATTTATCCTTCCTGAGAGAAACTTTCTAATATAAAAATTAATTTAAGAGCAAATTAACAAGGTAAATGTTATAATTAATAATAATCTATTCAATAAAAATATAAATTTACAACACAACGCTTTTTAAAATATTTTACAGAATACTGTAACAACTCTATATGTTGAACTGAAACTTGTACAGGTACGGTAAACAACCAAATATGTAAACGCCTTGATGAATATTAAATACAACTGTAATCTCTATAAGTTCGCTTAAAACTATCTAATGGTTTCGCATATACAAAATCATCTGGCCCATCGATTTTGATCCTTGGCCAGTTCTTATTGCACTAAACAAATAAAAGACACTATGGTATTTCTTTTCACCGAGGATCGAGGAACCGACAACGATCGCTGAAACTACCAAAGGGTGCCCGAGCTATATACGTAACCAAACATACCCAAAATTTGTTTTCATCAAAGCATGGTAGCTTCATTTATTGTCATCCTTCCGCGGAGAAGACCAACACTAAGCGGCTTTGGGGTGTTCTCTATATTAGATGTGAATAATTATCAACAAACACAAATTTTTGAAAACTAGAAGAATTTTCTAAGAATGTAGAAATTTTAATAAATCGGCAATGTACAGTGGCGTAACTACAAATTTCGGGCCCCGAGCAAAATTTTTTGGGCCCCTTTAAATGCTTAATGTACCTATGATCAAGTAAAGCTTTAAGTGAAAAACTTATTTGTTCCTATTGTCTAGTCTCGCATTAATTAAAAGTATCTAATTTCGAGAGTAGATGACACGAAACATATTGCAACTAAATGCTCTGACGATTTCTAAATAAGAGCTCGATAAAGCATCACAAATTTTGAATATAATTTGAAAAATATCAAGAATTTCGAAATAATCTCAAAAATATCGAATTTTCAAAGTATCTTGCATATTCTTGGAAGTTCTCAAATATCGAATTATCCGTAAGTTTTGTTAAAAAATTTCTGCAAAAATTGTCAATTAGTTTAAAGTTTGATAATTAATTTAAATAAGTTTGGGTTTTAACTTAATTTTAATGTTGAGCATTTTGCATACTTTTATAGATTTTGTTAGAATGTTTTATGTATATGCAAAATATCAAGAACTTTTAATTTTATAAGCTTTCAATTATCAAAGCTTTTTTAACCAAACCATTTTAGCAGAATTTTGGCTAAAATTTAGAATATTTAATCTTAAAATTAATCAACAATTATCAAAAGCTTTCAGTTTTAAAAGATTTTCAAAACAAACTATTTTAAAATGTTAGGTTTATCGGTTCTAGCCAAATTATTTTTTACGGAGGGAGAAAATTATCAAGAATTTTCCAAGTACAGTTTCGATCTGAGTGAGAATAACGATAAATGTTTCGTTATTCTCACTCAGATCAAAACTGTACTTGCAAAATTCTTGATATTTTCTCCTTCCGCAAACCATTTTACTACGAAACTTGATATTATATAGTTAAATGGTATTTTCAGATAAATTTAGAATATTTGTTTTGATTGAGCTTTAAGCTTGATAATTAATTTATACCTTTTGGGTTTGAACTTAACATTTTGGAAAATTTTCATAATTTAGGGTTTTTCTTAGAATAATGTTTTATGAACAAAAATTGTGTTTTGTAAAAAATCTCAAGTAGGTACTATTAGTTTTAAGAGCTTTCAATTAGAAAAGGTTTTTAAACCAAACCATTTTACTCAGAAATTCGATTTTATATAGGGTAACGGAATTTAGGGGAAATTTAGTATATTTGTTCTCAATGTAAATTTTCAAGAGCTTTTAATCAAACCAAACCATTTCACTAGGAAACTTGATATTATTATAATCTTTCGTTTATCGAAGCTTTTTCAATCAAATCATTTTACTCCGAAATTTGGTATTAAAAAGAAGTACAGAATTTTGGTATAAATTTAGAATATTTGTTTCAACGAGCTTTGGGCTTGATAGGTATAAATTAATACTTTGTATTTGGGTTTAAATTAAACATTTCTCAGACTTTTCATAATTTGAGGATTTTGTTAAAATGTTTTATTTTGTATTTCCAAAAAATGTCGAACTTTTAGTTTTAGGAGATTTCACGTATCGAAGCATTTTAATCCAAATCATTTACTTTTTATTCTGAAATTCGATAATTTAAAAGGTGGGATTTTGGAATAAATTTAGAATATTTGTTTTCGGTAAGCTTTAAGCTTGACAGTTAAATCATACTTTTTGGGTTTGAGCTTAATAGCGATTCAGAATGGCCTCTATTTGAACCAGCAATGTTGCCATTTAATCATATGTTAGTCGTGATTCTCCCATTACTCGTTTTAGGTAATATTGCGTTGATTTTATGGCTGCCTCCCATAAGCCACTAAAATTGGGTACAGCAGGTGGAATAAAATGCCATTCAATATTGTTGATTGTGCAGTACCGTGTTATTGATGGACTTTTGGACACCATCATTAAATTTGACTGCAGCTCTCGTTCGGCGCCAGTAAAATTAGACCCATTGTCACTATAAATGTGTCCGCATATTCCCCGTAGACCATGGAATCGTCGTAAAGTTGCTAAGAAAGCCTCAGTTGTCATATCGCACACCAGTTCTAAATGTACGGCTTTGGTTGTCGTACATAAATAAAGTGCCAAGTATGCCTTTATAATTTTCGCACCTCGCAATCTAGATGCCTTGATAAACAGTGGCCCTGCATAATCGACTCCCGTATTAAAAAACGGCCGATATGGTAAGTAACTCGAGGCCGCGAAAATTGTCCCATAAGTTCTTGTTGTTGCTGTGCCTTCAAGCGGACGTATTTGACAGATCTGCCAATAATGGCACGAACTTGATCCTTACATATAATGATGTGGTATTTGTATTTAAGGGTTGTCAAATCAATGATCAATGTGATGATCATACGATGTGTTTGTGATGTAATGCATTGCTGGAATAATAATTGGATGCTTCATCTCGTATGAAATATCTGCCTTACACAATCTGCCACCAACTCGCAATAAACCAACTGTGTCTATAAATGGAAAAGACTAATTAATTTTGAATTTTTATGAATTGGCTTGTTATTAATAAGGGCATTGATTTCAGAAGCAAAACTGCTGTGTTGTACTTGGCGTATCACCAAATTGAACGCATCCAATTTGGCTTCGTTGATATGTCTTGAGGATTCAAAGCATTCAGCCGTTCTGATTAACGCTTTCTTCCGGAATAACAATAAAAGATCTTGGCTGTTGGATGACCATTTACGTAAATTAAAACCGCCTTTTCTCAGCATACAAATTAAATCTTGCAATATCTGTTTGGCATCCTCTAAATTGTTCATTTCGGACATTAAATCGTTAACATAAAAATCCTGTTTTAGCATCCTTTTTGCTGCTTCTGGATATTCGTTCTGATAATCTGATGCAAGTTGGTTTAATGTCTGAGTTGCTAAAAATGGAGTGGACCCTATGCCATATAGGTAACAGTCAAAATGTTGTAGGTTTGAAGTTCATCTCCTGAGTTTTTTCTCCATACTATTTTCTGATATTTACTGTCTTCTGGACTGATCCAAATTTGCCGAAACATTTTTTCAATGTCAGCAGAGAAAACGATTCTGTGAGTACGGAAACGTTAAAGTATTTCTACCAAACGGGGCTGTATCGGTCCCGCTAACAGTTCATCATTTAGTGAATTACCGTTTGCTATTTTCGGCGATCCATCAAAAACTACTCGTAGTTTAGTAGTAGTGCTACTTTCTTTCATTACACCATGATGCGGTAAGTAATATTGGCCAGAACCAGTATCTTCTGAGATTTGCATGTATCCTAGTTCTAAATATTCTTCTAAGAATGCACTATACTGTTCCTTGAACGTATAATCACGTACAAATCGTTTTTCTAAGCCGTATAAGCGTCTTACAGCCATGAATTTCGAATTACCAAGATTCGTTATGCCGTTTTTGAATGGTAGGCTTACTATGTATTTTCCACCTGCCGCTCTTCGAACAGTATCTCGATATATTGAACACAAAACCTCTTCGCTGTAGGGAATCTGAAATTTCCTCTATCTCCCAGAATTTCTGTAATGACATGTCGACATCCAGATGTAGAATTACTGGAACCGCATCACTTTTGCCACCTTTGTTTTGAATTGGCGTTTCTGCTATCCTAAATTTGTGTTGTGAGCAAAAAGTTTCGATTTGGGAATATGTTTTTGGCACGTTTGCTGATATTTCATAAGTCTCGTTCTCAAATCTGGGTCTGATCCATAAATTTGCTGTGCCCTTTGATACTCCAGAAGTAACATCATTGAGTCTTTTTATTATTATTCTTCTATCCTTTTATTAATCCAAGGCGGTCAAAACATTCTTCTGTGACAAACGATGTTTGAGATCCAGAATCAAGCAAAGCTCTACAATATTGCCAATCACCACTAAAGCGCTAGACTTGAATTTGGGCAGTTGGAAGAATCGCGTTTACAAATGAATTTGAGTGACCACATGTTGTTGCTTCCAGGGTGCTTACAGGGACTTGTAAGTGTAGCATTTCATGGTGTTTCTTCTGACACATATTGCACTTATGTTTTGGTCTGCATTGGTGCACTAAGTGCGATTCACTCAAATAATAGTAGCATCTGTTGTGTTTTTCATGTATTCTCTGCGCTGCTGAATATCTAGTGTGCGGAAATCTGCACAAGTTACTGCCGATGCAGTGTGCATTGATTTAGAACTCTGCGCAGATTGCTTTGATGATATGCGCTTTGATGTTTCTTGTTTGATACCTTGTATAAGACGTCCATTCTCCTATTAAGAACCGCCAATAGTTTAACGAACGTTGGGTATTCCAATTTGGATGACTCTAACTTTCACATCTGCCTTGTTTCAGCATCCATTTTTTGAGTAGCAATATAAACAAGCCAAGCCTATCGTTTGTCATGTTCCTTGCGATATTATCGGCTGGTCAAAAGATGTTTGAATGAACGATTCTACAATATAACGCTTCTTGTCGTATCTGTTATATAACTTTTGATATGCTTCGATATAATTCCCGTGGTTTATCGGGAAATGACGAACAAGTACTAGGGCATCGCCTCTCAAAAGTCCGTTAAGACATTAGAATTTTTAGGCAGGTGAGAGAGTCGTATGCTCATGCACGGTTGATAGAAAAAGATCGGAAAACGATTGCCATTCCTTGTAGTTCCCACCAAATGGAGAAATGGTAGATCAGTTTGAATCACACCAGAGAGCTCAATAATTTGTATTCCACTTCTACAAAATCTTTATAAAATTAATTTATTTTATCTAACCGCACTGTTAACTCATCTAAATTTGTGCCAGCCTTAATAGTTTTTACAAAATTTTCGATTCTAGTAATTTGACCTTTAATATAACTTCTTTTCCCCTTTAAGAGTTCCATTTTGAACAACCGATGCGTAATTTACAATACGAACTACCACTTTCAAAATAGCCAACTCGTCAACACGTGGAAACGAAAAAAAACGCACAAACTATCAAATCACGAGTATAATGGAATTGAAAGTGTATTCAATGATTTTAAACACTTTACTTAAATCAGAAATATTTGCATGTCACTTTTCACTACGCACTATCAACTATACAATTTGGATCAAATACACTATTCGCTAATTGGATTGAAAACGAGAAAAACGCTCAGCATACCAAAGTACAATAATCCTGATAATTCTGGACAGAGCTTTTTAATAATTTCTGGGTTTTAATAAAATGCTTTATGAGCATAAATTATGTATTTGAAAAAATTGTTAAGAGCTTTAGTTTTAAGAGCTTTCACTTATTGAATCTTTTTAAACAAACCATTTTACTTCAAAATTTCATAAAACAAGGGATGCCGGAATTTTGGGTAGGATTTAGTATATTTGTGTTCAATGTAAATTATTAAGAGCTTTTAATTTTAAGAGCTTTTGAAACCAAACCATTTGACTTTTAAATTTGATATTATAAAAGAAAATTGTATTTTGGGATTAATTGAGAGTTTTCGTTTTCAATGAGCTTTAAGCCTGATAATTTATTTATACTTTCTCGGCAATTTTTGTACCTTTCCAAAAATTCTGTCTTTCATTAAAATATTTTAAGAGCTTTCACTTATCAAAGCTATTCAACTCAAATCGTTTTACTCAGAAATTTAATATTACAAAGGGTGCTTCCTGGAAATAATTCAGAATATTTGTTCTCAATTTAAATATCCTTCATCCAAAATGTGTTTCCATTTTCGAACGTTCCATGTGTAAGAAAACCAATTGGTTTACTCAGATTTAATTTTGTGGACATGTGCGGGCCATTGTTCAAAATTAGATGAAACAGAATATGATTCATTTGAATGGCCTCAAATAAAACGAAACATCTTGTAACTCTATAATAGCATTACAAATTTCTACTATAATCTGAAAAATATCAAGAATTCCGAAATAATCTCAAAAATGTCGAATTTTTAATGTATTTTGAATATTCTTGAAAGTTTTTAAATATGTATTAAATTATCCATTGTTATGTAAAACCAAAGGGAATCCTATACGTGGTAATCACCGCCATGTGCAACGTAAATAACAGGAAATCGGAGAAATATCGAAATTTTGGCATAATCTCAAAAAAATTTTAAAATATCACCATTTAGATGTATATGTGTAACTCTGCAAGTTCTTATAACTCAAAGCTAAGCGCAGAACATTGCCTTACAAAATTCGAATACATTCGAAAATCTTTCAAAATCTCGAATAGTCCTATGGATGTCGAAAAACTTAAGAAATCTGGAATAGACCGCGGAACAATTTCGATTACCCCAGAAATAGTCGAAAAATCTCTATATTGATATCTCTATGTCAATTGGTTTCGAACAATTTCAATAATGTAGAAAAATTTAGATATTAAATTAATGGATAATATCGGAAAGAGAAAATTTTGCAAAACTCCGAAAATTCGTGTAAATATCGAATATGATTTGTCAAGTAACTTAATGTTACTAATACTACTAAGCAAGTTAAGGCTAAGCTCAAAAAAATAACGTAATAAGAATAGAACCCTCGGATCTGATCGGGTAATTTTTTAAATGTAGAACAATCGTATTCTTCGAATAGGCTCTAAGATTCTCGAATAACACTGAATCGGGAAGCGAAAATTTCCAAAATCAGGAAAACCCCACCGAAAACAACCCAGAAAAAAAAGACCATCACTAGTTGCAAAATTAAGTTGGCATTTGCATTTTTCTTATAAATACTTAAAATAGTTTTTCAAAATAAACCGGTAAATTTAATTTTTATTTACGGTTTACTGGTAATCAAAAGATCTGCTAAATAAGAAACTATAAGTCGAACGAACGCTAATTGATTATAGAGACTGACTGGTTTGGCTCAAGTGAGAGAAACAAAAAATTATTTTCAGTTGCAGTTATGTGTTTTTCTAGTTTCTTCTTGAGTTTTTTAAAAGTTTAATTCATTTGTCACTTCAAGGGGATAACGCTCTCTTCCAATTTATACTACAGAGTGATTGGATAAAAATTTAGTGCCATTAGGTGAATTTTTGGAATATGGTCAATTAGGATGGAACGTAGGTATTTCTTAATTGATTATAATGAAATTGTTGTTTATGATGATTTTTCTAATTCCGGGACCCTACACTACCATTAGAAGTTTCACTAATGCTGCGCGTGCCGTCACCCACTTTACTGGTTTTCCTTTGTTTTTTATTAAATAGACAATATCACAAAAGACTTACTTTGTTCGTTTTTCTGTGAGCCAGGCTGCTATTGAGGTTAATCTACTGTGAGCCAGATTGTAAATCGGTTAAAATTTGACAAAGGTCATCAAAATCATTTTAGAATCCCATTTCCCAAGCACTCGTCGAATATACTTGGTTAAGGAATATCAGTTCTAAATATGTATGTAATTTTAGCGGTTGGCCGGTTAACAATAAACATTAAATGTAAGATTATTTCATTTTTTCGTTTAGATATTCTCTAAAAAAAGCTAAATTTATTTTACAATAAATTCAGTTTCACTAACCAGTTTTCTATAAATCAGTAAATAAAACCCAATTAATTTTTTGTTTTAAGGAAAGCTGCAAAGCACATGTCAAACGTTTATAACTAATGTTATATTGTGACCCTAGTCAGAAGCATTTTTTTGTTGAAACGACATTTCGTGTATTATGATGTAACCCCATCATAAATATAATTTATTTGATCAAAAAGAAAATGACGAAAAAAATCTGAAATGAAATGGAAAAAATATTTTTCATGTCTAGACAACAGAATTAACCGGTAAATTGTTGTTGTACCTTACAACAATGTACACAGTATGGTTTACCTTTTAGTAGTAATCAATTTAGTTATTTGTTTATACAAGTTGTATCGTACATTAGTAGTACTTGGTATAGTGATATAATAGTTACAACACTATAAATACTTACGGGTGGAATTGTGTCGGAAACTACTATGCACTACACACCTGAATTAGTTTTATGTATTATGTATGTGTGTTAAAAAAGTAATGTCCTACAACAACTTAGAGGTCCTGTTCTGCTTGTTATTCCTTTTTATTTATTCGTTTAGTTCTTCTGTTATCCATTGTTTTGAGGAAATTAAATTTTCACTTACCTTTTATATATTTTATTTTTTGCATCTATTTGTACTCGTATGGTTTGTTGTATGTACCATTTTTGTTGAGGAAATTGTGTTTCTGTGATTTAAATTAGAAAACAAATTGAATGCATATATCGTGTCATACTGTGCAAGTGAGCAGAAAAAGTAATACAAATTACAAAAACAAATACATAATGTACAAAGTTGATATAGTTTGGACTGTACTAATGAGTCGTAACGATTTGTGTTGGAGTTTTTCGAAAAATCGGCAATGACCTGTGGTGGAAACTATCTTTATTACAAATGCAAAATTATTTAGTATTAAAAAAAGATTTGTACATAGAGATATGTAATAAAACTTGTTATTGAAGACCAACGAACTTCAATAATTATGGAAGAGTTTTCCCTAAACGCAGATGCCTATGAAGTTTCAAACAGTAACATTTTTTTACTGGCCCAAGACCATATTAGCAAACATTTAGAAAGTTCTATTGTACTTGTTGTGTTGGGTTAATAAAACTATTGTATATACAGTGACTCTCATAATTGATCACGATTTCATAAGACGCTAATATTTTATTACACCAAAATAAAATTAATTTTTATAGTTTTTCTTTTTAAATTCAACAGTTTATTAAATATTCATATAACAAATTAAAAAAAACAATTCATTTCCAACATCACAAATATCAATAATAAATTAACATAAAAATTATAAGGTGTGATCAATTATGAGAGTCACTGTAAATAGATTAATAATATTAATTAATTACTATGCGTGTACTCCTTGTCACGATAATTAACTAAAACTGACTAACTCCGAGCCTACTTCATACTAAGTGTCGCAATTACAATAATCACTACACCTCTCTCCTTCTTTTATATGAGTGATCTACAGCTGAGCATTTTGAAATTAGAGTCATTTGTATTCTTAACGTAACTTTTCGACCCGAGCTTGTGAATCCTCGTTATGTGGTGAAGAACTGTCAAGATTGTCGTCAGATGAATTTACATCTGGTATATTTTCTACACGTTGCTTTCCTTCTTCTAAAGATTTCTTCATACAATTCATCTTTGTAAGTGTGTCCAGTTTATTTGATTTTTCTTTTTGTACAAGTACCAAATCCCCTATTTTGATCTCAGATCGTATCGGCGTGTGTCTGCATATTTCTTCAATTTTCTTTTCGCAATCAGGTCATTGTCGCGAGTTCGTCATCTGCGTAGTTTATTATTGGTTCCTGAATCGACGGAATTTTGGTTCTTGTTGGTCTCCCGAAGAACAATTCCGCTTGTGAAAACCCAGTTGTTGGATGTGGAGTATTTTGGTCCATTAAGCGATAAGCTTGTGAATTTTGTTGCCTATCTTTATTTGGGACGCTCGCACTGACTCATAATCTTTTTAAAATCGGATTATTCTGCCTTTCGACGAGTCCACTCGCTTGTGGCTAATAAGGAGGTGTGGAGTTTGATTGGATCTCCCGGTTAACGCAAACCCACCGTACACCCTTTTTTACATTTATTTGGAAGGATAGGATAGGATTGTTAGTATAGGATTGAGATCGACCCTGTTACAAACACCTTGACGGTCAATTGTTAGTATTTACATTTTTCTAATAATTATTTTACTACATTTTTTCTACAGACTGCTTTCCATCCTTGGCATACTAAAGTCAATATTAATTAGTTATCAATTACTTTTTATATACCTTCCTCACTCCACTGCCTTCGGCTGCTTTCCATTGATTGATACTCTCAACCAACCATGACAACACATCTCCAATCTACTCCCATGCTTTATTAAAATTAAGATTAAACTGCATACTAATTTCTAAAATTCAAAAAGCATTAATTTAATTAACTAATCTCATCCTCTTAATTAATTAATTTTAAATTTAAGTTTAATATAATTTCCATAAATTGAATCCAATTTCTCGTGCTCTCTGAAACAAAATCAATATTAATCTATTATTAGTAAATAATTACTTGATTAATATGAATTAACTTACATATGTAAGTTTGTTCATCACCCTAGATTTTCATGAGCCTGTTATTAAACATCATTAGTTGCTACGGACAATCTTAATATTAATATTAGTATGTCTCTGTTTCTCTTGGTATTTTTTTTGCTTCCCGAATCTTTGGATTTTCTGGTTTTAAAGTACCGTTGATACTACTGTCAAATTCTGCAATCGATAAACTATCATAACCCAAAATATATAATATAAAAATTGAATTTATGCAAGAAAATGATTTTGCTAATAAATCCCGATTTGACTACAATTTACTTTTGAGCACATTTTAGGAAATAAGCCACCTTCACAATATTTTTAGGAATCAATTCAATGAATAAAGCTTTACCTGTAAAAATTATATTAATAATAAGTTCAATAATAATTAACAACTTTTGATGTTATGAAATTAAGAAACGACCAATGATTTGCACATTGTCATACTGCTTCACAGTTATTTTAACTGTCCCCATCTAATTAATTACTTATGGAGGAATCAACCTCCTATTTATGATTCCATTTTCAGCCTTCATGTTTTGCGTCTAAAAATTACATCACTTGCTTTGCATGGTAACAATGTGTTTCCGTTTTGTCATTATCCATTGCATGTAAAGCTTATTCAACATTCCTTGTCCTTTATCCATCAATTTATTTACACTCGATTTACACAAATTTATTATTATTAAGCCGTTTTTCCAATTGATAGTTTAGCCACTGACATCATCGACTTCACTTCACACAAAAGACAAATAAAACATTATGCACCGCGCGAACCACCAAACAGGCGCTAAATTGGCAAACATTTTCCGTGAACTAAATTAAAAGCTCAAACAGAAACTCTTGTATGTTTATATACAATAACCCGCAATCAACTTGCATTTTTTATGTCACTTTTGTATCATTCAGAAGTACAAAATTTACCTATTTATCGTGATTCATTGCATGTAGACCCTAGTTCGGACATTCCTTGTCTGTTATCTAACCATTTAATTACACTCACTACCCTAATTTGGCCACGCACATCGTCAATTTAACACACATTACCACTCCATGTGAAACCTATTACAAATGTGAATAAAGAAACAAAGAAACGACACCACGTATACTCACCCGTATTCTGGACCCGATCCACAACCCGTTCAAAACCATTGGAGATGTTTTCGTTTTTCTTTTTTGATCAGGCTGCCGGCCGAGCTGATACCAGATAATTTATTTTTCCTTAAATTTCTTGTCGTACAATTTTCTTATCATCACAAGTGTCTTTGTAAAATTCTACGGCTAAACTTAATATACCGACAATTACAATGGCGGGAGCGCTTCTGACCTGCATTTTATTTATAAACTCCCACCCATCTTCCACCCCTTTTATAGAAATATATTTCGATTGAATCGGTAGCAATATAGGTATATACCTGATCCAATATTTCTAATTTTCCATCACAAATAATTAAATTTCGATTTAACAAGAAAAATTTTTCATCAAAATTATTTTGACTTTTCTGCTCGAAAAAAACACAACCGTTCGCTAAGGCAATTTGATTTGATCCGGCCAATAAGGAGGTGTGGAGTGTAATTTTATTCCATTCTCAACGCAAAATGCCTTGAATTCACGGCTTATCAGCTGTTTACTATTATGGGCTGTAATTGTTTGCGGTAGACCAAATAAAGCGAAAACTTTCCGCAACTGAGCGATGGTTTCTTTGAACGTGATTCGTTCCATCACAATTACCTCTTTAGGAGGTAATGTCCAGAAGAGATCGATTGAGATGTCTACCTGCAAAATTTCGGGTTTTCATTGGTTCTGGAGTACTTGCAACAGTTACCAAATTGCACTCGTGACATTTTTAAACGTAATTCTTAATAGCGCTGTCTATTTTAGGCCCCCATACGGCCTGTATTGTTGAATTAGTTCCTAACTATCCCACAGTTTATTACCATCTATATACTTTCTGATTAATGTAATTTCTTCGTCCTCTTTTGATATTTCATCAATATCATTCAATATTATGGCATTCGCTAACGATAAAGTTTCCTCAAAAATGGTATTAATAAACGATTCAGTACTATCTTCAAAAAGTTCTTGCACTAATTGTTCTATTTTCGGCAACTGCGATAATGGATCAGCAATATTCGTTTTACCGGGTTTATATATTACTGTAAAATCGTATGTCTGGAGTCTGAATACCCAGCGTTCAACTCTTGCGCATGGAGTGCTTTTAGAATTGAACAAACATTCTAGTGGTTTGTGGTCGATTATCAAATCAAACTTTTTCCCAAACAGACACATATTGAAATGTTCGACCGCCCACACTAATGCCAGCCATTGCTTCTTTTTCAGTAATTTGATACTTTTGTTCCCGTTCCGATAGACTACGATGCCCATATGCTATAACTCTAGATCCATCCTTTCCAGTTTAACAAAGATTCATTTTTCCTCATTTAATTTTACATTAAAGGATTCCAGTTTATTTTTAACTGCTTCCAGGTGAACATCGTGTTGTTTTTCATTTCCTCCATATATCAATATATCATAGATATATATATATATATATATACGACGTACCCTTCACATCCAATCAAAATTTGTTCACTAGTTTTTTGAGAAAGCTCTGGGGCACAAGACATACCTAACATTAGCCGTTTATAGCGAAACCATCCTCGCCTTGTAACAAATGTCGTAATATCACTGCAGTCAGATTTATTCATAATTTGATGAAAAGCTTTTTTAATACCCAAGCACGAAAATAGTTTGGAATTTCTCAATTTAGCCAATAGTTCCTCTACTGTAGGCATCGGGTCCACACATAAACGAATATCATTATTGGACTTCTGTATTACGACCATTGGTGACACCCAACCAGTGTGATAGTTGACCGGCTCACTTATGTCGTTTCAAAGAGTTCATCAATTTTGGTATCAACAATAGCTTCGAGTGGAATTAGAATTATACGATATGCTTGTACGTTGACGTTAGCGATAAAGCTTTCAATGAATTTTAGTGGCTTATGATCTGAATGTAATATCAGCGCCATTTTCAAAATCAAAAACCTTTGCGTTCATTGAAATTCACAAGAAATTCCCAAGTTTTGTTCCCAATTATATTCATGTTTGATCCAGAATCAATACACATACTAATTACTACGCCACCCACCGGAACTGAAATCGTTTCGTTATTTAGTCATGAATCATTTAATTCCCGAGTGTTTTCATCATTGTTGTTCCCGTATGTATTTCGTCTCCCATGTGGCATTGGCTCCCAAGACTGTCGAATTTCCGTTTAAGCGAGCGGCAATATTTTTCATAATGGCCATAGAATCCACATTTACGGCATCGTTGTTTACGAGCAAGACAGATCTGATTTGAACTATCTCGCGTTTTATTCCCACATCGACCACATCCCTTATTTGCCACGTTATTTGAGGTTAGTCGTCGAGTTTAAAATAGTTTGTGTTGGTTTCTGAAACGCCTGTTTCTGTACTGAAGCAGCTTCTAATGCTTTTGCTTGATGTAGTACATCATACTCGTCTTTGATGTAATTTGATCACGGATATACTCATCTACATCATGTTTAAATTTACATTTGCTTGCTTGTTTCGCAAGCGATATGCGAATTGTTCGATTAATTCGTTTTATTACTGGGTGAGCCAAAAAAATATGTGCCGTTCAACAGCACTACTTCCTCTTAGTCAACTTTTAAACTGCAAACCTATAAATATCGTTATCCTCCTTCTTTTCCACTTTCGCTCCCGGTAAAATATAAAATAGATTTTGCAACTCGACTTCCGCATAATGTGGTAGCTTTGCTAATTTAATTTCATCGTTGACAATAGAATTAGCAGTGAAATATATTTCAAGACTGCGGAGCCATTTCTCCCAGTCGTCTTTTAATGGGAAAATATTTATTTCCCTACTATTTGTGAACCCATCCATCATAGTCGAGTAAATTTCCTCCCCCAGGAGTATTATATTTACTTATAACCGCGTGTTCCTCAAAAAATAGATAAAATCCATTTATTTCGGAACGAACTTTCGGCATTCATTGTGTTTGCGACTCTAAATCTGCATTACGGTCTATTATTTATGCATTCAATTTAATTATCTACATACATACTTTACTACAGTAGAGTCTCGATTATCCGAATACTGTTTATCCGAACTCCGCTTTATCCGAACACAAAAAAATACATAAATTTTTTTTTTTTTAATTATTTTGTTATTTACACATTACACATATGTATGTTTAGTGAAATATGAATGAATAAAACATTGAAATTACTCAAAATAATAATTTAAATTCAAAATATCATGTTTATTTTAACCACCATAAAATGCAAGGGCATTTTACAGTGCATACAGAGCATTTCCGGATTATCCGAAAATCCGCTTATCCGAATTGTCTTCGGTCCCGACCACATCGGATAATCGAGACTCTACTGTATGTTTTGATATTTCTCTTCGCATATCCAATATATTCCACATACTTATTATGTATAACTAATTTAACATACTTTATCCAATTTTGATGTATAATATCAGAGCCTACTGTATAAATAAGAGCCTCCAGTATCGACTGTATTTTTTACTAAGCTTAAAATAAGGTACAAACAATTTTTTCTTTACCATGAAACTATATGGGAAAACGCTTATTTTCATTGACAGATTTAGTATATTAGAAATGTGAGCTTTGTTTTGTTTTATATGAAAATGTTCATGAAACATGTAATATTATTTGATTGAAAAATCGAGTCTTGAAAATGTTTATTTCATAGTGAAAATCGTCATGAAAAATAAGGTACTTTTGAAATTTAAAATATTGTTGTTTTTGTAATGTATACGTCACCAACATAACTAGAAATTTATAAACAAAACAATAATCATCTCTTTCATTGCCTCCATTCCAATTTGAATTCGAATATGTTTCTATAGTTATTTTGAATTTGCAAAGCATGCTAGATTGTTTTGATGTTTTGTTTTTTTCGCACTCATTGTGTTGATTTAATTTATTCTGTTTGGCTCTTTTTGATTTTTTTTAAATTTTGATTGTTGAGCGGAGGCGTGTTGTCTTTTTTCTTACCATTGGGTTTAGATGTGGACAAATGATGACGACATTAAACTGAATTTTCTCTTTTTAATACACATTGTTGTTGTTGTAGAATGTTTTTTAATTTAATTTGCCTTATTTTCTTTTGATTATTGCTGGAAAATAGGGTAATTTGAGAATCTGTGTTTTAAATGAGTAAGACATTGAGTTGTTTGTTAGCGATTACTTAAAAAATTATTTAACTGGGTTTAACTTTTAATTCATATTTTATCGTCAATCGAAATCGCGTTTTTTCATATAAACACTATGAAAATAAATGAATTTTTAGTGTTTCTATATCCCTTATTTTAAGTTCATTTTTCACATGCCGGCTCTATTCATATCAAGATGGTTCTGATAATATCCCGATAACTAGACCGATTTCAAATAAAGAAAATGTAAAATAACCCATTGTTATTGTATAACCCACGTTGCTAGGGGCAACGTGAGTTATATTTTGTATAACAAAATATTGAGTAGTCATTGGAAAATTATTCGTAGATTTCGTAATTTGGGTCAAAGAAATACGTCACATAAATTTAAAGAACGGTCACTTTGATAAAATGTATTTCAAAATTCAATGCTACAGTGTGAAAACACAAAATCGAACTATTTCTTATTAATTTACGATTATTTACATTTATTTCAACAAAATTGGATAAAACGTTGTATGCCACTCGTGAGCAAATAGATATTATCCACTCGGGATAATATCCCACTCCGCTATCGCCTCGTGTGGGACAAACTTATCCCTCATGGATAATATCTCGTTTTGCTCAGTATTACCAGAACCATCTTGATGTGAATAGAGCCGGCATGTGAAAAATGAACTTAAAATAAGGGATATAGAAACACTAAAAATTCATTTATTTTCATAGTGTTTATATGAAAAACGAGATTTCGATTGACGATAAAATATGAATTAAAAGTTAAACCCAGTTAAATAATTTTTTAAGAAATCGCTAACAAACAACTCAATGTCTTACTCATTTAAAACACAGATTCTCAAATTTCCCTATTTTCCAGCAATAATCAAAAGAAAATAAGGGAAATTAAATTAAAAAACATTCTACAACAACAACAATGTGTATTAAAAAGAGAAAATTCAGTTTAATGACGATATCATATCTCCAAATCTAAACCCAATGGTAAGAAAAAAGACAACACGTCTCCGCTCAACAATCAAAATTTAAAAAAAATCAAAAAGAGCCAAACAGAATAAATTAAATCAATACAAGGAGTGCGAAAAAAACAAAACATCAAAACCATCTAGCATGCTTTGCAAATTCAAAATAACTATAGGAACATATTTGAATTCAAATTGGAATGGAGGCAATGAAAGAGATGATTGTTTTGTTTATAAATTTCTAGTTATGTTGGTGACGTATAGTATTACAAAAACAACAATATTTTAAATTTCAAAAGTACCTTATTTTTCATGACGATTTTCACTAAGAAATAAACATTTTCAAGACTCGATTTTTCAATCAAATAATATTACATGTTTTATGAACATTTTCATTTAAAACCAAAACAAAAGCTCACATTTCTAATAAACTAAATCTGTAAATGAAAATAACCGTTTTTCCATATAGTTTCATAGTAAAGAAAAATTTGTTTGTACCTTATTTTAAGCTTAGTAAAAAATACAGTCGATACTGGAGGCTCTTATTTATACAGTAGGCTCTGGTATTACCATATAAATAACTATTACTATGTATATGAACGTTTCATGTATCATGTTTTCTACTTTAATTATTACGATTTTCAACAAGACCATTTGACAACAAATTTATTTTATAAAAAAACAATACGGTATGTATGACATTTTGAGCTAATTGAGCATTGAACTTAAAATAATAATCTTTGTCCACGACTAACGTATAATATGCTCATTATACGTTTGTTTCATCACTTATAATGATATCCATTATTCACTGCTAGTTTATCTAGTAGTCTTTTCTTTCGTTATTCAATACTTCCAAGTAAATTATTTGATTTTTGAAATTTTATCTAGTAGTCTCTTGCCATTTTCATTATTATTAAGCTGTGACGTCAAAATGTCGACGACAATTATTTGAAGAGTATTTAACGGATTTGCTTATAAAACAATGATATTTGTCGGTCGAGGACAAAGTATCGTATTCTACTCGCATATAATGGCTGTTATTCACTCAGATGATTTACGACACTCGCCTATCGGCTCGTGTCGGCAAACTTCATCTTCGTGAATAACAGCTATCATTATATGCTCGTTGAATAATATACTATTTTCTTTTTTTTTTTGTTATTAGTTAATAGAACAAATTTTTTATATATAGAGGAAGAGAATATACTTTAATTACGTTTATGTAGGATGGATGGCATTCAAATTTGTTTTCAAATTTTTCTCAAATGCCACGCTTCAAAAAAAATTTTCTCTTACCGTAATTTATTATTTAATGCATGTACATATATGTATATTCATAAATATTTTTTTTTTTAATTTTTTCTACTTAATCCTCCTCGCCAATGTTGTGTTGGGTTAATAAAACAGTTATACATACACTACTCCAAAAAATTAAAGGAACACTCATTTTTTTCAATTTTTTTAGTGTTTTTTGAAGAGCTATATCTTTGACAAATACGGTCGTACAGAGATGAAAAGAAAAGCATTTTAAAGCTTCAAATCTCTAGTTTTGAGACTTTTGAGCGGAAAATTTTTGTGAGATACCGTTATCAAGCAATCAAAAGAAAGAGCGCGAAATAAAAGAATTCGATTTTTTTTTTTTTTTGTAAGGATCCATGGGCGCGGGAAATTTTTTTTAAGTAAAACCAATGCATAGGTCGGTTAGCCTGTTAATTAGGCGTAAATTTAATTTCATTCTGGTCTCTCTATGTCAACTTTTTGCTGAGATATCTGACTTTGAATCAAAAAAGAACTTTTGACTTTAATCATCGATATCTCAGCATTCAATGATTGTACAGTAAACTTTAGGGCAGCCTTAAAAACTTCAGTAAATTTCCTACAAGACCCTTTAATGATTAGTTGAGAACAAATTTTTTTTTCACCCTCAATACTGATTTGAAAAAAGTACAAAAAAACGACTTTTTAGGTTGGCTTAGTAAATCTACCGTTACTTTACAAATATTGATGAAAAGACTAATGTTGCCAGGTCATTTTACAGTTTAATGTACTCCTAATAGCCCTGTATTATTTTCAAATTGATCCATCCAACCGTTTTTCCGGACAGATTGATCAAAGTTTTACAAAACAATTAAAGGAACAAGTGATCATCAAAATAAAAAAACGACTATTTCAAATTTTGCGTTAGTTATTTGTTAACCCTTAATGATCGTAAGATTTTTTTGCAATACTCGCCCATAAGAGATGACAGAAAATTAAATAAAGTTCTGGAATATGACCAATTGCCGCCTCGGTGGCACAGTTGTTAGCATGCTTGCTTTAAGCCCCGGAGGTCCCGGGTTCGATTCCCGGCGGGTGATGAAAAAATCACGGCTGGTTAATGTAGGATCATTGAATTAATCACTCATTATCCATTAAAATAATGATTACGAAACTTCAATATGAAGCGGCCAAATCCCTCCATGGGATGTAGCGCCAGCGAAAAAAAAAAAAAAAATATGATCAATTTATGGAACTTGGCCATTTCTCATCCGATTTTACTGAAATTTGGTGTGCGTTATTGAAATGGGATTCTAAAACGATTCATGGATGAAGTTCTGGAAAATGGCCAACTAGGAAGGAACTTAGCCATTTCTTATCCGATTTTGATGAAATTCAGTATGTACGATGGAAATGGGATTCTAAACTGGTTTTCGGTAAGAAATTCTGGAAAATGGCCAACTAGGGAGGAACTTGGCCATTTCTTATCCGATTTTGATGTAATTCAGCATGTACGATGGAAATGGGATTCAAAAGTGATTTTTGGATAAAGTTCTGGAATATGGCCAACTAGGATGGAACTTGGCCATTTCTTAACCGATTTTGATGAAATATGGTATGCGCGATGAAAATGGGATTCTAAAATGATTATTGGATAAAGTTCTGGAATATATATCCAACTAGGATGGAACTTGGCCATTTCTTATCCGATTTTGATGAAATTTGGTATGCGCAGTGAAAATGGGATTTTAAAATGATTGTTTGATAAAGTTCTGGAATATGGCCAACTAGGCAGGAACTTCGCCATTTTTTATCCATTTTTGATAAAATTTAGTATGCGCGATGGAAATGGGATTCTAAAATGATTTTTTGGTAAAGTTCTGGAATATGGCCAACTAGGAAGGAACTTGGCCATTTCCTATCCATTTTTGATAACATTTGGTATGCGCGATGGAAATGGGATTCTAAAATTAGCTAAAGTTCTGAAATATGGCCAATTAGGTAGGAACTTGGCCATTTCTTATAAGATTTTGATGAAATTCAGCATGTGTAATAAAAATTGGGTTTTAAAATTATGTTTAGATGAAATTCTGGAATAAGCCGTATTAGGATGGAACTTGGCCATTTTTTATCCAATTTTAAACAAATTCAGCATGTACTATAGAAATAAAACTCTAAAATTATTTTTGGTTAAATTTATATGGTTAATTTGGAAGGCGCTTGCCTATTCCTTAAACGAATAAAAGAAATTCGATATGTGCTTTAAAAGTGAAAAACTAAGATGGTTATTCCATGTATTTAATGATTTATTTTATCAATAATTTAAGAATCTCATTTTCATCGTGAATGCTGAAATTCATAAAAATAGGATACAAAATTTCCAAGTTCCATAACAAATGGCCAAATTCTGGAACTTTATCCAAAAATCACCTTAGAATCCCATTTCCATCGCGCATACCAAATTTTATCAAAAATGGATAAGAAATGGCCAAGTTCCTTCCTAGTTGGCCATATTCCAAAACTTTATCAAAAAATCATTTTAGAATCCCATTTCCATCGTACATACTGAATTTCATCAAAATCGGATATGATATGGCTAAGTTCCTTCCTAGTTTTCCATTTTCCAGAACTTCATCCACGAATCGTTTTAGAATCCCATTTCAATAACGCATACCAAATTTCACTAAAATCGGATGAGAAATTGCCAAGTTCCATAATAATTGGTCATATTGCAGAACTTTATTTAATTTTCTGTCGTCTTTTATGGGCGAGCATTGCAAAAAAAATCTTACGATCATTAAGGGTTAACAAATAACTAACGCAGAATGTGAAAAAAGTCGTTTTTTTATTTTAATGATCACTTGTTCCTTTAATTGTTTTGTAAAACTTTGATCAATCTGTCCGGAAAAACGGTTGGATGGATCAATTTGAAAATAATACAGGGCTATTAGGAGTACATTAAACTATAAAATGACCTGGCAACATTAGTCTTTTCATCAATATTTGTAAAGTAACGGTAGATTTACTAAGCCAACCTAAAAAGTCGCTTTTTTGTCCTTTTTGCAAAACAGTATTGAGGGTGAAAAAAAATTTGTTCTCAACTAATTATTAAAGGGTCTTGTAGGAAATTTACTGAAGTTTTTAAGGCTGCCCTAAAGTTTACTGTGCAATCATTGGTTGCTGAGATATCGATGATTAAAGTCAAAAGGATCTTTTTTGATTTAAAGTCAGATATCTCAGCAAAAAGTTGACATAGAGAGGCCAGAATGAAATTAAATTTACGCCTAATTAGCAGGCTAACCGACCTATGCATTGGTTTTACTTAAAAAAAATTTCCCGCGCCCATGGATCCTTACAAAAAAAAAAAAATCGAATTATTTTATTTCGCGCTCTTTCTTTTGATTGCGTGATAACGGTATCTCACAAAAATTTTCCGCTCAAAACTCTCAAAACTATAGATTTGTAGCTTTAAAATGCTTTTCGTTTCATCTCTGTACGACCGTATTTTACAAAGATACAGCTCTTCAAAAAACACTAAAAAAATTGAAAAAAATTAGTGTTCCTTTAATTTTTTGGAGTAGTGTATATAAACAGATTAATAATATTTATTATTAATATGCGTGTACTCTTTGTCACGATAACTTACTAAAACTAACTAACTCCGAGCCTACTTCATACTACGTGTTGCAACAGAGCCTACTGTATAAATAAGAGCCTCCAGTATCGACTGTATTTTTTACTAAGCTTAAAATAAGGTATAGTGAAAATAATATCTCAGCGAAATTCTGACAGCTCTCGCGCATCAAAACAAATGGCGTAAACACAGCGATGTATTTAGGCTAATTTGCTTACATTTTGAGGTTAGAATTTGTCTTTTTTGAATTATGTTTTTCCTCAAATTTATTCACAATAATTAATGTAATTTTAATTTAGATAACACACTAGCACTAGAACTTTTGATATCATTTAAGATAATTTTAATGTCATTAGCTTGCCTCGAACAAATTGAAATTTAAAATCGAGTTTTTTTATTGTTTTGCTTTAACACGAAAAATGACATTTCTTTCTAAATATGCCTAGTTCGTACCTTAAATGGGTATAACGTTACATATCCAGTGGTGTTGTTAATATTTTTTATATTTTTTAATTTCACATGTTATTTTAGAATTTACCTATAAAATAATGAGGATTTTTAATATTTTCCAATATAAATTACATTATGTAATGGAATCAAATTTCACTTATCTTTATTTATAATTTTTTTTGTTTTTAAAACTATTACTCAGGAGACCCTTCTCTGAATTTTTAATTTATTTTAACTACTTCACTGTTGGCTGCGCACAATGTTGAAAAAATGAGTTTCGCTGAGATATTATTTTCACTATACATAAAATTTTTTCTTTACTATGAACTTATATGGGAAATCGGTCATTTTCATTTACAGTTTTAGTTTATTAGAAATATGAGCTTTTGTTTTGTTTTTATATGAAAATGTTCATGAAACATGTATTATTATTTGATTGAAAAATCGAATCTTGAAAATGTTTATTTCATAGTGAAAATCGTCATGAAAAAATAGGTACATTTGAAATTTTAAATATTGTTGTTTTTGTAATATATACGTCATCATCATAACTCGAAATTTATAAACAAAAGACAAAACAATAATCATCTCTTTCATTGCCTCCATTCCAATTTGAATTCGAATATGTTTCTATGGTTATTTTGAATTTGCAAAGCATGCTAGATTGTTTTGATGTTTTGTTTTTTTCGCACTCATTGTATTGATTTAATTTATTCTGTTTGGCCCAGCGATATGTATACATGGATAGGGGATAGAACAAAATTTATGGAGAAACCGAAAAAGTATTTAGTGTGTGACAGAGACAGAAAAAACATTCGTCCTTGTCTTTAAATCGGAATTTTCGAATACCAAATTCAAATATATGTGTAGGAGGCGGTAAAGCAAAGTAGCTGTAACCTAGAGACGGAATAAATAAACCTTGCAAATTAAAAGCATTCCAAATACAATAATATAAAAGTAGTAGTAACCATGGTAACATATTTAAAAAACATCTTAAAAATAAAAAATGAAAATTCACTTGAATGTTTGTTTATGCTAGATTTTTGACGTTTTACTCGAATTTTTTTTGTTGTTGTTTATTTTTCAGGGATGTATTTGAAATTTAAAGGAATAAATGGTTATAAATTTTAAAATTAGTGTACAAAAACTGGTAGCGTAATGTTTAACTATTCAAATTTAATATAATTAACTAATTATTTTTAATATAATTAAACATTATCCAATATTTATTCCACTCAATTTAAAAAAAAAAATCTGTTTCGAAAAATTTCGAAATGAAATTTATTCAAGTACGGCACTTATTCGGAAATACTTTTTTCGATAAAGAGGAGTATATAAAAGAGTAGTAAGACTATAAAATAAAATTTGCTCCATTTTTTGTGACGTAAATCAATGTGATTTTTGATCAATCCCCTATCCATGTATATATATCGCTGGTTTGGCCCTTTTTGATTTTTTTTAAATTTTGATTGTTGAGCGGAGACGTGTTGTCTTTTTTCTTACCATTGGGTTTACATGTGGAGATATGATGTCGTCATTAAACTGAATTTTCTCTTTTTAATACACATTTTTGTTGTTGTAGAATGTTTTTTAATTTAATTTCCCTTATTTTCTTTTGATTATTGCTGGAAAATAGGGAAATTTGAGAATCCGTGTTTTAAATGAGTAAGACATTGAGTTGTTTGTTAGCGATTTCTTAAAAAATTATTTAACTGGGTTTAACTTTTAATTCATATTTTATCGTCAATCGAAATCGCGTTTTTTCATACAAACACTATGAAAATAAATGAATTTTTAGTGTTTCTATATCCTTTATTTTAAGTTGATTTTTCACATGCCGGCTCTATTTACATCAAGATGGTTCTGGTTGCAATCACAATAATCACAATAGTGTTGCAATCATTACAGCTTCCCTAACTATTAGTTTCCACCTAAAGTAGATTGCAAATATGTAATTACAAAGGAAAATGTTTGTTTCATGTCACTGTGTTAGAATCATTTTGTATTAGTATTAGCAAATAATTTTGTCACTTAAGGCATTTCTAGACGTCAATAAAAATTATAATAAAACCAATAAAGTGTCCACATAGGAAAAATATTTCAGCTTGCTTTGTTTATCGCAAGATTGAAAATGTTCCTAAACAAAATAAGAGAAATTTTTATTTTTTTTTGTAAATCCAAAATTTGCAATGGAAAAAGATGTAGGCAAGACTACTTTTGATTGCAAATCGTATTGTAAATTTGTCTATGGTTGTGTAGACAAATTTATATACCGATATGTATTCTTTCAATGTATACTATTCGTGTGAACAAATTTAAAACAGATTGCAATTATTTGCAAAGGCATCCCAAGTTGGAAACCCACAGTTATGATTAAAAATTAAAAATCTCAATTTACTACAAAGGTTGAAATATAAAATTAAATGTTTAATAAAAAAAAATTTACTGGGTCAAAACCACATGATGGCTATCGGTTCAGCTATGGATTTAGCTATATCTATGCAAAAAATTAGAAAGTTCTATATTTCGGCCTTTGCAGTAAATTGAGATTTTGAGCTTTTAATACTAAGGATAGCAATGTTCAGTAGAACTTCCTAACTTTTTGCATAGATATAGCCGAATCCTTAGCTGAACCGATAGTCATCACTCATCAACATCATGTGGTTTTAGGCCAGTAAAATCTTTTTATTCAACATTTAATTTTGTATTTCGGTCATTTTTTAATCAATACATTCCAGTTTTGGGCGATACCAAATATACAATTAAATTAAATTCCCTTGAAATATTTTCCAGTCCAGATTTTCCAGTCTTCGAAATAGTTGTTAAATCGGTTTCCGGAATGGTCTTCTAAACCTTCTTCGATTTGGCTTGTATATTTTGCTTAAATCGGGCGAATAGGACGGTTGAGAAGCGATACTGGCCTAATTTTTAGCCACCCAACCAACAGTTGTTTGCCAATAATTCTGACCTCTTCCAGCGAATAGCTTCATACAAACCCCGTGTAGGCGTGTACCACTTAAATAATATTTTTTGTTTTGTTTCGCGGACATTAACACGATGCCTCTCTTTCGAAAAATTGAGGTTTTTTTGGAACCAAACATAATGAGATGCATTTGATGCCCAAATGATCTTTCAAAATCGATTGTATCGATCCAAACGATATTTGCGTGGTGTCAACGAAATTCTAATTGTTAATCGGTCGATTTTTGAGCACCAAATCCTTGACTTCCTGAGCACTATATCCTTGAACCTTGACGTGGTTAATTATGCCAGAATGGCATTCTTAATTTGTACGAACGGATTGATATGTGCCGCCGAAGCGGTGGTGAATATTTGGTAGAAATTATCTTTCACTCATATTGTTATCGATCAATAAGCATGATTCAATAAAGAAATCAAAATTATTTCAACGCAATAATTTTTTATTTACTATTCACATGGTGAAACTGTTATTGGTCCATTATGTATCTACGTGGCTTAGTAAAGCAATTATACTATGTATCTAAAAGTGTTTGTCAACAACAATAAATTTAATTGATTCTACTGTTCACTACCAAACTAGAATTAAATAATGTTAAAATTGTTATCCCATATGAACGTTACATCTTCTTAAAGTCAAAAAAAAAATTTTTTTCAATGTCCTTCCCTGCAATCATCTTCATTAACATTCATTTGATTCTTCTTACAGCGAATAAAATAGTAATTAGCCAACGGAAAAAAAACTTATCTCCTAATTACAATTTAATCTTGTCTTGAAAATAACAAAAAATTTATATAAGTTAAATAAAATAAATTAAAATTAAAAGAAAAATGAACAAATGAACTAAACGAAAATAAAAAAGGAAAGTTACCAAAAAAAAAATAAAAAAATCAGGAAATTTTAGTGGGAAAATACTGTGGAAAATTATCGGTCTATTATTAACCCAAATACATATACCAACTTCATTTCCTTCGGGTTTTCCCATTTACATTTATCCGTTTTCTTTTGTGATTTTGTTTTATTTGTGTTTTGGGGAAATCATGAATAAAAAATGTGCAGGGAAAATGTTTTTTTACCGTTCTCCTATATTTTCCTTAAAACATTTTCTTTTTTTCAATAATTATTTTTGTTGCTGTGTTAAATCGGAAAAGTTTTTTTTATTGATTTTCATTTAATTTTTAAGTTTTGAAATTTTATTTAGCAATTGTACAATTTTTTTTCCTACATAATGTTTATTTCGGTCATCTGGTTTTCATTTAAATTGGTAGTAGTTATACACAGTTGATTGGTTTAAATTTTTGAACCTTTGAGGTAGTTAGATAAAAAGCAATTTGAGTAAAATTTTTATTAAACCAAGCGTAGATATTTTCTTGTAAAGGAACTTCGAAATACTGGTTAGTAAGTATGAGTATTTGTAATATAATAGTTTTTAACCGTATAAACAGGTTTATTCCCTTAGCTATAAATTGGCATTCTTCAAGTCGATCGAAGTGACGTGACATGACAAAAGCCATAAAACAGAATCCTTTAGGCAACACCATAGATTAAAAAGAACTTCTTCATTAAAAAGAATTCTCTTTAATTTATGGCAGCACTAATAATTTACTATTATTTGATGGAATTTTGACATTTAAAAATCAAGGAAATGTCAATTGACGATTGGAAAAGTTGAAAAAGCAATACCTATCGTCTAAAAATAAAGCTTCGTACCCACTAAAAAAATCTAGATAGCTTTGATCAAGGCCTTATATATACAGGCCTGATTGTACACGAAAAAATATTCAATGAGCTTTCGATATGGGTACTCATTTGTCTATTTTATATGGAAAATGCATATTTTGAGTGATAAAATCATGATATAAAATATGAGTAATTTTAATGTTTGTTGAATTTAAAAAATCACTTGTATTTTAAACCATTTGTCATTTTAATTTCGATGAATGAATCAACCTCGAAATTAAAAAAATAATTAAATAAAAATAGTACCTTTATTATATTTTATAGAAAAAGTTTCATTTTAATTGTGCTACCAGATGCATAAATGTAAAAAAAAAAAAAATTAAAACAGCAATCGCTGAAAAAAATGCTGAATATTCGTCAGCAATAATGAAATGTCAAAATGTCAAATTTTTGTTTTGGTTTTTTGTTGTGTTTAGATTTTTAAATTAGTTTTTCTTTTATATTGTAAAATAAAATATTAATGTACATATTATTATTTCCAATAAAGTTTGTGTTGGTTTTAAATTTAATTGTGTACATACGAGCAATACGTGGATACGAGTATTCGATATAAAAAAAATTAATTAAAAACTATAAACACAACAAAAAACCAAAACAAAAATTTGACATTTTGACATTTTATTATTGCTGACGAATATTCAGCATTTTTTTCAGCGATTGCTGTTTTAATTTTTTTTTTTTACATTTATGCATCTGGCAGCACAATTAAAATGAAACTTTTTCTATAAAATATAATAAAGGTACTATTTTTATTTAATTATTTTATTAATTTCGAGGTTGATTCATTCATCGAAATTAAAATGACAAATGGTTTAAAATACAAGTAATTTTTTAAATTCAACAAACATTACAATTACTCATATTTTATATCATGATTTTATCACTCAAAATATGCATTTTCCATATAAAATAGACAAATGAGTACCCATATCGAAAGCTTCGATTTTTGTACAATCAGGCCCGTTAATATATGGCCCTGCTTTGATATAATAATCAATTTCATGTAATATTTGAGTGAATGATTAAAGCTTACTGCGTTTATTTTCTTCAAAACTCGGTACGGAGCTTTGTTTTTTTTGTCGCACCGATTACACGATCCAATAGTCAATTGTGTTGTTAAAAAATCGAAAATATGTTAAAAAGTAGTATTTCATAATTTGGAACAGCTTTAGCAGAGCATACCATTTTTCGCGCATGCGCAATTTTTGCAAACGCCATTTTTTAAAATGTGGAATTAGGGTAAACTACATTTTGGATTGAGTCTTGGCTAAAAAAAACACTCCCGAATTTATAATCGTTACTACAACTATAACTACTGTTGTAGTAACAGTTTTTGTATTTATAAATTTTACCATAAGATTTGTTTTTAATGTAACAACGCTTATAGTGATCAAAATCCATCACTATAAACATTGCTACAAAATATCCAAAACAAGAAAGTAAATTCGAAATTCGGATCGAATTTTAGACATAATTTTGAAATGAGTTTCGAAAATCATTGCTTTAACAATAGTAATAGTTACGACTATAAATTCGGGCCTAAATGTAAGTCCATTCACGTATTATAACACCACAAAAACTTTAAATAAATTCTATGTAAATTAGGATCTTAATGTCCTGTACCTTGATGTAATCTGAATAAGTCATCATATTTTACACATCAAAAAGAATTTAATAAAAATGTCGTTTTATTACCGTTATTAAAAAAAAAACTACACACTATGTAGTGTGCAATAACATATGTGCAATTATGAAATGAAGTTCAGAACGGAAGTATTCAACGGTAAAAAACGAAAACAATACTAAATTTTGTATTTTATTTTTTTATTTTATATATACAAACTATTCTACGGTAAAACAACCTAATGAATAGTAACATAAAAACTTTTAAAATCACGAAATAATTTAGAAAATAAAATTTTAACTTAAATACTAATTACAAATGTAAAATACAGACAAAATTGGTTGTTAACAATCACACTTACGAATTGCAACACGGAAAACCTCTTTTGACCTCGAAAAATCGAAAAAAAGATAATATTCATTAAATATTCTAGACATAGAAGCCGTCGGTTCATTACTTCCATATTCAGTCCTGTGGCATGGGACATAAATTCCCTTTGGCGTAGATTTCGTTTGGGAACATAAATGCACCAGGTAGAAGTGAGGTCTAAACAATTAACCCGTCCACATAAAGAATCTCCCACAAACATAGCCGCGGCAATTTTGCGACGTTTTTCTAAAGTATCAATACAAAGATCATGACACCTATCAACATAAGACGGCAGATCACATATCTGTTTCCACCTAGCCTGACTACGATCAGAAAGGAACCCGAGTTTCCTTAGAATATAAATGGTAAATCGCCTCTGAACTGACTCCAATTTATCGATGTGTACTACATGATGGGGATACCCTACAACCACAGCATACTCAAGGTGTGATCTAACCAAAGAGACGTACAGACTTACACATGAAAATATATCATGAAACTCCCTTGTCATTCGAATAATGAAGCCTAGCATAGAATTAGTGATTCAATAGAACAAACTACTTCCTGTCTTCTAAGTAAGATGCAATCCACTTTAGAAACCTTGGATCAACCCCAATCGCAGCAAGTTTTTTTATAATAATTCTGTGGTCAATTGAGTCAAAAGCCTTCGCAAAATCAAAATAGATTGCATCAACCTGTGCCTTAGACTCTATTGATTCAATAACAAATTTTGTAAACTATAAAAGGTTGGTAGATGTTGATCTACTACTAGTGAAACCATGCTGGAAAGATGAGATGATTTGTTTTGTATAAAATGTCAAATGATTATTTACTATTAATTCAAAGAGTTTTGGTATGGTAGACAAAATTGAAATACCCCGATAGTCTGTTATATCAGAGCGATCGCCTTTTTTATAAATTGGAACAATGTGTGCGATTTTCCAAGCAGCTGGGAAATATCCACTCGCTAAAGATTGATTGAACAGATAACATAAAGGTGTAGTTATGTAGGATGCTACCGATTTAAGAATAGGTGAGGGTATTCCATCTGGTCCACATCCATCCTTAAAATCTATAAGAGCCTTGGTAATCTCATCTTCCGTTATTATTAAATGAGGGATGTTATGTTGGGAAGCACCGATGAAGCGATTATTATCAACTTGAATATCATACGTTTTATACACTGATTGAAAGAATTCTGCAAACCCTGCGCAAATGTCAGAAACTGTGTTCAACTCTATGTTGTTATACTTCATTGTAGATGGAAATCCAGTTGTGCTGTGCTTATCGTTCACAAATTTCCAAAACTGTTTAGGGTCACTTTTAATTTTAGCTTCAATCGATTTAATGTACTGGCAGTATTTAGCTTCAAATTCAGACTTAAATTGGTCCCGAAGAATTATAAAAATTGACTTGGTTTGTGCGCAATCATTTTCCCTAAGTCTGTAGTAAGCCTTATTCTTACGATTGCGCAAATTTATCAGGCTGTCATCAAACCAAGGTGGGTAACTATAATTACGACTCTTTTTCAAAGGTAAATTTATCCACATTTACGTCTAAAATATTATTATTAAATAAAACACCCCAATTAATACATTTAAGATAATCGGAGAGACCATAGACGTCACAGGAATTAAAAATTGTAATAATAGGCATCATTCGAAAAAATCCGGCATTTATCTCTGAGACCGATCGTAGAAATTACGACTTCAATAGAAACATGATGAATATTATTCTCACTATTTGAAAAAGGTCCAAAAGATTGACGAACAGAGAGATGTTCCGTGTTATTTGCAAATACTAAGTCTAAAAATGAATCATTACTATTTGAGGAGCGGTTAATTTGTTTTAGGTTAAAACTGAATAACGAATGCAACACAAGAGAATCATTGGCAGATCGAGCGTCTGACGGAAACAAATCCAGAGATTCAGGATCGAACGACCAATGAACATCGCTTAAGTTAAAATCGCCAAGTACCATTACATTATCAACACAGCCACTCAAATTACAACTTCGTTTATACAATCAATGTGATTTAGAAAAATATCAATAGAAGATCTAGGAGGTATAAAAAAAAAATATTCTTACAAACTAAAACCTTAACACATAAAAATTCAATAAATTCACATCCAGACACAGTAATTTGCTCACTTGTAAAAGAAGAGTGAGCTGCAAAAAACACACCACCGCCCGTCTGTTTTATACTATTCTGGATGGATCTATCACATCTATAGACGATATAGTCATTTGGAAAATACTCGTTGTTAAATATGCCGTTGTGAACGGCATTAAATATGCTGTTGTTGGTTACACTGTTGAATGATTTTGTTGAAGTACAGGAAAATTTGTTTTATAAGTAAATAAGTGCTCCTTAGATCCAATTTAGAGGTGGTCCGATTACATAGAATAATTTCTATTGACGATTTTACTGATATATGATAGATGTCGCGTAGGTTTAGTGCTATACTGCTATGGATAAATCAAATTTGACGTTTAGTGGATTATAATGTTTTAGTCTGAAATGGCTGGTAGGTACAATTTTGTTTATTAAAATTAAATTATTATTAATTTGAATTCGTTTGTATATCATTTAAATGTTTATTTCACATACTAAATCAAACATCAAATTAATTGTATAGCACTAATGTTAGTTCATCATAGATGGCAACTCTTTCGCGGAAAATCGTCAATGAACATCATTGAATGGTACGAATTGAAATTGGTTCGATTAGAAAGAGTAATAGGACCTCTGGTCCGAATACTCGACTTCAAAATTTCGAATCCAATTTCCGTGATTTCCAATATTGACCAAATGGTACCTTGGAAAACAAAAGATAAGATACGAGGTCGTTCGTAAACCAGTGTTTCACTGCAAACTTTGCTAAATGAAAAATAAACGTTGAGCAAAATGTTAATAAAATATATTGTTGCTTAAATAAATGTTGGTTCCTATTCAGAAAACAAGTGTCACCTTGAAATAACCTTTAAGATAACATCAAAATATAAAACAAATAATTGTATCCACCTTCCTACTCAAAACCTTACAGCTTTTGTGTGGAACGCATTTTTCAGAAACGCTTGGATTTCGAGATAATTCGGGTGGAAACTTTTCAAATGAACCCACAGTATAAACAAATTTTTAATTTTATAAAATTACGTTTTCGATCAATCTGTGTAATCATCATCAGATATCTGTACGTATCTTCCATCTAAAATTATTTTGGTAAAAGTTACACATAAATGAGAGTAACAATTAAATTACAAAAATGCTAGTTGTTATTTTTGGTTTGCTAAAATTTTCGACTGAGCGACTATAGGTTTCTATAAGCTTTTAAACGTTCTACGTTGATTTGGTGATGGTTTTTTCTCTGGCCAACTTTTTTCTTCTAAATCTAACCAATCTGGTCTATATGTACCACCAAATGTAATTGGGTTTTAGAATTTCGGTTACAAAAACATCACGAAATGTTCTTAGGTATTCTTCTATAACGGTAGCAACTCTGTTCGCTACGAACGTATTCCACATTCTGGGATGTTCTGCCAGCCAATGCAAAACTATTTTGCTGACTCTCCATAGTATAATGCGACTTATTTTTAAAGCTACAAAACATTTTTGTATTGTGCTCATTAGATCTGCTAGCAGCATTGCGCCCATTAGATCTAATCTTAGCAGACTAATTTGTTGAAGCGGAATTTCACTGCGGCATCGTAGGCTAATTCCCTGGCATTCTAGGCAAATATTTTCACTCTTACAACTAGTGGCGACCACCAACCCAAATTGATTGATTTGTACAGGTGAACGACTAAGCCTAAGTAAGATTCCCGAAATATCCCGGGTCCACCGTAAACTCTTTTACATACAAAACCGTAGGATAGAGAAGGAATGTTAGTATTAGAGACTCGATCAGGTTATGCAGTCGATAGTTAGTAAATTTGTTAGTAATAAATATAGTGGATAAGTTAGCACAAGACTTCACAATTTCTAGACTACATGATTATTAACTGCTTGGTGCTCCAGCGGTCTGGTTAGAACTTTATTCCTAAAAGTCAGGATTAAATTTAGTCCCTTTACGAATGATTAACTCCAGAACTACAAATATTAGATTCTGAAACAAAATTAAATTACTAATTAGCGGCGACAACCATCCCAAAGAATAACAAATACTATAGTCTTCTTTTCATTGATATGAATTCCAATTTGTTGGGCTTTTAATTCCAACAGAAGTAGGACCTCTTTCAGGGAGATTATGTTATGACCCAGAATGCAAACTATCTAATAGTTGGATTGATTTATAATATACAGACAACTGCGCTGCGCAATATTGAGCTGACGAATAACATAATCCAATGATTGGTTGAAGAGAGTTTGAGCTATTGAATCTGCTTGCCACAATCCAAATGTTTTTCAGATGCATCCGAAATTTAGATACTTTGCATATTGAGCCATCCATTAAAATCTGGCACATACAAACCAATTTTGACAGTATCCCCAGGTATGACAAGATGTTCCATAATGTATCCATCTTAATGCGGTAGTAGTCTTACTGGTAGTCTAGGAATAAACTGTGTACAGAGATTTTTTTCGTACCACTTCTCCAGCACCGTACTAAGAATAACTGTTTGATCGGTCGTTGATTTACTTGAACTCACTCAATATCCTCTCGTTATTAGCTGACAATTTTGCTGCGACTGTGGTAGTTGTTGTAGTTTAACCAATCTTTCTTTTTATGAAGTGGGCAGATTAGAGCCGCCTTCCACTCTTCTGGGATCTACCAAATTATTGACATTTTTCATTATTTTGGTTTCAAACATGTGACAGAACAGATAATGGCCACCATATTTGAGCATTTCATTCCAGATACCATCCTCACCGGGTATCTTGCAGTTATTCATCTGCGATACCACGTTCCGTATCTCACCATACGACAGAGGAGGTGATGGTGTCATCTCGACGTTGATATGTCATTGAAGCAAGAGAATTTGTTGTTTAAAAAGTGATGCCTGCCTATTTAGAAGCAAACAGAAATAATACCGCCAAACTTCGAGGACAGTTTTAGTTTCCATTTTTAATTCACTAAATCCGTTGCGAATAGCGATGCTACGTGGATAAAGGTCCGTAGCTATTTCTCTTATGATGCGATATTTATTTTCCATACCATTCCCGTTTCGTCATTATAAGATTGTCTTGTTCTGTGTAATAGTTTCTTTCGTGTGCGCGATCTTTTTGCCGAATAGCCAAAACAATCATCCACAACCAAAGATTTTTAGGTCTAGATGGATTTATTATTTCATGGACTTTGGTTACGCAAATTGGATTGGGATGATCAGCTACCGGCTGATATACGATTGAAATGGCAAAGGAGCCGGTGCAACTGCATGATTTGTTAATACAAGCAAATCAGCGTATGTCGCAGTCATATATACATGAAAGCTTGGTCGCTTCCAAAACAAAGGTAGCTCCTTTACGTCCAATAATAATCCTAAGATTGGAATTATGTTCAGCACACCTTTGAAAAAATTATTCAAAAAACTAAACGAAAACTTTTCAAATGTGAATACTAAAGAGTATACTCGGACGAACTCGATAATAGCTCTGGCCTGGATTTGTGGCCAATAGGACCTCGCATATTATTGAAACGCAACATCAAAGCAGTCGAGGTACTTTTCCAAAGTAAGAGCCTAAATGGATTCAAGAAAATGAATTCGTGTAGTAGCCTACGGCATGGACGATAAAACAAAGCGATTTTTAAATCTATCTCCCAGCGTCGAGGAACTTATACAGCAGAATATACCTGCATTTGTTGGGGTTAACTTCAACATTTTGCTAGAGCTGGAAAGCCTAACCGAAAAAAACGGCTTGAAATTCAAAGAAAATTATCTTCACTTGCCCCATTCTTCGACAGTGATGGTATGCTACGAGTGGGAGACAGAATTCAAAACGCTACTTGTACCTAATATATATATATCAAAAATATTTCCATCCTGGTCCAATGTAACAATACAAAAACAAAAATATTTCATGTTTTTTTCTTAGCCGTTTCAACCGAGGGTTTAGAAGGTACCAACAAAAAACTTATTCTTATCGAATGCACCAGAAAAATATCTGTATGTAGAAAGGGCTCAAAAAGTTTTATTTTTGTGGTGTGACGATCGAATGACATTATTTTGAAGCTTTTATTGGTACTTGTTTTAACATTGATTCTGTTTAGTTTTCAAATATCTTGGGCACCATTGAAAATTCGATGGCTCAACTAAAATAAGCCTTCCTAATTATCTGGCGTCAGTGGTTAGGAAAATGTATATTTAATGACTAGTGTGGTTCAGTTGCTGTTTAAAAAAATTTATTTATTTTACTATCCGTAATTATCTGCTTCTTGACCTTTATTTCAGTTTTTTTCTTCCTTTTAGACATTTATTTTTGTTCCAAATTCTGAAGGTTTTTCCCTTATTACAGTTACAATTTGAGCAATGAACAAAATATTTATCTTCAAAGATTTACAACAACCAATTTTCAAAATTCGTTTTTAATTCTGGCCCCTAGAGTCTTTAATAACTTTCCGGTTGAATTAAAAAATTATCGGAAGCTTAATACTTTAGCATCTTACTTAAAAATATTTTTGTTTGGTAACTCGAGTGGCTTTAAATTGTATTTTGTATTTACAGAATGTTGCACAAGGAAGTATCTCAATTAATTCTTGTTTAATCCCACCACAATGTCGTAGGGAAATAAAATTAAAGGGCGGTTGAACTGCATATAAGGTAATTGTGAAGTTAATTTTAATGTCTATTATGAGATATAAACGTCAATTAGTTTATTTATTGTCTTTTTTAGATACTTTCTCGGAATATGACAATAAACAATAAATAAATTTAATTTATATTTATGGTCGAGGAAACACAACGAACCAAATGCGCCGTACAAAATTTCACCGCAATTAAACGATTAATTATTAATTGGATTGCGTTCAACATAAAAACTGTCAAATAAAAAATTGTTTACCAGTATTATATTCAGTAAAGCTTTCGACTAAACAATTTAAGCACGAACCCTTATTTTACATTTAACATTTTCGACTAAATCTTGTAATATTAAATTTGTCTTTATTGTTTTTATCAGTTTAATTTATCTTAAATTGGTTTTTGTTTTTCTTGCAATTGTAATTTAATTTAAAAAAAAATACCAAAATTAAATTACATGAAATAAATTGAATTTTAAAATTTGATTAAAGTGATATTTTATACACGAGATGAATGTACATCTGTACATCCAAAAGCAAGAACAACACACATAGGAGCTGAAAAACAATTAATCGTTTCAATAACAGCAAAACAAATATTTAATTCAGAAACAGAATTTATCTTATAAATGGAATTAAATTAATTTAAAAAATTGGATCACGTTGATTTTGAATACTTCTGGATGATATATAGAAAAAAACCGCCAAATATTCAATCTATTTCCGAAAAATGTGAAATCGATGGTTTTTCTCGTTTAAATACTGCATGGCGGGATAATAACATCTATACATTCCAAATTTATATACGTAAACGGTTGTTTATTTATATACCCCCCTCCCCATTAATATTTTGATAGTCAAACAATTTTAATTAAAAAAATTATTAGTAATTCAATCAAATTTGACTATGTATGTAGCAGCGCATAATTACGCTGAATAAATTAACACTATAAAGTTTTCGAGTAGAAATAATTGTTTTGATTAAGAATATTTTGCTTAATATTAAAATAACGTTAATTAAAAAAATATCTCTTTTTTATTATAATAAACTAAAAAATTTCAAAATCTATTATTTTATGGTTTTTCTAAATTATATTTGTGTTTTTTATTTGTTAGGGTGGAGGAGAAACCCGGGTAGAAATAAAATAAATTTACATTTTCATTTAATTTTTCATATAAAAAAAAATTAAAATAAAGAAATCTAATATACGTGAATTAATTATTCGAAGGTGAAAATACTTTTAAGCAAAACACCAGCCAACACAAAAAGGGGAGAAAAACACATCAACACATAACGAATTCGTATAATAATTAATGATGATGATTAATACGAACATTCGTATAAATAGGTAACTCGTACAGCATTAAAAATCTCAATGATGCTGCTGATGATGATGGATTTGTTGTTTATGTATATTCTTTGTGTTTTGATTATTAAGAAAATTACTTCAAAAATAAATAAAAGTTTAATAAAATGTTAATTTTAAAAATAAATAAGTTTGTGAGTTTTTTTTTTTTGTTTTTGGCTAAATTCATTTACATAAAAGATTATAATTAATATTATTTCTATTTAAAGTTATAAAGTTTTTTAATTTAAAACGTCGTTTAACTTAATAATATTATTTTTCAAATTTAATTGATTTTTGTGTCTATACAATCAAAATAAACATAAATATCATTGGGAATTTGACTTAGTCACAAAATTGAACTACTACCTACCACTTATGAGAAACAAATAAGAAAAATGATATTTCTCTAAGGTAGCATGCTAATAAATTACCTGAGAAATATTGTTTCCTGCTTCCTCTTAGTTCTATCTGCAGCAAGACAACGCCAGACACGGTGACCAAATGTGTTTAGGTCTTTCTCAATGTGGTACATCCATCGGGTGTACTTAGTCTCCCACGAGGTCCTCGTGTAGGTAGCTGTTTGTTCGAAGAGTTGATGGAGACTCCGGGCGGTTTAGGCTAAGTACGTTCCATGTTCCAAGTTAAAAATTGTTGCCCTTAAATCGTGTCCGAGGTCTTTATTGTGAAGTCAAAAATATCCGAGGCTTATATTGAGGTTTCGTAACAATAAGGTTTTTCATGTTGGGCTCTTAACTCTACGCAAACCTCCTGTTGGAGGATTACCGCCCGCCCACTTTAGCCTATACTCCTTGGACAGAATGGTTTCTAGCGGTTGCCACCGTAGATAATGTTTAGAATATTTTTTATTTGTTATCCGACGTATGTATGTATGTACATGTTCGTCATATCTGTAGGGTTGTGAAAGCCCTTTAAGAACGCTTTTCCAGTAAGGGAGAGTCTCGGGTTATGGGCACAGTTTTGTTTTTGACCCGTAATTTTCCTTTGAGTCCATATTATGCGCAGATATGAATATCAATGGAAAGCTAGAGGCATTAGCAAACTGTTTGCTAAAGTAACAACATTGATTCCGTCAACAAGAAACATTTTACGACCAATTTTGTGAAGTCATCTTTTTTGGCAAAAAAAAAATCGTAACCGGTTACGGGCGCCCTTCGAAAATTGGCTGAAAATGGGAATAGTTTAAGGAAAATGCACCTAATTTCGCCTTCAGTGGCAAACATAACAAAAAAAGGTTTTTTAAAAAATTATTCAACTTCAGTCAACTTCGATGGCACAGGCTTCAAACAGATGATGCAAAGTCGATATCATCATCAGATGATGGAGATTTCTTTTTTTTTAAAGCGGTTGGCTGACGGGTTGCCTTCTTTTTTTACTCTTCTTAAAAGAGGGTGCCCACAACCGGAAATCACGACCACTCTCGGAGTAACCAAAAAAAACTGTGATGCGTCATGATTTTGATATAAATCGATGTGGCATCCCAAATCACAGCGAAAATACTGTAGACATATCGATAACACTCACCTGATTGAGATTATTCACTTTGATTTGTCGCACTTTTAAAACATTGGAAAATTACAATTGGGTTAATTTTTACGGACTTTTTTTTTTAATGTGATCGCAGCAAATGAACAAGCTCGTCCATTCACTTCGATATTAGCTAGAAAACTGCGTACTGTCAAAATAGAAGTACGACAACAGTCAGATCAGCCATATTTGCATTCTTTCAAAAGTTATTCAGGGGTGTCCACAACCAGAGAGTGCCCACAACCGGAGACTCTCTCCTACTTTGTATTCCTAAAGCAAAAGTTTGTTCTTGCTGAAGTGTACTACCATCTTATTTCATTAAAAATGTTTAAATACAATTTGTCCTGTAGTAAAACATTGGAAATGACCACAAATGAATCAGGCCAACAATACGATGTTTTTACTATCTTATCTAATTTTCAAACTGCTATATGTACATAATTAAAACCTCAAACCAATCTAGAGACGATTAAACATCACGAGATCGAATAAAATACCATCTGGAAATAAAATACCATCTGCGCACCAAAACTATAGCTAGCCGTGGTTCACCGAATCGAATAACCAATATGATGATCGGAAAGTCTGACCACACTCTTGTCATTATGACACTCCGTGATACCCTTATCAAAATTGAAAAGTTGCCTACATAGGTTAACAAATAATAAAACAAACTGGGTTCTCTTTCAGAAATTAGTCGAAGGCAATACTGTATTACTTACAAGTACCAATAAAACTCAGGCACAACTTGATAACCAATTAGAGCTGCTAAGAAACGGTATATTCCAAGCTCCAACTACTCGAAACAAAACGGAAAATCACATCAGCTATCCAGTAGAAGTGAGGGACATGTTTAGAGATAAATGTAAAGTGTGGAAAATCATATTGTTAAAGTTAGCCGAAAGTCGAGAGTCGAAAGGAAAAGGTCGATAATGCAGAACAATGTTAATATCACTCGAAAGTAACAAATCGGTAATGCAGCGATTGTGTTATCCTAGCCATGTTTTTCTATTGACAAGGGGGTGGGGGGGGGGGGCCTTGACGTAAAAATATTTGTTCTGTTGACAAAGTGGGGGGGGGGCCTTGACGTAAACACATTTTTTCTATTAACAAGGGGGGGGGGCCTTGACGTAAAAATATTTTTTCTATTGACAAGAGGGGGGGCCTTGACATAAAAATATTTCTTCTATTAACAAGGAGGGGGCGGCATTGTCGTAAAACTATTAATTCTACTGACAAGGGGGGGGGGGGGTCTAGACATCAAAATATTTACAAACATATATGGGCCTGTAGCAAAAATCTCAACATACGGTTGGTCTTCAAATGTTTACCACTAAGTGGACATCATGTCCAGTCAAAAACATACTATGTAGACATGTATAGACACTCAATGTTGTATCAAATGAAAAATTATCTGATATATTCATTTTGGGCTTCAAACATACATATATGGGCCTGTAGCAAAAATCACCTTGACGTAAAAATATTTTTTCTATTGACAAGGAGGGGGGGGGGAGGCCTTGACATATAAATATTTATTTTATTGTCAAGGGGAAAGGGGCCTTGCCGTAAAAATATTTTTGCTATTGACAAGGGGGGGGGGGCCTTGACTTAAAACTAATTTTTCTATTGACAAGGGGGGGGGGGTCCTTAACATAAAAATAATGTTTCTATTGACAAGGGGGGGGGCCTTGACATAAAAATATTGTTTCTATTGACAAGGGGGGGGGGGGGAGGCCTTGACGTAAAATATTTCTTCTATTGGCAACGGGGGCCTTGACGTAAAAATAATGTTTCTGTTGACAGGGGGGGGGGCCTTGACGTAAAAATATTCTTACTATGGACGTCAGGAGTATCCAGCGCTTCATAGCAAGCTCAAAGTGGTTTCAATGAGTTGGAGGAAAATTTTTAAATTGTGGTATGGCTACGGGCCATTTTGTGTCCATACCTGGTCCTAGTAGACCGCCACCCAAACCTAACCTAACCTAAGGGGCGGAGGGGCGGGAGGGGGCTTGACGTAAAAATTATTTTACTATTGACAAGGGGGGGGGGCCTTGACATACATTTTTATTTTCTATTGACATGGGAGAGGGGGCCTTAACATACAAATATTTTTTCTATTGCCAAGGGAGGGCCTTGACGTAAAAATATTGTTTCTATTGAGAAGAAGTGACGGGGCCTTGACATAAAAATATTTTTGCTATTGACAAGGGGGGGGAGCATTGACGTAAAAATATTTTTTCTATTGACAAGGGGGGGGGCCTTGAAGTAAAAATATGTTTTCTATTGATAAGGGGGGGGGAGGGGCCTTGACGTAAAAATATGTCTTCTATTGGTCCCCCTTGTCAATAGAAAAAATATCTGTACGTCAAGGCCACTCTTGGGGGCCTTGACATAAAAATATTTGTTCTATAGACAAGTGGGGTCTTGACGTAAAATTATTGTTTCTATTGACAAGGGAGGGGGGGGCCTTGACATAACAATATATTTTCTATTGACAAAGGCAGGGGGCCTTGACATAAAAATATTTTTTCTATTGACAAGGGTAGGGCGTTAACGTAAAAATATTTTTTCTATTGACAAGGGAGGGGCCTTGACATAAAAATATTTTTTCTATTGACAAGGAAGGCCTTGACATAAGAATATATTTTCTATTGACAAAGGGGGGGGGCCTGGCATAAAAATAATCTTTCTATTGCCAAGGTGGGGGTTGACGTAAAAATATGTTTTCTATTGACAAGGGTAGGGCCTTAACGTAAAAATAATTTTTCTATTGACAAGGGAGGGGCCTTGACATAAAAATATTAGGTTGTTCAGAAATTAATGCAGGTTTTCAACCATTTTATTTAAAACGACATATCTCAGTTTAGAATAAATTTTATTAATCTAAATAAGTACCATTAGAATCTACACATTGTTGCCAACAAGATACAAGTTTATTAATGCCAGTAGTATAGAATTCTGAAGTTCTGGAAGCGACGAATTCTTCGAATGCATTTTTTGCGGCTGTTTGGTCGTTCAATACTTTTCCTTGCAAGAAGTGGTCGAGATGCTTGAAAAAGTAGTAGTCGGTTGGTGAGAGGTCTGGTGAGTATGGTGGTTGCGGCAGAGCTTCGTAGCCAAGATAGTTCAACTTCTGCAGCGTCGGTTGTGCAACATGTCGTCGAGGATTATCGTGCAGAAGAATTGGGCCCTTCCTATTGACTACTGCTGGACGCAGACGTTTTAGTTCTTTACGGATTCTATCAATTTATTGACAATATTTTTCTGCTGTGATATTTTCGCCAGGATTCAAGAAGCTGTAGTGGATAATTCCGGCTGACGACCACCAAACAGTCACCATAGTCTTTTTTTGATGCAGCTCAGGTTTGGAGAAGTGTTTAGGGGCTTTGCCACGGTCCAACTACTGCGCTGAACATCGTCGGTTGTCGTATAGAATCCACTTTTCATCGCACGCCACAATGCGATCGAGAAATGGTTCGCTTTTGTTGCGCAAAAGAAGTGAAGAGCAAACTTCATAACGGCGATTTTTTTGGTTTTCGTTCAATTCGTGTGGTACCCATTTTTCGAGATTCTTCGGCCTTCCAATTCGACTCAAATGTTCCGAAATTCATCCAATACTTACGCCTAGATCCCCTGCAAGCTCTCGAACAGTCGTGCTTGGGTTTGCTTCCACAAAAGCCTTCAATTCATCGTCGTCAATGGTTGACGGACATCCGCGACCTTTCTCATCTTTAAGACTGAATTCACCACGACGAAATTTTTGAAACCAACGTTGTATTGTGCATTCGTTAACACTTCCTTGGCCCCAAACTTCATTGATGTTTCGAGCCGTTTGTGCTGCACTGCGGCTGAGTTTAAATTCATACAAGTAAATTAGGCGAAATTCTTGTTTTGACATCATAACTTCAAAAGTCTAAAAATAGACAAAACTATAATTTAGATTAAAAATAGATTATGTGGTAAGAAAGAGCATAAAATAAGCTTTAAAATGACTTATAATGTTAAACCCTTTGCGTAATTCTTTATTGTTAAAAAATTGTTGAAACAAATAAAATCATAAAACCTGCATTAATTTCTGAACAACCTAATATTTTTTCTATTGACAAAGGGGGTGGGCCCTGACATAAAAATAATTTTTCTATTGACAAGGGGGGGGGGCCCTTAACATAAAAATATTGTTTCTATTGACAAGGGGGGGGGCCCTTGACGAAAAAATAATGTTTCTATTGACAAGGGGGGGGGGCCTTGACGTAAAATATTTCTTCTATTGGCAAGAGGGGCCTTGACGTAAAAATAATCTTTCTGTTGACAGGGGGCGGGGGCCTTGACGTAAAAATATTCTTACTATGGACGTAAAAATATTTCTTCTATTGGCAAGGGGGGCCTTGACGTAAAAATAATTTTTCTATTGACAAGGGAGGGGCCTTGACATAAAAATATTTTTTCTATTGACAAAGGGGGGCCTTGACATAAAAATAATTTTTCTATTGACAAGGGGGGGCCTCGACGTAATAATTTTTCTATTGACAAGGGGGGCCTTGACGTAAAAATAATTTTTCTATTGACAAGGGGAGGGGGCCTTGACGTAAAAATATTTCTTCTATTGGTCCCCCTTGTCAATAGAAAAAATATTTTTATGTCAAGGCCACCCCTTGTCAATAGAAACAATATTTTTACGTCAAGGCCAACCTTCCTTGACAATAGAATTTTTTTTTATGGCAAGCCCCCCCCCCCTTCTTGTCAATAGAAAAAATATGTTTACGTCAGGGCCCCCCTTGTCAATAGGAATAATATTTTTACGTCAATAGAATTTTTTTTTATGTCAAAGCGTCTCCCCCCCCCCTCTCCCCATGGTCTCCTAGTTGACGATGGACAGTTAACCCACATAAGAAAATATACAACAGCTAAAGAGATGTGGAACAACTTACAACTGTATCACAAGAAATTAACTTTAAGCAATAAAGTGCAAATTATGCGAAGAATTTGCAATTTGAAACTAGCAGATGGTGAAAACGCAGAGTCACATATTGTAGAAATGGCCACATTGTTTGAAAAGCTGGATGCTTTGGAAGAAGACAAAATTTCTGATGGATGGATGGTAGCAATGCTCTTAAGCAGTTTACCGTGGAGCTACAATATTTTAATTACGGCGTTATAAACACGCCCGGCAGGCGATTTAACTATCAATCTAGTCCAATCAAAATTAATAGAGGAATACAGAAGAAAAACAAATACCTCCTCTAGTAATAATAATAAAAACGTTGCGTTAAACAACACTAGGACAATAAAAAATTTACAGTGTTTCTTTCTCAAAAATTCGGAATGGACTATGATGAGGCATTTGCGCCAGTTGTAAGACAAGCAAGTATGAAAATTCTGCTGCCAGTTGTAAGACAAGCAAATATGAAAATTCTGTTGGAAAACGAGGAATGAAAATGACTCATTTAGACATCAAATCGGCATTTTTAAATGGATTATATGAGCCGTCTATTTTGAAAGTGGAGCAAGCCCACATTTTGTTGAAACGAGAAAATGAAGGAATAGAGAAACAATAAATGCAAAAATATACGGGATTTTGAATTTTCTTATTTTTTCAACAAGTATTAGGGATTATTTTTTTTTTAATTTTGACTATAAATTGTTCACCGTTAGAAAGATTATACTTTTATTTGTCTGTTGTTATCATTAACTAAAATTTTTTGAAAAATGGACTTGCACCACTTTCAAAATTAACGGCTCATATCTAACTGGAATATCTAACAGATGGTACACGAATAAATTGAGAAAATGTGAGTTAACATCACATGTATTTATTTTGTTCAAATAGAAGTTTGTTGCCCATAACATAAATAATGAAGAAATCTTCAAATTCATTCCGATTTTTATTCACCTCATCTTAAATTGTCACAAATATTTATTTTTGTTTTACTCGACAACGACGTGACATACAATAATTGTTGCTTGTTGCTTTGGTAAAACATAAATCCAAAATATTATAAACGAGTATCTTATCCAAATTCAAAAGCTTAATTTTTAAAGCTAATATGCATACTCAAAATTTCTTCTACGATCGGATACAAATTTTGTGTAGTATAACTTATTAAAATAATTGATCAAAAATTTGTATCTAAAACATAATCTAAATATAAAAAAAGAAATCGTTAAGTATTCTATTTTTTGATGTACACGCAATTTTTTTTTTTTTTGGCAACCCTCCTCATGGTTTGAATATCAAATAATCAATAAACTTATTCCACACGTATACACATTTTATTCAACACGGTTGATGTATTCGCTAAATAAATTTTCTTTAATATTTTTGTTGTACATAACGTACATTGTACTATTTTTACAAAATGTTTGTTGATATACACAAATACATTTTGCATAATTCGCTTTCTGTGTTATATCGCCGATTATTTAGCATAAAAAATCTGTTAAGCTGTTTTCGGTACATTGCATCAAGAAAATCTTCAAATAATTTTGCTCTTACATTTTGGTTGCCTTAGCATTTATTCTTCGTAATTTTTATTAAATACAATTATGTTCAATTCAATACATTTTGAAAAGAATAATTAAAATCAAATTAATTATGGTCTAATGAGGAAACGAATTAGTTCATTTCTTCTTACATACATAAATATTATGGATTCCCTTTGGGAAAACAGTGTGTTGTTGTTTCTGAATGAGTTATTAATATTATGAAGCTGAAGGGTCTCGTTTCAATGTTCAATTTGTATAATTAAGGTTATAATTTATTGCAATTACAAGTCATTAGAGAGTATTTAGTTCACTTTGCTACAATTAAATTAACATTGATCTTATTTCAATACCTTGTGACGCAGTGAACTTTTAAGTAATTTTAAATGCTATAATCTATTCACAATAAAATTTCTTAATTTATTATTCAATTAAATTACAAAACACAATAAGAATAACTGATTTTGATGTGAAACAATATTAAATTTATATTAAACATCACCTGCGTGCGTTGACGTTTGATTCAGAGAATGGGTATTCAATTTAATATATCACAAGTCTATCAAAAGATTTTTTTTTGTTGTCAGCTTCGCTAAAACTGAAATTAATTGAAACTTGCAAAATATAAATTAGAAATATTTGTATTATGTAAATATGGTAAAATATTTACATAATCATCATGAAATAAAATTATTTTTATGTATGTAGGTAGCATTTATATCATCTAGGTACTTGTCAAACATTAATTTAAAGATTAAATTAATTTAAATAAAAGCATCTGTAGCAAAGAATAAAGTCTAGAACATTTTAATTTATTCAGCGTGAATAATATAATTAATTTTTTCTTTAATTTGTAGGATTGCTATAAAAGAAGTATTAGTACGGCTTTGAACAGGAGATAAATTAATTCGTTTTTAATGAATTTGACACGCGTATCAACACAATTTATTCATCATTACCAAGCCTTATTGTGAGAGAGTAAAATAAGTAGATTGTTTACCTATTTTATGTCTGCAATATATGTATGTATGTACAAATAAATTAAATCTCCGCAAAAGAAGCTGCAAACGTTCTACATATGGTTTCCAGTAGAAACAGGAGAAATATATCTATTATGTTTTTATAAAGCTGAGATGTTTCAGCTCACAATAGAAATTTAAGTGTAGTATAAATGGCGTTGGAATGGATGGTATTTCTTTGAAATATATTGAAATTTTGTTTCCTTATGGTGTTTTTTGTACCTATCTATTGAATATTTTCAATTATGTCATCCACCTTTACCCAAGATTAAAAATTCGAGACTGTGAGTCAGTTTCACCGATTTCAAAAGCTTGTTACGATACAGTATAGAAACTTAAAGGTACTTTGCTTGAAATAAAACTTCACGACGCGCGAAAAACACTGGATACACATTCCCGCATTATACAGGAGTTAGATCACCCGCGACTTCACCACAAAAACCGGTTAAATTCTATTTTGTAGTTTCCTTTATCGTAATGAACAGAAATCATCCGGAGTCCCATCTTGCAGCAATTGCCAGCTAACGCTCAGTGGGGTATGGGTTTATAGACGGCCCATCCGGATGCTTGAAGAGCTGCATTAAATTACCATGAGAAAAAACAAATGAAAAGGAAATGGAAATCACATCCACACCCGTATATCACCACGTCTCTAGATGCAGCGAATGAACGATGAACTATGTCTCACCGCCATCTACCCATGGACACTCTCACCGCCTTAACCCAAACAACAAATGACGTAAAACATAAATCAACAGCGCGACGAGCAACAATATCGAAAGACAAATGATCGATAAAAACTTCATTGTGATTAAAAGTAACGAACCGCTCGTTACATCGTTGGGACGATCCACACCCTGAGATGTCTCCTAAAACCCGGCTCTCAATTCACTACGAAATTCAGAAAACGAAAATATATATATGATACGCATGCCAATAGCGAGACCACCAAATGTTATGTTTCTCCTCTAGGTTCGAATATCATGAGCATGGTAAATACCTAACGGTTTACCAGTGGGATCCTGCAATCGATATGCCACATGGCCGACACGCTCAACGATTTCAGCTGGAATAAATTTGGGAGCTAATTTAGCAGCAAATTTCTTTACTGTATTGCTCAATACGTACGTTCTTATGAAAACAGCTTGACCTATTGATAATTCTTGATCTATACTTCTACGGTTATAATGGCATTCCCCCTTTCGATGTACCTCTCGTAAATGCATTAACACTGTGTCACGAACCGCATCAAAATGAGCCGAACTTGTAAGCTCATTCGCTTCGCTGTTATCATCACACCCCAGCAATTTTCTCAAATCGTATTCAGATCCATGATTAATATAATGCTGTCCAAAAACCAAAAAGTGCGGTGAAAACGAAGTGACCGAATGAATAACGTTTAGCATGGTAGTTCCAAGTTTAGATAAATGAAGATCCCAATCAGTATGCTTACTTCCGATGTACGCACGAAGTGCTAATAATACAGTCCTGTGTACTCGTTCCGCGGCATTACTTTGCGGAGAATGAAATGGAGTGCCATTATCAGTTCGAACTGACTCTGGCACTAAATATACATGAAAAATATCCTTCTCAACAAAATCACACAACGCAGATGCTTTGGCTTCCTTTAACGCCTTCAGAAACACAAACTTCGAATAATTATCTAATACAACTAATATCTGGGTATGATGGTTTTTGGAACGAGGAAAAAGCACCAAAAAATCCAAATACAAATGCTGAAATGGACGTGTGGTCTGAACCGCTGCTCCCATGGGAGTCTCAAAGAATGGTTAGTAGCTTTAGTTAACATCCTTGAATAGTTTAGGGCATTAAAAATGCCGTTAGAGACGGTGCACGGTTTTAGCTATACCTATGTATGAAGATGATACATGTGAATGTGCTAGCTTAACCAAGGAAGGAATCAACCGTTGTAGAATTACCAACTTCCAAGGTGATACATCTGTGTTCACGTAACGATAACCATAAGATGCTTGAATTAGTAATTTGGCATTGTCTACTTTTAACTCTGCATATTGTTTTGGATGATTCATTACCTGTTGTACTTGGCTTATGTATTGAGCGTCTTGGACCTCTGGGGCATCCAAGTCAACACACAAATTTCCCTCCGTACACGAATTTGAAGATCCAGGGGTGATCTCTTCGCAAAAGGCACACGAGAGGGTATCTGGAACAATATTTAACGTACCTTTACGATGTTCAATGTTGAATTTAAAACCTTGTAATTGCAGGCTCCATCTTGCCAGTCGTCCCGGCAAGTCAGACCGGCCCATCAACCAACGAAGACTGGCGTGGTCCGTTATAATAGTGAATTTAAATCCCTCGATGTAGGGTCTAAATTTGTTTACGCAAAGTACAGCTGCATAACACTCTAATTCTGTGACACTGTACTTGCGTTGGGCGGGATTGAGCTTATGCGAATAAAACGCTGTCGGATGTTCGTGACCCTCCTGAATTTAGTAAAGAACACCACCTATGCCGGTTGTAGATGCATCCACTTGAATAAAGAACGGTAACGAGTCATCTGCGTGTACCAAAACAGGTGCAGTAGTGAGGGCCGGTTTAAGATGAAGGAAAGCAAGTTCAGCCTCAGCATTGAATTGTATTTTTTGCTTCGACATCTTTGAATAGCTAGGGATGAATCGTCTATACCATCCACCTCTCTTTTCTGGATCGACTCGAATACATCATTCCCCTACCAGATGTCTTAAGTATTTGATCTGTTTTAGGAAGAATCGAGTTTTATCTATGTCAATTGTTAAGTTAGCCCCCCACAACCGCTCAGCTACAAGTTTCAATAACTCAAAATGTTCCTCCATCTCCTTTGACGTGATTAACAAGTCGCCGAGATATACAAATATTCTGTCGTGGTACTGATGAGAAATCACTTTGTCCATTAATCGCGACATGCTTTGCGGAGAGTTACATAACCCGAAGAGCATAACAGTAAATGATCGAATAAAACTTCATTGTGATTAAAAGTAACGAACCGCACGTTACAAGTTTTCAAAGCATTACAGAAGTGCCGATGTCAATTGTGGTTCCATTTTGGTCCCACTGGGCTTTAGTACGGCCTTTGATTCAATTAAATAAATGTTTCTTTAGAACGAAACAACATCCGTCATATGGTACTAACGGAAGCACAAAATAAAAAGGAAATGCTTAAAAGCGTTCTTCGTGATACATTTGTTTTCCTCAAACTGGACGCCTGCACTCGACACAGAGTAAATTACTTCGATATTAATGTACAATTTGTTAATAATTCAAACGAAGTGGTTACGCACACGTTGGCGATAAGAGACACGGAAGCGCAACATAAAAGTATTTATCTCCAGGAACTAGTAAAAGGGATTTTGGATGAATACGAAATAGCAAAGAGTCAAGTGTTATCCATCTTCACCGATAATGCGACAAGTCTTGTGGCAAAAATGAACATAAATGAGTCTGACGATGAAGAGCCATTTTATTTTTGAGAAGCAATTCAAATTAATTAAAATTTTAAATGGTTATTTATTTATTCATTCATTATTTAACCAACACACAGAGATTACCTCCAATTACATGTTGGCTTAAACATTACGTGTACAGACTACTTATCTTAAGCTTTACAAAAAAATTAATAATAAATTCATAAATTAAACCTAAATAATAATCAAAGATCATTAATGACCTGGCGAATACAAGATTTAAATGATGTGATTGATGTGAACGAAAACAAATCAACGGAATTAAAATGAGAATTGTGATTAAATTAAAGTCGGATTAATGGTGAATTATTTCTAAGATTAGTGCGACAGGCCGGAAGGTTAAATGTTAAGGTATCCCGCAATAAATATTCTTAGTCATTCGAAATCTTACAAAACGAACACTATAGGGCTCATACATAAATTTAAATTTGAAATATAAATATCGGGTAAATTTCTTTTGGACTCTCTCAACATTAAGTTGATGAATATTATACGGAGAATTCCAATAGTCGTGAGATATTCGACATAGGTTAGGGCGAACTAAACCATTGTAAAGGCTAATAAAAGTTTGAAGCGAGATAAAATTGGAGCCGATTCTCATGACGAAACCCAAAATTTTATAAGCCTTAATAATGATATTGAAAATGTGAGTTCTAAAAGAAAATTGATAATCAAGTGTAATACCCAAATGATAGTGTTGAAGCAGTCGATGACATACATGCTGCGCCTAGAATAAAATTATATATTTAATTTTTTGTTGAGTTAATTTGTATTTAAAACTTAGCTTTAATTTCTCATCACTTGTTTTACACTGCAATCAAATACTTTACGCATTTATCATTCTGAAAGACATTTATATTAATTAATATTGTTCAATTTATATAATTATTCTAATTTTTAGCTTACCTGTGCTTATTGATAAAGAACTACCTGACGAAGTTTCAAGGTCATAGAGTTCCCGCCGCGGATGTAATAAATTATTGCAGTTGATTACAGTTGCCCAAGGATACAGGTCGAGACAGCATGTTCTAAGAACGTGTATAAATAAAAAATTATACACGTCATCAGTAAGCCAGTACCTGTTCTGGATAGGTAGACTGATAAAGAACTACCTGACGAAGTTTCAAGGTCATAGAGTTCCCGCCGCGGATGTAATAAATTATTGAAGTTGATTACAGTTGCCCAAGGCTACAGGTCGAGACAGCATGTTCTATGAACGTGTATAAATAAAAAACTATATACGTCATCAGTAAGCCAGTACCTGTTCTGGATAGGTAGACTGATAAAGAACTACCTGACGAAGTTTCAAGGTCATAGAGTTCCCGCCGCGGAAACTATATACGTCATCAGTAAGCCAGTACCTGTTCTGGATAGGTAGATTGATAAAGAACTACCTGACGAAGTTTCAAGGTCATAGAGTTCCCGCCGCGGATGTAATAAATTATTGAAGTTGATTACAGTTGCCCAAGGATACAGGTCGAGACAGCATGTTCTATAAACGTGTATAAATAAGAAACTATACACGTCATCAGTAAGCCAGTACCTGTTCTGGATAGGTAGATTGATAAAGAACTACCTGACGAAGTTTCAAGGTCATAGAGTTCCCGCCGCGGATGTAATAAATTATTGAAGTTGATTACAGTTGCCCAAGGCTACAGGTCGAGACAGCATGTTCTATGAACGTGTATAAATAAAAAACTATATACGTCATCAGTAAGCCAGTACCTGTTCTGGATAGGTAGACTGATAAAGAACTACCTGACGAAGTTTTAAGGTCATAGAGTTCCCGCCGCGGATGTAATAAATTATTGAAGTTGATTACAGTTGCCCAAGGCTACAGGTCGAGACAGCATGTTCTAAGAACGTGTATAAATAAAAAATTATACACGTCATCAGTAAGCCAGTACCTGTTCTGGATAGGTAGACTGATAAAGAACTACCTGACGAAGTTTCAAGGTCATAGAGTTCCCGCCGCGGATGTAATAAATTATTGAAGTTGATTACAGTTGCCCAAGGCTACAGGTCGAGACAGCATGTTCTATGAACGTGTATAAATAAAAAACTATATACGTCATCAGTAAGTCAGTACCTGTTCTGGATAGGTAGACTGATAAAGAACTACCTGACGAAGTTTCAAGGTCATAGAGTTCCCGCCGCGGATGTAATAAATTATTGAAGTTGATTACAGTTGCCCAAGGCTACAGGTCGAGACAGCATGTTCTATGAACGTGTATAAATAAAAAACTATATACGTCATCAGTAAGCCAGTACCTGTTCTGGATAGGTAGACTGATAAAGAACTACCTGACGAAGTTTCAAGGTCATAGAGTTCCCGCCGCGGATGTAATAAATTATTGAAGTTGATTACAGTTGCCCAAGGCTACAGGTCGAGACAGCATGTTCTATGAACGTGTATAAATAAAAAACTATATACGTCATCAGTAAGTCAGTACCTGTTCTGGATAGGTAGACTGATAAAGAACTACCTGACGAAGTTTCAAGGTCATAGAGTTCCCGCCGCGGATGTAATAAATTATTGAAGTTGATTACAGTTGCCCAAGGATACAGGTCGAGACAGCATGTTCTAAGAACGTGTATAAATAAAAAATTATACACGTCATCAGTAAGCCAGTACCTGTTCTGGATAGGTAGACTGATAAAGAACTACCTGACGAAGTTTCAAGGTCATAGAGTTCCCGCCGCGGATGTAATAAATTATTGAAGTTGATTACAGTTGCCCAAGGCTACAGGTCGAGACAGCATGTTCTATGAACGTGTATAAATAAAAAACTATATACGTCATCAGTAAGCCAGTACCTGTTCTGGATAGGTAGACTGATAAAGAACTACCTGACGAAGTTTCAAGGTCATAGAGTTCCCGCCGCGGAAACTATATACGTCATCAGTAAGCCAGTACCTGTTCTGGATAGGTAGATTGATAAAGAACTACCTGACGAAGTTTCAAGGTCATAGAGTTCCCGCCGCGGATGTAATAAATTATTGAAGTTGATTACAGTTGCCCAAGGATACAGGTCGAGACAGCATGTTCTATAAACGTGTATAAATAAGAAACTATACACGTCATCAGTAAGCCAGTACCTGTTCTGGATAGGTAGATTGATAAAGAACTACCTGACGAAGTTTCAAGGTCATAGAGTTCCCGCCGCGGATGTAATAAATTATTGAAGTTGATTACAGTTGCCCAAGGCTACAGGTCGAGACAGCATGTTCTATGAACGTGTATAAATAAAAAACTATATACGTCATCAGTAAGCCAGTACCTGTTCTGGATAGGTAGACTGATAAAGAACTACCTGACGAAGTTTCAAGGTCATAGAGTTCCCGCCGCGGATGTAATAAATTATTGAAGTTGATTACAGTTGCCCAAGGCTACAGGTCGAGACAGCATGTTCTAAGAACGTGTATAAATAAAAAATTATACACGTCATCAGTAAGCCAGTACCTGTTCTGGATAGGTAGACTGATAAAGAACTACCTGACGAAGTTTCAAGGTCATAGAGTTCCCGCCGCGGATGTAATAAATTATTGAAGTTGATTACAGTTGCCCAAGGCTACAGGTCGAGACAGCATGTTCTATGAACGTGTATAAATAAAAAACTATATACGTCATCAGTAAGGCAGTACCTGTTCTGGATAGGTAGATTGATAAAGAACTACCTGACGAAGTTTCAAGGTCATAGAGTTCCCGCCGCGGATGTAATAAATTATTGAAGTTGATTACAGTTGCCCAAGGCTACAGGTCGAGACAGCATGTTCTAAGAACGTGTATAAATAAAAAATTATACACGTCATCAGTAAGCCAGTACCTGTTCTGGATAGGTAGACTGATAAAGAACTACCTGAAGAAGTTTCAAGGTCATAGAGTTCCCGCCGCGGATGTAATAAATTATTGAAGTTGATTACAGTTGCCCAAGGATACAGGTCGAGACAGCATGTTCTATGAACGTGTATAAATAAAAAACTATATACGTCATCAGTAAGGCAGTACCTGTTCTGGATAGGTAGATTGATAAAGAACTACCTGACGAAGTTTCAAGGTCATAGAGTTCCCGCCGCGGATGTAATAAATTATTGAAGTTGATTATAGTTGCCCAAGGCTACAAGTCGAGACAGCATGTTCTATGAACGTGTATAAATAAAAAACTCTATACGCCACCAGTAAGCCAGTACCTGTTCTGGATAGGTAGATTGATAAAGAACTACCTGACGAAGTTTCAAGGTCATAGAGTTCCCGCCACGGATGTAATAAATTTTTGAAGTTGATTACAGTTGCCCAAGGATACAGGTCGAGACAGCATGTTCTAAGAACGTGTATAAATAAAAAACCATATACGTCATCAGTAAGCCAGTACCTGTTCTGGATAGGTAGATTGATAAAGAACTACCTGACGAAGTTTCAAGGTCATAGAAATCCCGCCGCGGATGTAATAAATTATTGAAGTTGATTACAGTTGCCCAAGGATACAGGTCGAGACAGCATGTTCTAAGAACGTGTATAAATAAAAAACCATATACGTCATCAGTAAGCCAGTACCTGTTCTGGATAGGTAGATTGATAAAGAACTACCTGACGAAGTTTCAAGGTCATAGAGTTCCCGCCGCGGATGTAATAAATTATTGAAGTTGATTACAGTTGCCCAAGGCTACAGGTCGAGACAGCATGTTCTATGAACGTGTATAAATAAAAAACCATATACGTCATCAGTAAGCCAGTACCTGTTCTGGATAGGTAGACTGATAAAGAACTACCTGACGAAGTTTCAAGGTCATAGAGTTCCCGCCGCGGATGTAATAAATTATTGAAGTTGATTACAGTTGCCCAAGGCTACAGGTCGAGACAGCATGTTCTATGAACGTGTATAAATAAAAAACCATATACGTCATCAGTAAGCCAGTACCTGTTCTGGATAGGTAGAATGATAAAGAACTACCTGACGAAGTTTCAAGGTCATAGAGTTCCCGCCGCGGATGTAATAAATTATTGAAGTTGATTACAGTTGCCCAAGGCTACAGGTCGAGACAGCATGTTCTATGAACGTGTATAAATAAAAAACCATATACGTCATCAGTAAGCCAGTACCTGTTCTGGATAGGTAGATTGATAAAGAACTACCTGACGAAGTTTCAAGGTCATAGAGTTCCCGCCGCGGATGTAATAAATTATTGAAGTTGATTACAGTTGCCCAAGGATACAGGTCGAGACAGCATGTTCTATAAACGTGTATAAATAAAAAACTATATACGTCATCAGTAAGCCAGTACCTGTTCTGGATAGGTAGATTGATAAAGAACTACCTGACGAAGTTTTAAGGTCATAAAGTTCCCGCCGCGGATGTAATAAATTATTGAAGTTGATTACAGTTGCCCAAGGATACAGGTCGAGACAGCATGTTCTATGAACGTGTATAAATAAAAAACTATATACGTCATCAGTAAGCCAGTACCTGTTCTGGATCGGTAGAATGATAAAGAACTACCTGGCGAAGTTTCAAGGTCATAGAGTTCCCGCCGCGGATGTAATAAATTATTGAAGTTGATTACAGTTGCCCAAGGATACAGGTCGAGACAGCATGTTCTATAAACGTGTATAAATAAGAAACTATACACGTCATCAGTAAGCCAGTACCTGTTCTGGATAGGTAGATTGATAAAGAACTACCTGACGAAGTTTCAAGGTCATAGAGTTCCCGCCGCGGATGTAATAAATTATTGAAGTTGATTACAGTTGCCCAAGGCTACAGGTCGAGACAGCATGTTCTATGAACGTGTATAAATAAAAAACCATATACGTCATCAGTAAGCCAGTACCTGTTCTGGATAGGTAGATTGATAAAGAACTACCTGACGAAGTTTCAAGGTCATAGAGTTCCCGCCGCGGATGTAATAAATTATTGAAGTTGATTACAGTTGCCCAAGGATACAGGTCGAGACAGCATGTTCTATGAACGTGTATAAATAAAAACCATATACGTCATCAGTAAGCCAGTACCTGTTCTGGATAGGTAGAATGATAAAGAACTACCTGACGAAGTTTCAAGGTCATAGAGTTCCCGCCGCGGATGTAATAAATTATTGAAGTTGATTACAGTTGCCCAAGGCTACAGGTCGAGACAGCATGTTCTATGAACGTGTATAAATAAAAAACTATATACGTCATCAGTAAGCCAGTACCTGTTCTGGATAGGTAGATTGATAAAGAACTACCTGACGAAGTTTTAAGGTCATAAAGTTCCCGCCGCGGATGTAATAAATTATTGAAGTTGATTACAGTTGCCCAAGGATACAGGTCGAGACAGCATGTTCTATGAACGTGTATAAATAAAAAACTATATACGTCATCAGTAAGCCAGTACCTGTTCTGGATCGGTAGAATGATAAAGAACTACCTGGCGAAGTTTCAAGGTCATAGAGTTCCCGCCGCGGATGTAATAAATTATTGAAGTTGATTACAGTTGCCCAAGGATACAGGTCGAGACAGCATGTTCTATAAACGTGTATAAATAAGAAACTATACACGTCATCAGTAAGCCAGTACCTGTTCTGGATAGGTAGATTGATAAAGAACTACCTGACGAAGTTTCAAGGTCATAGAGTTCCCGCCGCGGATGTAATAAATTATTGAAGTTGATTACAGTTGCCCAAGGCTACAGGTCGAGACAGCATGTTCTATGAACGTGTATAAATAAAAAACTATATACGTCATCAGTAAGCCAGTACCTGTTCTGGATAGGTAGATTGATAAAGAACTACCTGACGAAGTTTTAAGGTCATAAAGTTCCCGCCGCGGATGTAATAAATTATTGAAGTTGATTACAGTTGCCCAAGGCTACAGGTCGAGACAGCATGTTCTATGAACGTGTATAAATAAAAAACTATATACGTCATCAGTAAGCCAGTACCTGTTCTGGATAGGTAGACTGATAAAGAACTACCTGACGAAGTTTCAAGGTCATAGAGTTCCCGCCGCGGATGTAATAAATTATTGAAGTTGATTACAGTTGCCCAAGGCTACAGGTCGAGACAGCATGTTCTATGAACGTGTATAAATAAAAAACTATATACGTCATCAGTAAGCCAGTACCTGTTCTGGATAGGTAGACTGATAAAGAACTACCTGACGAAGTTTCAAGGTCATAGAGTTCCCGCCGCGGATGTAATAAATTATTGAAGTTGATTACAGTTGCCCAAGGCTACAGGTCGAGACAGCATGTTCTATGAACGTGTATAAATAAAAAACTATATACGTCATCAGTAAGCCAGTACCTGTTCTGGATAGGTAGACTGATAAAGAACTACCTGACGAAGTTTCAAGGTCATAGAGTTCCCGCCGCGGAAACTATATACGTCATCAGTAAGCCAGTACCTGTTCTGGATAGGTAGATTGATAAAGAACTACCTGACGAAGTTTCAAGGTCATAGAGTTCCCGCCGCGGATGTAATAAATTATTGAAGTTGATTACAGTTGCCCAAGGATACAGGTCGAGACAGCATGTTCTATAAACGTGTATAAATAAGAAACTATACACGTCATCAGTAAGCCAGTACCTGTTCTGGATAGGTAGATTGATAAAGAACTACCTGACGAAGTTTCAAGGTCATAGAGTTCCCGCCGCGGATGTAATAAATTATTGAAGTTGATTACAGTTGCCCAAGGCTACAGGTCGAGACAGCATGTTCTATGAACGTGTATAAATAAAAAACTATATACGTCATCAGTAAGCCAGTACCTGTTCTGGATAGGTAGACTGATAAAGAACTACCTGACGAAGTTTTAAGGTCATAGAGTTCCCGCCGCGGATGTAATAAATTATTGAAATTGATTACAGTTGCCCAAGGCTACAGGTCGAGACAGCATGTTCTAAGAACGTGTATAAATAAAAAATTATACACGTCATCAGTAAGCCAGTACCTGTTCTGGATAGGTAGACTGATAAAGAACTACCTGACGAAGTTTCAAGGTCATAGAGTTCCCGCCGCGGATGTAATAAATTATTGAAGTTGATTACAGTTGCCCAAGGCTACAGGTCGAGACAGCATGTTCTATGAACGTGTATAAATAAAAAACTATATACGTCATCAGTAAGTCAGTACCTGTTCTGGATAGGTAGACTGATAAAGAACTACCTGACGAAGTTTCAAGGTCATAGAGTTCCCGCCGCGGATGTAATAAATTATTGAAGTTGATTACAGTTGCCCAAGGATACAGGTCGAGACAGCATGTTCTAAGAACGTGTATAAATAAAAAATTATACACGTCATCAGTAAGCCAGTACCTGTTCTGGATAGGTAGACTGATAAAGAACTACCTGACGAAGTTTCAAGGTCATAGAGTTCCCGCCGCGGATGTAATAAATTATTGAAGTTGATTACAGTTGCCCAAGGCTACAGGTCGAGACAGCATGTTCTATGAACGTGTATAAATAAAAAACTATATACGTCATCAGTAAGCCAGTACCTGTTCTGGATAGGTAGACTGATAAAGAACTACCTGACGAAGTTTCAAGGTCATAGAGTTCCCGCCGCGGAAACTATATACGTCATCAGTAAGCCAGTACCTGTTCTGGATAGGTAGATTGATAAAGAACTACCTGACGAAGTTTCAAGGTCATAGAGTTCCCGCCGCGGATGTAATAAATTATTGAAGTTGATTACAGTTGCCCAAGGATACAGGTCGAGACAGCATGTTCTATAAACGTGTATAAATAAGAAACTATACACGTCATCAGTAAGCCAGTACCTGTTCTGGATAGGTAGATTGATAAAGAACTACCTGACGAAGTTTCAAGGTCATAGAGTTCCCGCCGCGGATGTAATAAATTATTGAAGTTGATTACAGTTGCCCAAGGCTACAGGTCGAGACAGCATGTTCTATGAACGTGTATAAATAAAAAACTATATACGTCATCAGTAAGCCAGTACCTGTTCTGGATAGGTAGACTGATAAAGAACTACCTGACGAAGTTTTAAGGTCATAGAGTTCCCGCCGCGGATGTAATAAATTATTGAAGTTGATTACAGTTGCCCAAGGCTACAGGTCGAGACAGCATGTTCTAAGAACGTGTATAAATAAAAAATTATACACGTCATCAGTAAGCCAGTACCTGTTCTGGATAGGTAGACTGATAAAGAACTACCTGACGAAGTTTCAAGGTCATAGAGTTCCCGCCGCGGATGTAATAAATTATTGAAGTTGATTACAGTTGCCCAAGGCTACAGGTCGAGACAGCATGTTCTATGAACGTGTATAAATAAAAAACTATATACGTCATCAGTAAGCCAGTACCTGTTCTGGATAGGTAGACTGATAAAGAACTACCTGACGAAGTTTCAAGGTCATAGAGTTCCCGCCGCGGATGTAATAAATTATTGAAGTTGATTACAGTTGCCCAAGGCTACAGGTCGAGACAGCATGTTCTATGAACGTGTATAAATAAAAAACTATATACGTCATCAGTAAGCCAGTACCTGTTCTGGATAGGTAGACTGATAAAGAACTACCTGACGAAGTTTCAAGGTCATAGAGTTCCCGCCGCGGAAACTATATACGTCATCAGTAAGCCAGTACCTGTTCTGGATAGGTAGATTGATAAAGAACTACCTGACGAAGTTTCAAGGTCATAGAGTTCCCGCCGCGGATGTAATAAATTATTGAAGTTGATTACAGTTGCCCAAGGATACAGGTCGAGACAGCATGTTCTAAGAACGTGTATAAATAAAAAATTATACACGTCATCAGTAAGCCAGTACCTGTTCTGGATAGGTAGACTGATAAAGAACTACCTGACGAAGTTTCAAGGTCATAGAGTTCCCGCCGCGGATGTAATAAATTATTGAAGTTGATTACAGTTGCCCAAGGCTACAGGTCGAGACAGCATGTTCTATGAACGTGTATAAATAAAAAACTATATACGTCATCAGTAAGCCAGTACCTGTTCTGGATAGGTAGACTGATAAAGAACTACCTGACGAAGTTTCAAGGTCATAGAGTTCCCGCCGCGGAAACTATATACGTCATCAGTAAGCCAGTACCTGTTCTGGATAGGTAGATTGATAAAGAACTACCTGACGAAGTTTCAAGGTCATAGAGTTCCCGCCGCGGATGTAATAAATTATTGAAGTTGATTACAGTTGCCCAAGGATACAGGTCGAGACAGCATGTTCTATAAACGTGTATAAATAAGAAACTATACACGTCATCAGTAAGCCAGTACCTGTTCTGGATAGGTAGATTGATAAAGAACTACCTGACGAAGTTTCAAGGTCATAGAGTTCCCGCCGCGGATGTAATAAATTATTGAAGTTGATTACAGTTGCCCAAGGCTACAGGTCGAGACAGCATGTTCTATGAACGTGTATAAATAAAAAACTATATACGTCATCAGTAAGCCAGTACCTGTTCTGGATAGGTAGACTGATAAAGAACTACCTGACGAAGTTTCAAGGTCATAGAGTTCCCGCCGCGGATGTAATAAATTATTGAAGTTGATTACAGTTGCCCAAGGATACAGGTCGAGACAGCATGTTCTATAAACGTGTATAAATAAGAAACTATACACGTCATCAGTAAGCCAGTACCTGTTCTGGATAGGTAGATTGATAAAGAACTACCTGACGAAGTTTCAAGGTCATAGAGTTCCCGCCGCGGATGTAATAAATTATTGAAGTTGATTACAGTTGCCCAAGGATACAGGTCGAGACAGCATGTTCTATGAACGTGTATAAATAAGAAACTATACACGTCATCAGTAAGCCAGTACCTGTTCTGGATAGGTAGATTGATAAAGAACTACCTGACGAAGTTTCAAGGTCATAGAGTTCCCGCCGCGGATGTAATAAATTATTGAAGTTGATTACAGTTGCCCAAGGCTACAGGTCGAGACAGCATGTTCTATGAACGTGTATAAATAAAAAACTATATACGTCATCAGTAAGCCAGTACCTGTTCTGGATAGGTAGACTGATAAAGAACTACCTGACGAAGTTTTAAGGTCATAGAGTTCCCGCCGCGGATGTAATAAATTATTGAAGTTGATTACAGTTGCCCAAGGCTACAGGTCGAGACAGCATGTTCTAAGAACGTGTATAAATAAAAAATTATACACGTCATCAGTAAGCCAGTACCTGTTCTGGATAGGTAGACTGATAAAGAACTACCTGACGAAGTTTCAAGGTCATAGAGTTCCCGCCGCGGATGTAATAAATTATTGAAGTTGATTACAGTTGCCCAAGGCTACAGGTCGAGACAGCATGTTCTATGAACGTGTATAAATAAAAAACTATATACGTCATCAGTAAGTCAGTACCTGTTCTGGATAGGTAGACTGATAAAGAACTACCTGACGAAGTTTCAAGGTCATAGAGTTCCCGCCGCGGATGTAATAAATTATTGAAGTTGATTACAGTTGCCCAAGGATACAGGTCGAGACAGCATGTTCTAAGAACGTGTATAAATAAAAAATTATACACGTCATCAGTAAGCCAGTACCTGTTCTGGATAGGTAGACTGATAAAGAACTACCTGACGAAGTTTCAAGGTCATAGAGTTCCCGCCGCGGATGTAATAAATTATTGAAGTTGATTACAGTTGCCCAAGGCTACAGGTCGAGACAGCATGTTCTATGAACGTGTATAAATAAAAAACTATATACGTCATCAGTAAGCCAGTACCTGTTCTGGATAGGTAGACTGATAAAGAACTACCTGACGAAGTTTCAAGGTCATAGAGTTCCCGCCGCGGAAACTATATACGTCATCAGTAAGCCAGTACCTGTTCTGGATAGGTAGATTGATAAAGAACTACCTGACGAAGTTTCAAGGTCATAGAGTTCCCGCCGCGGATGTAATAAATTATTGAAGTTGATTACAGTTGCCCAAGGATACAGGTCGAGACAGCATGTTCTATAAACGTGTATAAATAAGAAACTATACACGTCATCAGTAAGCCAGTACCTGTTCTGGATAGGTAGATTGATAAAGAACTACCTGACGAAGTTTCAAGGTCATAGAGTTCCCGCCGCGGATGTAATAAATTATTGAAGTTGATTACAGTTGCCCAAGGCTACAGGTCGAGACAGCATGTTCTATGAACGTGTATAAATAAAAAACTATATACGTCATCAGTAAGCCAGTACCTGTTCTGGATAGGTAGACTGATAAAGAACTACCTGACGAAGTTTTAAGGTCATAGAGTTCCCGCCGCGGATGTAATAAATTATTGAAGTTGATTACAGTTGCCCAAGGCTACAGGTCGAGACAGCATGTTCTAAGAACGTGTATAAATAAAAAATTATACACGTCATCAGTAAGCCAGTACCTGTTCTGGATAGGTAGACTGATAAAGAACTACCTGACGAAGTTTCAAGGTCATAGAGTTCCCGCCGCGGATGTAATAAATTATTGAAGTTGATTACAGTTGCCCAAGGCTACAGGTCGAGACAGCATGTTCTATGAACGTGTATAAATAAAAAACTATATACGTCATCAGTAAGTCAGTACCTGTTCTGGATAGGTAGACTGATAAAGAACTACCTGACGAAGTTTCAAGGTCATAGAGTTCCCGCCGCGGATGTAATAAATTATTGAAGTTGATTACAGTTGCCCAAGGCTACAGGTCGAGACAGCATGTTCTAAGAACGTGTATAAATAAAAAATTATACACGTCATCAGTAAGCCAGTACCTGTTCTGGATAGGTAGACTGATAAAGAACTACCTGACGAAGTTTCAAGGTCATAGAGTTCCCGCCGCGGATGTAATAAATTATTGAAGTTGATTACAGTTGCCCAAGGATACAGGTCGAGACAGCATGTTCTATGAACGTGTATAAATAAAAAACTATATACGTCATCAGTAAGGCAGTACCTGTTCTGGATAGGTAGATTGATAAAGAACTACCTGACGAAGTTTCAAGGTCATAGAGTTCCCGCCGCGGATGTAATAAATTATTGAAGTTGATTATAGTTGCCCAAGGCTACAAGTCGAGACAGCATGTTCTATGAACGTGTATAAATAAAAAACTCTATACGCCACCAGTAAGCCAGTACCTGTTCTGGATAGGTAGATTGATAAAGAACTACCTGACGAAGTTTCAAGGTCATAGAGTTCCCGCCACGGATGTAATAAATTTTTGAAGTTGATTACAGTTGCCCAAGGATACAGGTCGAGACAGCATGTTCTAAGAACGTGTATAAATAAAAAACCATATACGTCATCAGTAAGCCAGTACCTGTTCTGGATAGGTAGATTGATAAAGAACTACCTGACGAAGTTTCAAGGTCATAGAATTCCCGCCGCGGATGTAATAAATTATTGAAGTTGATTACAGTTGCCCAAGGATACAGGTCGAGACAGCATGTTCTAAGAACGTGTATAAATAAAAAACCATATACGTCATCAGTAAGCCAGTACCTGTTCTGGATAGGTAGAATGATAAAGAACTACCTGACGAAGTTTCAAGGTCATAGAGTTCCCGCCGCGGATGTAATAAATTATTGAAGTTGATTACAGTTGCCCAAGGCTACAGGTCGAGACAGCATGTTCTATGAACGTGTATAAATAAAAAACCATATACGTCATCAGTAAGCCAGTACCTGTTCTGGATAGGTAGACTGATAAAGAACTACCTGACGAAGTTTCAAGGTCATAGAGTTCCCGCCGCGGATGTAATAAATTATTGAAGTTGATTACAGTTGCCCAAGGCTACAGGTCGAGACAGCATGTTCTATGAACGTGTATAAATAAAAAACCATATACGTCATCAGTAAGCCAGTACCTGTTCTGGATAGGTAGACTGATAAAGAACTACCTGACGAAGTTTCAAGGTCATAGAGTTCCCGCCGCGGATGTAATAAATTATTGAAGTTGATTACAGTTGCCCAAGGCTACAGGTCGAGACAGCATGTTCTATGAACGTGTATAAATAAAAAACCATATACGTCATCAGTAAGCCAGTACCTGTTCTGGATAGGTAGATTGATAAAGAACTACCTGACGAAGTTTCAAGGTCATAGAGTTCCCGCCGCGGATGTAATAAATTATTGAAGTTGATTACAGTTGCCCAAGGATACAGGTCGAGACAGCATGTTCTATGAACGTGTATAAATAAAAACCATATACGTCATCAGTAAGCCAGTACCTGTTCTGGATAGGTAGAATGATAAAGAACTACCTGACGAAGTTTCAAGGTCATAGAGTTCCCGCCGCGGATGTAATAAATTATTGAAGTTGATTACAGTTGCCCAAGGCTACAGGTCGAGACAGCATGTTCTATGAACGTTTATAAATAAAAAACTATATACGTCATCAGTAAGCCAGTACCTGTTCTGGATAGGTAGATTGATAAAGAACTACCTGACGAAGTTTCAAGGTCATAGAGTTCCCGCCGCGGATGTAATAAATTATTGAAGTTGATTACAGTTGCCCAAGGATACAGGTCGAGACAGCATGTTCTATAAACGTGTATAAATAAGAAACTATACACGTCATCAGTAAGCCAGTACCTGTTCTGGATAGGTAGATTGATAAAGAACTACCTGACGAAGTTTCAAGGTCATAGAGTTCCCGCCGCGGATGTAATAAATTATTGAAGTTGATTACAGTTGCCCAAGGCTACAGGTCGAGACAGCATGTTCTATGAACGTGTATAAATAAAAAACTATATACGTCATCAGTAAGCCAGTACCTGTTCTGGATAGGTAGACTGATAAAGAACTACCTGACGAAGTTTCAAGGTCATAGAGTTCCCGCCGCGGATGTAATAAATTATTGAAGTTGATTACAGTTGCCCAAGGCTACAGGTCGAGACAGCATGTTCTATGAACGTGTATAAATAAAAAACTATATACGTCATCAGTAAGCCAGTACCTGTTCTGGATAGGTAGACTGATAAAGAACTACCTGACGAAGTTTCAAGGTCATAGAGTTCCCGCCGCGGATGTAATAAATTATTGAAGTTGATTACAGTTGCCCAAGGATACAGGTCGAGACAGCATGTTCTATAAACGTGTATAAATAAGAAACTATACACGTCATCAGTAAGCCAGTACCTGTTCTGGATCGGTAGAATGATAAAGAACTACCTGGCGAAGTTTCAAGGTCATAGAGTTCCCGCCGCGGATGTAATAAATTATTGAAGTTGATTACAGTTGCCCAAGGATACAGGTCGAGACAGCATGTTCTATAAACGTGTATAAATAAGAAACTATACACGTCATCAGTAAGCCAGTACCTGTTCTGGATAGGTAGATTGATAAAGAACTACCTGGCGAAGTTTCAAGGTCATAGAGTTCCCGCCGCGGATGTAATAAATTATTGAAGTTGATTACAGTTGCCCAAGGCTACAGGTCGAGACAGCATGTTCTATGAACGTGTATAAATAAGAAACTATACACGTCATCAGTAAGCCAGTACCTGTTCTGGATCGGTAGAATGATAAAGAACTACCTGGCGAAGTTTCAAGGTCATAGAGTTCCCGCCGCGGATGTAATAAATTATTGAAGTTGATTACAGTTGCCCAAGGCTACAGGTCGAGACAGCATGTTCTATGAACGTGTATAAATAAGAAACTATACACGTCATCAGTAAGCCAGTACCTGTTCTGGATCGGTAGAATGATAAAGAACTACCTGGCGAAGTTTCAAGGTCATAGAGTTCCCGCCGCGGATGTAATAAATTATTGAAGTTGATTACAGTTGCCCAAGGATACAGGTCGAGACAGCATGTTCTATAAACGTGTATAAATAAGAAACTATACACGTCATCAGTAAGCCAGTACCTGTTCTGGATAGGTAGATTGATAAAGAACTACCTGGCGAAGTTTCAAGGTCATAGAGTTCCCGCCGCGGATGTAATAAATTATTGAAGTTGATTACAGTTGCCCAAGGCTACAGGTCGAGACAGCATGTTCTATGAACGTGTATAAATAAGAAACTATACACGTCATCAGTAAGCCAGTACCTGTTCTGGATCGGTAGAATGATAAAGAACTACCTGGCGAAGTTTCAAGGTCATAGAGTTCCCGCCGCGGATGTAATAAATTATTGAAGTTGATTACAGTTGCCCAAGGATACAGGTCGAGACAGCATGTTCTATAAACGTGTATAAATAAGAAACTATACACGTCATCAGTAAGCCAGTACCTGTTCTGGATAGGTAGATTGATAAAGAACTACCTGACGAAGTTTCAAGGTCATAGAGTTCCCGCCGCGGATGTAATAAATTATTGAAGTTGATTACAGTTGCCCAAGGCTACAGGTCGAGACAGCATGTTCTATGAACGTGTATAAATAAAAAACTATATACGTCATCAGTAAGCCAGTACCTGTTCTGGATAGGTAGACTGATAAAGAACTACCTGACGAAGTTTCAAGGTCATAGAGTTCCCGCCGCGGATGTAATAAATTATTGAAGTTGATTACAGTTGCCCAAGGCTACAGGTCGAGACAGCATGTTCTATGAACGTGTATAAATAAAAAACTATATACGTCATCAGTAAGCCAGTACCTGTTCTGGATAGGTAGACTGATAAAGAACTACCTGACGAAGTTTCAAGGTCATAGAGTTCCCGCCGCGGATGTAATAAATTATTGAAGTTGATTACAGTTGCCCAAGGCTACAGGTCGAGACAGCATGTTCTATGAACGTGTATAAATAAGAAACTATACACGTCATCAGTAAGCCAGTACCTGTTCTGGATCGGTAGAATGATAAAGAACTACCTGGCGAAGTTTCAAGGTCATAGAGTTCCCGCCGCGGATGTAATAAATTATTGAAGTTGATTACAGTTGCCCAAGGCTACAGGTCGAGACAGCATGTTCTATGAACGTGTATAAATAAGAAACTATACACGTCATCAGTAAGCCAGTACCTGTTCTGGATCGGTAGAATGATAAAGAACTACCTGGCGAAGTTTCAAGGTCATAGAGTTCCCGCCGCGGATGTAATAAATTATTGAAGTTGATTACAGTTGCCCAAGGATACAGGTCGAGACAGCATGTTCTATAAACGTGTATAAATAAGAAACTATACACGTCATCAGTAAGCCAGTACCTGTTCTGGATAGGTAGAATGATAAAGAACTACCTGGCGAAGTTTCAAGGTCATAGAGTTCCCGCCGCGGATGTAATAAATTATTGAAGTTGATTACAGTTGCCCAAGGCTACAGGTCGAGACAGCATGTTCTATGAACGTGTATAAATAAGAAACTATACACGTCATCAGTAAGCCAGTACCTGTTCTGGATCGGTAGAATGATAAAGAACTACCTGGCGAAGTTTCAAGGTCATAGAGTTCCCGCCGCGGATGTAATAAATTATTGAAGTTGATTACAGTTGCCCAAGGATACAGGTCGAGACAGCATGTTCTATAAACGTGTATAAATAAGAAACTATACACGTCATCAGTAAGCCAGTACCTGTTCTGGATAGGTAGATTGATAAAGAACTACCTGACGAAGTTTCAAGGTCATAGAGTTCCCGCCGCGGATGTAATAAATTATTGAAGTTGATTACAGTTGCCCAAGGCTACAGGTCGAGACAGCATGTTCTATGAACGTGTATAAATAAAAAACTATATACGTCATCAGTAAGCCAGTACCTGTTCTGGATAGGTAGACTGATAAAGAACTACCTGACGAAGTTTCAAGGTCATAGAGTTCCCGCCGCGGATGTAATAAATTATTGAAGTTGATTACAGTTGCCCAAGGCTACAGGTCGAGACAGCATGTTCTATGAACGTGTATAAATAAAAAACTATATACGTCATCAGTAAGCCAGTACCTGTTCTGGATAGGTAGACTGATAAAGAACTACCTGACGAAGTTTCAAGGTCATAGAGTTCCCGCCGCGGATGTAATAAATTATTGAAGTTGATTACAGTTGCCCAAGGCTACAGGTCGAGACAGCATGTTCTATGAACGTGTATAAATAAAAAACTATATACGTCATCAGTAAGCCAGTACCTGTTCTGGATAGGTAGACTGATAAAGAACTACCTGACGAAGTTTCAAGGTCATAGAGTTCCCGCCGCGGAAACTATATACGTCATCAGTAAGCCAGTACCTGTTCTGGATAGGTAGATTGATAAAGAACTACCTGACGAAGTTTCAAGGTCATAGAGTTCCCGCCGCGGATGTAATAAATTATTGAAGTTGATTACAGTTGCCCAAGGCTACAGGTCGAGACAGCATGTTCTAAGAACGTGTATAAATAAAAAATTATACACGTCATCAGTAAGCCAGTACCTGTTCTGGATAGGTAGACTGATAAAGAACTACCTGACGAAGTTTCAAGGTCATAGAGTTCCCGCCGCGGATGTAATAAATTATTGAAGTTGATTACAGTTGCCCAAGGCTACAGGTCGAGACAGCATGTTCTATGAACGTGTATAAATAAAAAACTATATACGTCATCAGTAAGCCAGTACCTGTTCTGGATAGGTAGACTGATAAAGAACTACCTGACGAAGTTTTAAGGTCATAGAGTTCCCGCCGCGGATGTAATAAATTATTGAAATTGATTACAGTTGCCCAAGGCTACAGGTCGAGACAGCATGTTCTAAGAACGTGTATAAATAAAAAATTATACACGTCATCAGTAAGCCAGTACCTGTTCTGGATAGGTAGACTGATAAAGAACTACCTGACGAAGTTTCAAGGTCATAGAGTTCCCGCCGCGGATGTAATAAATTATTGAAGTTGATTACAGTTGCCCAAGGCTACAGGTCGAGACAGCATGTTCTATGAACGTGTATAAATAAAAAACTATATACGTCATCAGTAAGTCAGTACCTGTTCTGGATAGGTAGACTGATAAAGAACTACCTGACGAAGTTTCAAGGTCATAGAGTTCCCGCCGCGGATGTAATAAATTATTGAAGTTGATTACAGTTGCCCAAGGCTACAGGTCGAGACAGCATGTTCTAAGAACGTGTATAAATAAAAAACTATATACGTCATCAGTAAGCCAGTACCTGTTCTGGATAGGTAGATTGATAAAGAACTACCTGACGAAGTTTCAAGGTCATAGAGTTCCCGCCGCGGATGTAATAAATTATTGAAGTTGATTACAGTTGCCCAAGGATACAGGTCGAGACAGCATGTTCTAAGAACGTGTATAAATAAAAAATTATACACGTCATCAGTAAGCCAGTACCTGTTCTGGATAGGTAGACTGATAAAGAACTACCTGACGAAGTTTCAAGGTCATAGAGTTCCCGCCGCGGATGTAATAAATTATTGAAGTTGATTACAGTTGCCCAAGGCTACAGGTCGAGACAGCATGTTCTATGAACGTGTATAAATAAAAAACTATATACGTCATCAGTAAGCCAGTACCTGTTCTGGATAGGTAGACTGATAAAGAACTACCTGACGAAGTTTTAAGGTCATAGAGTTCCCGCCGCGGATGTAATAAATTATTGAAATTGATTACAGTTGCCCAAGGCTACAGGTCGAGACAGCATGTTCTAAGAACGTGTATAAATAAAAAATTATACACGTCATCAGTAAGCCAGTACCTGTTCTGGATAGGTAGACTGATAAAGAACTACCTGACGAAGTTTCAAGGTCATAGAGTTCCCGCCGCGGATGTAATAAATTATTGAAGTTGATTACAGTTGCCCAAGGCTACAGGTCGAGACAGCATGTTCTATGAACGTGTATAAATAAAAAACTATATACGTCATCAGTAAGTCAGTACCTGTTCTGGATAGGTAGACTGATAAAGAACTACCTGACGAAGTTTCAAGGTCATAGAGTTCCCGCCGCGGATGTAATAAATTATTGAAGTTGATTACAGTTGCCCAAGGCTACAGGTCGAGACAGCATGTTCTAAGAACGTGTATAAATAAAAAACTATATACGTCATCAGTAAGCCAGTACCTGTTCTGGATAGGTAGATTGATAAAGAACTACCTGACGAAGTTTCAAGGTCATAGAGTTCCCGCCGCGGATGTAATAAATTATTGAAGTTGATTACAGTTGCCCAAGGCTACAGGTCGAGACAGCATGTTCTATGAACGTGTATAAATAAAAAACTATATACGTCATCAGTAAGTCAGTACCTGTTCTGGATAGGTAGACTGATAAAGAACTACCTGACGAAGTTTCAAGGTCATAGAGTTCCCGCCGCGGATGTAATAAATTATTGAAGTTGATTACAGTTGCCCAAGGATACAGGTCGAGACAGCATGTTCTAAGAACGTGTATAAATAAAAAATTATACACGTCATCAGTAAGCCAGTACCTGTTCTGGATAGGTAGACTGATAAAGAACTACCTGACGAAGTTTCAAGGTCATAGAGTTCCCGCCGCGGATGTAATAAATTATTGAAGTTGATTACAGTTGCCCAAGGCTACAGGTCGAGACAGCATGTTCTATGAACGTGTATAAATAAAAAACTATATACGTCATCAGTAAGCCAGTACCTGTTCTGGATAGGTAGACTGATAAAGAACTACCTGACGAAGTTTCAAGGTCATAGAGTTCCCGCCGCGGAAACTATATACGTCATCAGTAAGCCAGTACCTGTTCTGGATAGGTAGATTGATAAAGAACTACCTGACGAAGTTTCAAGGTCATAGAGTTCCCGCCGCGGATGTAATAAATTATTGAAGTTGATTACAGTTGCCCAAGGATACAGGTCGAGACAGCATGTTCTATAAACGTGTATAAATAAGAAACTATACACGTCATCAGTAAGCCAGTACCTGTTCTGGATAGGTAGATTGATAAAGAACTACCTGACGAAGTTTCAAGGTCATAGAGTTCCCGCCGCGGATGTAATAAATTATTGAAGTTGATTACAGTTGCCCAAGGCTACAGGTCGAGACAGCATGTTCTATGAACGTGTATAAATAAAAAACTATATACGTCATCAGTAAGCCAGTACCTGTTCTGGATAGGTAGACTGATAAAGAACTACCTGACGAAGTTTTAAGGTCATAGAGTTCCCGCCGCGGATGTAATAAATTATTGAAGTTGATTACAGTTGCCCAAGGCTACAGGTCGAGACAGCATGTTCTAAGAACGTGTATAAATAAAAAATTATACACGTCATCAGTAAGCCAGTACCTGTTCTGGATAGGTAGACTGATAAAGAACTACCTGACGAAGTTTCAAGGTCATAGAGTTCCCGCCGCGGATGTAATAAATTATTGAAGTTGATTACAGTTGCCCAAGGCTACAGGTCGAGACAGCATGTTCTATGAACGTGTATAAATAAAAAACTATATACGTCATCAGTAAGGCAGTACCTGTTCTGGATAGGTAGATTGATAAAGAACTACCTGACGAAGTTTCAAGGTCATAGAGTTTCCGCCGCGGATGTAATAAATTATTGAAGTTGATTATAGTTGCCCAAGGCTACAAGTCGAGACAGCATGTTCTATGAACGTGTATAAATAAAAAACTCTATACGCCACCAGTAAGCCAGTACCTGTTCTGGATAGGTAGATTGATAAAGAACTACCTGACGAAGTTTCAAGGTCATAGAGTTCCCGCCACGGATGTAATAAATTTTTGAAGTTGATTACAGTTGCCCAAGGATACAGGTCGAGACAGCATGTTCTAAGAACGTGTATAAATAAAAAACCATATACGTCATCAGTAAGCCAGTACCTGTTCTGGATAGGTAGATTGATAAAGAACTACCTGACGAAGTTTCAAGGTCATAGAATTCCCGCCGCGGATGTAATAAATTATTGAAGTTGATTACAGTTGCCCAAGGATACAGGTCGAGACAGCATGTTCTAAGAACGTGTATAAATAAAAAACCATATACGTCATCAGTAAGCCAGTACCTGTTCTGGATAGGTAGAATGATAAAGAACTACCTGACGAAGTTTCAAGGTCATAGAGTTCCCGCCGCGGATGTAATAAATTATTGAAGTTGATTACAGTTGCCCAAGGCTACAGGTCGAGACAGCATGTTCTATGAACGTGTATAAATAAAAAACCATATACGTCATCAGTAAGCCAGTACCTGTTCTGGATAGGTAGACTGATAAAGAACTACCTGACGAAGTTTCAAGGTCATAGAGTTCCCGCCGCGGATGTAATAAATTATTGAAGTTGATTACAGTTGCCCAAGGCTACAGGTCGAGACAGCATGTTCTATGAACGTGTATAAATAAAAAACCATATACGTCATCAGTAAGCCAGTACCTGTTCTGGATAGGTAGAATGATAAAGAACTACCTGACGAAGTTTCAAGGTCATAGAGTTCCCGCCGCGGATGTAATAAATTATTGAAGTTGATTACAGTTGCCCAAGGCTACAGGTCGAGACAGCATGTTCTATGAACGTGTATAAATAAAAAACTATATACGTCATCAGTAAGCCAGTACCTGTTCTGGATAGGTAGACTGATAAAGAACTACCTGACGAAGTTTTAAGGTCATAGAGTTCCCGCCGCGGATGTAATAAATTATTGAAGTTGATTACAGTTGCCCAAGGCTACAGGTCGAGACAGCATGTTCTATGAACGTGTATAAATAAAAAACTATATACGTCATCAGTAAGCCAGTACCTGTTCTGGATAGGTAGACTGATAAAGAACTACCTGACGAAGTTTTAAGGTCATAGAGTTCCCGCCGCGGATGTAATAAATTATTGAAGTTGATTACAGTTGCCCAAGGCTACAGGTCGAGACAGCATGTTCTATGAACGTGTATAAATAAAAAACTATATACGTCATCAGTAAGCCAGTACCTGTTCTGGATAGGTAGACTGATAAAGAACTACCTGACGAAGTTTTAAGGTCATAGAGTTCCCGCCGCGGATGTAATAAATTATTGAAGTTGATTACAGTTGCCCAAGGCTACAGGTCGAGACAGCATGTTCTATGAACGTGTATAAATAAAAAACTATATACGTCATCAGTAAGCCAGTACCTGTTCTGGATAGGTAGACTGATAAAGAACTACCTGACGAAGTTTCAAGGTCATAGAGTTCCCGCCGCGGATGTAATAAATTATTGAAGTTGATTACAGTTGCCCAAGGCTACAGGTCGAGACAGCATGTTCTATGAACGTGTATAAATAAAAAACTATATACGTCATCAGTAAGGCAGTACCTGTTCTGGATAGGTAGATTGATAAAGAACTACCTGACGAAGTTTCAAGGTCATAGAGTTCCCGCCGCGGATGTAATAAATTATTGAAGTTGATTATAGTTGCCCAAGGCTACAAGTCGAGACAGCATGTTCTATGAACGTGTATAAATAAAAAACTCTATACGCCACCAGTAAGCCAGTACCTGTTCTGGATAGGTAGATTGATAAAGAACTACCTGACGAAGTTTCAAGGTCATAGAGTTCCCGCCACGGATGTAATAAATTTTTGAAGTTGATTACAGTTGCCCAAGGATACAGGTCGAGACAGCATGTTCTAAGAACGTGTATAAATAAAAAACCATATACGTCATCAGTAAGCCAGTACCTGTTCTGGATAGGTAGATTGATAAAGAACTACCTGACGAAGTTTCAAGGTCATAGAATTCCCGCCGCGGATGTAATAAATTATTGAAGTTGATTACAGTTGCCCAAGGATACAGGTCGAGACAGCATGTTCTAAGAACGTGTATAAATAAAAAACCATATACGTCATCAGTAAGCCAGTACCTGTTCTGGATAGGTAGAATGATAAAGAACTACCTGACGAAGTTTCAAGGTCATAGAGTTCCCGCCGCGGATGTAATAAATTATTGAAGTTGATTACAGTTGCCCAAGGCTACAGGTCGAGACAGCATGTTCTATGAACGTGTATAAATAAAAAACCATATACGTCATCAGTAAGCCAGTACCTGTTCTGGATAGGTAGACTGATAAAGAACTACCTGACGAAGTTTCAAGGTCATAGAGTTCCCGCCGCGGATGTAATAAATTATTGAAGTTGATTACAGTTGCCCAAGGCTACAGGTCGAGACAGCATGTTCTATGAACGTGTATAAATAAAAAACCATATACGTCATCAGTAAGCCAGTACCTGTTCTGGATAGGTAGAATGATAAAGAACTACCTGACGAAGTTTCAAGGTCATAGAGTTCCCGCCGCGGATGTAATAAATTATTGAAGTTGATTACAGTTGCCCAAGGCTACAGGTCGAGACAGCATGTTCTATGAACGTGTATAAATAAAAAACCATATACGTCATCAGTAAGCCAGTACCTGTTCTGGATAGGTAGATTGATAAAGAACTACCTGACGAAGTTTCAAGGTCATAGAGTTCCCGCCGCGGATGTAATAAATTATTGAAGTTGATTACAGTTGCCCAAGGATACAGGTCGAGACAGCATGTTCTATGAACGTGTATAAATAAAAACCATATACGTCATCAGTAAGCCAGTACCTGTTCTGGATAGGTAGAATGATAAAGAACTACCTGACGAAGTTTCAAGGTCATAGAGTTCCCGCCGCGGATGTAATAAATTATTGAAGTTGATTACAGTTGCCCAAGGCTACAGGTCGAGACAGCATGTTCTATGAACGTTTATAAATAAAAAACTATATACGTCATCAGTAAGCCAGTACCTGTTCTGGATAGGTAGATTGATAAAGAACTACCTGACGAAGTTTCAAGGTCATAGAGTTCCCGCCGCGGATGTAATAAATTATTGAAGTTGATTACAGTTGCCCAAGGCTACAGGTCGAGACAGCATGTTCTATGAACGTGTATAAATAAAAAATTATACACGTCATCAGTAAGCCAGTACCTGTTCTGGATAGGTAGACTGATAAAGAACTACCTGACGAAGTTTCAAGGTCATAGAGTTCCCGCCGCGGATGTAATAAATTATTGAAGTTGATTACAGTTGCCCAAGGCTACAGGTCGAGACAGCATGTTCTATGAACGTGTATAAATAAAAAACCATATACGTCATCAGTAAGCCAGTACCTGTTCTGGATAGGTAGAATGATAAAGAACTACCTGACGAAGTTTCAAGGTCATAGAGTTCCCGCCGCGGATGTAATAAATTATTGAAGTTGATTACAGTTGCCCAAGGCTACAGGTCGAGACAGCATGTTCTATGAACGTGTATAAATAAAAAACCATATACGTCATCAGTAAGCCAGTACCTGTTCTGGATAGGTAGAATGATAAAGAACTACCTGACGAAGTTTCAAGGTCATAGAGTTCCCGCCGCGGATGTAATAAATTATTGAAGTTGATTACAGTTGCCCAAGGCTACAGGTCGAGACAGCATGTTCTATGAACGTGTATAAATAAAAAACTATATACGTCATCAGTAAGCCAGTACCTGTTCTGGATAGGTAGACTGATAAAGAACTACCTGACGAAGTTTTAAGGTCATAGAGTTCCCGCCGCGGATGTAATAAATTATTGAAGTTGATTACAGTTGCCCAAGGCTACAGGTCGAGACAGCATGTTCTATGAACGTGTATAAATAAAAAACTATATACGTCATCAGTAAGCCAGTACCTGTTCTGGATAGGTAGACTGATAAAGAACTACCTGACGAAGTTTTAAGGTCATAGAGTTCCCGCCGCGGATGTAATAAATTATTGAAGTTGATTACAGTTGCCCAAGGCTACAGGTCGAGACAGCATGTTCTATGAACGTGTATAAATAAAAAACTATATACGTCATCAGTAAGGCAGTACCTGTTCTGGATAGGTAGATTGATAAAGAACTACCTGACGAAGTTTCAAGGTCATAGAATTCCCGCCGCGGATGTAATAAATTATTGAAGTTGATTACAGTTGCCCAAGGATACAGGTCGAGACAGCATGTTCTAAGAACGTGTATAAATAAAAAACCATATACGTCATCAGTAAGCCAGTACCTGTTCTGGATAGGTAGAATGATAAAGAACTACCTGACGAAGTTTCAAGGTCATAGAGTTCCCGCCGCGGATGTAATAAATTATTGAAGTTGATTACAGTTGCCCAAGGCTACAGGTCGAGACAGCATGTTCTATGAACGTGTATAAATAAAAAACTATATACGTCATCAGTAAGGCAGTACCTGTTCTGGATAGGTAGATTGATAAAGAACTACCTGACGAAGTTTCAAGGTCATAGAATTCCCGCCGCGGATGTAATAAATTATTGAAGTTGATTACAGTTGCCCAAGGATACAGGTCGAGACAGCATGTTCTAAGAACGTGTATAAATAAAAAACCATATACGTCATCAGTAAGCCAGTACCTGTTCTGGATAGGTAGAATGATAAAGAACTACCTGACGAAGTTTCAAGGTCATAGAGTTCCCGCCGCGGATGTAATAAATTATTGAAGTTGATTACAGTTGCCCAAGGCTACAGGTCGAGACAGCATGTTCTATGAACGTGTATAAATAAAAAACCATATACGTCATCAGTAAGCCAGTACCTGTTCTGGATAGGTAGACTGATAAAGAACTACCTGACGAAGTTTCAAGGTCATAGAGTTCCCGCCGCGGATGTAATAAATTATTGAAGTTGATTACAGTTGCCCAAGGCTACAGGTCGAGACAGCATGTTCTATGAACGTGTATAAATAAAAAACCATATACGTCATCAGTAAGCCAGTACCTGTTCTGGATAGGTAGAATGATAAAGAACTACCTGACGAAGTTTCAAGGTCATAGAGTTCCCGCCGCGGATGTAATAAATTATTGAAGTTGATTACAGTTGCCCAAGGCTACAGGTCGAGACAGCATGTTCTAAGAACGTGTATAAATAAAAAACTATATACGTCATCAGTAAGGCAGTACCTGTTCTGGATAGGTAGATTGATAAAGAACTACCTGACGAAGTTTCAAGGTCATAGAATTCCCGCCGCGGATGTAATAAATTATTGAAGTTGATTACAGTTGCCCAAGGATACAGGTCGAGACAGCATGTTCTAAGAACGTGTATAAATAAAAAACCATATACGTCATCAGTAAGCCAGTACCTGTTCTGGATAGGTAGAATGATAAAGAACTACCTGACGAAGTTTCAAGGTCATAGAGTTCCCGCCGCGGATGTAATAAATTATTGAAGTTGATTACAGTTGCCCAAGGCTACAGGTCGAGACAGCATGTTCTATGAACGTGTATAAATAAAAAACCATATACGTCATCAGTAAGCCAGTACCTGTTCTGGATAGGTAGACTGATAAAGAACTACCTGACGAAGTTTCAAGGTCATAGAGTTCCCGCCGCGGATGTAATAAATTATTGAAGTTGATTACAGTTGCCCAAGGCTACAGGTCGAGACAGCATGTTCTATGAACGTGTATAAATAAAAAACCATATACGTCATCAGTAAGCCAGTACCTGTTCTGGATAGGTAGAATGATAAAGAACTACCTGACGAAGTTTCAAGGTCATAGAGTTCCCGCCGCGGATGTAATAAATTATTGAAGTTGATTACAGTTGCCCAAGGCTACAGGTCGAGACAGCATGTTCTATGAACGTGTATAAATAAAAAACTATATACGTCATCAGTAAGCCAGTACCTGTTCTGGATAGGTAGATTGATAAAGAACTACCTGACGAAGTTTCAAGGTCATAGAGTTCCCGCCGCGGATGTAATAAATTATTGAAGTTGATTACAGTTGCCCAAGGCTACAGGTCGAGACAGCATGTTCTATGAACGTGTATAAATAAAAAACCATATACGTCATCAGTAAGCCAGTACCTGTTCTGGATAGGTAGAATGATAAAGAACTACCTGACGAAGTTTCAAGGTCATAGAGTTCCCGCCGCGGATGTAATAAATTATTGAAGTTGATTACAGTTGCCCAAGGCTACAGGTCGAGACAGCATGTTCTATGAACGTGTATAAATAAAAAACCATATACGTCATCAGTAAGCCAGTACCTGTTCTGGATAGGTAGACTGATAAAGAACTACCTGACGAAGTTTTAAGGTCATAGAGTTCCCGCCGCGGATGTAATAAATTATTGAAGTTGATTACAGTTGCCCAAGGCTACAGGTCGAGACAGCATGTTCTATGAACGTGTATAAATAAAAAACTATATACGTCATCAGTAAGCCAGTACCTGTTCTGGATAGGTAGACTGATAAAGAACTACCTGACGAAGTTTTAAGGTCATAGAGTTCCCGCCGCGGATGTAATAAATTATTGAAGTTGATTACAGTTGCCCAAGGCTACAGGTCGAGACAGCATGTTCTATGAACGTGTATAAATAAAAAACTATATACGTCATCAGTAAGCCAGTACCTGTTCTGGATAGGTAGACTGATAAAGAACTACCTGACGAAGTTTCAAGGTCATAGAGTTCCCGCCGCGGATGTAATAAATTATTGAAGTTGATTACAGTTGCCCAAGGCTACAGGTCGAGACAGCATGTTCTATGAACGTGTATAAATAAAAAACTATATACGTCATCAGTAAGGCAGTACCTGTTCTGGATAGGTAGATTGATAAAGAACTACCTGACGAAGTTTCAAGGTCATAGAGTTCCCGCCGCGGATGTAATAAATTATTGAAGTTGATTATAGTTGCCCAAGGCTACAAGTCGAGACAGCATGTTCTATGAACGTGTATAAATAAAAAACTCTATACGCCACCAGTAAGCCAGTACCTGTTCTGGATAGGTAGATTGATAAAGAACTACCTGACGAAGTTTCAAGGTCATAGAGTTCCCGCCACGGATGTAATAAATTTTTGAAGTTGATTACAGTTGCCCAAGGATACAGGTCGAGACAGCATGTTCTAAGAACGTGTATAAATAAAAAACCATATACGTCATCAGTAAGCCAGTACCTGTTCTGGATAGGTAGATTGATAAAGAACTACCTGACGAAGTTTCAAGGTCATAGAATTCCCGCCGCGGATGTAATAAATTATTGAAGTTGATTACAGTTGCCCAAGGATACAGGTCGAGACAGCATGTTCTAAGAACGTGTATAAATAAAAAACCATATACGTCATCAGTAAGCCAGTACCTGTTCTGGATAGGTAGAATGATAAAGAACTACCTGACGAAGTTTCAAGGTCATAGAGTTCCCGCCGCGGATGTAATAAATTATTGAAGTTGATTACAGTTGCCCAAGGCTACAGGTCGAGACAGCATGTTCTATGAACGTGTATAAATAAAAAACCATATACGTCATCAGTAAGCCAGTACCTGTTCTGGATAGGTAGAATGATAAAGAACTACCTGACGAAGTTTCAAGGTCATAGAGTTCCCGCCGCGGATGTAATAAATTATTGAAGTTGATTACAGTTGCCCAAGGCTACAGGTCGAGACAGCATGTTCTATGAACGTGTATAAATAAAAAACCATATACGTCATCAGTAAGCCAGTACCTGTTCTGGATAGGTAGATTGATAAAGAACTACCTGACGAAGTTTCAAGGTCATAGAGTTCCCGCCGCGGATGTAATAAATTATTGAAGTTGATTACAGTTGCCCAAGGATACAGGTCGAGACAGCATGTTCTATGAACGTGTATAAATAAAAACCATATACGTCATCAGTAAGCCAGTACCTGTTCTGGATAGGTAGAATGATAAAGAACTACCTGACGAAGTTTCAAGGTCATAGAGTTCCCGCCGCGGATGTAATAAATTATTGAAGTTGATTACAGTTGCCCAAGGCTACAGGTCGAGACAGCATGTTCTATGAACGTTTATAAATAAAAAACTATATACGTCATCAGTAAGCCAGTACCTGTTCTGGATAGGTAGATTGATAAAGAACTACCTGACGAAGTTTCAAGGTCATAGAGTTCCCGCCGCGGATGTAATAAATTATTGAAGTTGATTACAGTTGCCCAAGGCTACAGGTCGAGACAGCATGTTCTATGAACGTGTATAAATAAAAAATTATACACGTCATCAGTAAGCCAGTACCTGTTCTGGATAGGTAGACTGATAAAGAACTACCTGACGAAGTTTCAAGGTCATAGAGTTCCCGCCGCGGATGTAATAAATTATTGAAGTTGATTACAGTTGCCCAAGGCTACAGGTCGAGACAGCATGTTCTATGAACGTGTATAAATAAAAAACTATATACGTCATCAGTAAGGCAGTACCTGTTCTGGATAGGTAGATTGATAAAGAACTACCTGACGAAGTTTCAAGGTCATAGAGTTCCCGCCGCGGATGTAATAAATTATTGAAGTTGATTATAGTTGCCCAAGGCTACAAGTCGAGACAGCATGTTCTATGAACGTGTATAAATAAAAAACTCTATACGCCACCAGTAAGCCAGTACCTGTTCTGGATAGGTAGATTGATAAAGAACTACCTGACGAAGTTTCAAGGTCATAGAGTTCCCGCCACGGATGTAATAAATTTTTGAAGTTGATTACAGTTGCCCAAGGATACAGGTCGAGACAGCATGTTCTAAGAACGTGTATAAATAAAAAACCATATACGTCATCAGTAAGCCAGTACCTGTTCTGGATAGGTAGATTGATAAAGAACTACCTGACGAAGTTTCAAGGTCATAGAATTCCCGCCGCGGATGTAATAAATTATTGAAGTTGATTACAGTTGCCCAAGGATACAGGTCGAGACAGCATGTTCTAAGAACGTGTATAAATAAAAAACCATATACGTCATCAGTAAGCCAGTACCTGTTCTGGATAGGTAGAATGATAAAGAACTACCTGACGAAGTTTCAAGGTCATAGAGTTCCCGCCGCGGATGTAATAAATTATTGAAGTTGATTACAGTTGCCCAAGGCTACAGGTCGAGACAGCATGTTCTATGAACGTGTATAAATAAAAAACCATATACGTCATCAGTAAGCCAGTACCTGTTCTGGATAGGTAGACTGATAAAGAACTACCTGACGAAGTTTCAAGGTCATAGAGTTCCCGCCGCGGATGTAATAAATTATTGAAGTTGATTACAGTTGCCCAAGGCTACAGGTCGAGACAGCATGTTCTATGAACGTGTATAAATAAAAAACCATATACGTCATCAGTAAGCCAGTACCTGTTCTGGATAGGTAGAATGATAAAGAACTACCTGACGAAGTTTCAAGGTCATAGAGTTCCCGCCGCGGATGTAATAAATTATTGAAGTTGATTACAGTTGCCCAAGGCTACAGGTCGAGACAGCATGTTCTATAAACTAATGTTTTTTCTGCCTCTCAGGAAAGCATGGATAGTAGTACAGTGTGTTTTTTCGATATCCTGATTGCATACATTCGCTCAGTAAAATTAAGATATCTCAAAAACTAGATTGAATATTTACAATCTGTAAATTGCGTATGATAGGTTATACTATTACCTATCATACACAAAAAGCAGATTGTAAAAATTCGATCTAGTTTCGAAGATATGCCAATTTTTCTATAATGTACCAAAATCCTACTAAAAACATCGATTTCTACCAAACGGGTTATGCAAACGAACTGAAATTACGACGAATTTTATTTATTTAACTTGTATTATCATAATTATTAGCTTTGAAAACGATTGCGAACAAAAAGTTTTTTCTGCCTCTCCGGAAAGCATGGATAGTAGTACAGTGTGTTTTTTCGATATCCTGATTGCATACATTCGCTCAGTAAAATTAAGATATCTCAAAAACTAGATTGAATATTTACAATCTGTAAATTGCGTATGATAGGTTATACTATTACCTATCATACACAAAAAGCAGATTGTAAAAATTCGATCTAGTTTCGAAGATATGCCAATTTTTCTATAATGTACCAAAATCCTACTAAAAACATCGATTTCTACCAAACGGGTTATGCAAACGAACTGAAATTACGACGAATTTTATTTATTTAACTTGTATTATCATAATTATTAGCTTTGAAAACGATTGCGAACAAAAAGTTTTTTCTGCCTCTCCGGAAAGCATGGATAGTAGTACAGTGTGTTTTTTCGATATCCTGATTGCATACATTCGCTCAGTAAAATTAAGATATCTCAAAAACTAGATTGAATATTTACAATCTGTAAATTGCGTATGATAGGTTATACTATTACCTATCATACACAAAAAGCAGATTGTAAAAATTCGATCTAGTTTCGAAGATATGCCAATTTTTCTATAATGTACCAAAATCCTACTAAAAACATCGATTTCTACCAAACGGGTTATGCAAACGAACTGAAATTACGACGAATTTTATTTATTTAACTTGTATTATCATAATTATTAGCTTTGAAAACGATTGCGAACAAAAAGTTTTTTCTGCCTCTCCGGAAAGCATGGATAGTAGTACAGTGTGTTTTTTCGATATCCTGATTGCATACATTCGCTCAGTAAAATTAAGATATCTCAAAAACTAGATTGAATATTTACAATATGTAAATTGCGTATGATAGGTTATACTGTTACCTATCATACACAAAAAGCAGATTGTAAAAATTCGATCTAGTTTCGAAGATATGCCAATTTTTCTATAATGTACCAAAATCCTACTAAAAACATCGATTTCTACCAAACGGGTTATGCAAACGAACTGAAATTACGACGAATTTTATTTATTTAACTTGTATTATCATAATTATTAGCTTTGAAAACGATTGCGAACAAAAAGTTTTTTCTGCCTCTCCGGAAAGCATGGATAGTAGTACAGTGTGTTTTTTCGATATCCTGATTGCATACATTCGCTCAGTAAAATTAAGATATCTCAAAAACTAGATTGAATATTTACAATCTGTAAATTGCGTATGATAGGTTATACTATTACCTATCATACACAAAAAGCAGATTGTAAAAATTCGATCTAGTTTCGAAGATATGCCAATTTTTCTATAATGTACCAAAATCCTACTAAAAACATCGATTTCTACCAAACGGGTTATGCAAACGAACTGAAATTACGACGAATTTTATTTATTTAACTTGTATTATCATAATTATTAGCTTTGAAAACGATTGCGAACAAAAAGTTTTTTCTGCCTCTCCGGAAAGCATGGATAGTAGTACAGTGTGTTTTTTCGATATCCTGATTGCATACATTCGCTCAGTAAAATTAAGATATCTCAAAAACTAGATTGAATATTTACAATCTGTAAATTGCGTATGATAGGTTATACTATTACCTATCATACACAAAAAGCAGATTGTAAAAATTCGATCTAGTTTCGAAGATATGCCAATTTTTCTATAATGTACCAAAATCCTACTAAAAACATCGATTTCTACCAAACGGGTTATGCAAACGAACTGAAATTACGACGAATTTTATTTATTTAACTTGTATTATCATAATTATTAGCTTTGAAAACGATTGCGAACAAAAAGTTTTTTCTGCCTCTCCGGAAAGCATGGATAGTAGTACAGTGTGTTTTTTCGATATCCTGATTGCATACATTCGCTCAGTAAAATTAAGATATCTCAAAAACTAGATTGAATATTTACAATCTGTAAATTGCGTATGATAGGTTATACTATTACCTATCATACACAAAAAGCAGATTGTAAAAATTCGATCTAGTTTCGAAGATATGCCAATTTTTCTATAATGTACCAAAATCCTACTAAAAACATCGATTTCTACCAAACGGGTTATGCAAACGAACTGAAATTACGACGAATTTTATTTATTTAACTTGTATTATCATAATTATTAGCTTTGAAAACGATTGCGAACAAAAAGTTTTTTCTGCCTCTCCGGAAAGCATGGATAGTAGTACAGTGTGTTTTTTCGATATCCTGATTGCATACATTCGCTCAGTAAAATTAAGATATCTCAAAAACTAGATTGAATATTTACAATCTGTAAATTGCGTATGATAGGTTATACTATTACCTATCATACACAAAAAGCAGATTGTAAAAATTCGATCTAGTTTCGAAGATATGCCAATTTTTCTATAATGTACCAAAATCCTACTAAAAACATCGATTTCTACCAAACGGGTTATGCAAACGAACTGAAATTACGACGAATTTTATTTATTTAACTTGTATTATCATAATTATTAGCTTTGAAAACGATTGCGAACAAAAAGTTTTTTCTGCCTCTCCGGAAAGCATGGATAGTAGTACAGTGTGTTTTTTCGATATCCTGATTGCATACATTCTCTCAGTAAAATTAAGATATCTCAAAAACTAGATTGAATATTTACAATCTGTAAATTGCGTATGATAGGTTATACTGTTACCTATCATACACAAAAAGCAGATTGTAAAAATTCGATCTAGTTTCGAAGATATGCCAATTTTTCTATAATGTACCAAAATCCTACTAAAAACATCGATTTCTACCAAACGGGTTATGCAAACGAACTGAAATTACGACGAATTTTATTTATTTAACTTGTATTATCATAATTATTAGCTTTGAAAACGATTGCGAACAAAAAGTTTTTTCTGCCTCTCCGGAAAGCATGGATAGTAGTACAGTGTGTTTTTTCGATATCCTGATTGCATACATTCGCTCAGTAAAATTAAGATATCTCAAAAACTAGATTGAATATTTACAATCTGTAAATTGCGTATGATAGGTTATACTATTACCTATCATACACAAAAAGCAGATTGTAAAAATTCGATCTAGTTTCGAAGATATGCCAATTTTTCTATAATGTACCAAAATCCTACTAAAAACATCGATTTCTACCAAACGGGTTATGCAAACGAACTGAAATTACGACGAATTTTATTTATTTAACTTGTATTATCATAATTATTAGCTTTGAAAACGATTGCGAACAAAAAGTTTTTTCTGCCTCTCCGGAAAGCATGGATAGTAGTACAGTGTGTTTTTTCGATATCCTGATTGCATACATTCTCTCAGTAAAATTAAGATATCTCAAAAACTAGATTGAATATTTACAATCTGTAAATTGCGTATGATAGGTTATACTGTTACCTATCATACACAAAAAGCAGATTGTAAAAATTCGATCTAGTTTCGAAGATATGCCAATTTTTCTATAATGTACCAAAATCCTACTAAAAACATCGATTTCTACCAAACGGGTTATGCAAACGAACTGAAATTACGACGAATTTTATTTATTTAACTTGTATTATCATAATTATTAGCTTTGAAAACGATTGCGAACAAAAAGTTTTTTCTGCCTCTCCGGAAAGCATGGATAGTAGTACAGTGTGTTTTTTCGATATCCTGATTGCATACATTCGCTCAGTAAAATTAAGATATCTCAAAAACTAGATTGAATATTTACAATCTGTAAATTGCGTATGATAGGTTATACTATTACCTATCATACACAAAAAGCAGATTGTAAAAATTCGATCTAGTTTCGAAGATATGCCAATTTTTCTATAATGTACCAAAATCCTACTAAAAACATCGATTTCTACCAAACGGGTTATGCAAACGAACTGAAATTACGACGAATTTTATTTATTTAACTTGTATTATCATAATTATTAGCTTTGAAAACGATTGCGAACAAAAAGTTTTTTCTGCCTCTCCGGAAAGCATGGATAGTAGTACAGTGTGTTTTTTCGATATCCTGATTGCATACATTCTCTCAGTAAAATTAAGATATCTCAAAAACTAGATTGAATATTTACAATCTGTAAATTGCGTATGATAGGTTATACTGTTACCTATCATACACAAAAAGCAGATTGTAAAAATTCGATCTAGTTTCGAAGATATGCCAATTTTTCTATAATGTACCAAAATCCTACTAAAAACATCGATTTCTACCAAACGGGTTATGCAAACGAACTGAAATTACGACGAATTTTATTTATTTAACTTGTATTATCATAATTATTAGCTTTGAAAACGATTGCGAACAAAAAGTTTTTTCTGCCTCTCCGGAAAGCATGGATAGTAGTACAGTGTGTTTTTTCGATATCCTGATTGCATACATTCGCTCAGTAAAATTAAGATATCTCAAAAACTAGATTGAATATTTACAATCTGTAAATTGCGTATGATAGGTTATACTATTACCTATCATACACAAAAAGCAGATTGTAAAAATTCGATCTAGTTTCGAAGATATGCCAATTTTTCTATAATGTACCAAAATCCTACTAAAAACATCGATTTCTACCAAACGGGTTATGCAAACGAACTGAAATTACGACGAATTTTATTTATTTAACTTGTATTATCATAATTATTAGCTTTGAAAACGATTGCGAACAAAAAGTTTTTTCTGCCTCTCCGGAAAGCATGGATAGTAGTACAGTGTGTTTTTTCGATATCCTGATTGCATACATTCGCTCAGTAAAATTAAGATATCTCAAAAACTAGATTGAATATTTACAATCTGTAAATTGCGTATGATAGGTTATACTATTACCTATCATACACAAAAAGCAGATTGTAAAAATTCGATCTAGTTTCGAAGATATGCCAATTTTTCTATAATGTACCAAAATCCTACTAAAAACATCGATTTCTACCAAACGGGTTATGCAAACGAACTGAAATTACGACGAATTTTATTTATTTAACTTGTATTATCATAATTATTAGCTTTGAAAACGATTGCGAACAAAAAGTTTTTTCTGCCTCTCCGGAAAGCATGGATAGTAGTACAGTGTGTTTTTTCGATATCCTGATTGCATACATTCGCTCAGTAAAATTAAGATATCTCAAAAACTAGATTGAATATTTACAATCTGTAAATTGCGTATGATAGGTTATACTATTACCTATCATACACAAAAAGCAGATTGTAAAAATTCGATCTAGTTTCGAAGATATGCCAATTTTTCTATAATGTACCAAAATCCTACTAAAAACATCGATTTCTACCAAACGGGTTATGCAAACGAACTGAAATTACGACGAATTTTATTTATTTAACTTGTATTATCATAATTATTAGCTTTGAAAACGATTGCGAACAAAAAGTTTTTTCTGCCTCTCCGGAAAGCATGGATAGTAGTACAGTGTGTTTTTTCGATATCCTGATTGCATACATTCGCTCAGTAAAATTAAGATATCTCAAAAACTAGATTGAATATTTACAATATGTAAATTGCGTATGATAGGTTATACTGTTACCTATCATACACAAAAAGCAGATTGTAAAAATTCGATCTAGTTTCGAAGATATGCCAATTTTTCTATAATGTACCAAAATCCTACTAAAAACATCGATTTCTACCAAACGGGTTATGCAAACGAACTGAAATTACGACGAATTTTATTTATTTAACTTGTATTATCATAATTATTAGCTTTGAAAACGATTGCGAACAAAAAGTTTTTTCTGCCTCTCCGGAAAGCATGGATAGTAGTACAGTGTGTTTTTTCGATATCCTGATTGCATACATTCGCTCAGTAAAATTAAGATATCTCAAAAACTAGATTGAATATTTACAATCTGTAAATTGCGTATGATAGGTTATACTATTACCTATCATACACAAAAAGCAGATTGTAAAAATTCGATCTAGTTTCGAAGATATGCCAATTTTTCTATAATGTACCAAAATCCTACTAAAAACATCGATTTCTACCAAACGGGTTATGCAAACGAACTGAAATTACGACGAATTTTATTTATTTAACTTGTATTATCATAATTATTAGCTTTGAAAACGATTGCGAACAAAAAGTTTTTTCTGCCTCTCCGGAAAGCATGGATAGTAGTACAGTGTGTTTTTTCGATATCCTGATTGCATACATTCGCTCAGTAAAATTAAGATATCTCAAAAACTAGATTGAATATTTACAATCTGTAAATTGCGTATGATAGGTTATACTATTACCTATCATACACAAAAAGCAGATTGTAAAAATTCGATCTAGTTTCGAAGATATGCCAATTTTTCTATAATGTACCAAAATCCTACTAAAAACATCGATTTCTACCAAACGGGTTATGCAAACGAACTGAAATTACGACGAATTTTATTTATTTAACTTGTATTATCATAATTATTAGCTTTGAAAACGATTGCGAACAAAAAGTTTTTTCTGCCTCTCCGGAAAGCATGGATAGTAGTACAGTGTGTTTTTTCGATATCCTGATTGCATACATTCGCTCAGTAAAATTAAGATATCTCAAAAACTAGATTGAATATTTACAATCTGTAAATTGCGTATGATAGGTTATACTATTACCTATCATACACAAAAAGCAGATTGTAAAAATTCGATCTAGTTTCGAAGATATGCCAATTTTTCTATAATGTACCAAAATCCTACTAAAAACATCGATTTCTACCAAACGGGTTATGCAAACGAACTGAAATTACGACGAATTTTATTTATTTAACTTGTATTATCATAATTATTAGCTTTGAAAACGATTGCGAACAAAAAGTTTTTTCTGCCTCTCCGGAAAGCATGGATGGTAGTACAGTGTGTTTTTTCGATATCCTGATTGCATACATTCGCTCAGTAAAATTAAGATATCTCAAAAACTAGATTGAATATTTACAATCTGTAAATTGCGTATGATAGGTTATACTATTACCTATCATACACAAAAAGCAGATTGTAAAAATTCGATCTAGTTTCGAAGATATGCCAATTTTTCTATAATGTACCAAAATCCTACTAAAAACATCGATTTCTACCAAACGGGTTATGCAAACGAACTGAAATTACGACGAATTTTATTTATTTAACTTGTATTATCATAATTATTAGCTTTGAAAACGATTGCGAACAAAAAGTTTTTTCTGCCTCTCCGGAAAGCATGGATAGTAGTACAGTGTGTTTTTTCGATATCCTGATTGCATACATTCTCTCAGTAAAATTAAGATATCTCAAAAACTAGATTGAATATTTACAATCTGTAAATTGCGTATGATAGGTTATACTGTTACCTATCATACACAAAAAGCAGATTGTAAAAATTCGATCTAGTTTCGAAGATATGCCAATTTTTCTATAATGTACCAAAATCCTACTAAAAACATCGATTTCTACCAAACGGGTTATGCAAACGAACTGAAATTACGACGAATTTTATTTATTTAACTTGTATTATCATAATTATTAGCTTTGAAAACGATTGCGAACAAAAAGTTTTTTCTGCCTCTCCGGAAAGCATGGATAGTAGTACAGTGTGTTTTTTCGATATCCTGATTGCATACATTCGCTCAGTAAAATTAAGATATCTCAAAAACTAGATTGAATATTTACAATCTGTAAATTGCGTATGATAGGTTATACTATTACCTATCATACACAAAAAGCAGATTGTAAAAATTCGATCTAGTTTCGAAGATATGCCAATTTTTCTATAATGTACCAAAATCCTACTAAAAACATCGATTTCTACCAAACGGGTTATGCAAACGAACTGAAATTACGACGAATTTTATTTATTTAACTTGTATTATCATAATTATTAGCTTTGAAAACGATTGCGAACAAAAAGTTTTTTCTGCCTCTCCGGAAAGCATGGATAGTAGTACAGTGTGTTTTTTCGATATCCTGATTGCATACATTCTCTCAGTAAAATTAAGATATCTCAAAAACTAGATTGAATATTTACAATCTGTAAATTGCGTATGATAGGTTATACTGTTACCTATCATACACAAAAAGCAGATTGTAAAAATTCGATCTAGTTTCGAAGATATGCCAATTTTTCTATAATGTACCAAAATCCTACTAAAAACATCGATTTCTACCAAACGGGTTATGCAAACGAACTGAAATTACGACGAATTTTATTTATTTAACTTGTATTATCATAATTATTAGCTTTGAAAACGATTGCGAACAAAAAGTTTTTTCTGCCTCTCCGGAAAGCATGGATAGTAGTACAGTGTGTTTTTTCGATATCCTGATTGCATACATTCGCTCAGTAAAATTAAGATATCTCAAAAACTAGATTGAATATTTACAATCTGTAAATTGCGTATGATAGGTTATACTGTTACCTATCATACACAAAAAGCAGATTGTAAAAATTCGATCTAGTTTCGAAGATATGCCAATTTTTCTATAATGTACCAAAATCCTACTAAAAACATCGATTTCTACCAAACGGGTTATGCAAACGAACTGAAATTACGACGAATTTTATTTATTTAACTTGTATTATCATAATTATTAGCTTTGAAAACGATTGCGAACAAAAAGTTTTTTCTGCCTCTCCGGAAAGCATGGATAGTAGTACAGTGTGTTTTTTCGATATCCTGATTGCATACATTCGCTCAGTAAAATTAAGATATCTCAAAAACTAGATTGAATATTTACAATCTGTAAATTGCGTATGATAGGTTATACTATTACCTATCATACACAAAAAGCAGATTGTAAAAATTCGATCTAGTTTCGAAGATATGCCAATTTTTCTATAATGTACCAAAATCCTACTAAAAACATCGATTTCTACCAAACGGGTTATGCAAACGAACTGAAATTACGACGAATTTTATTTATTTAACTTGTATTATCATAATTATTAGCTTTGAAAACGATTGCGAACAAAAAGTTTTTTCTGCCTCTCCGGAAAGCATGGATAGTAGTACAGTGTGTTTTTTCGATATCCTGATTGCATACATTCGCTCAGTAAAATTAAGATATCTCAAAAACTAGATTGAATATTTACAATCTGTAAATTGCGTATGATAGGTTATACTATTACCTATCATACACAAAAAGCAGATTGTAAAAATTCGATCTAGTTTCGAAGATATGCCAATTTTTCTATAATGTACCAAAATCCTACTAAAAACATCGATTTCTACCAAACGGGTTATGCAAACGAACTGAAATTACGACGAATTTTATTTATTTAACTTGTATTATCATAATTATTAGCTTTGAAAACGATTGCGAACAAAAAGTTTTTTCTGCCTCTCCGGAAAGCATGGATAGTAGTACAGTGTGTTTTTTCGATATCCTGATTGCATACATTCGCTCAGTAAAATTAAGATATCTCAAAAACTAGATTGAATATTTACAATCTGTAAATTGCGTATGATAGGTTATACTATTACCTATCATACACAAAAAGCAGATTGTAAAAATTCGATCTAGTTTCGAAGATATGCCAATTTTTCTATAATGTACCAAAATCCTACTAAAAACATCGATTTCTACCAAACGGGTTATGCAAACGAACTGAAATTACGACGAATTTTATTTATTTAACTTGTATTATCATAATTATTAGCTTTGAAAACGATTGCGAACAAAAAGTTTTTTCTGCCTCTCCGGAAAGCATGGATAGTAGTACAGTGTGTTTTTTCGATATCCTGATTGCATACATTCGCTCAGTAAAATTAAGATATCTCAAAAACTAGATTGAATATTTACAATCTGTAAATTGCGTATGATAGGTTATACTATTACCTATCATACACAAAAAGCAGATTGTAAAAATTCGATCTAGTTTCGAAGATATGCCAATTTTTCTATAATGTACCAAAATCCTACTAAAAACATCGATTTCTACCAAACGGGTTATGCAAACGAACTGAAATTACGACGAATTTTATTTATTTAACTTGTATTATCATAATTATTAGCTTTGAAAACGATTGCGAACAAAAAGTTTTTTCTGCCTCTCCGGAAAGCATGGATAGTAGTACAGTGTGTTTTTTCGATATCCTGATTGCATACATTCGCTCAGTAAAATTAAGATATCTCAAAAACTAGATTGAATATTTACAATCTGTAAATTGCGTATGATAGGTTATACTATTACCTATCATACACAAAAAGCAGATTGTAAAAATTCGATCTAGTTTCGAAGATATGCCAATTTTTCTATAATGTACCAAAATCCTACTAAAAACATCGATTTCTACCAAACGGGTTATGCAAACGAACTGAAATTACGACGAATTTTATTTATTTAACTTGTATTATCATAATTATTAGCTTTGAAAACGATTGCGAACAAAAAGTTTTTTCTGCCTCTCCGGAAAGCATGGATGGTAGTACAGTGTGTTTTTTCGATATCCTGATTGCATACATTCGCTCAGTAAAATTAAGATATCTCAAAAACTAGATTGAATATTTACAATCTGTAAATTGCGTATGATAGGTTATACTATTACCTATCATACACAAAAAGCAGATTGTAAAAATTCGATCTAGTTTCGAAGATATGCCAATTTTTCTATAATGTACCAAAATCCTACTAAAAACATCGATTTCTACCAAACGGGTTATGCAAACGAACTGAAATTACGACGAATTTTATTTATTTAACTTGTATTATCATAATTATTAGCTTTGAAAACGATTGCGAACAAAAAGTTTTTTCTGCCTCTCCGGAAAGCATGGATAGTAGTACAGTGTGTTTTTTCGATATCCTGATTGCATACATTCGCTCAGTAAAATTAAGATATCTCAAAAACTAGATTGAATATTTACAATATGTAAATTGCGTATGATAGGTTATACTGTTACCTATCATACACAAAAAGCAGATTGTAAAAATTCGATCTAGTTTCGAAGATATGCCAATTTTTCTATAATGTACCAAAATCCTACTAAAAACATCGATTTCTACCAAACGGGTTATGCAAACGAACTGAAATTACGACGAATTTTATTTATTTAACTTGTATTATCATAATTATTAGCTTTGAAAACGATTGCGAACAAAAAGTTTTTTCTGCCTCTCCGGAAAGCATGGATAGTAGTACAGTGTGTTTTTTCGATATCCTGATTGCATACATTCGCTCAGTAAAATTAAGATATCTCAAAAACTAGATTGAATATTTACAATCTGTAAATTGCGTATGATAGGTTATACTATTACCTATCATACACAAAAAGCAGATTGTAAAAATTCGATCTAGTTTCGAAGATATGCCAATTTTTCTATAATGTACCAAAATCCTACTAAAAACATCGATTTCTACCAAACGGGTTATGCAAACGAACTGAAATTACGACGAATTTTATTTATTTAACTTGTATTATCATAATTATTAGCTTTGAAAACGATTGCGAACAAAAAGTTTTTTCTGCCTCTCCGGAAAGCATGGATAGTAGTACAGTGTGTTTTTTCGATATCCTGATTGCATACATTCGCTCAGTAAAATTAAGATATCTCAAAAACTAGATTGAATATTTACAATCTGTAAATTGCGTATGATAGGTTATACTATTACCTATCATACACAAAAAGCAGATTGTAAAAATTCGATCTAGTTTCGAAGATATGCCAATTTTTCTATAATGTACCAAAATCCTACTAAAAACATCGATTTCTACCAAACGGGTTATGCAAACGAACTGAAATTACGACGAATTTTATTTATTTAACTTGTATTATCATAATTATTAGCTTTGAAAACGATTGCGAACAAAAAGTTTTTTCTGCCTCTCCGGAAAGCATGGATAGTAGTACAGTGTGTTTTTTCGATATCCTGATTGCATACATTCGCTCAGTAAAATTAAGATATCTCAAAAACTAGATTGAATATTTACAATCTGTAAATTGCGTATGATAGGTTATACTATTACCTATCATACACAAAAAGCAGATTGTAAAAATTCGATCTAGTTTCGAAGATATGCCAATTTTTCTATAATGTACCAAAATCCTACTAAAAACATCGATTTCTACCAAACGGGTTATGCAAACGAACTGAAATTACGACGAATTTTATTTATTTAACTTGTATTATCATAATTATTAGCTTTGAAAACGATTGCGAACAAAAAGTTTTTTCTGCCTCTCCGGAAAGCATGGATAGTAGTACAGTGTGTTTTTTCGATATCCTGATTGCATACATTCGCTCAGTAAAATTAAGATATCTCAAAAACTAGATTGAATATTTACAATCTGTAAATTGCGTATGATAGGTTATACTATTACCTATCATACACAAAAAGCAGATTGTAAAAATTCGATCTAGTTTCGAAGATATGCCAATTTTTCTATAATGTACCAAAATCCTACTAAAAACATCGATTTCTACCAAACGGGTTATGCAAACGAACTGAAATTACGACGAATTTTATTTATTTAACTTGTATTATCATAATTATTAGCTTTGAAAACGATTGCGAACAAAAAGTTTTTTCTGCCTCTCCGGAAAGCATGGATAGTAGTACAGTGTGTTTTTTCGATATCCTGATTGCATACATTCGCTCAGTAAAATTAAGATATCTCAAAAACTAGATTGAATATTTACAATCTGTAAATTGCGTATGATAGGTTATACTATTACCTATCATACACAAAAAGCAGATTGTAAAAATTCGATCTAGTTTCGAAGATATGCCAATTTTTCTATAATGTACCAAAATCCTACTAAAAACATCGATTTCTACCAAACGGGTTATGCAAACGAACTGAAATTACGACGAATTTTATTTATTTAACTTGTATTATCATAATTATTAGCTTTGAAAACGATTGCGAACAAAAAGTTTTTTCTGCCTCTCCGGAAAGCATGGATAGTAGTACAGTGTGTTTTTTCGATATCCTGATTGCATACATTCGCTCAGTAAAATTAAGATATCTCAAAAACTAGATTGAATATTTACAATCTGTAAATTGCGTATGATAGGTTATACTATTACCTATCATACACAAAAAGCAGATTGTAAAAATTCGATCTAGTTTCGAAGATATGCCAATTTTTCTATAATGTACCAAAATCCTACTAAAAACATCGATTTCTACCAAACGGGTTATGCAAACGAACTGAAATTACGACGAATTTTATTTATTTAACTTGTATTATCATAATTATTAGCTTTGAAAACGATTGCGAACAAAAAGTTTTTTCTGCCTCTCCGGAAAGCATGGATAGTAGTACAGTGTGTTTTTTCGATATCCTGATTGCATACATTCTCTCAGTAAAATTAAGATATCTCAAAAACTAGATTGAATATTTACAATCTGTAAATTGCGTATGATAGGTTATACTGTTACCTATCATACACAAAAAGCAGATTGTAAAAATTCGATCTAGTTTCGAAGATATGCCAATTTTTCTATAATGTACCAAAATCCTACTAAAAACATCGATTTCTACCAAACGGGTTATGCAAACGAACTGAAATTACGACGAATTTTATTTATTTAACTTGTATTATCATAATTATTAGCTTTGAAAACGATTGCGAACAAAAAGTTTTTTCTGCCTCTCCGGAAAGCATGGATAGTAGTACAGTGTGTTTTTTCGATATCCTGATTGCATACATTCGCTCAGTAAAATTAAGATATCTCAAAAACTAGATTGAATATTTACAATCTGTAAATTGCGTATGATAGGTTATACTATTACCTATCATACACAAAAAGCAGATTGTAAAAATTCGATCTAGTTTCGAAGATATGCCAATTTTTCTATAATGTACCAAAATCCTACTAAAAACATCGATTTCTACCAAACGGGTTATGCAAACGAACTGAAATTACGACGAATTTTATTTATTTAACTTGTATTATCATAATTATTAGCTTTGAAAACGATTGCGAACAAAAAGTTTTTTCTGCCTCTCCGGAAAGCATGGATAGTAGTACAGTGTGTTTTTTCGATATCCTGATTGCATACATTCGCTCAGTAAAATTAAGATATCTCAAAAACTAGATTGAATATTTACAATATGTAAATTGCGTATGATAGGTTATACTGTTACCTATCATACACAAAAAGCAGATTGTAAAAATTCGATCTAGTTTCGAAGATATGCCAATTTTTCTATAATGTACCAAAATCCTACTAAAAACATCGATTTCTACCAAACGGGTTATGCAAACGAACTGAAATTACGACGAATTTTATTTATTTAACTTGTATTATCATAATTATTAGCTTTGAAAACGATTGCGAACAAAAAGTTTTTTCTGCCTCTCCGGAAAGCATGGATAGTAGTACAGTGTGTTTTTTCGATATCCTGATTGCATACATTCGCTCAGTAAAATTAAGATATCTCAAAAACTAGATTGAATATTTACAATCTGTAAATTGCGTATGATAGGTTATACTATTACCTATCATACACAAAAAGCAGATTGTAAAAATTCGATCTAGTTTCGAAGATATGCCAATTTTTCTATAATGTACCAAAATCCTACTAAAAACATCGATTTCTACCAAACGGGTTATGCAAACGAACTGAAATTACGACGAATTTTATTTATTTAACTTGTATTATCATAATTATTAGCTTTGAAAACGATTGCGAACAAAAAGTTTTTTCTGCCTCTCCGGAAAGCATGGATAGTAGTACAGTGTGTTTTTTCGATATCCTGATTGCATACATTCTCTCAGTAAAATTAAGATATCTCAAAAACTAGATTGAATATTTACAATCTGTAAATTGCGTATGATAGGTTATACTATTACCTATCATACACAAAAAGCAGATTGTAAAAATTCGATCTAGTTTCGAAGATATGCCAATTTTTCTATAATGTACCAAAATCCTACTAAAAACATCGATTTCTACCAAACGGGTTATGCAAACGAACTGAAATTACGACGAATTTTATTTATTTAACTTGTATTATCATAATTATTAGCTTTGAAAACGATTGCGAACAAAAAGTTTTTTCTGCCTCTCCGGAAAGCATGGATAGTAGTACAGTGTGTTTTTTCGATATCCTGATTGCATACATTCGCTCAGTAAAATTAAGATATCTCAAAAACTAGATTGAATATTTACAATCTGTAAATTGCGTATGATAGGTTATACTATTACCTATCATACACAAAAAGCAGATTGTAAAAATTCGATCTAGTTTCGAAGATATGCCAATTTTTCTATAATGTACCAAAATCCTACTAAAAACATCGATTTCTACCAAACGGGTTATGCAAACGAACTGAAATTACGACGAATTTTATTTATTTAACTTGTATTATCATAATTATTAGCTTTGAAAACGATTGCGAACAAAAAGTTTTTTCTGCCTCTCCGGAAAGCATGGATAGTAGTACAGTGTGTTTTTTCGATATCCTGATTGCATACATTCGCTCAGTAAAATTAAGATATCTCAAAAACTAGATTGAATATTTACAATCTGTAAATTGCGTATGATAAGTTATTCTATTACCTATCATACACAAAAAGCAGATTGTAAAAATTCGATCTAGTTTCGAAGATATGCCAATTTTTCTATAATGTACCAAAATCCTACTAAAAACATCGATTTCTACCAAACGGGTTATGCAAACGAACTGAAATTACGACGAATTTTATTTATTTAACTTGTATTATCATAATTATTAGCTTTGAAAACGATTGCGAACAAAAAGTTTTTTCTGCCTCTCCGGAAAGCATGGATAGTAGTACAGTGTGTTTTTTCGATATCCTGATTGCATACATTCGCTCAGTAAAATTAAGATATCTCAAAAACTAGATTGAATATTTACAATCTGTAAATTGCGTATGATAGGTTATACTATTACCTATCATACACAAAAAGCAGATTGTAAAAATTCGATCTAGTTTCGAAGATATGCCAATTTTTCTATAATGTACCAAAATCCTACTAAAAACATCGATTTCTACCAAACGGGTTATGCAAACGAACTGAAATTACGACGAATTTTATTTATTTAACTTGTATTATCATAATTATTAGCTTTGAAAACGATTGCGAACAAAAAGTTTTTTCTGCCTCTCCGGAAAGCATGGATAGTAGTACAGTGTGTTTTTTCGATATCCTGATTGCATACATTCGCTCAGTAAAATTAAGATATCTCAAAAACTAGATTGAATATTTACAATCTGTAAATTGCGTATGATAGGTTATACTATTACCTATCATACACAAAAAGCAGATTGTAAAAATTCGATCTAGTTTCGAAGATATGCCAATTTTTCTATAATGTACCAAAATCCTACTAAAAACATCGATTTCTACCAAACGGGTTATGCAAACGAACTGAAATTACGACGAATTTTATTTATTTAACTTGTATTATCATAATTATTAGCTTTGAAAACGATTGCGAACAAAAAGTTTTTTCTGCCTCTCCGGAAAGCATGGATAGTAGTACAGTGTGTTTTTTCGATATCCTGATTGCATACATTCGCTCAGTAAAATTAAGATATCTCAAAAACTAGATTGAATATTTACAATCTGTAAATTGCGTATGATAGGTTATACTATTACCTATCATACACAAAAAGCAGATTGTAAAAATTCGATCTAGTTTCGAAGATATGCCAATTTTTCTATAATGTACCAAAATCCTACTAAAAACATCGATTTCTACCAAACGGGTTATGCAAACGAACTGAAATTACGACGAATTTTATTTATTTAACTTGTATTATCATAATTATTAGCTTTGAAAACGATTGCGAACAAAAAGTTTTTTCTGCCTCTCCGGAAAGCATGGATAGTAGTACAGTGTGTTTTTTCGATATCCTGATTGCATACATTCGCTCAGTAAAATTAAGATATCTCAAAAACTAGATTGAATATTTACAATCTGTAAATTGCGTATGATAGGTTATACTATTACCTATCATACACAAAAAGCAGATTGTAAAAATTCGATCTAGTTTCGAAGATATGCCAATTTTTCTATAATGTACCAAAATCCTACTAAAAACATCGATTTCTACCAAACGGGTTATGCAAACGAACTGAAATTACGACGAATTTTATTTATTTAACTTGTATTATCATAATTATTAGCTTTGAAAACGATTGCGAACAAAAAGTTTTTTCTGCCTCTCCGGAAAGCATGGATAGTAGTACAGTGTGTTTTTTCGATATCCTGATTGCATACATTCGCTCAGTAAAATTAAGATATCTCAAAAACTAGATTGAATATTTACAATCTGTAAATTGCGTATGATAGGTTATACTATTACCTATCATACACAAAAAGCAGATTGTAAAAATTCGATCTAGTTTCGAAGATATGCCAATTTTTCTATAATGTACCAAAATCCTACTAAAAACATCGATTTCTACCAAACGGGTTATGCAAACGAACTGAAATTACGACGAATTTTATTTATTTAACTTGTATTATCATAATTATTAGCTTTGAAAACGATTGCGAACAAAAAGTTTTTTCTGCCTCTCCGGAAAGCATGGATAGTAGTACAGTGTGTTTTTTCGATATCCTGATTGCATACATTCGCTCAGTAAAATTAAGATATCTCAAAAACTAGATTGAATATTTACAATCTGTAAATTGCGTATGATAGGTTATACTATTACCTATCATACACAAAAAGCAGATTGTAAAAATTCGATCTAGTTTCGAAGATATGCCAATTTTTCTATAATGTACCAAAATCCTACTAAAAACATCGATTTCTACCAAACGGGTTATGCAAACGAACTGAAATTACGACGAATTTTATTTATTTAACTTGTATTATCATAATTATTAGCTTTGAAAACGATTGCGAACAAAAAGTTTTTTCTGCCTCTCCGGAAAGCATGGATAGTAGTACAGTGTGTTTTTTCGATATCCTGATTGCATACATTCGCTCAGTAAAATTAAGATATCTCAAAAACTAGATTGAATATTTACAATATGTAAATTGCGTATGATAGGTTATACTGTTACCTATCATACACAAAAAGCAGATTGTAAAAATTCGATCTAGTTTCGAAGATATGCCAATTTTTCTATAATGTACCAAAATCCTACTAAAAACATCGATTTCTACCAAACGGGTTATGCAAACGAACTGAAATTACGACGAATTTTATTTATTTAACTTGTATTATCATAATTATTAGCTTTGAAAACGATTGCGAACAAAAAGTTTTTTCTGCCTCTCCGGAAAGCATGGATAGTAGTACAGTGTGTTTTTTCGATATCCTGATTGCAAACATTCGCTCAGTAAAATTAAGATATCTCAAAAACTAGATTGAATATTTACAATCTGTAAATTGCGTATGATAGGTTATACTGTTACCTATCATACACAAAAAGCAGATTGTAAAAATTCGATCTAGTTTCGAAGATATGCCAATTTTTCTATAATGTACCAAAATCCTACTAAAAACATCGATTTCTACCAAACGGGTTATGCAAACGAACTGAAATTACGACGAATTTTATTTATTTAACTTGTATTATCATAATTATTAGCTTTGAAAACGATTGCGAACAAAAAGTTTTTTCTGCCTCTCCGGAAAGCATGGATAGTAGTACAGTGTGTTTTTTCGATATCCTGATTGCATACATTCGCTCAGTAAAATTAAGATATCTCAAAAACTAGATTGAATATTTACAATATGTAAATTGCGTATGATAGGTTATACTGTTACCTATCATACACAAAAAGCAGATTGTAAAAATTCGATCTAGTTTCGAAGATATGCCAATTTTTCTATAATGTACCAAAATCCTACTAAAAACATCGATTTCTACCAAACGGGTTATGCAAACGAACTGAAATTACGACGAATTTTATTTATTTAACTTGTATTATCATAATTATTAGCTTTGAAAACGATTGCGAACAAAAAGTTTTTTCTGCCTCTCCGGAAAGCATGGATAGTAGTACAGTGTGTTTTTTCGATATCCTGATTGCATACATTCGCTCAGTAAAATTAAGATATCTCAAAAACTAGATTGAATATTTACAATATGTAAATTGCGTATGATAGGTTATACTGTTACCTATCATACACAAAAAGCAGATTGTAAAAATTCGATCTAGTTTCGAAGATATGCCAATTTTTCTATAATGTACCAAAATCCTACTAAAAACATCGATTTCTACCAAACGGGTTATGCAAACGAACTGAAATTACGACGAATTTTATTTATTTAACTTGTATTATCATAATTATTAGCTTTGAAAACGATTGCGAACAAAAAGTTTTTTCTGCCTCTCCGGAAAGCATGGATAGTAGTACAGTGTGTTTTTTCGATATCCTGATTGCATACATTCGCTCAGTAAAATTAAGATATCTCAAAAACTAGATTGAATATTTACAATATGTAAATTGCGTATGATAGGTTATACTGTTACCTATCATACACAAAAAGCAGATTGTAAAAATTCGATCTAGTTTCGAAGATATGCCAATTTTTCTATAATGTACCAAAATCCTACTAAAAACATCGATTTCTACCAAACGGGTTATGCAAACGAACTGAAATTACGACGAATTTTATTTATTTAACTTGTATTATCATAATTATTAGCTTTGAAAACGATTGCGAACAAAAAGTTTTTTCTGCCTCTCCGGAAAGCATGGATAGTAGTACAGTGTGTTTTTTCGATATCCTGATTGCAAACATTCGCTCAGTAAAATTAAGATATCTCAAAAACTAGATTGAATATTTACAATCTGTAAATTGCGTATGATAGGTTATACTGTTACCTATCATACACAAAAAGCAGATTGTAAAAATTCGATCTAGTTTCGAAGATATGCCAATTTTTCTATAATGTACCAAAATCCTACTAAAAACATCGATTTCTACCAAACGGGTTATGCAAACGAACTGAAATTACGACGAATTTTATTTATTTAACTTGTATTATCATAATTATTAGCTTTGAAAACGATTGCGAACAAAAAGTTTTTTCTGCCTCTCCGGAAAGCATGGATAGTAGTACAGTGTGTTTTTTCGATATCCTGATTGCATACATTTGTTGGTTCATAACCAACTTGTACCAATTTGTTTTGAAGGAAAATCCCAACTTCTGCAGGCTCGACGTTTACACTCACAAAACAACAAATAAAAAACGATCGTCTCAATTTATATTTAATATTTTATTTTAGATTTATTTGAAACGACGTATGGAATGCTACTGACCAAATTAACATTTATTGTTGGTCGATCAATACATAAGTTTTGTTTGTATTAATCTGTACAATTTTAAGAGTATATTAATACCGTACTTAATATTATTAATACATATTTACAAATTTTAGGTGTACATAAAAATAAAAATAAATCAATTAGATTTTTAATTTAAATACATACAAAATAAATACAAATAAATAAACAAAACGACAAAATATATGCTGTGCAAAGTGAATGTGTATAAGGGTTTGTTCGGTGATCAAATAAGCGATTGGCGTTGATGATACAGTATGATAACAAATGTTGTTAAGTTCGCTGACGCGCAGCGACCGCAACATGACTCCCCTTCCAGTGAAACGCAATTCAAAATAATAAATTTTTTTAACATTACGAATTGACTCATTTGAAAGAAACTCCATGACGACTTGAAGTACTCAAACTGGAAACACTTTCTGAAATAACATACGCAGGTTTCAATCTATCCACCGATATCGATACTGTTTTACCTTTAACGTTCACTATGAAATTTTTCCGTAATTTTCTTAAAACTTTAAAAGGTCCTTCATACGGAGGATGAAGGCCTGTTTTAATCTTGTCGACCCTTATGAAAACGAATTCGCAAGTATTTAGAGAGTCGGGCACAAATACGGGTTTGTCAGATTGACGTGGTTCAATTGGCTTTACATTACGAATACGTTCTTTTAGCAATTCGGCAAAACTGTTGGGATCTACGGGAATCGTTGACTGAGATGGTGTAAAGAATTCACCAGGCACTTTTATTTGCTGCCCATAAACCAACTCAGCTGATGAGCATTTCAAATCTTCTTTAATTGCCGTGCGAAGACCTAACAGAACTAAAGGAATATCGTCGTGCCAATTCAGTGTGTTGCCTCGAGCCATCAGTGATGCTTTTAGGTCACGATGAAATCTCTCTACCATCCCGTTTGATTGCGGATGATAGGCGGTTGTGCGGATTCTGTGCGAGCCTAATAATTTAGTCAGATCGGAAAACAGTTTTGATTCGAACTGAGATCCTTGATCTGTAGTAATAATTAATGGAACGCCAAAACGAGACACGTACTGTGAGACAAAAGTTTTCGCTACTGTGTTGGCTGTCATGTCTGAAATAGGGTAAGCCTCTGGCCATCTTGTGAACCTGTCGACGATTGTGAGGATATATGAACATCCACAAGATTGTGGTAATGGACCTACCAAATCCATGTGGATTCGTTCAAATCGTGCGCTGGGAAGATCGAATATGCCAGTTTCAGATCGAATATGGCGACCTATCTTACATCTTTGGCACTGCAAACACGCCTTTGACCACTCATTGCAATCCTTGTTAATATTGGGCCAAAAATATTTAGCTGAAATGTTCTTCCGAGTTGCGCGAATCCCAGGGTGGGATAACCCATGTATCATGTCGAAAACCTGTTTTCTAATAATTTTGGGTACAAATGGTCGACATTTGCCAGTGGAGGTTTCGCACCAAACGTTTTCATTTGAATCGGTTGATTGAATTTGTTCGAGTTTTAATTTGGAACCTATTTTTCGATTTTTGTCAGATAAAATTGCATGTAGCTCTTCGTCGTCCTTCTGTAGTTCGACGAGAACTTTATCATTCAGCGTTTTATCTGCTAAGCTAGCTATGTCAGGGCAACCGATTCGCGATAGGCAATCTGCAACAATGTTATGCTTTCCACTAATATGCCGAATATCGCTAGTAAACTGCGCGATATAATCTAAATGACGTGCCTGGCGTGGGCTACGCTCTGTTTTTGACGTTATAGCGGTGGTTAGTGGCTTGTGGTCGGTATATATAGAGAATTGCCTACCCTCAATGAAATACCTAAAATGTTTGAGAGAAAGGTAAATACCTAAAAGTTCGCGGTCGAATGCTGAATATTTTGACTCGGTTGGAGACAATTTCCTGGAATAGAATGATAACGGCTCCCACTTACCATCACTGAATTGTTCCAGTACTGCCCCAACAGCCCAACTGGATGCATCGGTTGTGATGTTACATGTCGCGTTAGATTTAGGATGTGCCAGTAAAGTTGACGTAGCTAATGCCTCTCTGCATTTCCGGAACCAATTTTCACAATCTTCTGGCCATGTAAATTGTGATTTTTTAACTTTGTTCATTAAGGCCAAATGTGAATGTAAAGGTGCTAGCAGATGAGCAATATTCCGGATAAATCTGCTGTAGTAATTTATCATCCCAATAAATTGTTGTAATTGTTTGACTGATGTTGGAGACGGAAAATTAGAAATGACTTCAACTCTACTAGGTGATGGAGAGATTCCATCTTTTGAAATGTTATGCCCCAAAAATTCTAAAGATGAAACACCAAAAACACACTTAGATGTTTTAATGTTTACACCATATTCGACTAAACGACCAAATAGTTGCCTCAAGTGTGATTTGTGTTCTACTTCGTTCCGACTCGCGACCAAAATATCATCAATGTAAATATAAACAAACTCTAGACCACGAACCACCATATTCATAAACCTTTGGAAGGTTTGACTGGCATTCCGTAACCCGAAGGGCATCCGGGTAAATTCGAACAAGCCGAATGGTGTTGTGATGGCTGTTTTGTAAATATCCTCCGGAGCCACAGGAATGTGATGGTATGCTCTCACCAAATCGATCTTTGAGAATACCGTACATCCGTCTAAATACAAAGAGAAATTATGAAGATGAGCTATTGGGTACCTATCTGGCGTTGTTATGGCATTTAGACGACGATAATCGCCGCACGGGCGCCAATCACCACTGTCTTTCTTCGCAACTAAATGAAGTGGTGAAGATGCACATGACGATGATGGTCGACAAATCCCAAGTTGAACCATGTGCTCAAATTCTGTTTTTGCAGCATTATATTTAACTGGATCTAATCTTCGAGGTGTGCAAAATGGTAACGGTCCTTTTGTTATGATGTGATGGACTACACAATGTTTCACCGGAAGACTGTAATTTGGGCTTTCAACTAAAGATGGAAACTCGGACAAAATTGCGCTATAATCACTTCCCAATGAATAGTAAAGTGGTATAGGTGTGTCACTATAACTGCAAAATGCGTTAACAGTTAAACTTGTTACTTTATCTAACAGACGTTTACCTTTAAGATCTACTAAAAGTCCGAACTTGGTAAGGAAATCAGCACCAATTATAGGTTTATTCACTGATGCTAATAAAAATGGATGTACAAAACTACGCCTCAAACCCAAATCAATATTCAAAAGTTTCGTACCGTACGTACTAATAGTAGAACCATTAGCGGCAGACAAGAAAAAATCTGGGTTTCTGTTATAACTACCAAATATCGAATTGGGAATTACCGATAGATCGGCACCCGTATCTACTAAAAACGTTAATTTATTTTTTAGATCTCTGACAAATAAACGGCGAGTTTTGTTAATTCCGCTAGACGCCGTAGTGGTTGCGGAACTTATTCGTTTTTTGAAGAAGACTGAGTGTTAGTACCGTTCTCACTGAAATTGCAAGGTTTATCACATCTCCTAGCTTTGTTACCAAATCTAAAATGGTACCAACATAATGGATATTTGTTGGTATTTCGTTTCCTATTCCCACTTCGTGATCGAAAACCACTACCTGATCGGCTACGACTTCTTTGATTGTTCGAAACGTTACTCTGATTAACTAGACTACGCACAACATTTTTCAATTCACTTATCTCGTTTGCTAATTGTTCGTATTTGTTAGTTTGAACTGAAACTGCTTTTACAGTAGAAGACGTGTTAACCATAGAAACTGAAAACCCAGGTGAAGCCTCGAATATTTTATCTGCTATTTCGGTGAGTTCTGAAATTGTTTTACCGTCTTTAATTAAAGGAATTAGAGCGACATTGATTACAGAGGACAATCTACGCAGCCACAGCTTTCTAATTAAATTTTCACCGAAAGTGCCAGATGTTCCTGCTAATTGATTTAAATACCTATAGAGTTCCGATGGCTTTTTATCTCCTAACTCCGTATTTGATAACATTTCTTCTATTCGACGCTCTTCACTTAACGAATGTCTCTCAATGAGTTTTTGTTTAAGACCTTTATAAATATCATTATCTGGTGGGCTTTGAATGTAATCTAAAACAGAATCGATCGCGGTTTGTGGCAAAGCTGACAAAACATAGTGAAATTTAATAGTCTCTGAAGAAACTCGGGCCAATGCAAACTGCGCCTCTGCCTGAATAAACCAAGTCGATGGAGAATTCGACCAAAATGGTGCCAATTTAACAGCCACGGCCTGAATTTCAGCTTTCGACGAATTTTCAATTGCGCCTTTATTATCATCAGCTGTCTCATTCACCATTATAATTCACAAAATTTTCCACAAACGCACTATTGCCAATAAACACCACAATGCACAGATATTTACAAATATTAATTATTAGGTTTAAAAAAAAATAATAATAAAAATAATAATTTTCACGTCGGGGTCACCACTTGTTGGTTCATAACCAACTTGTACCAATTTGTTTTGAAGGAAAATCCCAACTTCTGCAGGCTCGACGTTTACACTCACAAAACAACAAATAAAAAACGATCGTCTCAATTTATATTTAATATTTTATTTTAGATTTATTTGAAACGACGTATGGAATGCTACTGACCAAATTAACATTTATTGTTGGTCGATCAATACATAAGTTTTGTTTGTATTAATCTGTACAATTTTAAGAGTATATTAATACCGTACTTAATATTATTAATACATATTTACAAATTTTAGGTGTACATAAAAATAAAAATAAATCAATTAGATTTTTAATTTAAATACATACAAAATAAATACAAATAAATAAACAAAACGACAAAATATATGCTGTGCAAAGTGAATGTGTATAAGGGTTTGTTCGGTGATCAAATAAGCGATTGGCGTTGATGATACAGTATGATAACAAATGTTGTTAAGTTCGCTGACGCGCAGCGACCGCAACACATTCGCTCAGTAAAATTAAGATATCTCAAAAACTAGATTGAATATTTACAATATGTAAATTGCGTATGATAGGTTATACTGTTACCTATCATACACAAAAAGCAGATTGTAAAAATTCGATCTAGTTTCGAAGATATGCCAATTTTTCTATAATGTACCAAAATCCTACTAAAAACATCGATTTCTACCAAACGGGTTATGCAAACGAACTGAAATTACGACGAATTTTATTTATTTAACTTGTATTATCATAATTATTAGCTTTGAAAACGATTGCGAACAAAAAGTTTTTTCTGCCTCTCCGGAAAGCATGGATAGTAGTACAGTGTGTTTTTTCGATATCCTGATTGCATACATTCGCTCAGTAAAATTAAGATATCTCAAAAACTAGATTGAATATTTACAATCTGTAAATTGCGTATGATAGGTTATACTGTTACCTATCATACACAAAAAGCAGATTGTAAAAATTCGATCTAGTTTCGAAGATATGCCAATTTTTCTATAATGTACCAAAATCCTACTAAAAACATCGATTTCTACCAAACGGGTTATGCAAACGAACTGAAATTACGACGAATTTTATTTATTTAACTTGTATTATCATAATTATTAGCTTTGAAAACGATTGCGAACAAAAAGTTTTTTCTGCCTCTCCGGAAAGCATGGATAGTAGTACAGTGTGTTTTTTCGATATCCTGATTGCATACATTCGCTCAGTAAAATTAAGATATCTCAAAAACTAGATTGAATATTTACAATCTGTAAATTGCGTATGATAGGTTATACTGTTACCTATCATACACAAAAAGCAGATTGTAAAAATTCGATCTAGTTTCGAAGATATGCCAATTTTTCTATAATGTACCAAAATCCTACTAAAAACATCGATTTCTACCAAACGGGTTATGCAAACGAACTGAAATTACGACGAATTTTATTTATTTAACTTGTATTATCATAATTATTAGCTTTGAAAACGATTGCGAACAAAAAGTTTTTTCTGCCTCTCCGGAAAGCATGGATAGTAGTACAGTGTGTTTTTGCGATATCCTGATTGCATACATTCGCTCAGTAAAATTAAGATATCTCAAAAACTAGATTGAATATTTACAATATGTAAATTGCGTATGATAGGTTATACTGTTACCTATCATACACAAAAAGCAGATTGTAAAAATTCGATCTAGTTTCGAAGATATGCCAATTTTTCTATAATGTACCAAAATCCTACTAAAAACATCGATTTCTACCAAACGGGTTATGCAAACGAACTGAAATTACGACGAATTTTATTTATTTAACTTGTATTATCATAATTATTAGCTTTGAAAACGATTGCGAACAAAAAGTTTTTTCTGCCTCTCCGGAAAGCATGGATAGTAGTACAGTGTGTTTTTTCGATATCCTGATTGCATACATTCGCTCAGTAAAATTAAGATATCTCAAAAACTAGATTGAATATTTACAATCTGTAAATTGCGTATGATAGGTTATACTGTTACCTATCATACACAAAAAGCAGATTGTAAAAATTCGATCTAGTTTCGAAGATATGCCAATTTTTCTATAATGTACCAAAATCCTACTAAAAACATCGATTTCTACCAAACGGGTTATGCAAACGAACTGAAATTACGACGAATTTTATTTATTTAACTTGTATTATCATAATTATTAGCTTTGAAAACGATTGCGAACAAAAAGTTTTTTCTGCCTCTCCGGAAAGCATGGATAGTAGTACAGTGTGTTTTTTCGATATCCTGATTGCATACATTCGCTCAGTAAAATTAAGATATCTCAAAAACTAGATTGAATATTTACAATATGTAAATTGCGTATGATAGGTTATACTGTTACCTATCATACACAAAAAGCAGATTGTAAAAATTCGATCTAGTTTCGAAGATATGCCAATTTTTCTATAATGTACCAAAATCCTACTAAAAACATCGATTTCTACCAAACGGGTTATGCAAACGAACTGAAATTACGACGAATTTTATTTATTTAACTTGTATTATCATAATTATTAGCTTTGAAAACGATTGCGAACAAAAAGTTTTTTCTGCCTCTCCGGAAAGCATGGATAGTAAGTAGTACAGTGTGTTTTTTCGATATCCTGATTGCATACATTCGCTCAGTAAAATTAAGATATCTCAAAAACTAGATTGAATATTTACAATATGTAAATTGCGTATGATAGGTTATACTGTTACCTATCATACACAAAAAGCAGATTGTAAAAATTCGATCTAGTTTCGAAGATATGCCAATTTTTCTATAATGTACCAAAATCCTACTAAAAACATCGATTTCTACCAAACGGGTTATGCAAACGAACTGAAATTACGACGAATTTTATTTATTTAACTTGTATTATCATAATTATTAGCTTTGAAAACGATTGCGAACAAAAAGTTTTTTCTGCCTCTCCGGAAAGCATGGATAGTAGTACAGTGTGTTTTTTCGATATCCTGATTGCATACATTCGCTCAGTAAAATTAAGATATCTCAAAAACTAGATTGAATATTTACAATATGTAAATTGCGTATGATAGGTTATACTGTTACCTATCATACACAAAAAGCAGATTGTAAAAATTCGATCTAGTTTCGAAGATATGCCAATTTTTCTATAATGTACCAAAATCCTACTAAAAACATCGATTTCTACCAAACGGGTTATGCAAACGAACTGAAATTACGACGAATTTTATTTATTTAACTTGTATTATCATAATTATTAGCTTTGAAAACGATTGCGAACAAAAAGTTTTTTCTGCCTCTCCGGAAAGCATGGATAGTAGTACAGTGTGTTTTTTCGATATCCTGATTGCATACATTCGCTCAGTAAAATTAAGATATCTCAAAAACTAGATTGAATATTTACAATATGTAAATTGCGTATGATAGGTTATACTGTTACCTATCATACACAAAAAGCAGATTGTAAAAATTCGATCTAGTTTCGAAGATATGCCAATTTTTCTATAATGTACCAAAATCCTACTAAAAACATCGATTTCTACCAAACGGGTTATGCAAACGAACTGAAATTACGACGAATTTTATTTATTTAACTTGTATTATCATAATTATTAGCTTTGAAAACGATTGCGAACAAAAAGTTTTTTCTGCCTCTCCGGAAAGCATGGATAGTAGTACAGTGTGTTTTTTCGATATCCTGATTGCATACATTCGCTCAGTAAAATTAAGATATCTCAAAAACTAGATTGAATATTTACAATCTGTAAATTGCGTATGATAGGTTATACTGTTACCTATCATACACAAAAAGCAGATTGTAAAAATTCGATCTAGTTTCGAAGATATGCCAATTTTTCTATAATGTACCAAAATCCTACTAAAAACATCGATTTCTACCAAACGGGTTATGCAAACGAACTGAAATTACGACGAATTTTATTTATTTAACTTGTATTATCATAATTATTAGCTTTGAAAACGATTGCGAACAAAAAGTTTTTTCTGCCTCTCCGGAAAGCATGGATAGTAGTACAGTGTGTTTTTTCGATATCCTGATTGCATACATTCGCTCAGTAAAATTAAGATATCTCAAAAACTAGATTGAATATTTACAATATGTAAATTGCGTATGATAGGTTATACTGTTACCTATCATACACAAAAAGCAGATTGTAAAAATTCGATCTAGTTTCGAAGATATGCCAATTTTTCTATAATGTACCAAAATCCTACTAAAAACATCGATTTCTACCAAACGGGTTATGCAAACGAACTGAAATTACGACGAATTTTATTTATTTAACTTGTATTATCATAATTATTAGCTTTGAAAACGATTGCGAACAAAAAGTTTTTTCTGCCTCTCCGGAAAGCATGGATAGTAGTACAGTGTGTTTTTTCGATATCCTGATTGCATACATTCTCTCAGTAAAATTAAGATATCTCAAAAACTAGATTGAATATTTACAATCTGTAAATTGCGTATGATAGGTTATATACTGTTACCTATCATACACAAAAAGCAGATTGTAAAAATTCGATCTAGTTTCGAAGATATGCCAATTTTTCTATAATGTACCAAAATCCTACTAAAAACATCGATTTCTACCAAACGGGTTATGCAAACGAACTGAAATTACGACGAATTTTATTTATTTAACTTGTATTATCATAATTATTAGCTTTGAAAACGATTGCGAACAAAAAGTTTTTTCTGCCTCTCCGGAAAGCATGGATAGTAGTACAGTGTGTTTTTTCGATATCCTGATTGCATACATTCGCTCAGTAAAATTAAGATATCTCAAAAACTAGATTGAATATTTACAATATGTAAATTGCGTATGATAGGTTATACTGTTACCTATCATACACAAAAAGCAGATTGTAAAAATTCGATCTAGTTTCGAAGATATGCCAATTTTTCTATAATGTACCAAAATCCTACTAAAAACATCGATTTCTACCAAACGGGTTATGCAAACGAACTGAAATTACGACGAATTTTATTTATTTAACTTGTATTATCATAATTATTAGCTTTGAAAACGATTGCGAACAAAAAGTTTTTTCTGCCTCTCCGGAAAGCATGGATAGTAGTACAGTGTGTTTTTTCGATATCCTGATTGCATACATTCGCTCAGTAAAATTAAGATATCTCAAAAACTAGATTGAATATTTACAATATGTAAATTGCGTATGATAGGTTATACTGTTACCTATCATACACAAAAAGCAGATTGTAAAAATTCGATCTAGTTTCGAAGATATGCCAATTTTTCTATAATGTACCAAAATCCTACTAAAAACATCGATTTCTACCAAACGGGTTATGCAAACGAACTGAAATTACGACGAATTTTATTTATTTAACTTGTATTATCATAATTATTAGCTTTGAAAACGATTGCGAACAAAAAGTTTTTTCTGCCTCTCCGGAAAGCATGGATAGTAGTACAGTGTGTTTTTTCGATATCCTGATTGCATACATTCGCTCAGTAAAATTAAGATATCTCAAAAACTAGATTGAATATTTACAATATGTAAATTGCGTATGATAGGTTATACTGTTACCTATCATACACAAAAAGCAGATTGTAAAAATTCGATCTAGTTTCGAAGATATGCCAATTTTTCTATAATGTACCAAAATCCTACTAAAAACATCGATTTCTACCAAACGGGTTATGCAAACGAACTGAAATTACGACGAATTTTATTTATTTAACTTGTATTATCATAATTATTAGCTTTGAAAACGATTGCGAACAAAAAGTTTTTTCTGCCTCTCCGGAAAGCATGGATAGTAGTACAGTGTGTTTTTTCGATATCCTGATTGCATACATTCGCTCAGTAAAATTAAGATATCTCAAAAACTAGATTGAATATTTACAATATGTAAATTGCGTATGATAGGTTATACTGTTACCTATCATACACAAAAAGCAGATTGTAAAAATTCGATCTAGTTTCGAAGATATGCCAATTTTTCTATAATGTACCAAAATCCTACTAAAAACATCGATTTCTACCAAACGGGTTATGCAAACGAACTGAAATTACGACGAATTTTATTTATTTAACTTGTATTATCATAATTATTAGCTTTGAAAACGATTGCGAACAAAAAGTTTTTTCTGCCTCTCCGGAAAGCATGGATAGTAGTACAGTGTGTTTTTTCGATATCCTGATTGCATACATTCTCTCAGTAAAATTAAGATATCTCAAAAACTAGATTGAATATTTACAATCTGTAAATTGCGTATGATAGGTTATACTGTTACCTATCATACACAAAAAGCAGATTGTAAAAATTCGATCTAGTTTCGAAGATATGCCAATTTTTCTATAATGTACCAAAATCCTACTAAAAACATCGATTTCTACCAAACGGGTTATGCAAACGAACTGAAATTACGACGAATTTTATTTATTTAACTTGTATTATCATAATTATTAGCTTTGAAAACGATTGCGAACAAAAAGTTTTTTCTGCCTCTCCGGAAAGCATGGATAGTAGTACAGTGTGTTTTTTCGATATCCTGATTGCATACATTCGCTCAGTAAAATTAAGATATCTCAAAAACTAGATTGAATATTTACAATCTGTAAATTGCGTATGATAGGTTATATACTGTTACCTATCATACACAAAAAGCAGATTGTAAAAATTCGATCTAGTTTCGAAGATATGCCAATTTTTCTATAATGTACCAAAATCCTACTAAAAACATCGATTTCTACCAAACGGGTTATGCAAACGAACTGAAATTACGACGAATTTTATTTATTTAACTTGTATTATCATAATTATTAGCTTTGAAAACGATTGCGAACAAAAAGTTTTTTCTGCCTCTCCGGAAAGCATGGATAGTAGTACAGTGTGTTTTTTCGATATCCTGATTGCATACATTCTCTCAGTAAAATTAAGATATCTCAAAAACTAGATTGAATATTTACAATCTGTAAATTGCGTATGATAGGTTATACTGTTACCTATCATACACAAAAAGCAGATTGTAAAAATTCGATCTAGTTTCGAAGATATGCCAATTTTTCTATAATGTACCAAAATCCTACTAAAAACATCGATTTCTACCAAACGGGTTATGCAAACGAACTGAAATTACGACGAATTTTATTTATTTAACTTGTATTATCATAATTATTAGCTTTGAAAACGATTGCGAACAAAAAGTTTTTTCTGCCTCTCCGGAAAGCATGGATAGTAGTACAGTGTGTTTTTTCGATATCCTGATTGCATACATTCGCTCAGTAAAATTAAGATATCTCAAAAACTAGATTGAATATTTACAATCTGTAAATTGCGTATGATAGGTTATATACTGTTACCTATCATACACAAAAAGCAGATTGTAAAAATTCGATCTAGTTTCGAAGATATGCCAATTTTTCTATAATGTACCAAAATCCTACTAAAAACATCGATTTCTACCAAACGGGTTATGCAAACGAACTGAAATTACGACGAATTTTATTTATTTAACTTGTATTATCATAATTATTAGCTTTGAAAACGATTGCGAACAAAAAGTTTTTTCTGCCTCTCCGGAAAGCATGGATAGTAGTACAGTGTGTTTTTTCGATATCCTGATTGCATACATTCGCTCAGTAAAATTAAGATATCTCAAAAACTAGATTGAATATTTACAATCTGTAAATTGCGTATGATAGGTTATACTGTTACCTATCATACACAAAAAGCAGATTGTAAAAATTCGATCTAGTTTCGAAGATATGCCAATTTTTCTATAATGTACCAAAATCCTACTAAAAACATCGATTTCTACCAAACGGGTTATGCAAACGAACTGAAATTACGACGAATTTTATTTATTTAACTTGTATTATCATAATTATTAGCTTTGAAAACGATTGCGAACAAAAAGTTTTTTCTGCCTCTCCGGAAAGCATGGATAGTAGTACAGTGTGTTTTTTCGATATCCTGATTGCATACATTCTCTCAGTAAAATTAAGATATCTCAAAAACTAGATTGAATATTTACAATCTGTAAATTGCGTATGATAGGTTATACTATTACCTATCATACACAAAAAGCAGATTGTAAAAATTCGATCTAGTTTCGAAGATATGCCAATTTTTCTATAATGTACCAAAATCCTACTAAAAACATCGATTTCTACCAAACGGGTTATGCAAACGAACTCAAATTACGACGAATTTTATTTATTTAACTTGTATTATCATAATTATTAGCTTTGAAAACGATTGCGAACAAAAAGTTTTTTCTGCCTCTCCGGAAAGCATGGATAGTAGTACAGTGTGTTTTTTCGATATCCTGATTGCATACATTCTCTCAGTAAAATTAAGATATCTCAAAAACTAGATTGAATATTTACAATCTGTAAATTGCGTATGATAGGTTATACTGTTACCTATCATACACAAAAAGCAGATTGTAAAAATTCGATCTAGTTTCGAAGATATGCCAATTTTTCTATAATGTACCAAAATCCTACTAAAAACATCGATTTCTACCAAACGGGTTATGCAAACGAACTGAAATTACGACGAATTTTATTTATTTAACTTGTATTATCATAATTATTAGCTTTGAAAACGATTGCGAACAAAAAGTTTTTTCTGCCTCTCCGGAAAGCATGGATAGTAGTACAGTGTGTTTTTTCGATATCCTGATTGCATACATTCGCTCAGTAAAATTAAGATATCTCAAAAACTAGATTGAATATTTACAATCTGTAAATTACGTATGATAGGTTATACTATTACCTATCATACACAAAAAGCAGATTGTAAAAATTCGATCTAGTTTCGAAGATATGCCAATTTTTCTATAATGTACCAAAATCCTACTAAAAACATCGATTTCTACCAAACGGGTTATGCAAACGAACTCAAATTACGACGAATTTTATTTATTTAACTTGTATTATCATAATTATTAGCTTTGAAAACGATTGCGAACAAAAAGTTTTTTCTGCCTCTCCGGAAAGCATGGATAGTAGTACAGTGTGTTTTTTCGATATCCTGATTGCATACATTCGCTCAGTAAAATTAAGATATCTCAAAAACTAGATTGAATATTTACAATCTGTAAATTACGTATGATAGGTTATACTATTACCTATCATACACAAAAAGCAGATTGTAAAAATTCGATCTAGTTTCGAAGATATGCCAATTTTTCTATAATGTACCAAAATCCTACTAAAAACATCGATTTCTACCAAACGGGTTATGCAAACGAACTGAAATTACGACGAATTTTATTTATTTAACTTGTATTATCATAATTATTAGCTTTGAAAACGATTGCGAACAAAAAGTTTTTTCTGCCTCTCCGGAAAGCATGGATAGTAGTACAGTGTGTTTTTTCGATATCCTGATTGCATACATTCTCTCAGTAAAATTAAGATATCTCAAAAACTAGATTGAATATTTACAATCTGTAAATTGCGTATGATAGGTTATACTGTTACCTATCATACACAAAAAGCAGATTGTAAAAATTCGATCTAGTTTCGAAGATATGCCAATTTTTCTATAATGTACCAAAATCCTACTAAAAACATCGATTTCTACCAAACGGGTTATGCAAACGAACTGAAATTACGACGAATTTTATTTATTTAACTTGTATTATCATAATTATTAGCTTTGAAAACGATTGCGAACAAAAAGTTTTTTCTGCCTCTCCGGAAAGCATGGATAGTAGTACAGTGTGTTTTTTCGATATCCTGATTGCATACATTCTCTCAGTAAAATTAAGATATCTCAAAAACTAGATTGAATATTTACAATCTGTAAATTGCGTATGATAGGTTATACTGTTACCTATCATACACAAAAAGCAGATTGTAAAAATTCGATCTAGTTTCGAAGATATGCCAATTTTTCTATAATGTACCAAAATCCTACTAAAAACATCGATTTCTACCAAACGGGTTATGCAAACGAACTGAAATTACGACGAATTTTATTTATTTAACTTGTATTATCATAATTATTAGCTTTGAAAACGATTGCGAACAAAAAGTTTTTTCTGCCTCTCCGGAAAGCATGGATAGTAGTACAGTGTGTTTTTTCGATATCCTGATTGCATACATTCGCTCAGTAAAATTAAGATATCTCAAAAACTAGATTGAATATTTACAATCTGTAAATTGCGTATGATAGGTTATATACTGTTACCTATCATACACAAAAAGCAGATTGTAAAAATTCGATCTAGTTTCGAAGATATGCCAATTTTTCTATAATGTACCAAAATCCTACTAAAAACATCGATTTCTACCAAACGGGTTATGCAAACGAACTCAAATTACGACGAATTTTATTTATTTAACTTGTATTATCATAATTATTAGCTTTGAAAACGATTGCGAACAAAAAGTTTTTTCTGCCTCTCCGGAAAGCATGGATAGTAGTACAGTGTGTTTTTTCGATATCCTGATTGCATACATTCTCTCAGTAAAATTAAGATATCTCAAAAACTAGATTGAATATTTACAATCTGTAAATTGCGTATGATAGGTTATACTGTTACCTATCATACACAAAAAGCAGATTGTAAAAATTCGATCTAGTTTCGAAGATATGCCAATTTTTCTATAATGTACCAAAATCCTACTAAAAACATCGATTTCTACCAAACGGGTTATGCAAACGAACTGAAATTACGACGAATTTTATTTATTTAACTTGTATTATCATAATTATTAGCTTTGAAAACGATTGCGAACAAAAAGTGTTTTCTGCCTCTCCGGAAAGCATGGATAGTAGTACAGTGTGTTTTTTCGATATCCTGATTGCATACATTCGCTCAGTAAAATTAAGATATCTCAAAAACTAGATTGAATATTTACAATCTGTAAATTGCGTATGATAGGTTATACTATTACCTATCATACACAAAAAGCAGATTGTAAAAATTCGATCTAGTTTCGAAGATATGCCAATTTTTCTATAATGTACCAAAATCCTACTAAAAACATCGATTTCTACCAAACGGGTTATGCAAACGAACTCAAATTACGACGAATTTTATTTATTTAACTTGTATTATCATAATTATTAGCTTTGAAAACGATTGCGAACAAAAAGTTTTTTCTGCCTCTCCGGAAAGCATGGATAGTAGTACAGTGTGTTTTTTCGATATCCTGATTGCATACATTCGCTCAGTAAAATTAAGATATCTCAAAAACTAGATTGAATATTTACAATCTGTAAATTGCGTATGATAGGTTATACTGTTACCTATCATACACAAAAAGCAGATTGTAAAAATTCGATCTAGTTTCGAAGATATGCCAATTTTTCTATAATGTACCAAAATCCTACTAAAAACATCGATTTCTACCAAACGGGTTATGCAAACGAACTGAAATTACGACGAATTTTATTTATTTAACTTGTATTATCATAATTATTAGCTTTGAAAACGATTGCGAACAAAAAGTTTTTTCTGCCTCTCCGGAAAGCATGGATAGTAGTACAGTGTGTTTTTTCGATATCCTGATTGCATACATTCGCTCAGTAAAATTAAGATATCTCAAAAACTAGATTGAATATTTACAATCTGTAAATTGCGTATGATAGGTTATACTGTTACCTATCATACACAAAAAGCAGATTGTAAAAATTCGATCTAGTTTCGAAGATATGCCAATTTTTCTATAATGTACCAAAATCCTACTAAAAACATCGATTTCTACCAAACGGGTTATGCAAACGAACTGAAATTACGACGAATTTTATTTATTTAACTTGTATTATCATAATTATTACAAAACAGGAAAAACCATTTTTTGCTTCAACAGACCGAGAGAGCCTTGTGTGCCAGAAAAACATTAAAAAATGAAGCGGGTCCATCCAGAAGACATTTTTAATTTAAATACTTCCTTAGAATCAAAAATGAAAATGTTCACGTGTGTAAGGAGTTTTTTTTTTTAAAACGTTACATATTTCGCAAAAGATGGTTTACCATGCGCACCTTCACAAGACAGAAGCATATACTGCTAAACCAGATGGGCGAGGTAAATCTAGTGGAAGTAGCCGTTTATTAGATATTGTTATTAAAGTAAACGGAAGATCGTACAACATATAAACTCATTTCCGGTCATGGAGTCCCACTATTGCAGGCAAACAACGCAGCGAAAATATTTAGAATCTTGTTTAAATATTTCTAAAAGAAAATATATAATATGCTAAAGAATCAGCATATCGTCGAGTGTTTAATAAGGAGTTTAACATTGGATTTCACGTTCCCAAAAGTGATCGATGCGATTTATGTGAAGCGTTTAATAACAGTGTTAAACATAACTTATCGATTACCAAAAGCCAAAAAAATGAATACGATATTCATATCTCAAAATGTGGTAATGTGTTCTAGAGCTGAAATAAGCTCATTTTTCTACAGGCGTAAGCTAAATGAATATAATCTCACAGCAAAACTTTCATTAACCAATCAAGTTTACTGTGCAATATGGGAGAATCATTGTCTGGTAGAGCTGGAAATGATATTGCTAGTGCGTTAATTTTCGACACCGGGACATTCTTGTATCCAAGAAATTGATCATTTCCATTCACTTATCGAAAAAGGTACGAGATTAACTGAAATATACTCTCCAATAGGCCTAATTCGTTTATTGAAGTTGATTAATCGTAAGCAACCCGACAAGATCATCCAAATAAAAAGGATGGATTTTAAGGATTACCAAGCAACTTTCAAATTATTGAATTACAAAGTAGTGCCATTTACTAAGGTTAGCACTTTAAAATTTACGCAGTATTTTCCGGAAATACACTATAAGTTTTCTCATGCAGACATCGAGTACCAAACTGGGAATATAAGATTACCTGAACGAGGCCACCGTATGAGATAAAATGAAGAAGAAGAATCCGTTTTTCTTACAAGCAAATCTAAGACTCTTTAAACTATATAAAGCAAATGCTAAAATGTATGCCTTTTTAGCGTAATGTTAATGATTTTAATTTACAAATTATGAAATTTTAATTTTTGATACTCAATTAATTTTAAAATTTTAAACAACACTGTTATTTCTTGGTTTTAACTTTTCACTTCTGTCGGCAGTCTCCGATGACTGCCTATTTTTTATTTTTTTGCTTTAGGTAATGTTTTATTTTTTATTTCATTATAATATAATTGTTATTACGTCAAAAGGCTGACCCTTAATTTCCAATACAGTCTTTTTTATCGTGAGTTATGCCTTAGAAACAATTACATTTTACTACAATATATAACGATGAGCTCTCGCAATATGTATTCTATTCATTTAATTATTAATTATTATTTTTAATTTGTATTTTATTATGATGATTTATTACGTACACAGATGAAAAATTTAAATATTCGGTTAAATTATGACATGTAATTAAACAAATGTAAAGCGGATTTATGATTGTTTTTGATTAAAAAGAAGAATCGAAATATGTAACTTCACCAACAAAATATATAGTAATTAGTAGGTAATTTTGTTGTTACTACAAAGAACATAATTGTGACATATTTGCCTGAGATTTTGGCAAACGATTTCATTTTTTGCGCGGTGAAAGTTTTACTGTTTGCTTTATATTAAAACTGCTATAATATTTAAGAAGTTCGAATTTAAACTGCCATAAAACACACCATAAAAATATTGACTCACCTATTGTGCTGAAAACCGTAGTCATATAAATTATTACCACCTTGGTCGCAGTGTGCAAATCACATTTTAAACTCATATCCGATGATGATTTCATTGTAGAGATAAATCGCATCGTCGCGAAAACCTCACATCTCAACTATGTAAAAGTAATTTCGTCTCGCAACAACGTTTCAAATTGATTCATATTTTTTATTTTGACATTTTCTAGATGACTTTTTTTTTATTATGTTTTATAATTTAAATGTACATCTCGTTTCTAAACAAAACATTTTTTTCTCGTTGATTGTAGTTGAACGTTTTTTATATGTATGTTAAAATGTATTGTTTGTTTTGGCAATTCTCGCTTTACAAATAATCATAAAAAAAAAAAAAAAATTAAAATTTTAATGAAAAACTAACGAAGAAATAATTTCATTTGCGTAAATTGTACATTCACATTTCACCAATGAATATATAACAATGACGAGTTTTTGAACTTTATACCGCAAAAAAAAAGACAAAATTACTGTAACGAGCTTTCCATATGTGAATATTTTGTTCGAGCTAACCATATCCAGTTAGTGACAAACTCACATACGAGCATAATGAAAGCTTAATTGAGATTACATTTATTTTTACATTTGTGTTGGTTTGTGGCTGCCTTCTGGTCTGGTGTTACGAGCATAATTATGTATTATGGATTTCATTATTGAAATTAACATAATTGTCTTGCAGACTAATTATGAGTTGATGTACAATATTCAGTACGTTAATAAGTCTACATATTTCTTCATGGGATGGATACGCTGCAAATGAGGTAAATAAACTTCAAACGAAAACTTACTTTAAAGTCTCATCAACCATTAAAAATTATACTGAGACCCCAGTAGCATGCCATCCAACATTACCCACATGAAATGTGGATCGGCCCATAAATTATGCACTCCACTCTCCAAAAGGGAGTCATAGATTTAAATATAAAGGAAAATGTCAAACATTTTGAAGAATTGAGAAGTTGTCGTCGAAGCTGATTCAAAATTTCCGTTTCACTAACTACTTTAACTACACTTAGTCAATTGGGTGACGCATAAAGTAGTAATAGAAAGTAATTAAGACAGAAAGACACAGTAAAACTTGTAGAACTCTATAATTCAGGAAACCAAACAAGTTGGATGTCACTCCTCTATTAATTGAATGGATAATCCCCAAAACCTGGCAATACCTTATATTTCGAATTGATGAACTGAACCCTGTAGATATTACCCGATACAATACGGTTTATTATTTCCTAAAGAAGATATGGGTTACCACACGAATATAAAATATAACACAAATATAAAAGTGATTCACATTTACCTTATAGTTTCCGTAGTTACTTCTTCCGCAAAGACCCGAGATAAAGCATTCTGTACTTCAATTCTGACGTTAAATTCTGAAATTAAATCTCTGTAATTTTAGACTCCATCGAATTTATCTTTCAGATAAGTCGGTCTGGTTCATTAACCAATGGGAGCTTGCGTGGTCAGTAATAATGACGAATGTATATCCTTCTACATAAGTGCGAAATTTTTTCACACTTAACACTGTTACCAAACATTTTAACTCCGTTATGCTGTATTTTTTTAGAGCTAGATTTAGTTTATGCAATAAAAACGCAAGTGTATGCTCGTTTCCACTATCGACTTTTTGAAGCAAGACGCTTCCAGTAGTACAGGCATCCACTTGAATATAGAATGTGCGCTGATAGTCCGCATGTGGTAAGACTGGGCTATTGAAAGAGTATCGTTCAACCTATCAAAAGCTTTTCCTCATTCCATTTGACAGATCCTCTGCCCTTTAAAACATCGGTTAGTTTAAGATACATTTCCTGCACCATCCACACATTCCAAAAAACTGTCTTTAATGTTTTATGGTTTTTGGAACAGGAAATTTCTGAATGGCCGCAATAATTTAAAGTATTCTTCTAACGTAGGTGAGATATTAATATATCATCTAGATAAACGAAAATTAGATCATGGAGTTTTTTTTTTTTTTTTTTTTTTTTAACGGATAATGAATGATTAATTCATTGATCCTTACATTAACCAGCCGTGATTTTTTCATCACCCGCCGGGAATCGAACCCGGGACCTCCGGAGCTTGAAGCAAGCATGCTAACAACTGTGCCACCGGGGCGGCAATCATGGAGTTCAATGAGTTATTATTTTATGCATTAATCTGCACATAGTTTGTACATCAGTCCAACAATTGTTGGCAGTGTAGTTCATCTTTAATGGTAATCTCATTCAATTTCTGTACATCGAGAATGTTTGGACGATACTGTTTAATAAATTTTGCTCAGATTCAGACAACATTCAGAGTATAAATGACCTCAATTGTTATCTAGAAAACTGTAATTTGAATTCCGAAAATCTTCCAAAAGTCTATGCCTAAAGTATAAACTTTGAGACAACTATGGAGCAATATAAAATTGAACCACAGCAAATACTATTCTGGTTCAATTCTACTTCTTCTAGCTGCTTCTTCTTGTCTAGGACCGTGGTGGCCTGCATCAGATGGCGACCCGAACCACTTAATCTTACGTTTCCCGTTTTGGAATTACATTGGTTGCAATCGGATTTATAGATTCCTATACGTACACACACAAAATAGAACAGTATGAGACGGACGTTCTACAATCCGAAAAAAAATGATCTGGCCTTCTGGGAATTACTTTATTTACTTGGTTTGAATAAATAGCATTTCGGTCATGCAATTCAAGTCGTAATCCCGGACGCATATTACGCTGATTATCACGAAGAGGTGTTTTGACTAGTAAGGCGAACCTGAAAATTGCGTCGTAAAAGTCCTGAAACGATTCCCTTGGTTACATTTGCTTACGTTGACCAAGCAACCTCATAATATCGTCAACCGTGCGGCTACTTTGAGATCTTTGAATCATGGCGAGATTAAATTGAGGCCAAGAAACCTTGAGAGCAACAAACTCTTATAATCCACTAAATTTCATAAGGTGATTTGAGCTCTATTGGCCGTTCGTTCAATCCGATAAAAAAACCATCAACATGGGTCGAGCTTCAGGATCCCTCAAGATTAATATTCCATTTGCTAGGATCACGACAAACATTTGACGGTCTCAGAGAGTTTTCTACTCCAACATCGTTTCACTACCGTTAATTTGCGAAACTTTGACTACTAGCTCACTTTAGGACTATTATTATTATTGCTCTTTTTTAATGTTTCCAATTGTGCTAGAATTTCGAGTTTAAGATTTTCCGAACTGCTTACCAACTGTGGCTGCTCGTCAGATCCTAACTCATCCTTCGATCCCGCTGTCATAGACACTACTTCTGCCTTCGACAATCACTTTAAAGCACCTTCTGATGATGGCTTGTTACCTTCAGAGGTATATGATTCTCCGGACGATAAATCGCCCCACTCTAATTCTACACTTGTAAAAAACGTTTGCAACAAATTTGCTACCTAAACATGTCCACTCCAGCTCATTAACGAGAAAAAAAATCGGTTCTTCTCGATTGGGTAACCATATGACCATTCCTCGCAGAGCGACCAGTGTAAAGTATTTCACACAAAGTGTATAGCTACACAAATTAATGAAACGTGTACATACACTGAAAAAGTGTAGGTCTATATAAAACAGTGTAAATAACCAGAAGAACCAGGGATGGGGCGATATTTTCATAAAGTGGGCAAATCAAGCTTACCGAAAAAAAAATTTAACTTTTAAATAAAAAGACTTGGAGATGTTCAAAAATTTTGAAAATTGTGAAAATCAGCTAAAATGTTCAAACCTTACGCTACTCTAAGGTCATTCCCCATAATCTCAGAAATGTTACCAGTGGGGCTATTTGTGAATTCGATTGGGATTGAAGTGTATTCGATTCTTCGAAGTATTGGAATAATCTTTGAATTGAATCAGATTCGTTTGTTTCTTATTTCAATCAAATACGAATTCTATACTTCGAAGGGTCGAATACGTTCGAATTGAATTTACAAATAGACCCAGGTGTGGGCCTATATTTTCAGAAAGTGGACAAATCAAGCTTTCCGAAACAATTTTTGTTATTACGATAAAAAAGGTTTGGAGTATCATCGACGCATTTTTGAAAATTGTGAAAAATAATTAAGAAGTTCAAACCAAATGTAGCAATTTCATAATGATTAGCCTTTTTCAAAAATTTTAAAAATTTGTCGCACATGCCCAACCCTTTTATCTTAATAACAAAAACTGTTTCAAAAAGCTTGACCAGTCCATGTAAGCCCACACCTAGCAACATATTCGCGATTTCCAACAAAGTAGCTTACATCTGGTGAACACAATAGTACCAAAATTAACCATACAACAAGGGAGATCAGAACTGTCAAACAGTTGATTTTGGCAATACTCGCCTCCTTTTGCTTATATAGAAACCAACGCCGACTACATTTGATGGAAATCGCCAATAGCTTTGATATAATAATAAATTTCATTTAATATTTGAGTAAATGACCAAAGCTTACTGCGTTTGTTTTCTTTAAATCTGGATACGAAGCTTTTTTTTTTGTCCGATAGAGCATATGGTCCAATCGTCAGTAAATCGATTTCGCTACAACCATTTAATTCTATGTTTAGGTAGGTTCCAGTTACACAATTTAATTTTTTTTTTTGAAGAGCGTTTTGAAGTTTAATATTTCAAGTGTAATTTGTTTTGTTTATTATGGTAAAAATTTGAAATTTCGGTTCTTACTAATACTCATATTGTAGTGATCATAAGTGGGAAGGACAAGTGTACGTATCAGTATTATCATTGGTACGTTTAGAGAGATCACAAAGTGACTACAAGACAAACAAAAATTATTATTCGAAGTGTCTGCTTAATCCCATTGGGTAAATAAATTCTTTGGGTTGAAGCTAAATAAAATTTATTATAATGCAATATTTTAATAAATCGTATTATTTGGTTTGTAACTTGTTTTGGAGGAAAAAAGAGGAAAAAACTTTTTTCCGTTCATGTAAATATTAAGTGAAGTTCGCAAGATAGAGTTATTAGATTTTAAATTATTAAAATCAGACGAATTCGTAGTAGAGCGCGAAGTTCGAAATTTAAAAGGTAACCGGTTCGCTAAATTAGAGTTATTTAAAGCAGCGTTAGAAATCGAGAGTAACAACTCAATTCTCAAACCGTATAAGCTGATCATGAAATCAGGTAATGTGAAGAGAAATTAAATTAATTTATTGCTTGGTAAAAGGGTTTAATTGATAAGGACTATCAAGAGGTTGATTATTCTTCAGCGTTGGGATGTTTAAATCACAATATTGGAAGATTGACACGTTTAGGTAATACAATTAAAAGGTACAAATCAAAATGTCTGGACATTCTTGAGAATGCTTGATGGGACATCTACCGTAAACGAAGCCATTAAAAGTATAGAATGTGATTCCATTGAGGTGTTATCCTCAGAAGAAGAAATGTCTGACAATGAATCAACTTCGTCAAGATCTACAGTGATGCAAAAATCAAAAGGGGTGGTGTCAGGTCATCTAAAGTCAATGTTTCAAAATTTGAATATTTGCTCAAACAATTCACAAACTCAAAATGAAAATCGTCAAAATTTTACAGCGAACTCAAATCCTCAATTTAGCAACCAATATATTATAGATCAAAATGAGCAATACCACCAGCCAAGTGCCAACATAAGGGTATATGGCAAGCACCTCATCAAAATCAGGAACGATCTGTTAAACAAATACCAAATTCACCGGCCACATTTAATAATAATCAACATCAACTGTCGAAGTGGAAAGTTGAATTTGACGGTCCTAAAGGTGGAATATCAGTTGAGCGTTTTACCTTCAGAGCCGAACATCTCGCTAGAATCTATAACATTATGAAAGAAAATCTACGTAACGAATTTAGTGTACTCCTCAAGGAAGCTGCGTCAAACGGGTATTGGTGTTTCGTATAGAACGAAAACCGTCGTCTAGCTGGAACCAGTTGAAATTGGCATTAATTGAAAAATTCCAAGATCGTCGAACGGATAATGACATTCGCCGGTTGATTGATAGCAGGAATCAAAATGTAAATGAATCATTCTTAGAATTTTATAACGACATATTATTATTAACCCTGCAATTTCGGTCTCCTATTTCGAACAAAGAGGTCTTACTAGTGTTGCGCTATAACATGCGTACAGAGTTAGAAAACCATTGGAGAGATCAAGACAATGTGTGGCATTAGAAGACACATGGAAACGTACCAATAATATATCTATATATACTCCCAGAAATATCGCGAAACCCATCAGTGAACTGCTACGATATTGGACATAAATTTTACCAGTGTCAGAAACAGCTACACGTCTTTTCTTTTGGGTGTGGTACAGAAGTGGTGCCAAAACCAAGATGTCCTAAATGTATGTCGGGAAACGGGCGAACCGGTAATCAACCAGCTGCCTATGAATCTATCAAGGAACATCAATTACCTAAACCAAAATCCAAAGTAAATCTCACGTACAATGAAGGTAGTCCCCCCAATACAACAACTCGACGAATGCGTTCTCATCTGTTTTAACGGGAAAAATTGGAAACTGGATTAAAATGTACATATCTCGAACAAAAATGTATTGGGAGAAGCGCAAGAGTTTAAAATTTGAAATACTTGCTACAATTTTGTCCAATGGAATATCAATGGCATTTCGTATACCAGATTATTGGATAGTGGGCACTCATAACGGCTTTAGGGTATGGTTGTGAGACAATACTAGAAAACCCAAAATTTAAAGTTTACAATGTAGTATCTGACGTCAAAACGGCCGGTGGTCATTCGGAGCGTATCTTTAGATACATATAGGCAAAAGCTTTATTTAATGGGGTGGAAAATTCGATGAGAATTTACCTGGTTCCCGGATTAAAACATTATAAATATTTAGGAATTGTTCAAAATATTCCCTAAATCTCCAGTGGAACAACTATAGCCATGGACACAGAGTTAAATCGGATGTTATCGTTAGGAGTTATTAAAGTATCGAATAGCCCATGGAGTTCCCCTGTAACATTGGTCCAGGGCCCGTATTCTTGAAATTCACCGAAAAAAGTTGCCGGTGACTTTGGTATACAAAAATTTAAATTTTCGACTGAAATGACGTATTTCCGGGTGAATTTCAAGAATACGGACCCAGAAACCGAACGGTAAGGTGCGAATTTGTCTAGGCGCCAGACGGGTGAACGAGGTAACGAAGAAGGACGCTTATCCGCTGCCTATCATCTAGGGAATTTTAAGTCGATTGGAGGAAACCAAATACATTTCCAGTCTTGACTTGAAAGATGCCTTCTGGCAAATACCATTGAGTAAGGGATCACGGGATAAGACAGCGTTTACTGTTCCTGGCCGTCCTCCGTACCAATTCATACCAATTCACCGTGATGCCGTTCGGTTTCTGTAACGCGCCACATTCTATGTGCCGGTTAATGGATCAGTTGGTGCCTCATGAGTTCCACGATAACGTCTTTATATGACCTCCTAACAGCGACCAAAACCTTTGACGGACGTCGAAATATCGAGAAAAGTCACTTCCTTCTCAAAAAAATTAATTATCTGGGATATGTAGTAGGCGATGGTACACTCTTAACGAATCCAGAGAAGGTAAGGGCTATCAGTGAATATCCTGTTCCTACCAACCTAAGGAAACTGCGCCGCTTCTTGGGGATAGCGGGGTGGTATCAGAGGTTCATACCTTCTTTCGCATCGTTATTGGCACCTCTTACCGATTTAACGAAGAAACTGAAGCTGAACGCGGCACCGCGCAACTATTCAATTAGCGGATTGGAATGTTTTGCGGCTGTGCTTAGCGTAAAGTGGTTCCGGGTATATATCGAAGTATACCCTTTCACAGTTATCACCGACCATGCCAGCCTTAAATGGCTTATGAGCCAAAAAGAGCTCACAGGAAGGTTAGCGCGTTGGAACTTGAAACTAAAGGCTTTTGATATCACTATAAAGCTCCGCAGTGGATCGTAATGAACGTAATGACTGTGTCGATGCATTACTACGAGTCTTCATGGAGGAAATTTTCTGACTCTATTTCCTTTAAATCAAACGAGTACATAGAGCAGGCTACAAAAATTGGCAACAACCCAGATGGATTTTCTAAAATGTGTGTCTCGGATGGTAAAATTTTGGTGGATACGTCAAATCAAAAACTTTCGGTGTCTGTAACAGACTTGCCCAGATGGAAATTATACTTATCTCAACCGTTAGTCATCCATATACTAAATCAAGCTCACAACTCTCCAACGTCTGCACATTTTGGGACTAATAAAATGTTGGAACGAATTCAACGCTACTTTTATTGGCCAAAGATGGCAGCAGAAGTTAAAGAGTTCGTAAATAACTGCAAAACGTGTAAAGAAGTGAAACCGATGAATTACGTTAATCGAATTGAAATGGGTGAACAGAGGATGGTTGTGATTTATAGATTTTCTCGGCCCATATCCTAGATCCAAAAAAGGAAATTCATTTTTATTTATTGTTCTGGACCATTATTCCAAATTTGTTTTTCTCAAACAATTTCGGAAAGCTCTAGTCATAGATACGATCAAGGTTTTGGAGAACGAAGTGTTCATACCTTTTTCCGCCCAAGAGTATATTATATCTGATACGGAGTTGAATTTACATTATTTAAAGATTCGCTAATATCACATTACTGTCCGCAGGGCAATGCCTCAGAGAGAGTCAATCGATCAATTCTCTCTGCCGCAAGGGCATATATCACCGAGTCGCGATTAACTTGGAATCAACATATTCAGAGATAACCGCAGCATTAAATAATATCGTGAATGACTCGACTAGATATTCTCCTCACATTCTAATGTTCGGACAACACTTAATAACAAATGGTAGGGAGTACCACCTATTGAAAATGTTGAAATTAGAGGGAGAGGCAACTATATCTGCATAATTGAAAATCAATAATTTAAGTATTTGTCATCAGAATGTTATGAAACATCTTATAGAGGCACATAAGCTTTCCGCACATAATTATAACCCCCGAAGTAAGGTACGAAATATAGCAGTCGGACAAAGTTGTTTTATAAGAAATTTTGTTCAAAGTAATGCTGCTAAGGGGTTATCATATCAAAAGACATCCGCACTTAAAGGTTTTAACTTTAAAATTTTATTAATTAGGATTATTATCGGAATTTTCTGGCTATATAATAAATGGGCCGGCTTGGATGGAAGTATGAGACCTCAGGGTGTGCGGTACGTCCCCACGAAAGTTACAAAATGAATATTGTTACGGTTTTGGTTGTTAAAGAAATACACAATTTGGTTTCAAAATTAAGTTCGGTAAGGTTGCTTTTTATTTTGTATCCGTACTGCCTTGAAAAAAAAAATTTCGAAAAAAAAATTTATATAATACGCGTATATAGGTGGGGTTTCATACAATTTTTTTTTTCATATTAATATAAAGGGAATGATTCGGTAAACGAAAAGAGCGAGTGGCGGTTGTGAGAACTGGAAAGGATTAATCCTCAATTATTGATGAGCAGGTAAGAGCTTTACCCCACGACCACCACCATTTCGATGGTAACCTCCCCGAACCGAGCTGCCGGGAAATAAAGGCTCTGAGATGGTAGACAGCAGGTAACAATACGAAGTAGTAATATATAAATATTGCTATTTATTGTCGTAGTTATACATAAAATTCAATCAGTTCATCAGTTCTGCCTAGCAAACTATTATTATTTACATACCATTACAAAAATTTCAAATATTTCAATAATTTCTAATTCAAAGACCTGCCAAATTCTACTTAAGAATATTACCTTGTTAATTAACTTCGAAAAAATATTTCTCAGAGTTTCATCTATTAAACCTCAACATTAATTATTTCCTCAATTTGCGTTTGAATTATTTTCAAACACTTGTAATTTCTGACAACTTGCGAATTTTGTTAAAAAAAAAGAAAAAAAGAAATTTGTTTCTCACATTCAACAAGAACCAAACATTTCACTTATCAATTTTTATCGAATTTGTTATATAACAACCATAATAATTAATTTGCTTTAAACAACCACTTTATAATAATCAATTGTTGTTGTTGATTAATGCAGATATTTATTTGATCAGGAAAAAAAGTAAAAAATTGAATCTCTGCCAAACATCAAAATAAAACGAATAATTTCAATTTGAATTTTTTTATTTTTTCACATTTAATTTAATTTTATTTTAAACTCAAAAACTCGATTTTTGTAAATTTAATTATAAAATTATATTATAATTAAATATAATTTTTTTTACATAAACAATCACGACAAATATTAAAAAATAATAAATTAATTAATAAAATTATATATTTAAAAAAATAATTAATTTTAATTTTAATTTAATAATAATAAAAAGAAGTGATATATTATTTTTTTATATAGTTTAGTGATATACAGCTTAAAATTAATTTACTTTAAGAATGATTTAAAGAGAATATTAATTATTTAAATAATTTAATTTAAAGATTTTGATAAATATTTTTTTCGATATAAAGTTTTTCGAATTTCATAATTTTCCGATATTTAATTTTTTTTTTTTTAATTAATTATTTAATTTACAATACGCTTGAATATTTGCGATTTATATAAGCTCGTGTGTGATAATTATGAAATTTAATGTTGGACGTAAATGTTTTAATGTGTGATTCATGTCGTTGCTTTTCACATAATTCAGCGAATGATGGTCGGCTGTAACATAAAAATTCAAATCAATTATATCGAACGATTTAATTTCAAATAAAAACGATTATACATACCTGTTATATGTTCTCAAGACTCGTTCCGCCCAGTATTGAGCTTTTGGAATCTCAGCATTAACTCCTCTGGATTTTTTGTCCAAATAATCGATTACATCATTATAATAATTCTGTCTATAATCGTATAAATAATTGTATTGTAAGAATTTTGGTCTGAAAATAAATCGGAATATAATTATTAAATTACTGTGTAGCGATTATTGTCGGTTTGATCGCTTACCTAACCCAATGTTTATACAATGTAACTGGTTTTCTGTAACCATCATCTACTGGAGGAAGGTGATCCTCTGGTGGAGCCTCTTCGGGTACAATTGACTGTGCTGCTGCTAAACCACCACCTTCGATTGATTGTGGTTCTGTGGTAGATTCTTCGGCTACAACATCATCAAAATTTCCCCATGGATCATCTTCAGCCATATTTGCTTATAATGAATTTAGTTTTACTTTAAATTTTAAAAACTAAAAATAAATTTAATTTTAATTTCGATTTTTTTTTTTGTTCTCGATAATTAATTAATTTCAATGCGGAAATTACACAATTAGTTTTACCACTGACACAAGCACTCAGCTACCAACTACAATAAATATCCACTTAGATAAATTTAACTGATCTAATTTCGCTAAATGTTAATCACGAAATGATTTATTAATAAATCGAAAAAATTTAAACTTTATTTTTTTATTAATTTATCACGTCACCATATGCCGATCAATAGCCAATTTTTTTTTTTATGAAATTTGCAGTTTATTTTAAGATCAGAAAAATTTAAATTTTTTACACACACGCAGGTGAAAAAAATTAATTAATATTAGTAATAAAATTATTAATTTTTTTTCATATTCCACATTCACAAACTAATAATTATTAATTTATTAAATATATCCCACTTTATTTTATTAATTAAAGTTTTTATAGTTGTTCTATACCTTTTGAAAGACTTGTGAATCCTGAGGAATAAACGTTGAGACTAAAGTTTATTTAAAAGAAAATTTTTTACTTCACTTGACGGTCGGTCGGATAATTTTCTTTTTCTTTGTCTTTCGACTTTAAGGTCTTTTGTTGTTTTCTTATTATTTTCCTTGTTGCTACTTTAAAGACAAGCAATTTGGCGTGTTGTAATTTTGTGTATATACGAGTATGTACATTTAAAAAAAAATGTATCGAAAAGAAAACAAAATCAGTAAATATCATTTAATATGTTATGTATTAAATGTTAACGCGATCTTAATTTTCATAAGGTGTTCGTAAATATAATTTTATGCACAAGTATATAGCTTAAGACGTTAAACCTATGGCCAAACGAAAGGCAAAATGTCTGAAGCGATAAAAACGTGTCATTTCTGTATGAGTCGCGTAAAACATTTGTTTATAAATAAATCAACAGCACGTCGTGCGATTTCGTGGAGATCTACAAAATTTGGCCAGACAGAACTAGGTATTAATTATCTAGTTTTTATCACTTAAGACAAGTAATAAATTACCACCCTATTTAATAAAAATAAATCAAAATTATTTTGATTTACTCATACATGCAAATTATAATTGGTTTGTGTGTAGTCGCAAATCTATCAACAAATTATAAATTGTAATTCAATCAAATAAAAATTCAAACCAATGGTAAATAGTATATTGAATTACCGTAAAAAAAATTTTGTTTTTTACTACATACATATTTTACTATTTTAATTACCTTATACCTAATTTTCAATATCAAATATTTGATTAATTCATGACCACCAATCAAAATATATTTGGTGTTATCAATTACGAAATCGTGAGCTATGAGCCAAAATTTCCAATGTTTTGTAATTATAAGTAAAAGTAGGAAATCGTTTTTGGTGTATCGATTTGGGACATAAAATGCGCTTTTCTTGACACATATAGGGGGCCGCCTAATTTCATTTTCAATGTGATATATAAATTCTAAAAACCTAATTTCTAAATCGGTATTGTATAAATCTGGTTTACATATTGCCAATTGTTACAATGTCATTAGATATTTTTGGTTATTGATTTTTATTGTGTTCTTCTTTTTTACATATATGTAGAGTTACTTAAAATAAATGCCATTACATTTACGTATATTCAAAATAATTTTCTTATTTTAGAGGTAATCCCACAAAAATACAATTTGATCTTATAGAAAATGGGTCAGAATATATTTAGAATATTTGGGTTAAAATTACTTTCGGCGCACAATCAATAAATATTATACAATTTGGACCGAGCTAAAAAAAAAATCAATTAGTTTTATTCAGGCTAGGGACATCACAAATCAGTAGATGCATCATCGTATATTGGTATAGATGCAATTGCATTTGTGGTTTGATTCATAATAGATTTTTACAATGTTGTTTGTTTAGTGCGGTCGGATAATTTTTATTTTCACTACAGTGTTGATTAATTATATTATTAATTATTTATTTCTGTGATTAATTAAAAATATGCGTAAAAGTGATCAATTTCAAAGACACAGTTAAAAATTGAAAATATGACGTTAAATATGCTCAAACTAACAATGCTACAAATCTTTTCACTGAAAGAAGTAAACATCTGCTTTATAGGTGAAATCATCTCGTCTCGTCCGGATACACCAACCGGGGCACTTACTTGCTCTTTCCACAACTTTTCACGCCAGTTTGCGGCTCTTCTTCAGTTGCTGAGTATTCCTTTCAGTTGAGTGGTTTCTCCTATAGTGTTACAAAGCCTTTCCGTTCTTGATTTGTAGTGTAATATTTTTACAAATGCAACAGTTATAAAATCAATGGATGGCATAGGTCTTTATTCTGAATTTGCATTGGATAGTTCAGTATATTTGGTTAGTAACAAATTAATTTCCGTTTCAGGGTTGTTTTTGACATGAGATATTTTGGGTACGAAGTTCTTATCCGAGCGTTCAGCAACTTAACAATTAATTAAAATTTGATTAGGATCTGTAATCTTGCTTGACAACCCCCTAACCGTACACTCAACTACCCAATTCGGGTAATGTTAATTGTAAAAAATATAATTTGAAAAAAATTTGAAAAGAAGAAAGAGAGAAAAAAATGTAATAATCTCTAAAAGACCAAATATCAGACTAACGACACGACCAGAAGACGTAAATTCGAATTTAATAAATTGTAAACAAAAGAACTTTGATTATTCAACGTGTATAAAGCTAAATTAATGATACAAAAACTACCACCAATATACGTATTCTAAATTACATAAGTAAAAAAAACGAAACCTAAACTAAATAGAAAAATCTCAAGAATTCAAAGTAAAATGGTTCAACAAGAAAAATTATACCAACTTAACAATTTCAATTAATTGATTTGATAACACTAAACTGAGCGAAAAATGTAAATCATCGTATTGCTAAAATATATCAGTGAGATTATCCCACATGATCACGGCATTTTCGACCACTGATTTCCAACAGCGAATCAATCATTGAGAATTTCTCTGACCGTTGAGAAAAAAAAATGAGATGAATGAGTGGTTAAGTTTTCCTATGCAGAAATCAGTAATGAGTGGGTCAAAGGACATCATGAAATCATCATGTTTCTAACAATGACTCACACATTCTGAAATCAATACATAAGTAATCCCATACACCATTCAATTAAAAGTAATAAAAAGTGTGATAACCACTCGCTTTTAAGAAAATTGAATAAAAAGAAATAAAGAAAAATTTGATAAAAGTGGTTTTTGAGGTTATAAGTCTTGTTAGGACTACCTCATAACTGTAAAAATTAAATTAAATTAAAAACGATTAATTTTCCATTAAATAAACATTTTAGTAATCTATCCAACTAGAATATATCGTTAGAAAACAGTAGTTACAAGAAAATCTGATTCAAAAAAATTAACCATGCAGGTTTAATGATCTTCGACCCATAATAACGTAATGTTAAGTGACCTTCGTGTCCCGGTTTCGGCGCCAGTTTGTAACCGATCTTATTGGCGACCAACTCTTTTATATATTAGGATAATCTACAGTTGGCAATAGGGAGGTTCTTTGCCGCTAAACAAACAGACCGTACAAACCTTTTCGTGTTGAAATAAATAAAAAACCTTAGCAGCATGCCCACACTCATCTGAACTAACCCAGCCCAACATCATCATCAATCAAAAAATTTACTTGTTCATTTTAATTAATTTATTATTGGAAGATTAAAATTTGAATACTTTAACATTTACTTCGGCAAACCAAATAGGAAAAGTTGAATTCACACATTGTAACGCAAATGGTTGCTTTGTTGCACATGTTTGAATACCGGCGTACTCAGGGCTGGGAGGGTTTTTATAATTATGGCAACCAGCATTACACAAAATAAATCTTCATGTGCAATTGGGTCTAAAAAAGACGAGCAATCACCCCAAATACCTTTACCACCACATGCTCTCCGATCCTTCCCCAATCACTAAAAAAAAAAATTAACACATCTTCATCATGATTCAATAAAATCCCAGGTTACCTCGAAATATGTAAACAAATGGCCATCTTTTTTTAAAACAGGGTCGGTGACAAAGGTGATCTCCGAGGGACTCCGGCATTTGGGGAGTGCGTCGATGCTGATCTCCCATTAAGCACGACGCTGATTTTTTGATCATTGAGATAGTTTTTAGTCCACCTGGTGGTCATCGAGTCCAGGCACTTGCACTTGCACTTGACTTTGACTTTGACTTGACTTGACCTTGACTTAACCTTGACTTTAACTTGACTTTGACTTGGACTTGGACTTGCACTTGCACTATCACTTGCACTTGCACTTGCACTTGCACTTGCACTTGTCTTTACCTTGACTTTAACTTGGACTAGCAAGTCAAGGTAAACTTTAACTTGGACTTGCACTTGCACTTGCACTTGCACTTGCACTTGCACTTGCACTTGGACTTGCACTTACACTTGCACTTGCACTTGCACTTGAATTTGACTTGACTGATTTTTTTTTTATAATTTTTATAATTGAGTGCAGAGCGGACTTATTAACGGTCCTAGCTCCTTGTAACTGTCAGAGCTTCTGCACTCAATGCGCGATCCTGCAAGTAAAGATTAATAGCTACCTTAAATTAATTAATTTTGTATTCCTTCGAAAACTTGAAGTGTATTAGCAAATTCCACTTTTTTGATGTTCTCGCGCTTGATTTTTTCAATTCCAAGCAGTGCCCAAGCAGTCGAATTGAGTCGCAACCCACAAGGCTATGGTTTTTTACCACAAATGGGTAGTCGTTGCGACTTTTTTACTTGAAAATATGCATGTTTTGTCTCTTTTTAAGTTGTTGTTACCCCACTCAAATATTGTACTTAAATCGGAATTAAGAGAAGTTACGACTTCTGCCCGTTTATTATTTAGATCTGTAATGCTAGGCTCCGCCTCGAATGAAATAGAAAAATGCAATATGGCATCATCCGCAAAGCTATGGATAGGGTTTACAGTGCTATCCAGCAAATCGTTGATGTATAGATAAAACAGGGTCGGTGACAAAGGTGATCTTCGAGGGACTCCGGCATTTGGGGAGTGCGTCGATGCTGATCTCCCATTAAGCACGACGCTGATTTTTCGATCATTGAGATTGTTTTTAGTCCACCTGGTGGTCATCGAGTCCAGCCACTTGCACTTGCACTTGCACTTGCACTTGCACTTGCACTTGACTTTGACTTGACTTTACCTTGACTTTACCTTGACTTTAACTTGACTTTGACTTGGACTTTGACTTTGACTTTGACTTGGACTTGGACTTGGACTTGGACTTGGACTTGGACTTGGACTTGGACTTGGACTTGGACTTGGACTTGGACTTGGACTTGGACTTGGACTTGGACTTGGACTTGGACTTGGACTTGGACTTGGACTTGGACTTGGACTTGGACTTGGACTTGGACTTGGACTTGGACTTGGACTTGGACTTGGACTTGCACTTGCCCTTACACTTGCACTTGCACTTGCACTTGCACTTGACTTTGACTTTGACTTTGACTTGCACTTGCACTTGCACTTGAACTTGCACTAGAACTTGCACTTGCACTTGCACTTGCACTTGCACTTGCACTTGCACTTACACTTGCACTTGCACTTGCACTAGAACTTGCACTTGCACTTGCACTTGCATTTGCTTGACGTCACCCAATTCTTAATTAAAGAAGGAGAATTTTGCAAAAAAAAAAATTTGGTTGTAATAGGTCACTAATTGGTCATAATTGGTCAGATAGTTTCAGTAATTGGTCAGTGATAGGAATTTTTTAAAAGCGTTTTAAAAATTTTCAAGGTTATGTGTAAATGTTGGCACCTCATACAATGATAATAAAAAAAGAAAGTATGCAATCGATAAAGCTGGAAACACTGATAATTGGTCAGCTAAAATCAATAATTAGTCAGGCTTATTTATTTAAAAAAAACAGCTAAAAAAGATTAATTTTCTATGTTGCGCATGCGCGAAATGATGCGCATGCACCAAATCGACATGACAAAGAAATCGATATGGCAAATTGCCACGTGAGTTTGTTTATTCCAATTTTTCGCTAAAAATTAGAGAATTCAATGATAATCTCTGCGATACTCCTACAATTGTTTTAAAAAATCCAATTATTACACCAACAGCTGCAATATTTATAAGAAAATCTTACATTTATCATATGTAAATGAAAAAGAATTTAATTTATATAAAAATTGAAATAAATAATATTGAATTGATATTGAAAACCCCATTTCTTTTTACATGCAGCGCAATATGGACCAAACATTTATTTATTAAAATTATATGTGATTGACCAATTATCAGAATTTCGAGCCAGATCGACAGCAGTTCTTATGTGTTTTGGGGTGCTAAAACTCTTACGATTACTTACGTCATTTGCAAAGGGACCAGATGCAAAGTCTTCATTTATATTTTATGAAATAAGCCTGACCAATTATTTTTTTTGGCTGACCAATTATCAGAATTGAATGTCGGATCAGTTAACCATTTCACCATTTCAGAATAAACAAACTCACGTGGCAATTTGACATGTCAATTTGTTTGCATGTCGATCTGTTGCATGCGCATCATTGATAAAAATAAATCTCTTATGGGACATTATACTAATTTCGCGCATGCACAACATAAAAAATTAATCTTTTTTAGATGTTTTTGAAATAAATAAGCCTGGCCAATTATTAATTTTAGCTGACCAATTATCAGCGTTTCAAGCGTTATCGATTGCACACTTTCTTTTTTTTTTATTATCATTGTATGAAGTGCCAACATTTACACATGACCTTGAACATTTTTAAAACGCTTTTAAAAAATTTCTATCGCTGACCAATTACTGAAACTATCTGACCAATTATGATCAATTAGTGACCTATTAGAATTATTTTTTATTGTTTGCATAATTCCCATGATGAGGTGCCAACATCATGCAGCCCCGATATGGTTTGGAGAAAAGTAATATTTTTACCCTGCAATAACATGACGATTAGTCAATTTGATTTGGATATTTAAAAAAAAAACGATCGTTACAACATATGCCTGTATATTATATGTAACGGTACGAAACTTAAAATAAAAATTGTAAATAAAAAAATTGTAAATCGAAATATGTACAAATAAATGAAACAGCACACGGTTATGCTGGGAGCACACAAAACTAGACATATGTATATTATAATCAAAACGGCTCACCATATGTTCGCCAAGAGAACCCTCAGCAATATGGAAGCTGAAAACTCAAAATTGAATAATTATTATGCTCCTCACACACTGCACTATTTAACGCGAATCTTTATGTACTTATCACTGTGAATATTAATAGTATACGTATGTATACACTTTTCCTTTTTTTTATCTATCACTAAGTTAATCGAGAACCTTTTTTCTTTTAATTCTTTTTTACAATTGTTTTGTTAGTTTTATTTTCTTTATCACACATCTACATCAAATGATCCTGAATTCCAATTAATGATTTGTTGATCCGCCAATTTAATCGATGGCCACCTGCTAGCACTAAAATCGCAAAATTTAGCACTAGTCATAGCAAACTTCGATAGTAACTAAGCCGCTAAAGCAGCGATCCTACATAAATTTTCGATTAGAATTTCTACCTATTTAGGTTTTTAATCGGAACATGTTTGACAGTGACACACCATAGACTGTGGCACACGCCAAATTTTACCGACAATGTGCAATGCAATATTATATATTTGGTCTTTATGGAATATAAACACGCATTTAATCATGTACAGAACTACAGAGCCCGCCTAAATTATCTATGTATTATTTTCGTACTTATAGATGTTTCAAACCAATAAATAACAAAATAGCTTGAGGCACATAGGTTTCGTTTCGTTCCGCCTTTTAAGTAGGATGTGTCAAAACGTATAGAAAACCGAAAACATTGTCACAATGTTAAATTCGAAAACGAAACGAAACGATAGGGTTAATGAAATTTCAATAAAAACTTAAATCATAACCTCCTCAATACCTTTTTGACGTTTCTAGTAAACATATTTATTAAAATAAAATAAAGATAATACCAAATTAAATTCGTATTAAAAATATAATAAACATCATTAAAATGGATGAAAATAATAGAAATAATTAGAGGGTGTTTTCGTTTATTCATTCCGTAGAAGGAATAGAAGAAATAGAATATTGATCACGTGACCCCGGAATATTCCGAACGAAACATATTAAAAGAACAACAAAGAATACATTTTTGACAGAATCGCAGGCATTAGTAGTTGATATTTATTCTGTGCGTCTATTCTAATTTAATTAAAATAAAAGTGAATAATATTAATAAATATTAATTACAACGCTAATTTTCTTGTTTTGAAATGGAGAGAAGAAAAATAATTCCAATAGCTTTAAGTGCAAAAATTGGTTGGGATACGTTTTTTGATAGCGAGAGTGATTCTGATGAAAATGATAGTAGTGAAACTCGCATCCCGAAAAATGAGTTGTATATTGAGAAAACAATTTGGCAGCTAAGCGACACGCAATTTAAAACTCATTTTCGTGTATTACCCAGCACGTTCGAATTGTTGCACCAAAACATACTAGCAATAGATTCACGGGGTCATCCACGGATTTCACTTGAAAAGCAAATTTTAATGGCTTTGTGGTATTTGGCTAACACCGAATGTTTCTGGTAAAATTTTAAATTTTAAGCATTGTATCTTATATAACTGTTTATTGTGCACATTACAGATCCATATTAGATAGATGTGGGGTTTCCATAAACGCCTCTTGGCATGCAATATTTGATGCGTGTCAACAAATTTTAAAAGTAAATTTTGAAAAAAAAATTATTACTTGGCCATCCTCTGATAGAGCCCGCGAAACAGCTGATTATTTTCTGCGCAAAACGAAATACCCCGGTAAGTGTTAATTTTACAATATACATTGTATTTAGAGTAGGTTAACAACTAAATTATAATTATTTTTAGGAATAATTGGTTACATCGATAGATCCCACATCCCTATCCCTGCACCAAAGGAATATTCAAACTCTTATATAAATAGGAAGAAATTCCATTCAATTTTACTTCAAGCCGTATGTGACGAGCGTTGTTGTTTTGTGGATTGTTACGCGGGTGAGGCAGGTTCAATTCACGATTCATGTCTTTTCCGACGTTCCAATTATGGTATGCAAATTTTGCATATTAAAGACAATAATAATGATTTAACTGCAACTTTTTTTACAGGTACAATAATAATTCCTGATGATCAGCATATGGTAGGTGACCTTGGCTATGGTCTTAAGCCATATATAATGACACCGTTTAAAGACACTGGAAATTTAACTTCTGCCCAAACAATTTATAATAAAGCACATTCTTCAGCAAGAATGACGATTGAACGCACATTTGGGCTTTTGAAAGGGCGATTCCGACGATTAACTGGGCTCACCACAAGGCGTCCGGAATATATACCGTTGATTGTTATAGCAGCATGCATTTTACACAATGTCTGTATACGAAACGGAGACAATATAGCGGTCGACTTTAGTATTTCTGAAGACGAGGGAAGTAGTGACCCAACATCTGTTAGTGGTGATAGAAATGCACAATTAAAAAGAAACGAAATTCTGAGAAGAATTACTAAATAATTAAGGCGTAATTAGTTTCATAAATTTATTTATTGTATTGTTAATTAATAAATAAAAACATAATTCAAAAATAATTTTTATATTTTGTTAATTAATTTCTCAAATAAATCTAAAAATTTATCAGCTTTTGCCATTTTCTCTACATCCGAGCTTATTTTTATCGTCAGCGGATGAGTGCCTTTTACGATGCAATGAAGACGGGGGGTTGGAATTTAAATTTGTTTCAACTAAATCAGCAAAATCAAAATCATCATCACTGCAACTTGGTCCAACGACAATCCGTGGATTATTAATCTTAATATTTGGTTCGTCACTGGAACATGTTGCAGGAGGGTTGATTTCTGGCCGATTATTTAAAATATGTTCCATTAAATCGAAGTATTCCCACTTTTTGTGGGGATTTCCGCTCTTATTATTGTGATCTCTTACTTTTTTGTACATCACTTTCAACCCCTTCCATTTTCCCGAGCACTGTTCTCCAGTTATTAATTTTTTTTGGTGTTTTACATAATTCACCTAAAAATATAATTATTCAATACGCGTAAAATAAATTATACTGAAACATTTAATAAAAATTTACTGGCAATATCGTTCCAAATTTTATTTTTCGGGAATCTATCGAAATTGGTGATGTTTAAGGAATAATTATGTATTAAGCACAAAATATCCCCTGGACTCCATTTAAAGCTGTCCTCGGCTGAAATTAAAAATTATAACCTAAAAACATACTCTACACATTTTTTTAAAAATATTTATATAAATTACTCTTTTCACCAAAAATAAATAATAAACAAATAAATACTTACTTTCATTAGAGTTATTTTCTTTATTTGAATTTAAATTCATGATTAAAATTATGTTTAATTAGTTATTTATTATATTTACTTACTCTTCGTAATACCTTTCACAAAATCTGACAGAAGAATATTCTTTCTATTCTACCTTTCGATGTAGTACAAAAAGAATGCGTTCCAAATATTCCGAATAAATAAAAGGATTGACCCAAAAAGGAATAGAAGGAATGGAATAAATAAAAGAACGATTTTACGTCACTTTCGGAATGTCCAGAATATCCGGAATGAATAAACGAAACACCCAGAAATCCATAGAAAAAAAAATCGAAACGAAAACAATGTGCCAGGGTGCCGGATAGAAAACGAAACAAAAATAAAAAACAGAACGAAACGAAAACTATGTACTTCAGCTGTACAAGGCTTGTATTGTACGTACATAATAATAATTGTCTATACAGATGCATGCGATATCGTTTCAATATAATATCCCATACACTGAAAAAATTCAAAATGCATTGATTTGGTTATACATACATATGTATAAAAAATAAAATAAGTCATCACATCACTCATCGTCATCAAAACCATGAATGGTCATCAAATATATAAAAAAATCAATAAAAGTTCAATGACCTACACATATAATCAATAAAAACAAATTCAAATTTTATTCATAGGCTGCGGTCGAATTCTCGGGTAAATCCGCAAAATTCGGTAAATGCATTTACCTTTTTCTGCTGGAGAGTAAGGGAAATAAAAAAAGGTAAATCTTTTACGTTTAGATACTTTATTCTTTATTGTTATAAGAATTGAACGAGTAAAATGTAGAAAAAAATGCGTAATTTAACAGAAAACGAACATTAAAAATGTTAATTTACCGCAGTAAATGATTTACCCGAGAATTCGAGCGCAGCCATATAATACTATTTGCTAAAGGCTGTCGGATACTATTTTTTTAAATGGTCATATGAAATTTTGCTTTACAAAAAAAATTTGTTTTAATGGCCGTAACAAAACGTTATCCGATTTTTGGTGAATTCACCTTCTTCACAACACTAGGGACATCCAAAATAAGCATTGTGCGATTTAATTTGCAAAATAGCTGCTTTCGCCGGTGCATCACAAACCAAAGCTCTGATTTTAGTCAAATATATGTTGTACTTTTATAAGTCAAATCTGTACACGTTTAACCTTTTATCCACTATTCAGTGGACTGAGAAAACTATTAAAATGTGTTACCTATCTGTATTACCCCTACGATAAAAATTCATGCAGAGTTAATGTTACATATGCATGCTAAAATTAGCCAGAAACAGCTTTGATTACTTCTAGCGATTGGAGCACCACCAATGGCAAAATCCAAAATAATTTCTTTTGGTAAGCTTCCTAAATTTGACAAGATCGTCTCTAAGCCATCAGCAATAGTAATATAAACAAAATTTCTAGGAGTACTTGGCAATACAGTTCAGTGCTGAGATGTTCTAACATCACTTTTTCGATGTTCGATAGTATTCATGTCTCTCTTTTCAAGAATAAAATTGTATACTATTTCGACTTTTGAATTAAACTTTTTCTATTGCGATCTCAGCATGCACGCATAAAACATCATTCTATTTCTACTTTCATTCATCACTCTTTATCACAAAAAATTTTGCTTGCGATATTTTATCGATGTGAAGAAAAGGAAAAGTATACAGAAGGCTGATATCGCATTAGAAAAATTGTAATGGAAGAAGAAAATAGCGTACAATTTTGTTCTTGTTACAAGAGACAAAATACTATCGAAAACGAATCGAAAGTGATGTTAGAACATCTCAGCACAGTTGATTGGTCAGAAGTGTTCGGCTGCCTTCCGGTAAACAACTAAACAACCCATTTTCATTTAAAAATTTTAATAATTCTTTTATGTTGTGCTTAAATAATCTTCACAATATTCGTCATCAATATTTATGAGATTAGCATTTCATGCATTTTGTTCTGGCAATTTTTGTACCGAAAAATTACTGACGTTTTATAAAAAATAGTTTACCGAGTGTTGTAATCAAATTACTAAACAATAAGTTTGCTGGCTGTTACTGACCACTTACCAATACACCGGGTGTTACCAATAAATTTCCGGCATATTACCAATCAACAAAAGTATTAATAATAGTTTACCGATCGTTACTGACAAATTACCACTTTTCCTTAGTGATGACCCAAAATAGAGTGCTTCAGGATGTACTAATAGATTAGTACACCACTTATAATACGTGCCGTGGCGTTACCGATAAATGAGCGATACCAACATATTAAGAAATTATTTTACCGTGCATTACCAACAAATTCACATAAGAATTGATATTCGGTTACCGAGTGTTAGCGGTTATCGTGATGCTAAATCCAAGAGATGTCAACAAGATGTCTAATTACCAATTTATCACCAAAAGCCTTTTCCAACATTTTTAACAATAAATAATTTTATTTTCATGAATTCATTTAAAAAATCTAAAAATGCACTTTTTTAGATGAATGTAAACAAACTTATCTCATTAACTACTAAAGATGACACGAAACTTGACACAGATGTCTGTTAGGGTTCTACCAAGCCCACGCGATTTAAATGGAAAAGTCGTACTACGTTTTGATCACAGTAGCATTTCTTCCAGATTTTTACATTTCACGACGAATTAGGTTAAGGGAACTTTAAAGTTTAAACTATCGATTCTTAAATTATCGTATCCGTTCTTCCACCGGTTCCGTCCTTCCGATCATACATTTTTTAAATTTCCCTCTTATTCTGTTACACTAATTGACTGATTGATTGATTAATTGAGAGCGTACAACCACAGAAGAAAGACAATCAGAAGACACATTGCGTTGACCAACATTTTTTCACCACTTTCTTTTCTGAACAATTAGATATAATTATTTTTCAATTTTTTAGCCACTGAATCACACTGAACGACAATTTAACACTGTTACAAAGTTTTTACAATTTGTCAAAAAAATTAACATTTGTGGTTATTGTAGTTGTATTTAGTATAGTGATTTATTTCTGTCAGGTAGTTACACAAAAAAAAAAAATATTTTTAAATTTATTTTAATTTATAAATTTATGTAAATTTAATAATGTTCAATTTAATCCCCAAATTAATTAATTATGTTTTCCGTTGCCATGTGGTTCGAGAGTTCTATCAGAGTATAATCCGGAATTTGAGTATAACATGTTGAGAAACCACGAGTCTTGACGAAAAGTATTTAATTACTTTTTCATTTGATCAAGCCTCTCTGGAAATTTATTTATATCAAAGTTGTGCGTCTGCTGGTGATCTGTTCTACAATTGCGATGAAAATGATGTTATTACGGAAAATGTACATGGGAACGAACAAAATATTAGAAATAAGATTTTCAATAGTCGCTTTAAGGTAATTGCTGGTTCAAAATTTTTCTCAATGTGGATGGGACCCAATTTTTTTCTTTTTTTCGGGAGATCGCGTCTTAATAAAAGGTGGGATTTCTGGAAATCGCCCATACAATCACTTCAAAAAACCGCGATATTGATAAATTAAGCTCGGGATGCCGCGAGACATACTGTTTCCTAAAGTATGTACGCTATGCACAAATTTTCTAATTTTTCGCACAGCATTGCGAAAAATACATAGGAAGCTTGAGTTTTCTAAAATGGAATTTCTGGCATTATTACTCTTTCAGCCAATGTCATCTTGTGTACAAAATGAAATATACATACATTTAAAAATAAATTCAATTACAAGATTTTATAATTATTCGAACATTTTTATTTAAGGATATCCCATTTTCTTTGCTTCACTGAATAGTGCCACAAGTGAATCTAAAGTTTCCTCTCCAGTTGGAATTATTTGTTTTGGCGGTAGGCTAAATCCGGATAATGGAAATATATTTGGACTGCTACTTGGACGTAACTCATAAGTATAGGAAATTTTGGCACCCAAAATGTCATATGCCCAATCCATGCTAGAACCGCTTGCTGCATATAGAGTCTCATGAAGATTTCCAACTGTGTAAACGGTTCCATACCGTTTGGCCAATGCTTGGGTGGCTTTATTTCCAATGTTTTGCAAATCGTCATGATTGTGCGCATGCTTGGACGTATATCCGTACGGGAATAAAATCACCTGGGAAAAAGAATGAAATGCAATATAAGATTGTATTTTACCTTGAATCGATCTAAAATAGCGGGCCATTGATTCAGTTTCAATTTCAGAAAATGCTTTGTCACCCTTAAACGTATCGGCACAAGGGAACGAACTGGCGCATTCTTCACCCCAATGATGGTCCCAATTACGATTTGGATCAGCACCGCGGCACACAAAAAAATAAGGTTTACGAGTTTTACGCCAAAATCGATTACCAGTGTGTGTGTATTCATAACCATCTGGATTGGCTACCGGAATTATATACCAATCATAACTTTCAGCTACCAATCGCACTTGTTCATCTTTGCTGTAAATTAGCTGATTTAATATATATGTAACAACAGCAGGCGCAATCCATTCCCTGGCATGTATTCCAGCTTCCAAAACAATTCCAGGATTTCCCGTTCTGTACGAAAGTTTTATACTTTTGATTTCACGACCCTCGTAACTTTTTCCAACTGAAATCAATGTTAAATTGTTTGGATATTTTATGGCTAAATTTTCCATCCACTTGTAAATAGCATCCAATCTGTGATATTCATTCCAATTGAATTCAGTTCGAACCGTTCTCATTCGAGTTTTTTCCGTATTGATTTCATCCTGTACATTTTCACTCAATAGTAAAAATTGAAATGAATGCTCTGTTAATAAGTCCCGAAATTCACCAAATTTATGGGGTGGCACAATCACTTTGGCGGTGCCATTCAATGTTTTTTCAAGAACTGTATAACTATCACTATAATTTTCAAGGGCATTCACAACACTAATTTGCTCCTCAGTCCCAACAATTAAATTGTACATATGATAATTGTCGTACCGTGCGTAATCAGACAAACATTGTACGAAAATTTGTATCGTTATTAATAAAAGCAAAACGTATTTTATCATTGTGCTATAATGCCCACAGATTTTAAATTAAAACTAAAATTAAATGCAACAATAGTTGACGTTTTATATGGAATTTGAAATAAAATTCTGTTATCAAGTGGAATTTGTAATGTTTGGTAGCTTTCAATTAATTTTGTATTTTTTTTTTTTTTTTTGCTATTAAATGTTTCGTTGTAATGTGATAAGAACAAAAATACATAAATTAAAATTACAAATTACACAAATTATAATTTGTTTGCACAATTTTGAATGGAATGAAACAATGAATAATTTGTAGTTGCTTCCAAGCATAATGGATGTAAGTATATATTTAAATTACAAGTCTTACTTAATCATTCTAATGATACTGGTAGCGATTGAAAGTCGGTTCAATAATGATGATGTGGGATTCTATAATTTTTCAAAACTCAAAATAGAAAAATTGATCTTCAAAACATTAAACAGATGCTGGTTAAAATATGACCCCAACCAAAGGATTTTTAATTACAAAGCTCTAACAAAACCGAAGGATAGGGAAGGTTTATTAAATATGATGGGATTGGTTTGGTTCTAAGCACCTGGTAGACAAAAGATTTTCTTATCAGTGGCAACCTTGCATTAGCACGTCTCTTAAAGAGAGATTTCGGCCGTACAATTCTTGCCCTTTTAGAAGTTTCTAACATATTTGTTAAACCCTTAAAGGATTTAACAAATGCGAAGCCAAAACCGAAGTTTTTCTTTTTACTAATTGTAGATGTTGAAGATGTTGTAAACCAATTGTTATATAATTTTAACTATCCTTTCCTTAACAGAAATGCTGCTTTGCAGATGTATACTGGGAATTTGAGTATCCCGAAGTGTGTTGAAATCCTAGAAAATAGACAGTTCCTCAAACACCGATGACGAACTCCATCAAATGAAGGGTAACAATGGGAATGAGATGCTTTAGTTCATTCTGACTCGGTTCACTCTTCCAACTGTTTCAAATTTAATCAAATATAATTCCTAATAATTGTGCTCAATTATCGATTGACACTGAACATTCAGTCTTACACCAAGCAATTGCTACCCAAACTGTCGATACTCAGTTAGATCGCCATTCTGGTATAGCTCTAAATCATCTAAATGTCTATCGCCAAAACAAAGAGTACGCATTAGTCTTTATTGGGAAAAAATTAAAGATCTTCGTGAGAACATTGTTGCTTCATATTGCGAACGATACTAACGACAAACGGCCTGTCGCGGAAGTCCTGATTGATGGAAACAAATACAAAGATTTAATAGATAGCGGGGCTAGTATTAGCGTGCTAGGTACTGGGTCTGAACGTTTTTTAAGTGATCCCAATACAATCGTACACCATTCCCCAACCACATTTTCAACAGCCAGTGGCAATTCACAGCAAGTTTTCGGATACATTAATGCCAAAACTAATTTCAATGGCCAATCTAAGCTTATGCGACTGTTCATTGTTCCCTCGTTACAGCTGATTACGTTATAAAAAAATCTAATGCATAAAGTACACATTATTTGTATGACCCAGTATTCACATATTTGGATGACCTGTTAATCACCTGTGTGACTTTAGATGAGTACTTTGATTTGCTAATATATATCGCAGCTTTACTTTCTGCTGCGAACTTGACCATCAGTATCGAGAAAAGCCATTTTTTGCTTCAACAAATTAAATATTTAGGCTACTTAGTGGGTAACGGTTGCCTACGCACTGATCCGGAGAAAGTTCAAGCTATCGCTGATTTTACAATTCCGAGTATCCGGAAACAAATTTGCCGATTCATAGGAATGTGCAGGTTGGAGCTTAAAACTGCAATCGTTTTCATTTGATTTCCAGCACGCAAAGGGATCCCAAAATGTTGTGCCTGATACACTGTCTCGTTCCTTTGAAAATAACATTGAGAGTATTCAAGTTAATTCGGATATGTCGCTGTTCCAGATTGATTTTGATTCTCCTCATTTTCAAGATGCCGGATACACAGAACTTATGATCTCTTTATAGGTCAAATCAAACGTTTCTTGCAATCTCCGCGTGATTGGTGATAAAATCTACTTTACAAACCAATTTGTGCTCGATTGCGTGAATGGCATGGATCTGCCTCGTTGGAGGCTCTATGTTCCCACTCTTTTAGTTCCCGATTTCATAAAGCAAGCGCATAACCTTCTGAGTTCCGCTCATCTTGGTGTGGAGAAAAGTTTAGAAAAATTGCAACGGAATTTTTACTGGCCTAACATGTTAAAATTGTGTGTATAATATACATACGTTTCCTCTTCGATCAACTCTTTTTGGTAGATTTGCCCACAAAGTTTGAAAAAATATGTATTTTTATGTTGATGGTTACTGGGCCGAGTCATCCCAATGGGACGAATAAGCGGCATGGGGTTTTGATTGAGATTGACTTTAAATTGAAAGCAGTCTTTCACTGGATTCCAGTGTAATCCTAACGCTTTAACAGAGGCAAATTTGTCTATTTCTAGGTTGTCAATTTCTTCGCTTGGTGGAAAAGTATTCCTTATAGGACTGTTTCATCGTCATACTTGGCTTTTTCACATGTTGTGCCGAAAACAACGAGTTTGAGTGCATACGTGATGAATGGTTTGTCTGGTGAGTCTCGCCATAGTATCCGCTGGTATTTGGTATCTTACCAAAAGGCTTCGGTTATTTTTGTGCTACAGCGGTATTTTCAGCGATACCGATCCGATCCCTTCGTGAATCTACTTGATGTTGATCCTATGCCCATAATAGCAATTTTGGCATTATTTCTAGGGAATTGCAGTCTCTGTGCACAATTTTCACTAAATGAAACTTGCGATTCGGAATCTAGCGCAGTGCTCTAAATAAATGGTTTTGGTTCAGAGCATCAGTCACACGTACCCAAGCTGTGGGTAATATAGAACTTCCTATTTTGTTGTTGGTGGTGAGACCTGAAAAATCGGTTTAATTTGGCTGAGTTTAGGGTTGAGCAGCGGTTGTCTTTTCTATTGCAAAGCTTACAATGAAATTTTGATTTCCAATTATGTATACATGCTATGATTATTTTTCAAGCAATTCAAACACCGATTTTCTTGAATTAAAAAGGATTTTCTGTCAGCTTACCGTCCGTCATATTCTAACATTTCTTCGCTACATACTGAGCTTATCTGAACTTTGTTTTCATTTGCAACGATATGGCTTCTTACATTAAATTTAGATTGAGTTGGCTGGGATTGAAAGCATTTATTTTACGATTTTAGCGATTCTAGTGCGTCGATTTTTGCGAGAAAATCGAAAAACTGCTTTAAAGTTGGTAGGTCATATTCGGCAGGGGTGTGTTACTAGCAAGCTTGCTCACCAAAATATGGATTAGCCAATAGTTTCTATTTTCTGCTTCTGCGACGTGTCTAATAAAATTTTAAAGTTTGCGCTATTTGGAGTGGTTACTGCTGGTTGAAACATGAAATTTTTTATAAAGGCTTAGATGATGTGCTTTCTCCGATCATATCCCTCTCTTAATTTTCCCAGCGCTTCAATGTAGTTTGCATTCGTGGTGCTAAAGTATTTCAACAAACCTACTGCTTCTCCTTTAAAGACTCTTTCAGATATTGCAGTTTTTGTGACGGCATTAGTCTAGCATTGTCATGAATGGTTGAGCGACATAAATCATGGAATGACTGCCACTCGGTATAGTCGCCAGCGAAAACCGGTGTGGAAATTTGATCTTTTTAATCCCCAACTGGCTTTTTCGGCCACTAGAATTTCTCTAAATTTTTCCGAACTGGTGAAAAAAATTTTTAACAAAATCACAAATTTCAGTCAGTAACGGTGTTACTGTGAGCAGTACGCTGTTTGCCCCATTTTGATAAAATTGATTATGTTTCCTAGGTTCCCACTTTTATATTTTCTTATTTCGAGAGTTGATTAAGTAACTGTACGGTATGAGCACCGGTTGAAATCCAAATCGTTGTTATTTGTACAAAATTTGAAGGCTATGGTTGAAGAAAGAATTTTGGATAATAGAACTTACACAATTTCTAAATACATCCATAGGGTACTATAAAAAGTCATGGAAGGTTTGAAAACAGTTGGTGCTATCGAACGAAGGCTGAGGCATTTTGGCGTATTGGCTATATTAACTAAATGATTATTCCATTGGTACAAAGACGATTTTAATGAGAAAACTAAGCAGTTGGTTCCATAGTTGCTGTTGGGTGTTTTTCTGAGAAAAAGAACCCAACAATTTATTTTCGAGCTGATTGATTGTAAGAAGCAACCTAAACCATTATCTTTTGATGCCGAAAGCTTTTTTTTAAATTTTTTTTTTTTTTTTTTTCGCTGGCGCTACATCCCATAGAGGGATTTGGCCGCTTCATTTGAAGTTTCGTAATCTTTTTTTTTTTTTTAACGGATAATGAGTGATTAATTCATTGATCCAACATTAACCAGCCGTGATTTTTTCATCACCCGCCGGGAATCGAACCCGGAACCTCCGGAGCTTAAAGCAAGCATGCTAACCACTGTGCCACCGGGGCGGCACCCCCGACTTTTTTAAATGAATTTAACAAATTGTTGCTACAACAAATAGTGCTAAAAATTAATGCGAATACTTTATTGATCCTTTCCTCGTACGAGCTTCCTGAGAGTGCGTCTAGATACAGTCCCCTGTTTCCCTTATTAGAGGAGCCTCTGTGTCAACAGAAATGTGACCTCGCATTCAGAGAATGAGATTAAAACGGTTTTCACCGTTTATGAAGGACTAACGAAGAGCAAAAGGAACAAAATTTGATTACATCCAACTTGAAAATTGTGAATAAATTTGTGTGGTGTCCCGTTTTCCAAATTCTCAGAGGTGGCAAGCCTAGTAGGTTTCCTTTCCATTATTAAGTATGCCATGCCTTAAAATTTATGTAAGGTACGAATCACTTATCATTTTTCAATGTCACATATGTTTGATCAAATATCTTTGTCAAAGGCCCATATAGTACACTATTACATTTCTACGTCGTTGAAATACTTTATTACTTTTATATGATAGTGTAATATGGAAATATAATAATATTTTTCAGACGTTGTATTTTTCTAATGATATTTAGCTTCATGAAGCTGAATACTATAATATCGATGGAAAAGTATGCCTGGAGTATGCTGATTACCAGAAACTATAATATCTATTTTGACAGCTGCTCAAAATGGCGGAGAAGTATGACTGGAGTATGCTGATTACCAAAAAATTAATTATGGAATATGAAAATAATGAAATGTTTTTTAAAATAGCCATAACATAAATTGCAGATATTGTAGCTGCGCGAGCACATAATATTTTTTTCTCCATTTTTCGATAATTATGATGAAAATGTGATTGAAAAATACGACATAGTGTAATATAGCAAAGTATATAATAGTATTTATAAAACAGTCTTTATGTCATATAAAAGTAATGAACTATTTCAACGAAGTAGAAATGTAATAGTGTAATATGGGCCAAAGGTAAATGATAGTGTGAGTTGAATCTTTTATAAAAGATTCCTTTTAAAAAATATATTTTATCAAGTTAGCCTCGTAAAGCTAAATATGATCAAATATTTGATAAAACATGTTTGGCATAGTAAAATGATAGTGTGATTCAGGAATAATAGCCTTATATTTAAACATCTTGTGATGTAAAACGAATCTTTTTCACACAATTTAAAAATAAATTTCAATTATTAAAAACACTAACTTTTAAATTTACAACTTTCTTAAAATGTGAAATATTTATTTATTAAATTATAAAATTACAAATAACGACTAGTTTCGAGCGTCTATGCTCATTATCAGGTTATTTAAAACTAAAAATCTTAAAAAAGAATTTTTTTCTAATAGCCTTGTTTGTTTCTAAATTTGTAACATGAGCTAAAATGGGTTTAGTATGCCTTGAATTTTTATTTTTTCGTATTTCACTATGAATACATTTCCTTACGATTACTAAGCATGCCATGACTTCTTAGTATACATTTAATTGACCTTTTTCGCAAAAAAGATTTGACAGATGTATTGTTAAAATATCGGTAGGTCAATGCATAGTTTTTCAGTGAATAGGTAATATAATTTATGATTTTTAATTTATGTGAACTGGATTTAATTATTTTAAAATTAATTTGTGGTGTTACAAGAGAACATGCATTATTTAGTAATTATACTGTGAAAATTATGCGAATTTTGTTTTACAAGTAAGGTAAATCTTGTTTTTGTTAGTTTATTTTTGTAGCGATATTTGGAAGTGCTTCATTTAATTTTCCACATTTTCAAACATGTGTTAGATAATTATCTCATGAAATACGATCAGAACCAGCTTCCAAAGAAACTATCTGGTTTAAAAAAGTCGTTTTATACGTGAAACAAATTGAAATCTTATGAATCGATAGAAGCTTACAAGTTTTATCAAAGTGGCTGGGATCAGCTTTTAGCCAGGAATAAACATTGAAACGGATTCATCGAATTTGGCAAACTTTTTTACCTTATAGGAAATTTGGTATTTGAAACCTACCAAAGCTGTATTTTTTGGGAGAGATAGAAAATACCGAGAACCAAAATCCCGAGGATACAAAATCCCGAGCGTTTAAAAAAATCTCGAAGGTACAAAATCCCGAGGATACATAATCCTCATGGTACAAAATCCCGCATGTATAAAATCCTGTGGATACAAAATTTCGAGGAGACTAAATCCCGAGGATACAAAATCCATAGGGTACAAAATCCCGAAAGTCTATGCAAATTTTAAAATCTAGTTGGGGTTACTACATTCATTTGCCTGAAAAAAAACAGCAATTTTAAAATGCAGAATAATTGAAAAGTTAAAATCCAGGAAACAAATCCCGAAATATAAATATAAAAATTACGAGATAAGCAATAAATCCAGAAAAAATATTTTGATAAATTATATGAGTAAAAAAAATTCAATTTTATAGGCATTTTTAGACCTTTGCCATTACTTGAAACGGGATCACTAAAAAAATTGCGAAAAAAAAAATCGTGCGGACTAAATTAAAATTAAAATTTATAAAAAGTAAAGTAAACTGCCCCATCGAAACGGAAGACCTCAATAAATTTTTGATAACTAAAATATGAAAACAAAAGGAATCTACATAATTTCATGTCATCATTGCGCGGAAAGGACCAATGCCAAGCGGCTTTGAGGAGTATTTAATTTTAGTATGTGAAATACAAACGTAAATATTTTTACAAATGTTAATATTTTTGAAATTTTTCTGACGGTTTCCTGTCATCCTTGCGCAAAGGGTCCAATGCTAAGCGCCTTTGGGGAGTTCTCTATTTTAGTATGTGAATTATTATTATAACATACAAATTTTTCAAAAATGGTTCAATCACTATAAATATTAGAATTTCAAAAAATTGTAAGGGAGTTCACTCTACTTTTAGATTAAAACACAATTTTAATGTTATTGAATACAAACAAATTAATTTATTTATAATGTATTAATTTTTAAAGATTGCTTTGATGAAGCGCACAGTTTTGGAATTTTTATTTCTCACCACCGCACTACGTAAATGAAAACGTATACGAAATACCAAAAAGAATATATTTTTATAAACACGACCAAAAATTGTAACTAGCTTGCTTGTGAGAAAGCGTCAAAACGAATAATCTAAAAACCCGGAATTTTGAAGCGGATGAACAAATGTTTGTATAAATGAATTGTTTGACTTTATGCTGTTGCTGTTTGGGTGAGTGAATCAATAAATGTAGAAACAGCTAGTCGCCGTTGCGGGTGCGTTATGAACGTATGGTGGCGGTGAGCGAATGTGTGTATTTGAATATTTGAATGTTGAATATTTGAATGACAAGTGAGTGAGCCGCTACAGGACTCCCCTGCGAGTGATTTTCCCCTCCCTAGGGAATGATTGAATGAGTAGTAGCAATACGGACGGTTTTATGTGCTCGAGAGCCTGATGTCTGATCAGCCGAACAGAGAATTCCATATGCTGGTTTAAGTCGATCGATTGAAACGTTATGATTTTTACCATTAACCGATACGACGAATTGTTTCCGAAGGCGTCGAATTACTTTGAATGGACCTTCATAGGGAGGAGATAGTCCCGTGCGAACCTTGTCTGTTCTAATAAAAACAAAATCGCAGTTGTCGAGCGACTTCGGAACAAAAACGTCATCTTGTTTGGATTGACGAGTTGATTTGGGTACAAGGTTCTGCATAGTTTGTCGCAGTTGGTCGATGACTGTGTCGGAAGTTGGTATAGGTGAAAGAGGATTTTCGATGAAGAACTCACCGGGTAGCTTGATGGTTTGACCATAAACCATTTCAGCTGGTGAGCACTTCAGATCTTCTTTGACCGTTGCTCGGATTCCAAGTAAAACTATTGGTATTTCCGAACTCCAATGAATTGTGTTGCTTCTGGCCATGAGTGCAGCTTTGAGTTGCCGATGGAAGCGTTCGACCATGCCATTGGCTTGCGGATGGTAAGCCGTTGTTCGTATCCGATTTGATCCGAGGAGTTTTGTTAACTCTGTGAAAAGTTTAGACTCGAATTGCGTTCCCTGATCCGTTGTAATGTGAAGGGGCACGCCGAATCGTGATACGTAGTTGTTGACAAAGGTGATGGCAATGGTTGCAGCTGACATATTGGTCATGCAGTATGCTTCAGGCCAGCGAGTGAAACGGTCGACACAGGTGAGTAAGTATGTGTATCCATTAGATGGAGGAAGTGGTCCTACAATGTCTAAGTGGATATGTTCAAATCGACCGGGCGGAATCTCGAATTGTCCATGAGGTGATTTTGTGTGCCGTTGAACTTTAGCACGTTGGCAGGATAAACAAGACTGAGCCCAATTGCCTACGTCTTTGTTTATACTGGGCCAAAAGTAGCGAGCAGTAATCAATTTTCGAGTAGCACGGACTCCAGGATGTGAAATGTTGTGTAACGTGTCGAAGATGGTTCGACGTAGTGATTCTGCGATGTATGGGCGGTTGTACCCAGTAGATGTTTCGCAGATGATCTCGAGGCCAGGTAGTTTGAAAAGCTCTAGTTTCATTGATGAACTAGCGTGACATTCGGAACCAGAAAATAAATTCTGAAGTTCTAGGTCTGCTTTTTGTGTGATTGCGATTTTGTGCAAGTCGATGTGAGTCTCGACTATGGCCATTTCGTTGTCGGTTGTGCGTGATAGTGTGTCTGCGACAACGTTGTCGTGTCCGTGAACATGCTGAATGTCCGTGGTAAATTGACTAATGTAATCCAGGTGGCGAGATTGCCTTGGATTACGTTCAGTTTTAGACTGGATTGCTCTAGTCAGAGGTTTGTGGTCGGTGTAAATAGTGAAGTCCCGACCTTCAACAAAATATCTGAAGTGTTTGACTGCTAGATATATTGCGAGTAATTCCCGATCGAATGCGGAATATTTTATTTCTGCATCCGATAGTTTCTTGGAGAAAAATCCCAATGGTTCCCAACACTTGTTATTGTACTGTTGCAGAACTGCCCCGACGGCAGTGTTTGATGCATCAGTAGTAACGCTGAGCTTTGAGTCGCTCATTGGATGCGCTAAAAGTGTTACTTGTGCCAATTCTGTTTTTAGCGACGTGAATGATTGTTGACATTCGTCGGGCCAAGAGAAATTTTTGGCTGTTTTGGGCTTTTTGAGTAAAGCTGCTAAGTGATTATGAATTGGTGCGAGTGTTTCAGCGAGCTTTGGTATGAATCGGTGGTAGTAGTTTACCATGCCGACGAATCGCTGAATACTTTTAATTGAAGTAGGGGCTGGGATTTCCCTAATAGCATTAATGTCGTCAATGTAGACGAAAACGAAATCTAGATTACGGACGACTTCGTTCATAAAACGCTGAAACGTTTGAGCGGCATTTCGTAGACCGAATGGCATTCGGGTGAATTCGAAGAGGCCAAAAGGGGTCGTGATCGCCGTTTTGTGAACGTCTTCAGGCGCTACGGGAATCAAGTGATAGGCTCTGACGAGATCAATTTTGGAGAATATCCTACATCCATGCAAGTGCATGGAGAAGTTTTGAATGTGGGGTATCGGATAACGATCAGGTGTTGTGACCGTGTTTAATCTCCGATAATCGCCACATGGTCTCCAATCTTGATCTTTTTTCTTCACCATGTGAAGTGGACAAGAGACGGGAGATGCAGAGGGCCGGCAAATCCCTAATTCCACCATGTGTTGGAATTCTGCGAAAGCGGCTTTGTGGCGGAGTAGATCTAGCCTGCGTGGTCTTGACACTGGCAGATGGCCTGCTGTGACAATATGGTGGACCACGTTATGTCTGACTGGCAAATTGTAGTTCGGCTCTGCTGTGAGTGAAGGGAATTGTTTGAGCAGAGTGCCGTAGCCATTGTCGATTGCAAAATGGATCGGTGTCGGTGTGTCGACGTGAACCATCGTGGCATTGATTGACAGCTGAGTCGCTGAATCAACCAGCCTTTTATGCTTGAGATCGACAAGGAGGCCGAATTTGCACAGGAAATCGGCGCCAATGATCGGACGATTCACGTCAGCTAAGATAAAAGCATGCGTGAAGGTTCGCTTCAGTCCGATATCCACCTGAAGCAATTTTGTGCCATAGGTGTTGATTATTGTGCCATTGGCGGCCGATAAGACTAGATCTGATTTGTTTGAAAGGTAATTGAAAAAAATGCGAAATGGAATTACAGAAAGATCCGCGCCAGTATCGATCAAATATTGTAATTTGTTTATTTTGTCGTAGATGAATAAGCGGCTATGTGTATGTTTTTTCTTATGGTCTGCCGCCGCGGCCGTAAGAATTATATGTTTAAATTTTGTTTAGCTTCGTCCGTCGTCGCTGCAATGTGTGCTGTTGTATAATTGCACGGTTTGGTGCATTTACGTGCCCTTGCGCCGAATTCTCGGTGGTACCAGCATGTGCCTTGTTCTGTTTGGCGATTACCTGAATTGCTGCGGTATCTGTTACGCGACGGTGATCGATTACCCCTAGACCGGCTCCGACTAGTATTTGTTAGTCTGGCTAACATTGATTCCAATCTGTTCATTCGTTCCTCGATGCTGTGTTGACGCGAGGGTGATTGGTGACTATTGTTATTTTGTAGGGGTAGTCTGTGCGATTGTCTCGATTGATGCACGACATTGATTGCTTGTGTAGTTGTTAAGGCCTCGTGTAATTTATCCGCTGTTTTAGCTAGGTCATCTGTTGCTACTGTGTCTGGCTGTGCCACTAACGCCAAACGTATGTACTCGGGTAGGCGCCTAATCCATAGTGATTTAACTATGGTGGTTGAAAAGTTTGTGCCAGCTAAACTCCTGATTCGACGTAGCACTTCTGATGGGCGACCGTCCCCCATGTCTATTCCGCTTAGGAGGGTGTTTAGTTTTTGCTCTTCTGAGGGCGTTAGTCGCTGTAACAGTAGGTCTTTCAGAGTGTTATAACGGTTCTCGGTCGGTGGATTCTCTAAAAGATCCGATATTATGTTGCATGACTCTGGCGATAGTGAGGCGAGTGTATGTAAATATTTTTGTCGGTCGCTCGTCACCTTCTGTATATCGAATTGAATCTCCGCCATGAGAAACCAGTTCTTTGGATTATTTTGCCAGAAGGTCGCCAGTTTTATAGCCATTGTCTGGGCAGCCATCTCGGTTGATGGGCCTGGAGCATGTTCGGTTTCCATTGTAATGTTCACGTTTTCTGTTTTAGTTTCGGTATCCGGCATGTCAATTATCGAGATAGAGATTGAGTGAAAGTGGGACCGAAGAAAAACCCGCAACGGAAATACTCGTGACGTGAAAGGAAGAATTTTAAATTCCCAGGTCACAATATCAACCAACTGTCACTCCCAAAAATGTTTCGCTTTAACCGAGAGACAGAACTCCGAAGAGAAAAAAAAAATAATACTAATTCTTTGAATGACGACGGAAATTTTATCAAAGAATGTCAAAATCAAACTATCGCGCGTTTTTTATTCAAATAATTGAATTGAAACTACAAATGGATAATTCAATTATTATCATGAAAACCGAAATTTCTATTATATTCTAATTAATATTTCGTTGTTTGTTGCACGAAAATTCGCAATGATGTAAAAAAAAAAAAAAATGAAATTAATAAAAATTAGGTACCAACAAGCAACACTGAAGCCAAACAATTGTAATATGAGAAGGAATATTATAATTATATCAAACCGCGCAAAATGGTGAAAAATTTACATGAACAATTTTAAATTTTGTGTGAATATAAATTAATGACAAAAATTGACACAAAAAAAAACCATAATTTAGTGGAAAAAAAAAATTTTAGCAAATAGAATTGAATTGTAAACACTTAGCTTGTTATAGTTGTTGTTGCTGCTGCTGATGATCCCGCCGTATCGTTAATTTTGTTGCTACTTTTTTGTACAATTTCGTTGACTATTATATTTTGTTATTGGTTAACAAATCAATTGCGTTTGATATTTGTATATTGTTGTGGTTGCTGATGTTTCTCGTTGTTTTTCTTTCGTGGTATTGCAATGTTAAGCAAGGGCGGTGTCGATTCTTCCTCGCTTGTGTTTATTCCGGAACACCCGTTGCCATGTAATTTTAATTTAGGAGAAAAAAAAAATGTTTTAGATGAAAGTTGCTTTTCTTTGTATTTTACTATTATTGTATTTTTGTACATACCTTGTACTTGGCACGTTTTTTTTCCGTGCCAAGCTGATTGTGATTAATAACTTTTAAATAAGTATATACACGTCAACAAACAGTAAACTCGTATCCTGATGATGTTCCGCTATGCGATCACAATTTTTGTGTCTTTTGTATGTGGATCTAAACTCCCGTTGTTACAATTTCACTTTTACTTTGGATATATAAATATAATGTTGACTTCGATTATCAATGAGTATTTGTATTCGATGTGACTTTACAATTACACTATCGGCGCATTAGTCAATAACCAATTTTCTTGAGCACACAATATTATAAAATGTTGGTTATGCACACCAAGACCGTAAAATTTTACAGCGTATAATTGCAGAATAAATGTTTTTTAAATATATTTCACACAATGTGTTTGATTGTAGAACACCCAAACATAAAAATGAACGATAAAAGTTTTAATTTCCCTAAAAAGGGCGTCGAATGGTCACCACTGTAAGGGAGTTCACTCTACTTTTAGATTAAAACACAATTTTAATGTTATTGAATACAAACAAATTAATTTATTTATAATGTATTAATTTTTAAAGATTGCTTTGATGAAGCGCACAGTTTTGGAATTTTTATTTCTCACCACCGCACTACGTAAATGAAAACGTATACGAAATACCAAAAAGAATATATTTTTATAAACACGACCAAAAATTGTAACTAGCTTGCTTGTGAGAAAGCGTCAAAACGAATAATCTAAAAACCCGGAATTTTGAAGCGGATGAACAAATGTTTGTATAAATGAATTGTTTGACTTTATGCTGTTGCTGTTTGGGTGAGTGAATCAATAAATGTAGAAACAGATAGTCGCCGTTGCGGGTGCGTTATGAACGTATGGTGGCGGTGAGCGAATGTGTGTATTTGAATATTTGAATGTTGAATATTTGAATGACAAGTGAGTGAGCCGCTACAAAATCGTCAGGGCGGGGGTTTGGGGCGGCAGCAACCATCCTCCAAGGTATGAAACGAATTAAAATAATATTTCGAAAATTTGTAATTTTTAAAAAACTTGGTTTTTTGAGATTTTTGTTTTTTTTGGGATTTTGTTTATTTTGGATAATGATACCAACGATACGATTGGAAGCGGGATTATGAAAAATGGGATTTTAAAAAGCGGGATTTTTTTCTTGAGCGGGATTTTGATAAAGCGTGTTTTGAAATGCGGGCTATCGTTACGGCACCTTCTCCTTCACCAGAAAGGGCGACTCGAATTGAAAATTACGTCTTTCAAAACCAAGATTTTGAAAAGCGAGATTTTGAAAAGCGGGATTTAAAAAAGCGGAATTTTCAAAATTGGGATTTTGATTTCGGGATTTTGAAGGCGGGATTTTGAAAAGCGAGCAAACTTACCTTCTCCGTAAAATGAAAATCAAAACCGGGGTTTTTTGAAAACCGGGATTTTTATTTTTGCAGAATCGGGATTTTGAAAAGCGGGATTTTGGAATGCGGGATATCGTTACGACCCCAAGTTTATTAATATAAAATTATTTGAATGTGATTCAGTGTTTTTGCTATATAGAACAGCAAATACGCGAATTCCTATATTGTATAAACGTCTCAGTAGTATTTAAATAGGTTCATCAGTTTTGTGTTTACAATTTTTAGGTCGTTTGTTTATCTCTTGATTTTTTTATAGATAGGTACTTACAGTAGAAACGTTTTCAACGTTTAATTGTGAAATGATATTACATAGTTTTTGGTATACAATTTTAGTTAAACTGCATTAAACTTAACTCCTCACTGCCATTAATACATACTAGCCGCATTTCTTGACGTTTGATCCAGAGCTGACGTCTCATGAAATGGCACCAAATTAGGTAAAACTAACAAGCATCAATTTTAAATTTTCTGTTTCATTTCGCATATTGTATTCATCATAATATTTTGTCGCTTCTTCCCTCTACCAATGAAAAAAAAAATATGATGAATACAATACTCGTGTGAACCAGCAGAATGAGTTCGGTATTTAATTTCACTACTACTAACCACTTAATACAAAATTATTGTTCAAATAAATTTTAATAGCAATGTTGGATCAAATATTGTTGTTGCTTTACATATAAATTTTGATCCGATCCGGATCACTATGCGCCAAGAAATGCAGCTATTAATAAAATCAAATAATCAACAACTTTATATTTATTTATTTGGCTTAGCATTGAAATGTGATGAACGTTATAATTTAACGGTATCATTGAAAAGAAATATAACTGTCATATTTTTATTCATCATCAATTTTCCACTTATTAAATAATAATTTTCCTAGTAATTACATAAATTCAATTTTTATAATTAATTTACTTTTATTTATTTTTTTTAAACCAAACAGCAAAAAAAATAAATTTTGTGGTTGTCATGATTAATTGATTAGATCTGAAAGATAATTTACATTTTTTGGCAGTTGATCAAAAAAAAATCCCCAAGAAAATTCTTTTGTTTTGTGAACATACATATGTGTATTTATTATGTACATGCATAAGTATCTGCACAAATATGACAATAACCGTAAATTTATGTAAGTTTGGTGTTTAAACAAAATTAAAGTAAAATTATTGGTTTCATCGTTATTTTTTATTTTTTTTGTAGTCATCATTCAGACAGAGGTAAGAGAAACGTGTATGCATATACACACTTTATCCAGGTTAACTACAATATTATATGAAAGTTTTTCTTGCCAATTTTTTTTTGTTTACCCGCATATAAATTATACAAATTTCTTTTATAAACTCGTAATAAAACCGACAAAGTTCATTACCAACGAAATTATCAAACAAAACAAACAAATAAGTGAACAAATAAAATTAAAAAAAGAAAAAAAATTAAACTTATTTCAGCCAGCTAATCCACTATTTAATTTCTTAAATGGACCAAATCATAAAAACATTTTTCATTTTCATTTCTTTTGTTCCAAGCAGAAAATACTCATTCTATATAGCAAATTTTCGTAATGTAGTATGTACGAGTGGGAATATATTTAAGTGAAATTTTACTAAAGATTTTACATATTCATGATAAATTATAGAGAATACGTAATGTATATGGCACATGCCCAATAATTAATAAATATACATTTACTGAGAATAAGCAGAGGATTACAAATTTGTTTCTATAAAAATGATAAATTGATTGAGGAACTCAAAGTTAGGCCTTCAAATTTATGAAATAGAAAAAGTGGTTGTGTTTTACATTTATTAAACATAGGTAAATGCGTGCGGTCTCTATTTAAATGAGTCATTTGTTATTACTGGCAATTATTGATCTGCCTCGTAACCAAAGCGGCATACTCGCAGTCATCTATATTTAATTGCACAATAAACGCAAATTCGTATAAACTCCCTGATTGTACTGAACTCAATTACTGCATTCTCGCGTTTTGGATCATAAATTAGAGGGACTAACGACCTTTGAAATTATTCATAAAAATGAGAGCACGTAATTAAAACTTTTAAAAATTATCGGATATATTATCGGAACTTTTATAAACCTTTTTCCTTAACTGTGAAAAAAGTTGAGGTTATGATAGTCAAAAATATTGGTAGGCCAATGTGACATTACATTTTTGTAATTGATTTTTAATAAACCTTCAAAAAGGGATTAATAAAAATAAAATCAATAGAGAAGATTTGAAAACTTCATCAGTGGATTTCTTCATCTCTCTGGATGTAGTGCTACTATCAAAGATGTTTTAAATCCCGATTGGGTTCCGTCATTTAAATTGGGTTATAAAACAACTGGAACTAGAGCAACATTCACGTTAAGATATGACAGATGTATTAGAAAGGCATAACTAATGGAGCTTTTACCAAATCCAACAATTTCCGAACCCAAGCATGAGATTTTAGAAAACGTTAACACAAGTTCTCCGAATATGTTTCAAGAAAAATTATGCCAAAGTGTTCCGTTGTGCGGAACAAACATTTTTCATTATTAATTTTCAGAATTTTATTTGGAGTGTGTTTTGAAAGACAATGTACAAAGTTTGGAACAAAAGATAAATTCGGTATCCAACCAAATAAAAAAATTAAAACAAGAGGATATAATGATCAGAACTAAAACAAGAATTGAACATCTTCGGATTCGATGATTTTGATACGTTCGATATTATATTTAAACACATTGAATATGTTCGCAACATTTATATTCATTGTCCATCTCATATAAATTTGATAAATATACATTGAGCAAATTCTTGAGTTTGAAATCGACAATTCTCTTTTCGGTTGGTATATAATTGGATAAACTCCACATAGCAATTGGCATTTTTCCTTTAGCCTGGCTAATCATAATTACCATGTAAGGCCTCGATGAGACAAGCAAAGGTGCTTCGCTCATCGGCTTGGATGTTTCTCTATTCGAATATGCGAAGTTCTCGTTACACAGTTGCAGATGTTTCGTAACAATAGTAACAGATTTCTAAAAATTAAACATGTGTATTATATTATGTAGTATATGGAGGTAATTAGGAAAATCTTATTTACGCAGCCTCAGTTCCATTTTCCAAAATATGTTGGTAAATTGCGTTTATGTCCGTTTTTGATGATGCCGTTACTATTGTGATGGATCCACACTCACAAAGGTGGTACATTTAATGTCTGAGGATGAAGCACCTATATATAAAGAATACGGGTTGGTGACATATTCCCGAGAGATAAAATCTGGCGGGACATAATCCCGATGGACAAAATCCCAACAGTCAAAATTCCGAAAGTACAAAATCCTGAAGGTACAAAATCCCGGGGGTACAAAATCCCGAGGTTACAAAATCCTGAAATCCCGAGGAAATCCGGAATCAAATTTAATTCCGCGCAGGATTTGAAATGATTTTCTGAAATAGGGTTATCTAAAAAAAACAACAGAAACTAAAAATTTCGAAGCAGCAATTACTAGCAAAAAAAATCCAGGAACACAATTAGCAAAGTATGGCCCAAGTTAAATTTAAAATTTATAAAATGTGGAAAGGGTAAGTTTCCCGCTTTTCAAAATCCTGCCTTCAAAATCCCGGTTTCCAAAATCCCGCTTTTTAAAATCCCGCTTTTCAAAATCTTGGTTTTGAAAGATGTATTCTTTTTAATTCGAGCCACCCTTTCTGGTGAAGGAGAATTTTAATTTAAAGTTAAAAATCAAAACCGGGATTTTCTAAAAACCTGGATTTTTATTTTTGCAGAATCGGGATTTTGAAAAGCGGGATTATGAAAATTAGGATTTTAATAGAGTGATTTTTGGGTATTTAGTACAAAATGTAATGTTGATGATGATGATGGGGTTAATGATGTTGATGATGATGGTGATTTTGATTGTGATGGTGATTGTGATTGTATTTGTGATGATGATAATGATGGTATGATGGTATGCAGGTAGGATTGTAAGATGATATGAAGGTATGATATCAACATGATTCAATTGTGTGATGGTATAATGGAGTGATGGTTTGATAGTAGAGGGTGGTTCCCGGGAATTCTCGGGAACCATTTCCCGGGAATTTTACATATTTTATCAAACCCGATTCCCGGGATTTTCAAATAAAATTCCCGGGAATTTAGAAAAAAATTTAAAAAAAATTCAAATATAAAAAGTTAATATATATCAACAATATTCCGGGATACGTTGTATTCTGAACACCATATTAAATATACTCACCTAGTAAGACTAGATAAACTTAAAAACTTAAAGCCAGATGACGAGCCAGGTACTTATTTTGCTAATATCGCTTTGAAAAGTGATAGAATTGTCGCAATACTATTTAAATAATCTGTAGTTAGAAATTCGTTATTATAGAATCATATGTTAAAGCTAGCCGTGGGGAAGAATTAAATTTATTGTTTGACTGTAAAACAAGGTGGAGCGGCTTAGAAACAAAGATCGTCCGTTTTCTAAAATTACGTGACTGTGTTGTAAAATCCTAAACTATCTGAGTTTGTCTAATTTCTATTCAGAAAAGAACTCGGAGAGATTACAAACGTTACTAAACGTTTTGGATCCTATAAAATTAAATGTTGAACACTTGACCGATAAAATTACAATTTAACTGTTGTGCTAAATCTAGTGTAGTCAAACAATTTATTTGTCTAACGAATTAAGACAGGCAATACAATTTTTTGTTAAAATGTCATGTAACCTAAAGCTTAAAACGAAGAATTACTGAGCGAAGAAACCGAAACTCGATGAAATGATTTCGAATCAGCAAATTTGACTGATGATTTGACAGCAGTAGGAAACTCATCTTTAACATGACAGTGGTTACGACAGAAATAGATAATCTGGTAAGGTGGCCTCAAATGAGTCAAATTTTTTGGAGCCGTTAAAGTAAAATTCAGTAAGAAGCGACACGTTTTTTATTCAAATTCATCGAACTTTTGTAGTAAGAAACGGACTAGTCTAAGTAACAAATCTTTTATCGCAATGTGTTTGTGATAATTCGATTAACTATAAAAGAAAATATTTCAACTGAAACTGTTGATTTTAGTGAGTTTTACATACAATTTTTGTTAATTGACCAGGAAATTGTTTTTTTTTAAATTCCCGGGATCCCGGGAATTCCCGGGATTGAACAATTTTCAATCCCGACTCCCGGGATTCAGCATTTGTCGGGAATTAACACCCTCTAGTTTGATAGTATGATGGTTTAACGATATAATAAAATAATGATACAAAATATGATAGTGAGATGGTTTGATTGTATGATGATTTAATCTGTCTTATAAAGAAGGAAAGTATGTTACTTGATCGACTCGGGCGATTGCTGCCTTTGCTTCTTTTTGCACGAATCCTTTATAGTAGTCGAGAATAAACATTGGGTTGTTAATGATCAAAAAATATTACCGCTTTCCAATGCTTCCATTTACAAGAGATATTTTTAAAACTTCACCAATTGAGCTGATTTTTATATATTCATTGCAAAGTCAAAAAAAAATCAACACGTGTATCATTATTTTTTAACGGTGATGGTAATGGTGATGGTGATATTGGTAATAATGGGAGATGATGATGGTGATGATGATGGTGATGATGATGGTGATTGTGATTGTGATGGCATATTGGTATGATGGTATAAGGGAAGGATGGTGTGATAAAATGAAGGTATGATGGTAACATGATACAATGGGGTGATGTTATGATGGTGTGATGGTATGATGGTTTGACGGTATAATGGTGTGATGATATAAAGGTATGATGGTGAGATGGTTTGATGGTATGATGGTACGATGGTAACATGGTACAATTGTGTGATGGTATGATGGTAAGCTGGTATAATAATTGTATGGTATGATGGTATGATGATATGGTGGTGGAACGGTATGATGGTATGTCGTTAAGACGGTCTAATGGTTTGATGGCACGATAATGTAACTGTATTATGATATGGTGGTACCTATGATGGTATGATAGTATGATAGTGTTGTGGTATCATCCGCAAAATCTGTCTTTGGAAGCATGTCAAGCATATTTCGATGACAATGCGTGAGTTCACCTGTAAATCTACGTCTCATCGAGGGAGATTTTACGCCAATTTCTTCAAATAAGTAAAGCAATAATGTAAGCACGATGAAGAATTTGAGGGAAACATTTTTTTAAGCATAGAACTCAATTATCTGAATCATGAGGGTCTTATGGTTTGGGAGCTCTGTCTCACATGCTCACATTTAATATTTACTTCCTGGAGACGCAACCTCCTACAAATAATTAGCAATAATTAACAGTGATAACATGGCACCGTAAGCAGATCTCTAGCCAACAGATTGACAGAATTCGATCCTTATCATTGGGTACAGAGAACGCACCTTCCTTCCGAGAGTAGTAACTTCAAAAAATGTGTGTGTTTTAGCTCTGGGAGTGAAATCAAAATATGTGGTTTACAAGCAAGCATAGCGGTAAACCCAACAAATTATTTTTGTCTTGATTTTATTCAATTAATTTGAGAAATTGTATTCAAACGTGCCTTGCTGCATTTCTAATTACACCTATCCCCCGCTTTACACGGTAGATAGGTTCCTGCAAAACCGTGTTAATCGAAAATTCTGATTTTATTATTTTTTTTATTCTTTTACATTTTGTTTTACATTATGAATGTTAAGCAGAAATAAGTGCGTGTAATATCAAAAGTAGTCTTTTTGACAGGTTTTTATTTGAAATTTTAATTTTAAATACCGTGTAAGATCGAAAACGTGTTAAACGAGCGCCGTGTAAAGCGGGGGATAGGTGTATATTTAAATTAAAAACATCTTACTTTGAATTTAAGCATCTTACATTACTTATATGAAAAAGTTATTCTATCTTATGGGTACCGGATGTCAATGCACGATGAGTTGCAGATTAGGTGAGACTTGAAAATCATCACAAATTTGAAGGGGTTCATTTTGCTTCGTCGCTATTATGATTGGTGCAGCAAATTGAGTAGCGTGCATCTTTCAATTCCGACTTTTACGGCAATCTGTTTGTGGAAAATTAATGGTTCGAGACTTAAAATATTTTGTTTGGACTTTGTTCTTAAACCAAAATACATGTCAAATATAGATATAATATCAAAATCGAAATTCAAATTTTTAACTGTTAATTTGAAACTTTGATTTTTTTCATTTTCAAGGTTTACACCAATGCAATTGATAGAATTAAGTTTTTTACACTCTTTACACGTTTCCATGATATTCATCACACCAGATTTAAACTTTGCGTAGTATTTTCGCAAGGGTCTAGACCTTTGGTGTAGGTGCCCCCAATGATTTTTCTAAAATTTCAATTTAAGAAAAAAATACAAGACTGAGTTTAGATAAATGGTTAAATGAAATTAATCGTATACTCATATCCGAAGGGGCGGTTCTAATGATTTAGGGGAGTTAAAATATGTTTTACCACCTTTTGAAGAATACACTGGAAAAACGAAATAAGTTACTTAAAAAAAAAAATATGAGATTTTGGTGCCATCTTTGCTAAAATAAAAATATTTTATTTACCCCGGGCAATGCCGGGTACCTCAGCTAGTTTATGATGAAACAAAAATTATAATAAGTAACCTCAAAATAACTGTTTCTGGAATTGCAGGTTGGTGTACTTAGATTCCATTTTCAAGAACATTTATGGCCGATTAAACGAAAATGTTTAAAAATGTAGGTTCGACCGCTATGGTTCTGAGCCCTCATATATGCTAAGTAAGACCACATGATTTTTTTTTTCCCCGACCGATTTTTTAATACTTCGTCAGCCGATGTCAATAGGCTTAACTTGTGTTTGGGATTATTTCGATTATTTGTTAAATATTTTATTAATTCCTCTCGGACTATTTTTATCATTTGGGTACAGTATTTTGCCCAAGGTTTAATTCCATATATTAGATTCGTTATAACAGTAACTAAGCACACACATAAAAACACAAACTCACACTGAGGAATGTAAAAAGCCCGCGGAATATTTATTGCGAACCGATTGACAAAAAAGTGGCTTTATTCCTTTATGTCTTTGATTATGTTGATGAACCCGTTTTGTGAGAGAAACAAAATTTTATTTAAAATTATAATTTATTATAAATGTATAATATGTATATGTATTTAAAAACATAGTAAAAATAAACAAAATATAATTTAAAAATCAAAAACTGTCGTTTTTGCATTCGCCCATTTTGTATTACTTGAATATTTTATTCGATAAAATTGTCATTTCAAGTGACATAAAACTTTTCAAAAGACTAAGGGAATTCAAATTCAAAAAACGTTTGTCACTCCAAATGACGGTTGTCACTCCAATCGACTAAGGGAATCACAAAACTTGACTGTTGTTATAAACGACAAGCGGCACGACAAAGGGAATAAGGGCCTAATAGTACAAGCAAGGCTTGACGAAAATCCTTATCACCTGGTATATACTGTACTTATCACCTGGTATACAATAAAAATCCAAGAGTCTTCGACTGCAGTCTCCGACACCGCAATAGTTGGTAAATTGCATTTCTTTGAAAAATGGTAAGAAAAAGTATTGAAAACCTACAGGCTGCAATAGCAAGATAATGACTACACTTTAATTGTCCAAAACTGAATAAAACACTACCACAACCATATCAGAAGAGTAATCGAAAATTAACTCTTCGAATTCTTACGATATTATAAATTTGTAACTAAATGATTATTTAAAACACATACTAGCTAAAATAATGAAATTCAAAATATGTCATTAAATTCTAACCCAGGAACAGATTAATGTATAACCACTGAACCCGATTGTACACCAACCAAATTCTTATAACCATAATCAGACCGATTTTATAAAACAAACATGTAACTTAATCGTATTGGTACTAAAATAAACTAAAAAGTTCATCCAAGATCACTAATAAAATTAATTGCAAGTAGTCAATAAAAAAAAACAAATAAACAAAACATTAAATTATGTAATTGAGTCGAATAATTTTAATTAGAAACTTTTTGTTTTGAAACACGATTTGCTTTTATTTCGATTCGGTGCTAAGTTATTTTTAAAATTAAATATTGTAGCATATAAAATATTTGCTCTTGCATATCACTCATACACCTTCAAATATGTAATGCGCAAAATTAGAAGTTAATAATGATTATACATATTATAAGGGAGAGAGCTGACGACGATAGAATTTAATTTAAATTTATTTACTCGAATTTACGTGAGCTCAGTTGAAATTATCTATGGAATTTGGTCTGTTTGGCTTAAATGTTAACCCAATTTTTATTTTCAGAATATGTGTACTAGTGCATATTCAATTATATATTTGTTGCCGAAAATTTGTCACAACATGTCAACATTAATTTGAATATGTTATTACCGTAGTATTTAATCCGGCATGTCACAAAATAATTTTCCATACCTGTATACTACATACATATATAGTGATGATGAGTGTAGGTGGACACTGCATTTATAAGTAAGTATAATTGCTCCTTTTTTTATTTAAAACGATAAATGACTTTTATCAAAACTAATTTAAAAAAATTTAGTTTTTGCTGGTAATTGAAGAAAATTATACAGAATATTAAAATTACACATGTTCACTTCTCATCATGAATATGAGTAGAAATATACAAAAATAAATTGTAATGTGTACAGTATATATATTTAGTGCATACATATGTAGTATATATGTAAGTAACATGTCTGTTATATTTGTCAAGCTCATGACCAAATCATACACGAACCCTGACAATTGAAATATCTAACTAATTATTTTTAGACAACAACAATAATTTCGTTATTTTTTTTTTGTTATTTCTACTCTAAAAATCAAGACAATAACATGTAATTTTTCAAAGTCAATGGTGAAATGGTATGAATGAAAACATTTCAACTTCTTAATGTTTATTAGATAGATAAATGAATTCTAGATTAATGTTTGCCATATTGCCAGCAATGATATCGTTATTCCGGTAATATTGGCCAAAAAGTAATATCGAAAGCAGTGGTCGTCAACCTAACTAGTACCGAAGAGCATATTCCAAATTACCGAATCTGAATCATTGCAATTTTTTAAAGTGCTTAGTTCATCGACGAGATTGATACATAACAGCTTTCTGAAACAGACTTGAATGCATCGTCTTATTTAAATTTTTAATGTGTTTTCCTCGAATTACATTTGGCTCTCACTTATTATTATTATTATTAACTTTGTTTATATAACGTACCATAATTATTACCGATTGTAACGAATTCGGCGGATCTGGTTGGCTGCTGAATGCTCTCATGAATAATTATGGTCTTTGAATTTTTGAACCGTTCCTTTTTTGGAAGCGTATAGTATATTAGTATAGATGGTTAAAACTTCCCACTACTGACTAGCAAGATGAGTGAAAATGATTAATAATAATGAGGAACACCATCAAGCAAATATTATAGGTTCAAAAATGTTAGCTCTGTTCTAAGAAAAAATGATATACTAAAAGCCTAATAATTGGGCCCATTATTACAATTGTTTCCAACTTAATAATTTGCAAATATTTAGGAGGTATTTAGGAGGTAAAATGTGGGATTTTTAATGCTTTCAAATGAAATAGAAAAAAATTAAACAAATATATTGAAACTAACTTCATTGTTGTAAACCAAACTTTATTTTATTTTCGTATTTTGGATTAATTTAAAAAATATGCTAGAATTCCCAACGGCAAGTACCTTTTTTAAGCTAAGTAAGCTGATTGATCAGAATGTACGACCAAGCCTAAACAAGACCCGCAGATGATACAGGGCCCTCCGTACACCCTTTACACAAAACAAACAATGTAAATTAACATAAATAGTTTATATCATCCCTAAATTACCTTCAAAATCAAAATTGGAATAAATAATTGCTTATGGCTAATTCTGCTTAATCAAATAATTTGAGTATTTATAATAGTAGTTTTTTATTAGTACCAAATATGACAAATAATTAGCCCAAATATATAATTTGGCTAATACACGGTATTTTAATTTTAAATGCACAATCTGCTAAACAAAATTCCCGCTAGAACAAGATATAAATTAAAATTCAGAAACATGTTGACTTAAAAATCTTAATCTTTATTAACCTTGCCCCAACCAACAATCTTATGAACAAACTATTTGTATCCAAAAACTCTTCACCTTGAATGATTAAAAAAATAAATTCTAAATTTTAAATCCCAAATTTCAAATTCTAAATTCCAAATCCCAAATTCCAAAATCCATAATTTCATATTCCAAATTTCTAATTTCAAATTATAAATAGCAAATTCTAATTTTCAAATTCCAAACTTCAAATTCTGAATTTCAAATTCCAAAATTGAAATCTAAATTTCAAATTGTAGATTTGAAATTCAAAACTCAAATTCTAAATTCCAAATTTTTTTTTTTTTTTTTTTTTTTAAATTATAACTACATCACATATACATAATACGGAAGAAAAAAAAATGAAATAAATAAGGAAGTGCCTTTTGACCACAAGGTCAGTAGCAGGCATCCCTATAGCTAATACTAATAAAATAATAAAATACAATAATTGGAATAAAAATAGTTAAAAAAAAAATATACTACACAATACAACCAATACGATGTAAATAATCATATAACAAAAAATAATTTAAGCAATTTAAAAAGATTTGTTATATAAAAAAGAAAAATCAGTTTTAAATTATTGAACCCCTCATTTCAAAGACAACATCATTCCCTATTAATGCAAAAACTTACCACTCCTCAAATAACTAGCATACAAAATTATAAGTGAAAAATTAAATAATGATTCTAAACAAAAAATCAATATTACTAAATTGGACTAGCCAAACTTTCAAACTTGCCAGGAATTTAGATTTAGAATTCAAGCTACGGATATCAATCGGAAGTTTATTAAAAATGGTTGGAGCAGTTACTAAAAAATAATTATAAAAATGCGTTTTGTAAAATTTTGGAACGCTTCTGAAATGCATGAAATTTTTACGCAGTAAATAACTGTGACAACTCAAATAACGATTGCCACTAATTTCAAAATATTTATTCATAACCTTAAAAACATAAAGATGTTTCAAAGGAAGAAGTTTACTGCTCAAGAATAATGGCCAAGAAGGGCTACTTTTATTCTTGAAATGCATCAATCTAACTACATGCTTTTGAGCTACTACTAATGGTCTGATCGTCTCAAAATATGTACCACCCCAGCAACAAATACCATAACGCAGTCTGGACTCAATTAAGGCGTGATAAAATATTTTAAGAATACCAGGTGGACAGTGTGACCGCAGTAGATACATTTGCCTAATACCAGAATGCAGAGAGTTTAACAATTCTAACATATGATGCTTCCAGTCTAATCTACAATCGACGTTTAGGCCCAAATATTTAATGTTAGCAACAGATTCAATAGGCAAGCATTTATTAATGCACGGGCCATTCCTAGGGCAATGCCGGTCGTGATAAACTACGTCATTATTAAATGAACCATTATCATTTAAATTAAAGAGCATTGTTTTAGTTTTAGAACTCAATAATAGCTTGTGCGCCGCGAACCAATTGGACAGAATTTTTAAATCGTGATTAATGTATGATACTGCAGAAGTATAATCACAACTATTATATGCAAACGCTAGATCATCAGCAAAGGCAATAACTTTACCTTTAAAATTTTGTTTAAAAATAGAATTAATGTAAATTAAAAATAAAATTGGTCCAAATACAGATCCTTGGGGGACACCCGCTTGTAGCACCGATAAGTCACTGAAATTATTTTTACAAGTATTTTTACAAGTACAGTCACGATTAGTGATGAATGACTTGAACCAGTTGAATATGCAACCTCGAATTCCAAATTACAAACTTCAAATTAAAAATTCCAAATTTGAAATTTCATATTCCAAATTCCAAACTTCACATCCCAAATTCCAAATGCCAAACCCCAAATTTCAAATTCCAAACTTCTAACTTTAAATTCCAAATTTCATATCCCAAATTTTAAATTTTAAATTGGAAATTTCAAATTTCAAGTTCCAAACTTGAAATTTCAAACCACAAACTCCAAATTCCAAACTTCAAACTTTAAATTCCAAATTTCATATCCTAAATTTTAAATTTTAAATTGCAAATTTCAAAGTTCAGGTTCCAAACAACAAATCTCAAACCACTCCGAATTTAAAATTTCAAACTCCAAATTTCAAATTCCAAATTCCAAAACCCAAATTCAAATTTCAAATTCCAAATCATAAATTACAAACTTCAAATTTCCAATTCCAAATTCCAAATCCAAAACTGTAAATATTAAATCTTCAATTTAAAATTCCAAATTTTGAATTCCAAATTTTAAATTTTAATTTCAAAATTCAAATTTCAAATCCAAATTCCAAATTTCAAATTGCAAATTCCAAAACCCAAATTTCAAATTCCAAATCCCAAACTTCAAATTTCAAATCCCAAATTTTAAATTCTAAATTTCAAATTCCAAATCCCAAATTCCAAAATGCATAATTTCATATTCCAAATTTCTAAATTCAAATTTTAAATTGCAAATTCTAAATTTCAGATTCCAAACTTCAAATTCTAAATTTCAAATTCCAAATTCCAAAATTCAAATTTAATTTTCAAATCTCAAATCTTAAATTCTAAATTCCAATTCCAAATCTCAAATTATAAATTCCAAATTCCAAATTTAAAATTTTAAATTCCAAATTCCAAACTTCAAATAACAAATTCAAAATGCCAAACTCCAAATTCCAAACTTCTAACTTTAAATTCCAAATTTTAAATTCTAAATTTCATATCCTAAATTTTAAATTGCAAATTTCAAATTTTAAGTTCCACAGTTCAAATCTCAAACCACGCACAATTTCAAATTTCAAACTCCAAATTCCAAATTCCAAAACCCAAATTCAAATTCCAAATCATAAACTTTAAACTTTAAATATCAAATTCCAAATCCAAAATTGTAAATATTAAATCTTAAATTTCAAATTCCAAATTTTGAATTTCAAATTTTAAATTTTAATTTCAAAATTCAAACTTCAAATTCCAAACTCCAAATTCCAAATTTCAAATTGCAAATTCCAAAACCCAAATTTTAAATTCCAAATCCAAAATTCCAAAATCCATAATTTCATATTCCAAATTTCTAATTTCAAATTTTAAATTGAAAATTCTAAATTTCAAATTACAAACTTCAAAAATTCTAAATTTCAAATTCTAAAATTCAAATTTAAATTTCAAATTGTAGATGTCAAGTTTTAAATTTTAAATTTCAAATTTCACATCGCAAATCTCAAATTCTAAATTCCAAATTCAAAATTTCAAACTTCAAATTCCCAATTTCAAATTTCATATTCCAAATTCCAAACTTCACATCCCAAATTCCAAAAATTCGAAACTTCTAACTTTAAATTCCAAATTTCATATCCTAAATTTTAAATTTTAAATTGGAAATTTCAAATTTCAAGTTCCACAATTCAAATCTCAAACCACAAACTCCAAATTACAAATTTTAAAGTTCAAATTTCAAACTTCAAATTTCAAATCCCAAATACCAAATTTCAAATTCTAAATTTCAAATCCCAAATTCTAAATTCCAAATTTCAAACTTCAAATTCCAAATTCCAAACTTCAAACACCAAATTCCAAATGCCAACCCCCACAATTCAAATTCCAAATTCAAAACTCCAAATTCAGAATTTCAAATTACAAATTCCAAATTTCAAATTGCAAATTCCAAAACCCAAATTTCAATTTCCAAATCCCAAATTCCAAACTTCAAATTTCAAATCCCAAATTCCAAATTGTGAATTCTAAATTTCAAATTTCAAATCCCAAATTCCAAAATTCATAATTTAATATTCTAAATTTCTAATTTCAAATTTTAAATTGCAAACTCTAAATTTCAAATTCCAAACTTCAAATTATAAATTTTAAATTCCAAATTCCAAAATGCCAATTTAAATTTCAAATCTCAAATTTTAAATTCTAATTCCAAATCTCAAATTTTAAATTGCAAATTCCAAATTTCAAATTTAAAATTCCAAATTCCAAACTTCAAATAACAAATTCCAAATGCCAAACCCCAAATTTCAAATTCCCAACTTCCAATTTTAAATTCCAGATTTAATATCCTAAATTTTAAATTGCAAATTTCAAATTTTAAGTTCCAAACTTCAAATCTCAAACCACTCCAAATTTTAAATTTCAAACTCCAAATTTCAAATTCCAAATTCCAAAACCCAAATTCAAATTTCAAATTGCAAATCATAAATTTCAAACTTCAAATTTCAAATTCCAAACTCCAAATTCCAAATTTCAAATTGCAAATTTCAAAACCCAAATTTAAAATTTAAAATTCCAAATCCCAAATTCAAACTACAAATTTCAAATCCCAAATTCCAAATTTCAAATTCTAAATTTCAAATTCCAAATCTCAAATTCTAAAATCCATAATTTCATATTCCAAATTTCTAATTTCAAATTTTAAATCCCAAATTCTAAATTTCAAATTCCAAACTTCAAATTCTAAATTTCAAATATAAATTTCAAATTGAAGATTTCAAATTTTAAATTTCAAATTTCAAATCTCAAATTCTAAATTCCAAATTTCAAACATCAAATTCCAAATTCCAAATTTAAAATTTCATATTCCAAATTCCAAACTTCACAACCCAAATTCCAAATGCCAAACCCCAAATTTAAAATTCTAAACTTTTAACTTTAAATTCCAAATTTCATATCCTAAATTTTAAATTTTAAATTAGAAATTTCAAATTTCAAGTACCAAACTTCAAATCTCACACCCCAAACTCCAAATTTCAAATTTCAAATTCCAAACTTCAAATTTCAAATGCCAAATATCAAATTTCACCAAATCCAAAATTCCAAAATCCAAAATTTCATATTCCAAATTTAATTTTAAATTCCAAATTTCAAATTCTGAATTTGAAATTCCAAACTTCAAATTTAAATTTCAAATTCTAAATTCCAAATTTCAAACTTCAAATCCCAAATTCCAAATGGCAAACCCCACATTTCTAATTCCAAATTCCAAACTTCAAACTTTAAATTCCAAATTTTAAATTAGAAATTTCATATCCTAAATTTTAAATTTCAAATTTCAAGTTCCAAACTTCAAATCTCAAACCTCAAACTCCAAATTTTTTCAGTTCCTCAAGGTTCGGTGTTGGGACCGTTACTCTTTCTGGTTTACATAAATGGAATTTTCAACCAGCATTTTTGTGGCACCCTTACTGCGTATGCAGATGATCTTTAATTTGTTTATGCTGGCATCAACAACCTAACTGATATTGACCACGAACTGAGTAGGTTGGCGATTTGATTGGGAGCCCATAATTTGATTTTGAGTGACAAGACTAAAGTTATGCATTTCAGGGAAAGCCAGCGATCTCAAATACCGATTATCTATCATGCATTTGGCTGTAATAAAAGTCCAATTTGTACCTTGAATTGCTGCTTCACCTTAAGTTCGGTTAATGAAATTAAATATTTGGGAGTTATGATCCTGTATGGTTTAGCATGTTGGGGCGGTGCTTGTAAAACTCTCTTACATCCTCTGTACGTGCGACAGATGCATGTTTTGCGGCTAATGACTTTTAAATCAGTGCAAACATTATCTTGGCCTATGTTTCAGGAGCTGGATATAATGCCTTTACAACACATGTATGTTTTCCAAGTTTTAAAGCTTTTTTATATCATCAGCGGGAATACCATAACTTTATAAATTATTCAATTTATAATCTTCGTTTGAATTTTAAATGTCCCCAATGTTAATTTAGAGATTCGAAAACGTTTCTTCAGTGTGGCTTCACCTATTATCTTTAGCAACTTACCGTTGGAAATACGAATGTGCAGCAGCTTTTCCACTTTCCCTAGAGCTCTCAAAATATGGTTGAAACTAAACAAAGCAATTGAGCATCTATTTTTTGTACTATTATAGTTTCGTATTTTATTATTTCTTGTACAAATGTTTATAAAAAAAAAATTTAAAAAAAGTTTTGTATTTTATTATTGTATTAACTTTGACTTTTAGATGTTAAATTTATTGTAAGATTATTAGAGAGAACCACTGTACCTGACACATGTTTCATTGAAACTAAAGGTGCAATTATCTTATCAATTTCTTGTTAGTTTTTAATATTATTATTTTTTTTTTTGATTTATCTTTATTTTATAAAATTGGTAATGATAAAAAAAAACAAAAAACAATTCCAAACTTAAAATTCTACATTTCAAATTCCAAATTCCAAAATTCAAATTTAAATTTCAAATTGTAGATTTCAAATTTCAAGTTCTAAATTTTAAATTTCAAATCTCAAATTCTAAATTCCAAATTCCAAATTTCAAATCCCAAACTTCAAATTTTATATTCTGTCACACATTTCATCAAAATTGTTTCCAATCCATGTCCAAACATACTTTTACTCTTGTAAGTATTTCGTCTTATTCAACTTATGGCACTTACAGATATCTGGATAGAGGAGAAACAATAACAACAGGATCGTGCTCGATGCCCTTGGTGATTGATTAATTGATTTGAATGTTCGATCAAGCTTTAAGCAAGACCCCTCGGAGATGGCCGGGTCTCACCGAACACCCTGTTACAAATAACATAAAGAGGATTTGGATAGGTTTAATTAGTAATAATAGAAATTGACCCGGTTACAGCTATCTAAGAATAGCCAATAGTTAGTAACACAATGACAATACATTTCTCATCTACTTTTATCGTTTATTAAAACTAAAACTGCACTCATTCCTAACAATAATTAATTTGCTGAATCAAATTTCTGGGCACTTCTGAAAATCGTAATCATAATTAATTTAAAATTGACTTAAAACTAATACATATAATACGTTATTCAAATGATTACTACCATACTGGTCTCTGTCGCAACTTAAAACTTCAGTTTAGTTCAACGATAACTAACAATCTGGTTCAAAAAGTTTCAACAAAACCTGCCACTAAGCTTATAGAAGTTTGTCCTATAATGAATTATGATTATTGTTACCAGCCACCAAATTATACAGGTACTCGTTTGTGTCTTTTGGTTGAAATTAAAATTGTATTTGTTCCCCTTTATTTGAATTATGCCGAATTATATAAATTATCTGATTTGCCGTGTCTCTCTATACACCAGTTGTTGTGTGTGTACGATTGCTTGAGAGATTCAATATGTAATTTTCTATTTGATATTTATTTACCTCTTATTTTGTAGGTATTCCACATGATTCAATAAATCCCAGGTTAGCTCGATTTTTCAAAGCACGTGTTCGTGACGTCATGCAATTCCGATAAATATGTAAGTTATTCTTTTTTACTTTTCGTTTTTTTATTTGTTGTTGTAATTTACAGGTAAAAGAATTGGGTGACGTCAAAAAAAAAAAGATGGCCATTTGTTTACATATTTCGAGCTAACCTGGGTTTTTTATTGAATCATGGGTATTCCCATTCTATGGTGTATTCACCCCTATTATGATTGTCGAGTGGATTGACAATCGCCAATCGAAAAAGGAAAAGGCAACACAGAGTCGTGTCGATTGTTGGTCAACAATCATAATAGGGGAGATTATTCTTTTTTTCAGATAAGAATTAAAACAAAAATAAAATTAATTTCAGTACGCTTTATAACGTTTGAACTTCTATTTGTTGGCGTTTTGCTCAATTAAACTATAAAATTAATTAAAAACCATACGAAGGGCATTAATTACAGAAGGCCATAATAACAGGATCATAATTGCTTCGATGTCAAAAATATCTCTCGAATATTAATTACGTACTTTGGTGTTGACTTAGACCAACACCGATAAATTGAAGAAAAAATTATTTTGGGCAGTTTTAAAGAAGCAGTCTTATACCAAAGATATCATGAAAAAAGGTGAAATTGTAAATATGATAGCAGCTAATTGGTTACAATTTCCTTATAGATTAATCATATTGATCAGCAACAGCTCCCTGAAAATTTCAAAACTATTATGTAGCTAATCTTAAATAAGCATCATTTTAATACAAAAGTTTTAAATTTTTAGTAGACACGGTTGTTGTCGAACTATTTATATGTGTAGTACAGACATGTACCTGCTAAATAAGTCTTAAGGTCAAAACACACGCAATCGCAAAGAATAATATTTATATTTTTACTAATTACCAACAAAAAATTAAAATATTTCAAAAAAATTATGTCAACAAACCAAAGAATCAAGACTTGCGAACCGTTTATTTCAAAACATGTGATTTGAATGCGGCAAGAGATCGATCATCGACCCCTTAAAAAATAAATCAACACGGCACTTATTACACCAACATACATATAACAACATACTCGTATTATAGCGGTGTACAAATCTTCAATTTTCAATTTCAACTATTTATAAAACTAATATTAGATTTATTATAAATCATTTTTGTTGTTGCTGCCTTACAGTTATGTGAAAATTTTCTTCACACTCGTCAACCTGTTTTTCATGACGTATAGGAAAGAAAATATTTTCAGAAAAAAATGTTTTAAATTTTCATTTTAGTTTAAATATTTGGATTAGATGATTTAAATTGATTGAATTTTAAAAACATTAATTTTTGTTTTGTTTGTTTACATAATAAAAAAATTATTTATATTGCGTTGATTAAGACCATTAATTAATTAATTCAAGGTCGAGAATTCATCACAACATAATGCACAAATTAATACAATTTTATCGCCAATTAATGTAACAATTTGTTCTGTCATTTTATTACCAAATTAAGTGTTTGGTAATTAGTTATACGGTGGCAAAAATTTGTTTTCTTATAATTTTAGATTCTTGTTTTATGAAAAATTGTAGCATTGCCAAATTAATTTAACACTTCCTATTCGAATAACTGTTTACTGACATCTGTTGATTATTAGTTGGACTAACGAAGCTCATGAAGCTTCAGTAAATGTAAATATATAATATATTGTGCGGTTTAACTAGCCGTTTCTATAAATAATAAAATTTATATTGCTTTTCAGTACAAATAAGTTTTTTTCAAATAACGTTGACGGATTAGCATAGATAAATTATAAAGATAACTGTTGTTAAATTATGAACGCACTCCACATTCTCATCTGTCAACACTATTATATTGAAATAAACACAGCTGTATTTTTGTATCACTCTAAAAGACAAGACCTTTAGTTTTCGCTCTGCTAAGAGATTATGGGCCCAGGTGCCACGTCCACGTTAATTAAATCTGGCACGTTAATTATATCGTCATCAACTCGTTTTATGAGAAGGAGATGGCAGAACCAAACAGTAAATCGGATTTTCACATCCAAAAACTACGCGGTGCTGATAATTATCATATGTAGTGTTTTGCTATGCAGAATTATTTCGATATGAAAAAATGGCATAAGTGTATTAAGAATTTTCCATATAATGATGATAAAATGCCAGAGTAAAATAATGAGGACATGTTAAGAGTAAAATAATGCGGAACCGGAACGTTTTATTCACATTCTTAATTGTAATTCAGCCCTTGAAATATTGGAAAAATTCAAAAAAATTTATGGAGACCGTGGATTATACGGAAAAACTACGTTATTGCGAACCCTGATTTCATTTCGTTTAGAAAATTGTGAAAACATGCAAAATTACATCGACGAGATAACCTCAATTTCGTGCAAATTAAATAGCACTGGATTCAAAATAGATGATGGCTGGTTGGCTGCAATTATGTTGGCAGGTTTCACAAATGAATATAAACATCTTATTCTGAGTTTTGAGGCAAGTAAAACCATATCAATGCAGATCACATTAAAATGAAATTACTTGACACTCAGTACATATCAAAGTCAAACGAACGGAATGCGTTTTCAGTAAATACAATGTAAAAAATTCATCGAAACATAAAAATCGTCATATTGGAAGTATAATTTGTTATGAATGTGGTGGTAAAAATCATAGGATGAATGCAATAAGATCAAAGAGAAGCAGAAGTCATCGTCGAATGATGAGAAGAATAAAACTCAGAATAACGTTAAAAGCAATAAAAGTGAATCGGCTAAAAGAGCATTTGATGTATCTTTATTCTCACAATCAAAATCATCCGAATAGTTTTTTTAGACAGTGGTACGTCGAGTCACATGACACCTGATGCAAATTTATTGAAAAATCAAAGACCGCAACTGAAGCTGTTGAAATAGTAGCAGCAAATGATATGAAGATGTCAGTGAAATGTGTTGGTGAAACTGTTCTACAAAACACTTTGTGACATGCGTAATGTAGTAGATGGAATGATGTTCGAAAATAATGAAATCATAAAATGTGAAGTTTGGGCAATGGGCAAGCAATCGCGCCTACCTTTCAAGCTTAGTGGTAAGCATTCAGATAATGTACTTGATTTAATCCACTCAGATGTCTGTGGTCCGATGGAGACAAATTCAATTGGTGGGGCGAAATACTTTTTTTCATTCATCGATGATTGTTCAAGGAAACTATTTATCTATTTTTGGTCGTCTAAATCTCAAGTTTTTGAATCACTGTTAATTTTCAAAACGTACGTAGAAAATCAGACTGGTCGCAAAATAAAGAAATTCAGAACTGACAATGGCACTGAATATTGTTCCAAAGAGTTTGAAGGTGTCCTTAGACAACACGGTCTCGCAGAGAGATGAACCAAACAATTGTGGAACGTTCAAGGCGTATGATTTTTGATGCTGATTTAGACAAAACTTTTTGGGCTGAAGCGGTTGCCATGGCAGCCTACATTATCAACAGAACAATTTCATCAATTTTAGTGAACAAAACTCCCGAAGAGGTATGGACGTTGATGCCCGTCAAGGGCATTGGCAGTTGAAAATGATTTGAAAATAAATCAAATGGACGAGATCATCGCTTTCTTACAAGGCGACATTGACGCAGATGTGTATATTGAGCAGCCGGAATGGTTTAATGATGGAACGAATAGAGCATGTAAACTGAATCGAGCCATGTATGAACTCAAAGAAGCTGGACGCCAGTGGAATATTAAACTAGAAACTGCATTACATGAATTTGGTTTAGTAAATCCGAATTGGATCCGTGTATTTATTTGAATCAAGAATTGAATTTGTTTGCTTGTTATGTAGATGACTTGGTGATATTCTGGAAAAATGAAGCAGATTTAATCAAGCTTAAGCAATTTGTATACACGCAATTCAAGATGAAAGATCCAGGTACTGCCACGGAATGTGTAGGTATTCGTATACATCAAAATGAAAACAGCATTGAGTTGGACCAATCCTCGTAAATCAAAGAAGTATTAACTCGTTTTGGAGTGAAAGATTGTAAGCAGACTGGCACACCTAGTAACTTGAATCAAAAACTTTCAATATGTATGACGTCAGATGTCATAGAAGAAAAGTTACATAACGTACCGTATCAAGAAGCTGTGGGCTGTTTATAATATCTTACGCAATGTACGAGACCAGGCATAAACTTTGCAGTAAATGATCTAAGTCGTTTCAATTCAAGTTTCGGTAGTGCGCATTGGAAGGCCGAGAAAAGAATCCTGCGATGTCTACATGGTACAATTAATTATAAACTTCGGTATGAAAAGACTGATGACTGTTCAATTAATGGATTTAGTGACGCAAATTGGGCATCGGACGTGGACAAACGTCGATATTGTACAGGTTACCTGTATAAATTATCAAATGCAGCTATTACATTGACAAGTAAACGACAATCAACCATCGCATTATTCAGCACTGAGGCCGAATATATGGTATGGCAATGTCTTCAGCCGCCCCGGTGGCACAGTGGTTAGCATGCTTGCTTTAAGCTCCGGAGGTCCCGGGTTCGATTCCCGGCGGGTGATGAAAAAATCACGGCTGGTTAATGTTGGACCAATGAATTAATCATTCATTATCCGTTAAAAAAAATGATTACAAAACTTCAAATGAAGCGGCCAAATCCCCCTATGGGATGTAGCGCCAGCGACCAAGAGGCCATCTGGCTGGAGCAATTGGCTGATGAACTCGATCCCAAATTGCGCAAGCCTGTTAATCTTTTCTGTGACAATCAAGGTGAAATGTGTTTAGCTGAGATGGATGCTTATGGACCAAGAATCAAGCACTTAGATATTCGACACCATTATATTCGAGAAAAGGTTAACGACAAAACCATCACAATACAATACACTTCAACAGACGAAATGATTGCGTACTGAACTCATAGGTAGTCGACTGAGAGTGTCCTCATTGCTATGAAGATAAATATTGCGATATCGAATCCCATATTGGTAACCCATCGGGATGATCGCTCGTCTCGCTAATTGGTTTGCAGTCACCACAGATAGTTTATTTCTCAGCCCAAATAGACTGACCAACGGTTTGTGGTTCGTGATTAGAATACATTTTCGCCCATAGAGATATTGGTGGAACTTTCGGGCACCAAATATTATGGGCAAAGCCTCCCTCTAAATTTGCCCATATCTTTTTTGTGCGTCAGTCAACGTTTTCAACGCAAATGCTATAGGATGCTCCGTGCCGTCGTGGTATATATGAGAAATTACCGCTCCAACACCTTAATAGGATACATCTGCTGCTAGTTCGACTGGATAGTCATCACGGAAATGAACTAGTTTCGTTGTCTGAATTATTCTGTTTTTTAGTGTGTCGAAAGCTTTTCTGCTGCACAGAACCCCACATGAGTTCAGCATCTTTTTTCCTCAAGTCGTTCAAAGGTGCAAAAATTTCTGAAAAATGTTTAATGAATTTATAGTAATAATTTACCTTACCCATAAACGACTGTAGTTCCCAATATTACTCGGTTTCGGCATCTTGGGAATGGCGTCCAATCTAGAATCTGATGGTCTAATACCTTTTTCGTCTATAATGTGAACTAAATAATCCACTTCGGTCTCAGCAAATTTACACTTGTCCAATTTGACAGTCAGACCGTGTCCTTGAAGCCGCTGGAATGCCAATTCAAGTACACGCAAGTGTTTATCTAAATTGCTGCCTGCCACGATGATGTCATACAAATAGTTTGCACACCCTGGCAAACCAGCTAACACCTGGTCCAGACATTTTTGAAATATCGCCGCTGAACTGGAAACTCCCATCGGTAGTCTTTGGTACTGGAACATTCAAAATGGAGTGTTGACAGCGACAACTTCCTTAGATTTGTCATCCAGCTGAAGTTGGAAGTAAGCATTGGATAGGTCAATCTTTCAAAAATAACGACCTCTACATAAAACTAGTGGAATAGTTCATCCGCCCGAGGTAAATAATACTGTTCGACCTGGATCTGATAGTTCAATGTGAACTTAAAGTCATTCACGATACGCACTGAACCGTATTTCTTTGCCACGGGTAGAACTGGTGTAGCCCAATCAGAGGAAAAAACTGCCTTCCAGATTCTGTCGCTCACCATTCGGTCTACCTCTTTCTTCACGGCTTCCATTTATGCAAACGGGATGGGGCGGGCCTTACAAAACTTAGACTCAGCATTCGCCTTCAACTATAAACTAGCTTGATACGTCGATCAACATTCATCGTCGATTTTATTTACAAACTTATTCGGATATTTACACGTTAGCTCGACTGCTCCTTTCTTCACCTCCGAATTTAACTCAAGTGCTCGAATCTCCTCAATTTTTTTTTTTTTGCTGTTACCTGAAGTCCTAAACAATCAATCCATGCCCAATATGTTGACTCCGGAATCCGAAGTAACGAGCAGATTTATGTTTGTACAATTTCGTCAAACTTAATTTCTACTTCAAGTACCCCTCGAACGGGTATGTACCTCCTCATGCACGCAGAACTTGGTTGGTGGGCTGACAGGGTGTAGTAGCACCTGTATCTACCAGAAATGACATGTCTTTTCCATTCATTATTACGTCTTTCATCACTTTCCGGTTAGTTCTCGTAATCTCAGCTAAAAAAAATTGATCCGCGACCTCTAAGGTTCTGATGTATTCTGCTTTTTTCTGTAGCTCGTTTTGTTCTTTATTCCTGTTTTAAAATGTCCTGTACATGTTTGGATGTTTGCTCTTCTATGGGCTCTTTGATATCTTTTCTCGTAATTGACGAACAATTAACCCGAAAACTATTCGATCTCTCACCATCGAATCTTTGGCTGCTTCGAATACCTTTTTATGATGATGGTAGAACAGACATCGTATTAGTGCATGTACTTTTGGTTTACATAATTTATTAATAGTTTCGATGCATTTATCTAATGACAACTGCTCATTTTGTTTCAGCTTAACCACGGGCGCTCGACTAATTAAATTTTTAAATATGTCAATTTTCATTTTTTCATTAGCCGCATATTTACCACCTCATTATTTTTATGTCCATTATTTTATTCATTTAGGTTTAACATTATTTCAACTGCGCCATGTATGATATGTAGTCCTTTAATTTAATGGAGCAATTTCTTGAATATTAAATAAAAATCCTACATATATTATTAAAGTATCTTTATTTTTAGGGCTCCGTGAACTAAGTCTGAGAGAATTAATTCCACCGAAAATAATAATTTAATTTCGCGACACTTTTGGCCGCTGTGTGCCGTTTCAAGTTCATTTCAAGACATTACATTAATTTCACTCTCGAAGGCCATATATGTGTTTCAACCTTCTAAATTTTGTGGCACAATTTAATTCTTTTTCAAAACGAATTAAAAACAACTATATTTAATATTTACAAACTGAACTTAATCCGCGCGTAATTAATTCATTTAAAAAAAAAAAATTAGATAACACGAATTTAATTCGTATTGAAAATAAATTAATTTCGCGGAGTTTTCTCTCGTTGCTCCCTTTTTTGGTGTTGATTCAGTTACTGAATTACAGTATGACTTTCTGTACATTCGGGAACAATTACTTCATCTATTCCATGCGTGCATTGCATATAGCATTGTTCCACAGACCAAAGTTCTTTTTATCCCGAAGGCGTTCAAGTCTGATTACTTATTCACTTATAGTTTTCTGAATTGCTTCACAAAATGATAATGAATATCTCTATGTCATACAAAAAAATATTTTTCTGTTGTAGTTTGAACCTTTAAATTTTTAAAAAAGCTAAAATTGGCTTAGCGCAATTAGTGGATTTTTCGAGATTAGTTAAAGTATTTCAAGTTCAAGATTAGCTAATTCCTTTTTATTTCAAGATTTATGATTAACCGCGATTAATGAACAAATCTCTAAACATATTAAAGATTCTCTGTTTTCATCCAGTTTAGTGAAAGTTCAAATGGCGTCTGATGAGTTTTTTTAGATTTTGGTACACGCCTTAGGCGGCCAGGTGGAAAATGACTAAATCTGAACGAATTCTGAAACCAGTTTAAAAAACGAGAATAAACCAGGACAGTGTTTAAGTTTCGAAATTATTAAAAAAATTAATATATAAAATTGGTTTGGTAACTATGGTTTCAAAACGTAGTGAAATATCTTCTAGAAAAGTTTCAAGCCCGCTACCTTGATTCATTATTTGGATTTGCAACCAATTCATTAAACAACAAAAATGTTCGTTAAGTCAGTTACTACATCTCAATAGAATGGTACGTAATCGCACCAGTTCCATTTGGGGCCGGGATGGAGTTTAGTAATCCGGGATTTACTATATTTCCAGCACCAAATAGAACACGATTCTCAATGGATTTTAGTGAAGTTTTATATCTGAATTATTAAGCCTATTCTATCAGTATATAGTTCCTAACATAAAACCGAATAATTCACGTTCTGAAAATATCTTGGGTCATATCATTTGGGGTCGGATTTCTTAAATAAAGTAGGAGCCAAATATATCGCTAGTGGTGTTCCGTAATATTTTCGGACCACCACTAGCGATACATTTTTACTTAAACAACCGAACTAGGTAGTTTGTGGGTGGCTTTTAATAGAATTTTGTATCTGAAGTTTGAGATATGAAGTCGATTCTTTAAGTAGTTCCTAACACAAAATTGATTATTTCCGGCTCTGCAATATTGCAATATTGCGGAACACTGCCAATAATATTTTGGTCGAAATCTTAACTCAAAAATTATTTATCACCAACTTATTATATACTGGTTACATTTATCAAAATTTAATAAACATACAATAATTCAAATACAAATATAAATCAAATATAAAATATGGAATTTACCAGTGATCTAAAAGATGCTTCTACATCAATTTCTTAAATGCATCTCTAGATAGATTAAAGTCAAAAGCCGACAGTACTTTATTAAAAGAAGCTGCGATGAATGATAAATCGGCTCATATTTACCGTAGTTGGCCTGCAAAGTGGAAGCTTGATTTGGAAATCTTTATCGCGTAGCACACGTAAAGGAGTATATATATCGAGCAAACGCACAATATTTCTGAACAATCGATTTTCGATACTAGTAAGTCTCGAACAAAGTTTGCGCTAATTTCTATCCTACGAATAAAAAGAAGCTCAATATTTATTAATTTACATCTACCATGATACGCTGGAAGTATGAAAGCAGTCACGCTTGTATCTCTAAGGTAGCCTTCGTAGAGCGTACATTAAAAAGGGCTTTTGTACTCTCTCTATGCGATCTGATTATTTAATATAATACGGACTCCATACGGCAACACTATATTCCAACAATGAACGAACAAACGAGACGTATAAAGTTTTAATCACGTAAGGATCCTGAAAATCTTTGGAAAACCTTTCACAAGCCCAAGCATAGAATTCGCTTTAGAAATGCAACCCTCAATATGCTTATGAAACGATAGATTCGGAGTAAAAGTTACACCTAAATCCTTAAACATATTGACATTCAATAATACAACCGTCAAAAAAGTAAACATAACTGGCGAGTAAGCGTAATCGGGTAAAACCCATAGTTTTGCATTTAGAGATGTTTAGCATTAAATTGTGAGATGTACACCAAACTTTAAAGTTTGTCAGATCAGATTGAAAGTCAATTGCGTCATTGGCGTATAGTTTTAAAAATGTTTATGTCGTCCGCATAGATCAGAATGTCGGAATGACTCAGACAATTTACCACATCATTTGTAAAAAGAATAAAGAGCCTGGGGCCCAAATGACTACCCCTAGGTACTTCTGAAGAAACATCAATCACTCTTGAAGTGAAATTACTAATTTTAACAATTTGAGTTCTAAATTCCAGATGAGACCTGATACAATTAATTGGCAAAAAGTTACAATTCAAAGAGCCAACTTTTCGCAGCAGCAATTCATGATCGACCTTTGCAAAGGCCTTACAGAAATCAGTGTAAATGACCTGTAGAATATTACCATTTAATAGAGCGTTTGAAATACAGTTTGCTGTTGTTAAAACTGTCCCCTCATGATCAAACGGTACAAAAGTCAAATCCAATACGTTGCCACTATTATTCTTAACATTGTTACATTATTTTAAACCCAATGAAAATATTTCAAAGATGAAGTTTTCCATCTCGTCGTTCATGTTAATAGGAGTCAAATTGTGATCAACAATCTCCCATACAATATCTGGTATGTTAAAATCTCCAAAAATAAAAAGACGATCCTCCGGCTGAAGCAATGGAACAATATTAGATTTCACAGTGTCCGCAAACCTGTCATAGACTGCCATGCTAGAATGACATGGTATATATGTGACACAGATGATCAGCGAATATGAATGGAATTGTACACGAACAGCAACAATTTAGTCATCGCAATTAGCCAACATTAACCGACTGGATGGATATTTATTAGAAACTGCAACTACAATACGTTATAAGTGTCCGTCCCTACGAAAAATAGCATAAGACGACGGAAAATATTCCTCCGTTTTGAAATGGACTGTTAACAACGATTCAACGATGCAAAGGACATCATAATCTCCCTCTAAAATTGATATAAACAGAGATTTTGATTTGGCTCGGATACTATTTGAATTGTGGTACTAGATGTTTAAAAATGATAGTGGCTGGAGGACCGCTTCACTGATTCAACGGATAAATGATGATGGGTGCTGGAATAGTTACTTTAGATGTTGAAAAGTGGTCCCAGTCAGGTTTTTGCTATGCGTGAATAATTTCTAAATAGCCAGATTAATACACTAGGAGGCCGAATGTCGGAGTTATTGAGTAAGTTGAAATGGGACTCCTTCAATCCAATTTTGAAAGTAATGAACGCCAGTGAATTGTCCATTACCCGATCTTTGGAGAGTAACAGTTTCAATTTACTTCCTCCGGTGAGCAATTTTACAGTTTTTCACAGATGTATTTAACAATCAGGTCAGTTGACACGGATGGATCGATACGACTGATATATAAATATTTCTTATCAGGCTACGAAACGGTTTTAATCGAATTGACGGGTGTGCGCGTCCCCACGACAGCTTGCACTGGCCTCAGCGGATTGCTACCATTGGAGTTGGAGCCAGACTGAACAAATTTTGTCAATAGAGACTTAGTGGTGTCATCAAACCTGTTTATCAAAGCATTGATTATTAGCGATTTTCAGCAATCGATTTAATATTTTTTAAGTCCATATTTTCGGCTGCCCTGCCCACAATCACGTCAATTTTCTTCAAAATATTGGACATGTTCTTATTCGCGACCAATGGTATACGTCAGTTGCCAAATTGGCAATACTATTGGTTCAATACTTTTTAATTGAATTGATCGCAGCAGGATCAATCCCACTCCAATCATAGCAAAATTGGTTATCGCACAGAGTATATTAAACGATGTCCATACACGTAGCAGCAAAAATTTTTTTGCAAGTATTACATGCGCCAAATTTAGTTTTACATACTCAACTTCAAAAAATCACAATTTCAAAAATTCAATCACATTTGTTAATGGATTTTGTGAAATTTTTTTCTGAAACATTTTGTAAATTCGATAAATACTTAGTTTCAATAATAAAACATAAGTTTGTGGTGAGATCAAAATTTTTAAAATATAACATGACCCAACGGCAAAAAATACGAGTACTTTGAAACACTACTCATACAAATAGTTCCTTAAACCACCAAACCAGACAATTTCCTCCGCCTCCAGCAAACACACATTTGTCGATGTACTTTAGTGAACTATAATATCAAAGGTATTAAGCTAATGGAAAAAGTCTTCGATAAAATGTTCCCAATCTTAAATAAATTAAATTACGTCCTGAAAATTTTTTGAACTATGCCATTTGAGATGGAATTTCCGCAGAAGTTTGAAAAACCAGAACATGTTTGGACTACGATGTCCGGACGCTATATACATATACACCCTGCGCCATTGAAATGTTCGATTTCGATTATTTACTATTTCATGCAATTCTCTCCTAGATTTGACCTCATTCGCTATTTTTTTTTGTTTTTTTATTTTTCAGCATATTTCACGCCTTATTAGGTATTTAAAACCAAACTAAGGATGAAATATTCGTTCGGTTTCAATTAAGTAGTCAAAGAGTTAATTCTACAAAGTGTCGCTCTAAATTAAATGCTAACGAAAAAGCCAAAATTTTGCAAGCAAAGGCAAAAAGTACACACATTCACAAATTGCAAGAGTAATTTAGTGTAACCAAACAGCAATTAGAAAGTTTTTAAGGCACTATTCCGAAAATCAAACGATAATTTGGCTCTGATGCAAAGAGGAGAACTTCTGTTTCAACAAATCGAATTTCAGATATTTAGATCTTAAGCAAAGGTTTGCTACGGCTTTGGAGCTGAGAAGTTAGCTTCTAATAGCAACAACCGATACTATTTCAGTTCATACTATTAAAAGGAACTTGGTTTATATGCTAATCGACCTGCGAGAAAATCATTACTGACAGCAAAAATGGCAGTTGCAAGCCTCAAATTCGCAATAGAATGAAAAAACTGAATTCCTAGGGACTGGCGTTGGTTCATATTCTCGAATAAATCCAAATTCAATATCTTTGGACCCGATATAAGGACAAGGGTTCGGCGATGAAAAGGCAAACGGTATTTAACAGAATGTATTTCGCCGACAGTGAAAAATTCACCATATGTTATGGCCTGGAGAGCCATAACAGCCTTTGGAGTTTGATCACTATGCCTTCTGGATAGTTCAGAAAACGGAGGAAAAGATAAAAAAATTATCGAAACCTGAATCGTGACTATTGAGGACCCGACTCAATACATCGGTATTCCACTCTTCAAGGACGATTACTCTCCGCGAGTTATTGATGTTATTTGTGAAGTAAGAATGCTTCATTTTAATGTATATTTTGTTTAGGTAGCCGAATTTAAAAATAGCTTGGTGATTGAGCCGTTACCCTGGACAGGAAATAGCTCTGACCTCAATATTGTTGAAAATATTTGGTCCTTCATGGGAAAGAAGATTACAAATTACAACCTGAAAAGTGCCAAAGAGCGGAAAAAACTTACAGAAAAAGTCTGGTTTGAAGAAATAATAATATATTATTTAATCAAACTTTAGAATTCAATGCTGATCGGGTTTAAGGCCATCATAAAAGCCAAGGGCTGGGTTATTAATCATTGATTTTAAAAAGATCAATTTCTCTCAAAATATTTTGGTTGAGATGAATTATTTTATTTCTGTTAGTTCTTATTTTGAATAAAAATTACCATTGTCAATAAAAAACTAATTTTCAATTGAAAATTAGGCTTTGACTTTCGAGGCAGGCAGACGACGTATTTTGTTTAATTTTCTCAAAAAAGGATAAATTAATGCAATATTTTTTCAAATCAAATTAAAATAAGCAATGTTATGTATCTCGACCGAAAGGATGTTTTCAAGAAAGATTTTTACAAGGCAGATTTTTACTAGATGTGGCCGATAATTCACTCGCCGCCATTTCACAAGGTTAGAGAGACAACAGAAACCATAATATTGCTTAAAGTAATGGTATCGCTGCTGGCTGTGGCCTATAGGCTTATTTGAAGAAATTTGATGTTTACTCCTTTTTGTACAATGACACCTTATTGTAAATGAGCTACTGCTCAAATTGGGGTGTCTCAAAATTTAAGTTAATAAGAAATAAATGAAATAAAATAAATAAATTAATATAAATACGTAAAAAAAAAAAAAAAAAAAAAAAAACTTTGTTAAAAACTGTAACGAAATTATTGCGTTTCATGCATGAATAGCTTTAAATTTAAAATAAACTGGACCCCTTGAATTCTTCTCTGTTTTAGTTTGGTCACTTCTAATAATTTGTAATAATTCCCTGTATTTTAATATTAAGCTATGGTAACAATGTTTTATGAAAAAAATTGAAATCAAATTATTAGGAAATTATGGAAATGGTGGGGATGGAGATTGATGAAGAGGCCGGATGTGATGTAAAACGAAAAGACGAAAAAAAAAGGCAGTCAAGTGTAGGTGACGAATACGAGAACATAAATTAAAAATAAGAAAAATTGAATTTTAAAAACGAAACGTTGTCACGGAAAATATTTAAGCTAAAAATTAAAATAAGAAAAGTTATAAAATAATAATAATTAATAAATAGTTTAAAATCATAATAATAATTATTATTATTATTATTATTATTATTATTAGTTGAGGGCCATGTGGGCGTTCAAGCCACCCCGCACTGCGACCTAAAAGATCTTTTGTGCATGGACCCTACTTAATGAGCCGTCCAGTCAATATTCAGGCTCTTAATGAACCTGACAATACTGCCGGCCGGTATATGGTGCATACCATCCGGGCTCATTACTCTCCCTCCTAGATGTTGTAACCTTTTGCAGAAAATGGCTGGGCAATGGCACAGAACATGTTCCGCTGATTCCGCTTCCATGTCACAGAAGCGACATCTATCCGTCGGACTTAGGCCCATTTTCTTAAGGTGATACCTTAAGGGGATGTGACCTGTGAGGAAGCCGGTAAGCAGCCTCAACTCAGGTTTCCTAAGTACGAGACATTCCTTGGCCCTGGCCGACGAAGGTGAAATAAATTCCTTCGCCTGTCGCAAACCTGGAATTCCGCGCCAGTAAGAGGACTTTTGCACATCCTCCCAGCGTTTAACTGCTGCCCTAAGGTGCCCCTTAGAGACGCCGCAGAAGGGCTCTGGTCCAATTAATGGAAAGGCAGATCCCTCGCGGGCGAGGACATCAGCTGCCTCGTTTCCCACAATTCCAGTGTGCCCTGGCACCCAAACAAGTGTTACCTTATTTGAGCTTGCCAGCGATTTAATAACCTTCAGACAATCCCATACCAGCCTTGACTCAATGGTAAAAGACCTAAGAGCCTTTAAGGCCGATTGGCTGTCTGATACGATATAAACCTTTGCGTCGTTTAGGCCTTTAGAAATGCCTATCCTAGCACAAAGTTCTATAGCATGCACTTCTGCTTGAAAGACGGTTGCATTGGTACCCAAGGACTTCGAGAGTGATACTCCACTCCCATGTATTCCTACCCCCGCCCCATCTTCCGTTTTTGATCCATCTGTATACCACACCAATGACCCTCGCTCAAAGGATGGTCCCCCTGTACTCCACTCCTCCCGGTCAGGTAATCTAACACAAAAGGGTTTGTGGAAATCCAGTTTGGCTGGCATACAGTCGGAAGGCATTCCTATAGTGGGATCTGTCTGAAACTCCTTAAGGATCTCCAGATGGCCCACCATATTGCCTGGTTTGATGTTACCCTCCGCCTGCATCTTAAGGGCCATATTAACAGCATCCTTTTTTACATGCAGATGCAATGGAGTTAGTCCTAGGAGTGTCTCCATTGCTGCGGTCGGACATGTTTTCATTGAGCCCGTAACCCCAATGCAGGCCATACGCTGAACCTTATTCAATAAAGTTTGCGCTGTCCTTTGTTGAGTTTTAGGCCACCACACTAACGATGCGTAAGTGATCATAGGCCTAATAATTGTTAGAAATGACCAGTAGATCATTTTTGGTTGTAGTCCCCAAGTACGTCCATAGAGTCTCTGACAGGCCCAAAAAGCCTTAGTGGCTCTATTATGAATTTTTTGTATATGTTGTTCCCAGTTCAGTTTATTATCCAGGATAACCCCTAGATATTTAACCTCTTTGGAAAAGGCAACAATAGTACCGTTTAACGAGGGAGCTACAAGCGAGAGCTTTCTCCTCCTCGTAAAAGGGACAATGACAGTTTTGTTTGGATTGACACTAAGTCCTTCGTTGTTACACCACTGCCATATCAAGTTGAGTGCATTTTGCATGAGATCAGAGATGATATCATCAAACCTGCCTCTAATCACGATAGCCACGTCATCCGCATAGCCCTGGACATCAAACCCATGGCTATTCAGGAGGACCAGCAGTCTATCAATAACCAATGACCATAAAAGAGGAGACAGTACACCTCCTTGGGGACAGCCCTTTACGGCCCTGATGGTTACTGACTCGCCACCTAGTGTGGCTGTAATATCGCGATATTTCAGCATGGAGCGGATCCACCTAGTTGTAGACGGCGGAACCCCCTTCTCCATAGCTGCCCTCTCTATTGAACCATAGGAGGTATTGTCAAATGCCCCCTCAATGTCCACAAAGGCACACAGGGCAATTTCCTTAAAAGCCACCGCTCTTTCAATCTTCGTGACTAGACCACTAAGAGCCATCACAGTGGATTTGCCAGCTTGATAAGCAAACTGGTTCCGATGCAGTGGGTTATTTACAAGGATTTCATTTCTTATTTGATTATCCAGGATTTTTTCCATCGTCTTCAATAGAAACGATGTTAGGCTAATTGGCCGATAAGCCTTGGGCTGGGTGTCCAGACGACCCCCTCCCTTTGGTATAAAGACCACATTTACTTTCCTCCATAGTTTCGGAATATAGTTAAAAGCATAACTTGCCCGAAACAACTGGACCAAGCTGGGGAGTATTTCCTCAATACCTCTTTGAAGTAAAGCCGGAAAGATACCATCCCCTCCAGCAGATTTGAACGGTTTGAAAGAGCCAATAGCCCATCTCACCTTGCTGGGTGTGAACATTTTTCCAGAGAGGCTCCAGATCCTACTGTGGGGTGAATAGTCTACCTCACTTGAAGGGTCATGCGGGTCCTCCTGGGTACCTACCACTATTGAGTCCGGAAAGTGGGTACCTAATAGTAACTCCAGGGTTTCCTTCCGGTTTTCAGTGAACATCCCGTTTTGCTTCTGAAGAAGCCCCAAACCATTTGAGTGATCTCTAGCAAGGACTTTCTGGAGACGAGCTGCAGAGGGTAATTCAATAATTCCCTCACAGAAGTTTCTCCAGGTAGCCCTTTTGGATCTTCTTAATTCCAGATTGTATTCCGTTAAGGCCATCCTATACTCGCCCCATTCCCCGGTGCGTTTAGCCTTATTGAACAACCTTCTAGATTTTTTCCTCAGCTTACTCAGCGCCCCGTTCCACCAAGGGACCAACTTAATGGACTCTCTTCGCTTAACTGGGCAGCTGTTTTCGTAAGCCGAGTGTATAGAATTATGCAGCTGGTTTGAACAGAATTCCAAGCCCTCTGGAGACTCTATGTTCCCCATTACCGAGGGCATTTCTGATTCGAGTGAGACTCTATAAGAGTCCCAATCGGTCAGTTTTGGAATTCTTATCTCCTGCCGCTGCATGGCCTCGGCCGCCAAATCGAATCTGATGTGCAAGTGATCCGATAAGGAGGCCTCTTCAGACACATGCCAATTTTTAACAAAATGACTAAAATGCGGACTAGCGAGGGTCAAATCTAGGACCTCCTGCCGAATCGCATTTATGAAAGTAGGTTTCCTTCCCCTATTGACAATATCTACATTATTAGTAATTATATACTCAAAAAGGTACTCACCCCTATTATTGATGTTTGTGCTGCCCCACACCGTGTGGTGCGCATTTGCATCGCATCCTATTAGGTAAGCCAGCCCATTGCGCTGGCAATGAGCTATGAGCCGCCTAACTTCAAGAGGAGGTATCGTTTCCGAGTCTCCAGGAAAGTAGGCGGAGGCCATTATAGCCTCCTGTTTCCCTCTTTCACCCAGAACCTCCACCATTACCGCCACTAAGTCCCTGGAGATGAACTCTGAAATGGGAATAAAATTAATTTGCGAGCTGGCCAAAATGGCCGCCCTTGGACTCTCAGTTCCATTACAATAAATCAACTTACCCATTTGTTTTGGTATACCTTTAATTTGGTTACCTATTACCCATGGCTCCTGTATTAGAGCCATGCCAATTTTCTGGCAGATAAACCTACGACAAAGGACGTCCGAAGACGCCTTTGCATGATGCAGGTTTATCTGTAGGCAGGTTAAGTGTGCCATCACTGCAGCGACGTCTGCTGAAGGCCTGCATTAGCCTCCTTGCTCGCACCGCCATTGCCAGATGGCGAATCCATGTCCTCCATCTTGCTGCTGCTGTCCACAGCTGACTGAGAGCCACCAGGCTTCACCAGTGGCTTGCGCGGGGTGACCCCTCGCGGGGCCATTCCCCGTACAACCGCTGACGCCTTCCTCTCCCTTTCCCTCCTTCTCCTCGCCTGTCTCCTGGAAAGGGCCGCCACACCAGTGGTTTTAACCACAGGTGTGGCCCCGATAGCCGCCACAGGTGCGGCCTCGATCGCCTTCACAGGTGCAGCCACGATGTCCTCCACAGGCTTGACCACTTGGGGCCCGCCCCTGGAACCTAGCTTTCCACCACCCTGGCCCCCCTTGGGGTGCAGTTGGACAATCCCAAACTTAAAATTGATTTTGAAGTCAATTTGTTTGAGCTTCTCAACCGATGAGTGGTCCATGGAGAACGTGCAAAAAGCTGAAGTGCCTTTCGCCTCTCTCCTGACCACTCTCCAGTTGATCGCCTGCATGCCCTCGTTTTGGCTTCTGATAAAACCCAGAAGCTTATCCGTGGGCAATTCGGCACTGTTTGGGAAGGTACCAAACACGATCCTAGCTCGAGGCAGGTTTCCCGCCTCAGCTACAATCAGCTCTGCACCTTCCCATGGCTTAATAGTGCCTATGGTCTCCCTGAGCCACTGTACAGTGGCCCGGTCGGCACAGGTCACTACCAGCCAACCAAGCCGAAGCTGACTGCCAAGGAACTTAGGTTTAAGCTCCTTGGCCTCCTGCTCCAGCACCTTATCCAAGATTCCCTCCTGGACAGCTTTAAGCTGCTCTCCAGTGAGGGCAACCTCAGGAAAGCCAGAGGGTAAGATCCCAATGCTCTCTGATTCCGCAGCCTGCCTGAAGGTAACTCCAGGCCGGACCGCAGAACCCGAGGCCACCAGGACATGTTCTTCCCCCCTGGCCTTTTTTTGTGCCGGTGAAGTGCCGTCCTCCGAGCGGTCCCTCTTTGGCGGTTGGTCCATCGTAGGAGCGCAAGTCTCCTTCCGTGGCCGCACCGCCAGAAGCCTTGTCTCGCTACCGGGCGCTTTGCCCTCAGCCAGAAGCTTCCTGTACCGCTTTTTCGCAGCCCCACACATTTTTTTCACATGAGGAGCCGCAGCAGGTTTGATGATGTCAACCTGCTCCTTCCGACACTCCCCGACGTCCGCACTTTCCCCTGTTTTCACAGAGGAGATCCCCCCACTTACGGGGGCCAGTTCCTCATCTCCTGAGGTTACCATATCGGAATTGAGATTTAAGTTCTCAATCTCCGAACGGATTTCCCCATCCGATGTGTCAACCATTGAGGATTCCACAGCGGAGAGAGGACCTGAGCCCTCGAAAGCCACCGCAGAATCCTCGCTGGTCCGTGACGCTTTAGGAGCGTTACCATCCTTATCATAATTTTTTATTTTTTTAGGCATTTTATTCCCACGAGTATTTGGGAAATGAAGGTCACCTGTGGGACACCCAGCTACCACAGGAAGGCTAAATAAAACTGGAGGGCGCCTGGTATCCAGAGTCCGCATATTTGGGACTGATTAACCTATCAGTCATTCATCCATCGGCATATGCTGTTCCACCTTAGATTAGGGTTTTTTGTTAAGGTTTTCTCCTTTAGCGCCGTACTTTGGCCTGAGTCAACTAGAACAAAACTGTAATAGACGACATCAGTTACCGACGATTGCCACGTGGAGGCAGTACGTACACCTGCGAATTGTGGCAAGGTTACCCCTACCACAATCGTACTCATCCCGCCAGCTGCCTGAAACATGACCAGAACAGCTCACGTGAAGAGCACCCTACTGAAGGTTACGGAGCTGATCTAATCAGCTGATCCCCCCACCAGCAGACGCCAAATCGTCATAATAATAATTATAATAATAACAATAATAATAAGAGTTTAAATAAATACATATTTTTAATAAAATTAGTGCTAATAGTGTAATAATTAATTCTATAATAATTAAGATTAAGTTTTGGCCATAGTTTGTAAGCGGCCATATTGTGTGAAAAATGAACAAAACATGTTTAAAGTTAAAAGTGATAAACAAATTTGTATTTAATTAATTAGAATATAAACAATTTAATAATTCTAAGTTCTAAAAATTAAGTTTCTGTGTTTTTTTTAAGTGATCATTATTACGGATAATCCTAAAGTTTTTTTTTTAAAATCAGCAATCTATAAAAACAATAATAAAATTAAAACATAAAAAGAACAGTCATAGTAGTGTTAATAATTATCCGTTACTTTAATTCATAATTTCTAAGTTCTTAAACGATAAACATGAATTACGATAATATTCATAACCTACGATAATATATACAGGAAAATAATAAAACTCAAATAATAACAACACCAGTTACATTACACTCCGTAAAATCAACACCATGGTGGTCACTTCATTTTCCACGTATCGGATCCGCAACGCGCGTAAAAATTAGTTAAGTTTATTTTTTTTATATTATATCTTACTTTTACATTTTTATTTTTATTTCTTTACATATTAGTTAAATTAGTTAAGTTTAAATTCATTTCATTTTATTATTCTTATTATTCTCTTTTCTTTATCGGTGAAGGGTAGTGATCTAGTTTTCTTTCTTACTTTTCTTTTTCTTTATCTTAATAAAAATTATTGTTAAAAATGGGGAAAAATTCAATTGCTTAGTTTTTATTTATTTCTCTTCTTTATGTGTATTTTCGCTTCGTTTATATTCGTGATTAGTGATAGTGATTAGTGAGTTAAATTAGGATGCATTAATAAGTGCACGTGTATCGGGATGGAATCAAGGTGAGTATGGTACATATATGGTGAGTTGTCTTTAGTTAGTGGTCCTTTCGTTGTCTTCCTCGTTTTCCTTTTTCCTTTTTATAAATTTCCTTACCCCTTGCGGTCTATCAAGGATCATTTAGATGTTCAGAAATCACCCACCCCAAACCCTGAGTTCTAGCCGACAATCCATGACCGCCTGAGCATCTGAATGGTTAATTTCTGTTAACTGGCTGGATTTAATTGTGTATGAGAACATCACACGCTTGCGACCGTGACAGACATTCTCATATGCATGACCCTCAGTCATGTTACAAAACACTGTAAAGACCTACCAAATTGTTACGAGGTAGGGCGGTAATATTCCTTATCCGACGTTATGTAGGTCTAAAATGTCGGATTATCATTCTTTTTAATTGAATATATTCCCACTATTCGGAAAATTGTTTTGATAATCAGAATCTATCATTTTTGCCATCTACTTTTGAAGCAAACGGTGGTATTTCCAAAATTTACTTTAAAAATGCAAACCGAACATTTCAATGGCGCAGGGTGTATATACCCCTCATACCGTTTTATTCTAAAATGTACTTGTTCCTCTAAAATTAAATCTGGCAACCCTCACTAAAAACATAAGAGCATATCTTACATTTATCCGCCGTTTAATGCAGAGTATCTGACATCTGGTGTACGATTCTACAAATTATCCAAAGGTGGTGAACCAATAAATAAATAATTAGACCGTTTTCTTAATGAACTTGTTTCAACATAATCGTTTTTTGCAATTAAAAATTAAATTTCATGCCGCGCTTTAAAAGCGGATAAACCTAGTAACATTTCATGAAAACCACTTAGGCAGGTTTCGTACAAGTCGTACGAAAATATTTTTACAAAATTGTTGTCTAACAATCAGAAATTTGAAGCTAATAAACATCGTTTTAATAATGACTTTGTTATTTAGGTGGCTCTGCCACTCTACACATTACTTTAAACCTGAAATTTGTAGCTCTTTTATTAGTACAGAGATAAAATTAATTTCAATGTTACATGTTATCCTGATCTCTAATTATACTTTATAGTTAACCTTCATAAATTTAAATCTCTAATTATTTATTTTAATTAAAAAATACGAATTAAATTTTTATTTTTTTATTACAGTTTTTTTTTTTTTTTTGGTGTTTATATCAATTAATTAACAGAATAAATCGAACAATAAATAAAACACATATAAAATTTAAAAAATAAAACAACAAAAACTTAAACTGTTTAATTAATAAAATTTTAATTAAAAAATAAAATTGTTTGTTATATAAGATTGTATTTGTATTGGATACACGATTAATGAGCCATAAATTAGATTTTAAATTATTTATTTGCTCAAAATAAATTTGGTGTATGTGTCTCGACTAAAATAATTTTTCTGTTTGTTCTTATCGTACAACTAAATTTAATTAAATCAATATAATTCAAATGGATGATTATTAAATAGTGAAATGGGAAATTAATTTATTTATTTATAATATTTATTTATGATAAGAATGAGGATGGATTTTCATATATGGACCACATAATGGGAGGGGAATTAAAATGATACAATTTTTTTCTCAAGCTTTGATGATGACAGTCTTGAGACCGCTTGTGATGATTGTTCAGAATCAAATTCATTATCAGCTAAAAATTTTTTTAAATGTACTGATCTCTTGTCGCGCGCCGCTTGTTTCTCGGAACGTTCAAACATATCGGTTTCTAATTCATCTAAACGTGCTTTTGATGCACGCGCACGATTTGATGCGCCCGATTTAATATCATCAACTGCTGATGTATTCCAATTTGAAAGCGTATTTGATTCGATAATATCATCGGCTCGTGCTCTAAGAGCCTGGAAAAAAAATTAAAATTATTTATTTGTAATAATAGTCTAATACAATATTTTTTATACCTTCATTCCACTACTACTTTTACGGAAAGCTGATGATGAAAAGTCATCGTCGAGGGAATCCATTTTTTGACTGAAATCTTGCTTAGATTTACGCTTAAATGATGAGATTTGATCATCAACATCTAAATCTTCCATCATATTTGATAAATTCTTTTTGTTGGCACGAATGCGGTTCAATGAGGTTTTGATCTGTTTGGAAATATAATATTTTAGGTTAGGCATTCATTCTAGTTCAAGATTAACGTTATTTTTCGGTTCTTCGTATCGTACGTAATCTTTACTAGCTTAAAGTCACTCATTACTGTAAAAATTTCCCGGTCCACCACATAATCCCTATTTATAATTTCAAAACGACACCAACTCGTCACCGTTGTATAGGTCTGCCAAAAACATATTACTTTTGGGGCTTGGTGAGTCATATACATAAATACCGTTAAACAAGTTCGCCAATGTCATGTATCGCGCTTCATCATGCTTATACATACACCATAAATGTGAGATTAAATATTTAATTTATAAGACAAGCTGCTTCATGAAATAGTTAGGGAAATTTATGTATGCCAGTAAATAATTATGACATAATTTGAATTTGAAAATAAAACCTAACAAAAAACTCATTTTTCACGACCTACATATACATATATATTGCAACAATAGAATCGTGTGCGCGGTGTTAAATAATAAAATCTTGGCATCCGAAGTAAAGTATGTTTTGATGATTTAATAGTTATAAAATCAAAATATTTTCACTAAGCATTATAACAAATTTCGCGATGATGTAAACGTCAGTTAGTCATTTTATGTCATTTACTTACGATTTTAACGGCACTTTAAAGTTAATTGATATCTACTTAATGTGAATTTCTACGACATCTATCAAAAATTCAAAATCATCATGCAAAAAAATTCGTTAGACTAAAATTTACTAATACATAATTATTTTTGTGATTAACAAATTTTTTAGAACATCTTCCGTAATGTAGTTCTTCCAATCACCTACAAACTATATACATAACAAAATATTCCGTGTATATCGTATTCATTAGGAACACAAAACTAAAATTAGCCAATTTGTAAAGAACAATTTTGAAAATTAGCCAAAAAAAATTTTGTGAAACGAAAACCATACGATTATTATAAAGACGTCCTTAAATGTCTGCATTACCGTGTCTAAGTTCTGCTACTCATTTATGTTTTCAAGCTTGGAGATAGTATTATGTTCATGAAATATTTGTACATTCTGGTATCATGTCCATAAAAATATCTCCAATACTATTAAATATTAATTTATTATTTTACATCAAACAAAAACATGGAAACGACAAACTTACAGGCTGGTTTACCTGTTCATCGAAATCATCTTCAATTTCTGCCATTGGTTTATACAATTTACCGCTACGTGAATCTAAAATGCCATTCTCTGAAATAACTTTACCAGCCCGTTGTCGTGCTGAAAATAAATCATCATCTCCTGCAAAGCTATCTGCTTGTTTGCGTGCTGTAAGACGATCTATTATACTTGGACTGTAATTTTAGAAAATATTTTTTAATTAAAAAACTATGCTCATATATTGTTTTCTAAAAAACGTGTGTGTGATCTTGAAAATATGAATCCATTCATATTTTCATCAGCATAAACAAACAGAAATGAATTATTATTATTATTATTATTATTATTATTATTAAAAAATATTTAATTGTGGGCTGAACGAAATTGACGTAAAACCGCGATCAACCGTATATTACGTAGTTAATAAAAATCTGCGTGTGTTCTCGTGTAGCCTAAATAATAATTATTGTTTATAAAAAAAAACGTACGCTGTATTATATTTTTTGTCCAAATTGTCGATTGCGGATTTATAATATTGTTCACCAGCATTGTAATTGCAATCGTACACTCGTGTTCTCCTTGGTCGGACTGAAGACATTTTTTGTGATTTTTAGTTATATAAATCTGTAATGAAAGAAGATTGGTGGTAAATATTAGAAAGGTAACAAAAAAAATTGCGTCCTAATTTATAATTAACAATTCTAAATTAACGATAAAAATAATTAATTTTATATCAAACACTTAAATTTTACCAAAACAAAAGTTTGATAAAAATGATAAAGAAAATTTAGTTTAACTAAATTTACTTTTAAAGCCCAATACTGATGTGAAAAGTAAACTAGATATTTTTGTAACACAAACTACCTTTCAAATTAGCTTTCAAACTTCCCAAGTGGACTAATCAAATCTTGAAACTTTTGACTAAGGCCTTGTTCAAATAAATATTTTCTCGTAGTTTGATGACGAGAAAATATTTATTACAGTATTCGGAGACAGTCTTAAAGGAGAAATTTAAACTAAATTTTAATAAAGTTTGAATCATCCATCCTACTTCGAACGAAAGTTATACCATCGATAAAATAGGATTTTAACCAGTGGCGCCTGCTGATTTAAATTTTCACGCATGCACTAAATCAATTTATTGATTAATTAATTAGCCTGTTTAGAACCTGTCGCATAGTGACTGAAAATATTCCTGCAGAATTGACTTGTTTTTATATTTGGGATTTGATTGGGCAATTAAATAGAAATGGATATGATAATAAGTTTCTCAAAAGAATTAGAATTAACAAACAAATTGTTGGTTATTGTACATTTCAAGTTCACCTCCTTGGGAAGTTGAAACTGCTGGTGAAAATTCAAGACGCGACAGTTTTTCTTTTACAAAAACGGAGGGAAAGTCCAAGAATGCCAAGGATGGTTTCTTGTAATGCTAGATATATCTGAAGGATTTTTAAGAAATATTTAAAAAAAAGGGACGCAGCTAGGCTTGCCACCTTTTAAAAAGTTCAGTGGGGGACATTCAACAAAAAATATTTTGTTTAATTTGAACATCAGTTTAACGAAATTTTTACTATAACGAAATTTTCATTCGCCAAAATCCAAACTTTCGTACGAAACAGCACTATAGCCAGCCAGATGATTTATAAGGAAGTAAACTAAGAAAATCTTGCATTTTCATAAATATATTGCAACGAAATTATACAATATAGCAAGAGTCGGTGAAATAGTTCGACTCCGACTCCGATGTATTAAGAATTGACTATCCGACTCCCACTACGACTCCAACTGCTACATGTAATTACTACTCGTGTTTAACCGCTCGTTTTTTCATCATAAGAAAATAATTTAAACATAACAAAAATTTCGGTTGATTTTTACCTCTTTCTCTAAGCCATCAAAAAATTTAGTCCATAATTTTTGTAATTCGAAATCGTTTCGATTTCTATGGTCATCTAAAAAATTTTCGAATTCATGTTTTTCTTCTAGTTCTTCAACTGGATTTCTTGGTGACTGTGGGTTTTTCAGTAATATCTAAAAATCATTTTAAACCATTGCCAAATTACATAGCGCCGGTTTGCCTCTATTTTGTTGATCATCTCTTAATAATACTCTAACCTTGGAGTCGAAATAATTTCTAGCCAATAACATCTCGTTATCAAGCAGAAAGATTTTTCTATATGTTAACGATGATTTGAACGTTCAGTGGTTATTAAAACCAAACAGTGCTTCAAAACCAATTAATTCGTCGTCTGAACCTAGCACTTCTATTTTGGAAGAACCCACAACTTTACATGCTACTGTTAATGTCATTCAAGACCTTGTCGTTTCATTTAAAAACCAAATGTTCGCCTTGATAACATCGAGTTAAAGTTAATCGAGTCACAGTTCCGAGTCACAGTTCCGAAAATACTGCTAATCGTAATTCCATTGATATTTCTGGTGTTCCGTTCATTGATTCGGGAACTTTAACAGATACAATTGTTAAAATTGTTAATGATGGTGCAGGCATATCGTTATCTTCATCCGACATTGACTTATTTTCGTCGAGGTCGTTCGAAAGAAGATTACAGGTTTAAAATTGTTTGTGTTCAGTTTTTATCTGGGTTGAAGAAAGCCGATGTGATGAATGCAGTGCAAAACAAAATTAAAGCCAAACAATATATTACAACAGCTGTGTGTGCGGTTGGGAAAGATAGATTGTTTTTCAATAATGTTTTACCTACGCTTAATCGGAACATTTTTAATTTGGCGAGAACAGAGAAGAAAGCAGGGAAAATTCAACATGTGTGAACCAGAAATTCCTTGATATATATACGTGTCAAAGTTGATCTGAGAGCTGTTATTTAGTATCTTTTAAATTAATTTATTTTGGTATTTTAATGTCTTCATCAATTAACTCTCAGAATTTATCATCAGTTGTTAGTTACTAATGATTCAATTTTTTCTTTTTCTCTTGTAGATAGCTCTGTTGTGGAAAATATTTCAACCGTCTATCTGAATGAAATATATTCTGACATCAGTGCTAGCAACCTATCTTTCATCTAGCAAAACATACGCAGCTTAAGGAAAAATTTGATGTGTGCCAAGTTAATATTTCTGCGCTCAACTATATTCCGCAACTTATTTTTTTCGACAGAAATTTGAGTTTTCGATGATGAGTTACTTTCATTTAATATTCCGAATTAACAACTCTTTGCAAATTGTAATAACTCATATTGTTCCGGGGGCGCTGCCGTTTTCATTCACAATTCTATTTCTGGCAATTTTTATAAATTTAATTGCTTTGAGAGAATGGATGCTTTCAAGCTCGAGTTTATGCATGGCAATGAAAGGTATAGTTTTATTTGTATAGTGATTTATTAGATAAAATCGAAATAAAAAATTTAATTTTATTGGGGGACATTAATATCGACTTGTTAAAAGACAACTCAATCGTTGATGATTATTTATCGTTATTGACTAGCTTTGGTCTTGAAAATATTACTAATCAGCCTACTAAAATTCAAAATTGTTCATCATCATGCATCGATCGTATTATTTTGCGACTGACAAAACAGTATGGTAATATGTATTATTAAAAATGTTCTATACAACATTTGGAAATTTATGAGCATGCGTTCATTTCTTGTTCAATCACTGCCACTGAAGTAAATTCAATATCATCCAGATTTAGCAAATCTAAAACTTTTAAAGTTATTGATTATGTCGAACTGAATAATGCTTTTCTGTTTGAGGGTTGGAATCGGGTTTATTCTAAAACTAATGCGTCTAAAAAATTTGATATTTTTTTTATCAATTTTATCGCAACATATTGATAAATGTTAACTGGGAAACAGTAAAAGTCCTTACAAATTTTAAACCGTGGATTTCCTCCAACCTAATCCGTAAAATTAACAAAGTATTCGTCGAAAACTAACTTGGAAGTATCTACAACTCGGGAAATGAATTATAAGGAACAACTTAACTTGAAGAACTGCAAAGATTTTAGAGAAAACTGATCCCTTTTTAATGAAATCTTAGGTTCAACTAATGACATGTCTATCCGTTACAAGTGGCTAATTTGTTTAATTTTTTTTTTAACTGTTGCAATCAATTTACGTTCGCAGTATTTTAATAATCCAGCTCTCTTAAAATTATCAAAATTATTACTTCACTTAAAAATAAGCATTCAACGGATATATTAGGAATCTGTAGTTTTTGCTTGAAACAAATAAATTTTAACATTTCTGATATTCTGTCGCATTTATTTAATTTCTCAATCTTTTCCGGTATTTTCCCTGACTCGCTTAAATGCTCCATAGTACTTCCTCTACACAAAAAGGGTCCAAAAACAGACTTAAAGAATTGAATTTTAGACCAATTTCTTTGACGGCATAGTGTTCTCAAAAGTATTTGAAAAAATACTTAAAATTCGATTTAACAAATTCCTTGAGAGTAACAATGTGTTTTCAACTTTGCATCAAGCTTTATAATTATGGCTTCCATGCATGTTTTATGACTGGATTGCGTCGTTTTTATCCGATAGAACCCAAAAAGTTCGGATAGGCAATCATTTTAGTGAAATTAGATGTGTTGAGTGTGGTGTTCCGCAAGAGTCTGTACTTGGACCGTTGCTGTTCTTAGTTATTAATTCATTTTACTCGCAAGTTTTTCAAGGTTCAATTACTTCATTTGCAGATGATATGGCTTTTACATACGTTAACTATAACAGTACAGCGTTGATCAATGCTGTGAATTCCGATTTGATCAAACTAAGGAAATGATTTGATGCACACTATTTGGTATTAAGTGATAAAATCAATATAATGTCATTTATAGTCTTACTGACCGTCATGACATAAATTTTGATTTATTATTTCACAATTCTAGCTGTAATCACTCATTCTGTTCTCAGCTTTGTTTTAAAATTGAGCAGTAAAATTGAGTTTCAAATATCTGGGAATTAGTTGTATGGAAAATTTAGGACTTTTGCACTTTTAACTAATGTTTTAAATTTTTCTATTTACTCGTACTATGTGTTGGTTCATATTTTCACAAATCTTAAATAAGAAAACCACTCCTTATCAGTTTAAACATATTCACTGCAATTTTCACCGGACAAAAATGTCATTTACTTTATTAATTAATTAATTACACACACGTTTAATTACTTCATTTAGAAACCAGGGCTTCCAAACCCCTAGAGATATGTATAATTCATACATTACACAACACAATGCACGGAAAAAATTTTATTCCTGAAAAGTTTTGGTTTTATACAAAAAAAATTTAATTATGCATAAAATACAAGAATTGCAATGAGTACGAAAACCCAGCCGTGTTTGCATTACACATGCAACATATTCATCGGAAGATTGAAGCACATCGGTACCATAATAATTACAAGCACCTAGCAGAAAATAAAGCTTTAAAGTTTAATGAGATAGACTTAGAAGCCGTAAGATATTGTCCTAAAGTATCAGCCAAAGTTATTTTTTACATACGCCGAAAAAAAATCATTATCATGAGTGATACTTGCAGAGGCCATACTAGAAATTTTATGCTGTGCAAATATTAGACACTCGCCTGAAATAGGACAAGGCTACTTTAAACCTGGCTTGATAGGTAGATTCTGTGCACGCTCACATAGAAACTTCATCCAAAAGCGAAAATATTTACCATCCCACAGGATGGTACACTGCAGTGAGAATGGCATCAAAATCATCGAAATACGATGTTGTTGAAATGGGCCAAGAAATCTTTTTAACGCGAGGTGCGATTGTGATCATATTAATTTTAAATACACTAACAGTAATACAGACTTTTGAAAAATTTGAAGTAATACGGCGAGTGACAAGGGGGGATTATTTGAGATATTGCTGACTTACTTATGTGACTTTCGAGCTTTATAAGCTTACTCGAGATTTGTTTGAAGTGTTATGTACTTGGTAGAGTACTTATAGATATTAGCCGAAATTTTATATATTTTCGATATTGGTCAGATTCCTCAAATTAGAGTGTCAGATTTTTGAATTTACCGTCAGATTTCCGGGTTTGATTAACTTTAAGTTGCTTGGCGTTGAAAAATTATTCAATATGATCAACATAATTCAATTTTGTCTAGATCATTTTTCTATAGATTGTTAAATTGTTACAGAATTTTCACGATTCTAGAATTCTACTTTTATTCGAGATTTCCGGGAAGATTCGAAATTTTTTGAGAATATCGAGATTATTCGAGTTTATTCGATTTATATTGAGATTTTTGATATTTTTGTTATTTCGATTTTTCGATTATTCCAGAGAGTATAAAACGGAGTATTCTGTTTTATCATCTTACAGGAATGAGATTCTAAATTCAGGTTTTTGGATTTATCTAGATTTTCATATTTAAATAGCGTTGAGTGGCGTATGACATCAAAATTAAAACCATTATGCAATATTTTCGAGATTATTCGAGGTTTTTCGATATCTGCTTGATACTTTTCAGACTAATCGAGGTTTCTCGATTTTGCAAGATTATTATAGGATTTTAAATGAATTCGACTTTTCTGGGAATATGCTAAATATTTTTTGAATAACGAATTAGAGTATTCTAGATTTGTAAAATTATTCGATCTTCTCGAGATTATTCGGGTTCCTCGATATTCTTCGAAATTTATGATTTGAGCTGTTTCTTGTTACAGAATTAGTAATTTGTCGAGACTTAATTTATTTTTGAGCTTTCCAAAGTTTGCATACCATTAAGCTGCATACTGATAAATTTGGAGGATGTTGAGTTACATAGATAGTTTTTTCTTGGGGATATTTCAAACTTTACAAGGAGACTTTATATCGAGATTATAATTGAAAATTATTCCAGAATTGTGAGATTTTCAAGCTAGATGTTCATAACTTTTTGCTATTACTGAAAATTAGTCAAAGTTTACAAAAGAAAATAATTATGAATAGCAAATTTACTATTGGAGACCTAAAAAAATCCTAAATATTACTACTACAATGATTTGGTTGAGGACAACCAGACAACATCATTTCATTTTATATTATATTTTCACTTGCATGCACAATTAAAATGGCTTTTTCTACATTTAAACAGCGTCTATAGATACAAGTTTTTGCCTCAGAAGAGGTAGCGTTCTGAAAGAAAATAAAATGGAAAATGTAAGTTGTGTAAAAATTGGTAGTTGTGGTAGAATTGAATTGGACACGTAAAGAAAGAGGTCAGAAGAAGTATGATTCGCTAAACAATGATAATGAAATTGAACCAAAATATTTTTGATTTGCTCGTACGAACTTCTTTACGCATACAATGCGTGGCTAATGAGTTGGTTGCCTATTATCTTAGTCAGGGCGTCATTACAGTAAAGTGGACATTACCTCTTTTGTCGTCATCGCTAGGTATGCTATTTACGAATATGACCCAACTGTTATCATTGTGGGTGACTTTAATCTATCTGCTTTACATACGAAAGTGAATTTTCATTCTCTCCATCATACCCAAGCTATTTGAATATATCGTTCACAGAAACTTGCTTTTTCATTCTAAATTATTTATTTCTACTGTTCAGCACGGGTTTTATTCTGGCAGATCCACAGTGACTAATCTGGTTTCTTTTTGTTTCAATTTATTTAGTAGTTTAAACTCAAGACAGAAACTGGATGGACTGACGATACTGACTTTACAAAGGATTTTGATAAAATAAGATAAAGAACTTAAATTGTCAGTTTATCCCAATTGAATGGTTGCGTTCTTACCTTTCCGACCACTAGGAATTTTCTTTTTATTTAATTTTCCGAATTTTTCGAGCTATTTTGTTCAACATCTGGCTTACCTCAAGGTAGTCATATTGGTTCATTATTATTTACATTGTAAGGGCTTTACCGACCCGATTACTCTTACTATGAGTTTGTTTTGTTTGTTTTATTTTCAAATATGCATCTCCTAACATATATATGTTCATCTTCTTATCACTGTCATTGGGATAGAAAAGAGAGTGTTCAGAAGCATATTGTCGAGGTCTACTGTGTGCGTGCCAAGAACTTTTGACTTTCGACCGTGTTCCATTCTATTTACCTTTCAATTATTTGAATGCAATACATAATACATATCATATCGGTAACAAATTGTTCATTGTATATAATTATTAAGAGTTATATAGAGAAATCCATTTATAAATTTAAATACACAAATCTTAGTTATTTTCTATATTTAACCTCAAAATAAACAAACAAGAAAATGGTGGTGTATCATTAGCAAAGTATTATTACAACTGTCATTCTATAAAAACCTATACTTAAAATTGACCGTACAAGACAAGGAAAATCGTTGTTTAACACTATACAATGAAACTGTGGAAATTGTTAATGCAGTTCAGCATTAGAAGGATGTATAATTTTGATATCTCGCCATTTTCTTCCTCAAACATCCATATTTATTCAACTTTTGACTAACTAGTCTAACCAAACTATTTAAAGAAGAAGTTGTTCAAACAGAAACCGGAAGGCGAACATAACGGGTTCGTTAGCCCCTCCAATGCATTTCTAAAAGGTTATAAAAAAATTTATTTTAAACTTCAATTAATCTTTTACAGCTAAAAGTTAGCCCAATTTACCTATATGTGATTTCCTAATTTGGTGGAAATCCAATTTAACCCTAGTTACATGACATTTTTCAAACAGAATTTGAAAAAAATAGAACCTGAAATCGATCCGAATCGGACCAGGACACCAGGCTAGAGGCCGAAATTTTAGTTTAACACCCCTCCTCCTTCCTGGACTACCTTTCATAATTTTTCTTGTTGTGATAATTTTCGGAAAAAAACGTTGTAAATTTTTGAAAGTGACAGCAATAACCTGATTGTTTTCAAATTCCATCCAATTAAAATCATCTCACCAGCAAAAAATATTCTCATTATTTTCCTTAATTAATTACTAGGTTGTTATCGTTAATCTGCCGTTCACCCGTTACAAATATATTTTGCTTTAGCCTTTATCGCAATTAACTACTATTAATACTATATTACAAAGGTTTCATTCGGACTCCATCCAGTGCAAAGCATTTCTTGTCAGGTTCAGATAGAATAGTTTTCGGATATGCCAAGAACGCCCAATTCCGATGCTGTTTTATTGTCAGAATATTTTATGAGAGCCTAGAGGGTCTCTTTTGGCCATCGTCAAAAGTGGTTCTCTAAGCTCTAAGCTTTTGAATTGTTGCAGCTGTCATTTCGTATTCCAGTTTAAACTAGCAGTGTAGTAATCTAAATCTTTTCTTTTAACTTGGGTCTTTTTCCATATCTTTTTTTGGTAAAGTTTTCTGAGGGACACGATCCCGTTTCATTTATAACCCTATTTCATGTAGAGACCTACTACTTTCGGTTATTGAAAAACCCGTTTGGTTTCCCAATTTTCGGCAGCTCCTTTTCTGGATTTTTATAGTGCTGTGTGTATTAATTTAATTGTTATATCGATAATATATACGCCAGTCCTATCCTGGGTTCTACTAAGACCGACAGAGGCATTAAGTATTTCATAAGTGTCTTACCACCCTCTTTGAACAGCCATGAAATCCTATTTTAAACAGGTGAAAGTTTGCCATTAACTCCATGAATTATTCGCTAGTACTACCAAATAAACGTCAACCACACAACATAAATTCACCAAATTGACCTAAGACTATAGAAATTTCAATATATTTCATAAAATAAATATTATTGAAATTAAAAACGGAAAATGTATTTCCATTTTCTTAAGTCATTTGCGAGAAAATCTATTTTTGATCTTTTGAGGTTGTTCGTTAAAAACGAATTTTACAAAAGAATTTTTGTTTTTATTTTATTGTATTTTCCAATTATTTATGATCTTGAAAAACTGATCTTTCCATTAACACATTTTTTAAAAATATATACATATGTTTCTTGTTTTTTATGTAATCCAGATGTCCAAAACGAAGAAAGTAAAAAATCCGAGCATTGACGACAAATTAAATTTTGTAACTGTTTGTATTGTTCAAAAACACTTGTTTCATTGTACCGTTTGCACATACTATACGTACATACAACCGACAAAATTGTGACATTTACAAAAAATTTCTCGCATCGCAAAAAATAGAAATTCTAACATGAATTCCAATTTTAAAATTTTCAATTGATTTTTCCTGCTTCTTTTAGTTGTCTGTTAAATGCTAAATTTGCGTGAGATATGTATTAAACCAAAATAAATAAAAAACTTAAAGAAAACAAGAGCACATAATATAATATATAATGAAAAGTAAATAAAAAGAAAATTAGACATGTTAAGTTTTTTTTTTTTAAATCTATAATTAGACCCGAAAAATCCGATTGTATTACATACACCTTTTTGCGCGTATCGAAATGAACTTTTCAATTTTAATTTAATTCAAAAATAGATTTTAATTTATTTTTCGTTCTACCGTACAGGAAATTTAATTATATTATGCACATTTAACAAAATTTTGTATTTATACATTTTCCACCTAATCAAATAATTTAATTATACGCCCTCCCCCACAACACATGAAAAGTTCACAAACAGCACTTAATAAAATTTGTTTTATAAAATTCACTAGTTTTATTTAAATTTGTTTAAAAATTAATTATTATTTAAAAAAGAAAATTGATTTGTTTATTTACATTTTCTAACTATTACAACAATAGTACCTACCAATAAAAATTTATAAAAATAAAATTAATCTAAAATTAATTATTAAACTATGTAAATTAATAAAATATTTGAATTTTATTTAAATTAATAATTTTCAATCACAGAATTTATTTTTATATTCGTTTAATTATTTTATTTAAATATATTGATTTAAATATTTTTTTTTTATTTTTTTGACTACTCGACACGACACAATTGAGATGATAACTAAGATTTTATATAAAAAAATAGAATTATTTAAAATTATTTTATCGAAATTCTCCGCAAACAACCGAAATTTTCAGATTTTTGCGCTAATTAAATAATACTCGTACGAAAGGCGTTGGTGATGTGAAATTAGTATGTTCAAAATGATATTGTGCGACAAAGATTTGTTGAACACGAAATACAAAAGAAAGTTAAACACTTAATTATTTCTATTGTTATGGTGGTAATCACAAAAATTTACTTGTCCTTAAATTGTACTTAAATAAAATTTAAGTTAGTGTCACTGTCAGAAAACATATTCACATAAAACCAGTGTAAAGTTCTTAACGTTAACAGAAAAGTGGCATTTACACAAAAAAGTGGAAAATCCAAAAGTCTTACACCCCAATTCCCATAGTCGTGTCATTTCAGGCGACGTGACTTAAGTCACGTCACGTCGCATAAAAATTGGTATTCTTGAAGTCGGTTCAAGTGACACGACTGTAACTAAAAAAATGTCGGCCAAATTACAAACAAAATAGTTTTAGATCAAAAAAAATATTAATTTAAACAACAACTTATCTAAATAAGTGAACAAAATTACACAATTAAAAACTTAAAAAAAAAATGTTAAGACTAAAATTTCGCCTTTCCGTTTTGTTGTAGTCGCCTGTCACTTACAAAATTCAAGTGACATCTGTCGTATAAAGTGACTTTAGACGTAACAAACGACTAAGAGAATAGGAAAATTGATGTGACGTGACTAGAGTCATGAAAAATGACGTGATACGACTATGGGAATTGGGGTGTATGTAAATATCGTTATATTTTTGCTCGCATAAAATAAATAACAGAAAAGAAGAAAATTTAAAAAGATATTTGATAGTTTAAATTTGATTTGTAAAAAAAAACTACTTTACGGTAGTTCGACCAAAAACCTTTACAGGCAAGATTCGATTTGTTGAAGCGCCCTATGCCAATTAACTCGAATCTCAGAGAAGTTCCTATATTGTGGCATATAGGATTAATAGAGGATATTAAGGCTTTCTTAATATGTTTGTGTATGTATGCACTGGACGCTTTAATCTTGTTGATGTGATTTTTAACGTCCCAACACGATCTATTCCGTCAGTTCAAGGATGTACTTGCTCGATACCAGCCAATAACCATTTGGCTGATGGTAGATTTTCATCTTTAATTAACACCACATCGTTTATTTTCAGTTTTTCTCCTTGTGATTACCACTTTGTTGCTAAACGTGATGATGGAATTTGTGTAAGATCAGGTTCTGGTAGTTGTTTTTTGTTTTTTTTTTGTTAATGTAGGGTGGGTGTCTTTGCAGCCCAAGCACTGCGACCATTGAGGTCTATTGTGCGTCCCTAGAGGTTCTTAACTGTAATGTAGGTCTTATTATGTCCCTGATAAATACCGCTACCTGATGTATATCCGGTGGGTCGGCATTAGGCCACTGGATTGTATGTGTATTTTTCTTTAGGATGATAGCATCACATGTGAAGAGTATGTGTTTCAACAGGGGGTCATAGATGTGTTCATCGTCATCACCGATTGTAATCAGATGATGAAAAATCCCTTTTGCATCCCTCCCCGATTGGGATTCGAACCCGGTCCCTCCCGATCCAAACGCAGTAGCTTAACCACTGCGCCCCGGGAGGGGGAAGTTGGTTTAGATGCCGACCAATCAAAAAATGGCCAAGGGTTAAAGCATCTATGTCATCGGTTGACGAAATACAGATTGGCCTCGAGTTTAATATACCTTCAATTTGTACCGCTATTGTTGTTAGCTCCTCAAATGTATAGATTGTATTACCCATTACTCTCCTTAAATGATATTTAAGAGATTTGACAGCCGCCTCCCATAATCCTCCAAATGATGGGGCTGCACTTGGGATGAGCTGCCATTTGATTAAATCTGCGGCTAAAATTGAGGAAATTTCAGTAAAATTATTCCTTATAAAATTGTATACAATTCTAATAAGGTGTTTTTAGCTCCAATAAAATTGGAACCATTATCGGAGAAAATTTCCACGCACAAACCTCTTCTAGAAATAAAACGCTTAAGACTTGCCATAAATGACTCGGTTGACAGATCGCTCACGAATTCAATGTGCACAGACGTTATACTCTTACAGATAAAAATGGCTAAATACGCCTTCGATTGTTTTAAACCTCTACCGTGCTTTTGCTTTATCATCAATGGGCCAACACAATCCACACTCACTTTAGCAAAATGCCTTTCATAATTGACCTGAGCTGCTGGAAGGTTTCCCATGAGCTGATTGTTCTGTTGGTTTCAGTATCTCGTACATACAACACATCTCCGAATGACGTCCTTGACTAAATATCTACATTGTAATATGTGGTAATTTTGCCTTATAATATTTATTAATAGTGTTGCACCGGCATGCATGTTTTTATTATGTAACTCCGTCACCAATGGCATCGAGTGTAACATCTAGGCAGAATTATTGGATGACGCGTATTAAAACTTGCTGATGAATGTTACTCGCATAATACTGTCGTTATCAATAAATGGAGTTAATTGATACAGTTTACTCTTCTTCGATACAACCTTACGCGTTTGGATGTCTCTTAACTCACTGCTGAAGTGTTCCAATTGAAGAAATTTGATTTTTTGATTCGACAGATAATACATTCGCAGTTACCCTTTTTGACGAATTTTGGAGATTATGTTGATAAAGGAGAAGGGACATCATGAGGAACATCTTTGACAGAATATAGCGAGTATCTTTGAGATAAACGCGGTTGTTGTTACCAGTACATTTGCACATGATTTTTCGTCAGTTGCATGCGAGATCAGTCTAATTGCAGCTATTCAGGACCATACCACCATAGATGAAAGTTGATTAGTTCATTTGGCAGTAAACCTCTTGAGGCGCAATCGGCTGGGTTATGTGATGATGGTACATGTCTCCAATGATTTCTGGTAAGAGAAGATAAAATGTTTGCCGTTCGGTTTCCGGGGGTGAGATGCTAGCCATGAAAGGACAATCGTTGAATCTGTCTAAGCCGTCATTTCGATATCGCCGCCTAATGTTTCCTTGACCATCATAAGTAACTTCTTCAACAGGACTGCAGCACATAGTTCTAATCACACTTGATTAATTGGAGCAACCTTCGTTCTGGCGATCATCAACCTGATATTGATATTTCCCATTTCATCAACATAGAAATTACTTAGTATAACCTGAGCTGCAGCTAGATCGGTTTTTAGCAATTCATTCCCTATTATTTGAATTGTTTTTGTCGCTAGGTAAGGTGCAGAGTACCGTGCCATAGGTTACGGTTGTCAATCAGTAATGTAATACAGGATCACTCGGACTATTTATCCATAAAATGCGTTGGTAATCAATATCTTTATTGTCGACTAGTATCTGTCTGTACATCTTCTCGATGTCAGCAGAAAATACTTGAATGTCCGAAATCTAAGTAAAATGCTAGTGAGTAGTTGGTATAACGTAGGACCGACTAGCACCATGTCATTCAATGAAACTCCATTTAATGATTTAAACGACGCATCGAAAACAACTCGCAATTTGGTGGTGGTTAAAAACTTCGTTCTTGGTTCTTGGAGATTTCAACGACTGGAATTTCTTCCATGAGGTTCAATATCTTATATTCATTCATGAAGTTTTGATATGCTTCCTTAAATTCTGTATCCCGTTTAAATCTGTTTTCCATGTTTTCAAGACGTTTCATTTCCCCGCTCATGTTTTCCCAAATGTTGCGTTTTCAACCTTGAAAGGAAGTCTAACAACGAATCGACCTCCACCAATTGTTGTATGCTTATGATAATGTTCCCACATCTGGTATTTTCATCGGTTAATAAGGATTGAACAGGAATTTCGTCGATTTCGCAGAATTTCATCAAAATGTAGTCTAGGTCGATCTCTTCATCAAAATATAGTCTAGGTTGAACCTTGATAACAACGGTTGGTAGTAATGATAAGGTACAATGTGATGGTGATTGAAAATAAGTGTATTTGGTAACGATGACAGTGGACGTAGATGGTTCACATTTCCTTAGTGATTCGGTTGTTGAGGAGATTGATTGGTCCTGATTGCTTGGCCGACATTTAATTATAGTTTAATTTGAGACCGCTTGTGTTTGATTGTCAGTCTCTTGTTGGGGTTGATCTACATGTAGTAGTGAATGGTGTATTCTAGAACATATTCGACATCGAGTTTTAGATCTGCAATTATACACTGAATGGTTATTATTAATACAATTAAAGCACCTGTGGTCATTTTTATTAAGTTTTTCCTGGCGTTAACATCCAATGACTTGAACTTGGCACATTCAAATAGTTGATGTGAACTGGTTCGACCTACGTGACAGGTTATCATTGATGTTACATGAACCCCTCTTGTGTTATTGGATGATTTGGTATGACCTTTACTTGATGCTCTTATGCATTCCACTGAGTCGACTCTCGTACTCAGAAATTCATAAAATCTGGTGAGTGTTGGAAATTCTATGTCAGCCGATTCTCGCATCTATAGCTGCTTTGAGTCTCCATCAAGTTTGTTAAACAAAATATATATTAGTCTTTTGAGTCAGCGTCGGTACCAAGCGCCATTAGACCTCTTATCATTTCATCGGCAGTGTCTAACAGCTTCCTGATATTTATTGCATTAGCAGACTGAATTGAAGACTGTTCCATGAATAATTTGATGAATGCATTGGCACTTAATTGTTTCCGATCATAGCGTTTATTTAACTTCGTGAAGGCCTCGTAATAGTTAGCCGCTGTGATTGCGAAATGTCGAATTAATACACTTACAACGCCCTTTGATATCCCCTTCAGGTATTAAAACTTCTGGGACTAATTATCGTGTACTGATGCCTTGAAGAGGTCATGGAATGATTGCCATTCTCGATAATCGCCCGAAAATACTGGAATATTTAATCGTGGAAGCTTAATATCGCCCTCAGCCGTGTGAGGAGAGGTATTATTGCCATATATTAACTCGTCCATCGATTACGTTCGTCATCTTCAACTTCTTCACGGCAGACTGAAAAAAAGCAATATTTAGCATTTTTATCACTTTGCCGCATTTTATTCCATTATTATATCAAAATTTAATGCAAATTCTCTGATCCATTTTTTATAACCACCGATCCTTACAAAACACGTGAAACCTTTTTGACAGCTGACGATAGACTAAATATCCAGTATGGCAGTGCTAGCCGAGATACTTTTCAGACATGTTTACCAACACAACATGAAAAAATGGCGCAAATTGGACTAATACAATGTGCGAAACTACTTCTTGAGCACACCTGGTATCTTTCCGCGTTTATTACATACGTAAAAATGGGAATTAACACGGAAAAATTAAGGAATTAAACTCAGAAACTAATTTATTCCGACTTTAATTCCACTTGTTCTACGAATTAAAGTCAGAAACTCCATACACATTTTGCGAGTTTAATTCCTGAGACCTATTTCGCGAAGCCTGGCTTAAAAACACAAAAACTGTATTCGCCTGCCTCTGCCTCAGGAACCTTCTGGATAAAAAGTTTTTCCTGCCTCGGAAAGTATTGTTCTTTTCGTGATTGTTAAATTGTTGGACACATTAACACGAAATTTGTAGTACACAACATCAAATGGATCGTACTGCAGATCTTAAACCTTATCGGTTTTATCAGATATTGCGTCGTCAATTAACTTGATTGGTTGGCCTATACTCTCAGGTTAAATATGGGAACATCTCTGAGATTCGTGTTAATTGGCATAGTGTAGCACCGCTTCCATTCATTGTTTTCTTTAAAATTGAATTTTCAAAAATTTGTCACAAGAGCCCAACCCTGCTTTTTAAATAACACAAACATAATAAGAAAGCCTTATTTATCCTCTATTTATCCTATTATAGTCACAATATGGGAAAATCACTAATATTGCGGGTTAATTGGCTTAGTGTAGTAGAACCCCCATCAATCGTTTTAATTGTATTTGTGTTTTAGTTGGTTCGTATACTTAAAAATAAATAAAATAAAAATACAAAGAAAAAACCTTCTGATCAGGATTATCCCTACGTCATAGAATTTTCGCTACGTCAATAAGTGAATAAAAAACTTGATAAAAATTCTTCTGATCAGGATTAGAGTGGGCCTGGAAATTTGTTATATCGGTTAAGCCCCTACTAAACAGACATAAAAATTTTCAGGCCCACCAATTTCTAATCCTTATCAGAAGAATTTTTTGTTTAAGTTTTTTTTTATTCATTTTTAACTAACGGAAGGCAACACATTTACGGATATAGCGAAAATTCTATGACGTTGGGATAATCCTGATTCGAAGGTTTTATCTTTGTATTTTTATTTTATTTATACAAATAAAATCTTATAATAAATAAAAATCCTGGAATGGATTTTTTCTCTCGAGTAAAAGTTTGGGATGGGTTTTAAAGTTCGTACACTTTAATAGTGTAGAAAAAAAGTCTAGGATGGGTTTTTACGCTTGTGTTGTCGGAGGTAATTTCAAATATTCTTGGGATGAAAGTTTGGGATAACTTTAAGGGGGTGAAAACCAGAACATCATTTTTATTATTTGATGTATTTCGTTCATTTTAGTTTTGGTTTTTAATGTGATGATGCTAAATTTTTGATAAGCATATTTTCTCGTGTTCTATACAGGGCTGCAGAGTCGGAGTCGGGAGTCAAGGAGTCTGATTATTCTACCAGAGTCTGAGTCAGAGTTGGAAAAAAACTGACCGACTCCAATTCCGTATTTAATATTTTTCTTTCTCTCATAAAATGCACGTTACCCTTCCTTGGCTACAAAAAGACTCCAACCTGTGTATTTGACCCCCGATCAATTTTATAACGCAATGTTTCACTTAGGAAAAATCTGAAATATCCTCGCAACAGAAATAAAATCATGGTTAACAATATATAAATTGTTCTGCTTAACGAGATATTATTGGCGGGAATTTATGTCGACTCCAAGGTTAGAGTATTATTTAGTCAACAAAATGGAGGCAAACCGGTGCATTGTAATTTGGCAATCATTTAATCTATTAACCACCAAGAAAATCCTGTAGAAGAAGTAGAAAAAAAAACATGAATTCGAAAGACCATAAGAAATCGAAATGACTTCGAATAACAATAATTCAGGATTTAATTTTTTGACGGCTTGAAGAAAGTGGAAAATATCAACAAAAGTACAAATTTTAATTTCTTGAGATCATACTAATTTTAAGAACAAATTCGTAATTAATTTAAATTGTCGAAAAAAAAATTTTTATTTCTTTAATTTCATAAATTTTTTTATGTTTAATTATGTTCTAATGATGATAGAATTTCAATTCGAGCGAGAGTTCAAGAATTATTCCGAGTTGAAGAATTATTTTACCGACTCCGCTGCCTTGGTTCTATATTTGAAATGTTTTTGAAGATTCACGATGGCTGAGGATTTTTACAATAAAAATGAGTTTGGCAACTTTTTGAAGCAGCGTAAGCCGGGATATTTAAATTGCAAAGTGAACAATTAGAGTTTAGCCGTTTCGGCTGGAACTAAGCTAAGTATAGGCTTTGGCCATAGGTATATCAACTATTTGTTTATTAAATAAGAGACTAGATGATTGACCTCGCTTTTCAGACAGCCATTCGGAAAAGTCTTGTGGTACAAAAACGGGCGATCTGGCAAGCCATATGATGTCGCCGGGTCATTGTTTAAATCAAAGGTCTTCCACATAAAGTTCGTCCTACAACGATATTTTGATTGAAATGATCTCTCGTTTCTGATCGCAAATTTGGGATATATCGCTTTGTAACAAATACGCACTGTATTTTCCAGTATTGAAATAACGAAAAGTAAAGCCTATATTCCATTAAAAAAATTGACTCACAGCACAGTAAAAACAACGAAAAGAGAAAAATAATCTGATGCTCCATATAAGAGGCAAAGCCAACGTTACTTTTTTAGTTTTTATTTTATAGCAAAACTTTTGCTATAAAATAAAAAATAAAAATAAACCTTGTCTTTGTCTCTTGTATGTGGCATCAGATTATTTTTCTCTTTTCGTTGTTTTTACTGTGCTGTGAGTAAATTTTTTTAATGGAATACAGATTTTATCGCTGATACTTTTTAATCTCATGTTGGAATACATCTTTCGTAAAAGTGAAACACTTCAGGACAAGATTTTATACTAGCAGTCCAATTAAGTTCTCGCCTTCACAGACGATATGTGAGGGATTGGACTGCATGTCAACTGAGAGAAGGAGCTACTTGTTCCGCTACTACAATTTACCGCTTCCGTTGGTCTCAAATTGCACGAGTATAAAACAAAATATCTGACCTCTGGTTTTGGAAACAATCGGTGACGACGGCGTCGCGGCGTAGAGAATGATTTAGCATCTTTCGGTTGTGTAGGACAATACGAAGAGCATCTGGAGATCGAAACTGATGGATTCAGCAATGGCCTGTGAAAACCGTTTATTATTATTTATGACAGCATTAGAAGAAACGCGTTATGGAAAGTCTTTTCCTATCTGGGCATGCCGTTAAAACTGGTATCTGAGTACAAGCTTCTAATGAATGACTCAACGAGTAAGGTGTTAATAGAAGGCGTCATCTAGAGATAACAGGGATTCATCGTGCATGCATCGTTTTACCGTTTTTAATTTCTTAAGTTTATCAGTTAAAGTATTCAAAGCCTATATGATTCTAAAAGTCTCAGAGTGAGTAAATTATTTTTGGACTGGATTGATTCGTATCTGTGTAATCGAAAGCAGATGGTTCAAATTAGTGGTAAAACGTCTATGCACAGTAACGAAAAGTTCCGGATATTTAACGATTTGAGCATTATCTTGGACCATCAATATCATTTACGTTTAACCACCTACATTCGCCGTGTCACCAAGATGCGTCGATTATATGGAATCCTGTATACAATATTTATATCGAGCGAATTGAATGGATACAAAAGCAATTTATTATTTACTACCATCATAAACTGATCTGGAAATTTGATCCCAACATTCCAACATAACTGAATAAAAAGAATGTGCCACACCAATTATGCGCATAATGCACCAAATTTATCCTGTTTATAATAATAAATAAATTTATAGCTAATCAATTATAGAAATTCAAACTCAATATCCAACATAGAATTCTTGAAGACTGAAATTCCAATGCCTTAAAATTTCTTCTTTGTTTCTTTATTTCATGTCAAGACATATTAAGGATGAAATTTATAGTTAAACTGAACCTATGCAAAAAATAAAATAAATAAATGTCTATAACTTAAGGGCCACAGTAGAGATGATATCAATTCCTTTCCAAATGTTTCCTTTCCTAGGAGCAACTTCCTAACAGCCCCAATGCTTTATCTCCAATGGTGATATTGGATTTGCCTATTTGGTAAGCAAATTTCATCTTACTAAGTGGTGAGGTCGATGTTATTTCCAGATATATTGACCGATCAGCTTTTCCTTCGACTTAAGCAAAAAAAATTTAAGACACATAGTAGCTCTTTTTACAGATAAAAAACTTTTATTTTCCTCGAATATGCCTTAAGCAGCCTTTGGTTAGTCTGGCGATAAATACTTATTTAATGTGTCTTCTCTTGAAGGAATATGGAAAATATTCCATCGGTGGTTACCATAAAGGTGTAAAAGGCGTAAGTGCCAACTTCACCCTCTTCACCAAGGTTATTTTATTTAAAAAGTGAGCCTTTAGAAAAATGTTCAGTGTTTCCATGAATATTGTGGTGTCCCTTTTGTTCGAAACTCCTCAATTGCCGTCTTAATTGCTTCATGAAAACTTTCACAAAACGTTTTTCAAGAATTTTGTCGCTATAGCTTTCCTAATTCGTTCTTATGGGCAAAAGCATTTTGTTTTGGGAGAGCACTACAGAGCAATCAGAAAAAATTGTTGGAATAAAATTTTTTTAAATTTATGATTCAAGTCGCTTATATATTGTTTATGTCTTCGGGAACCGTTTTTTATTTATTTTTTCTTGATTTATTAATTTAATTTCGTGTCACCGAGTATTTTATTTTTTGGTTTTTCGCGAATGGTTTGGTTTTACTGATTTATTTTTAATAATATATTATGATTATTTTTAGACGTATCATATTTATTTCTTCGACATATTTAATTGTTAAAAACGTTCAAATTTAAAAAAATTAACTATTAAAATATTTATTCAGTATATCGATAATTTTTTACAACTGGCAGATATTTTTTCATGATCAACGGCAAAACATATTAAAAACGAAAATCGCGTGGGGATTATTGTACATATGTAGTGGTTTATATACGAACAAACGAAGTGAGAAAATATTTATTTGAACAAGTTGAGTCTGGCAGTCACCTTTAACCAAAGTCACATCATGCAGTCAAGACGACGTATTTAAAAATCCATTTTTCTAAATATATCGACCCAATTGTCCTATAGGTTCCCCGACAATTAAATCAATGTCAATAATTTAATTTAAAATTAAAACCATTGAAACAAAAACCACCTGACAATTTCCATCAAAGCACAACATTAGTAGCGTCACACATAACAAAAAAAATACTCAAGCCATTTTTATATTTATTTGGTTGGTCTAAAATTAATTTTTAATTTTATACATAAACAAAAAAAAAAAAAGGAAAATTAGAAAACAGAAGAAACAAATGAAAGAAAATATTTAGATTTCATTGAATTTATAACGTAAAATCTGTTTACAAATAGTCTTTCGATACGCGTTTATATGATTGTATGCGGGTGATACAGATGATTACTTCTCGAAAGAAATTTGTTAGAAGCGTAGGTAGGAATTGAAATAATAACAGAAAATATTTCGAATTTTCATTGAAAAATAATTTTATTACTCATTTTCCTAAAATGAAAATCTGCACTAACGTTTGTTCTACGTATTTTAAACATTTTTTGTGCATCTTTAAAAAACGTATTTGTTGTATAAATATATATAGTAAAATATAAATTGCATTAATCATTTGTGCATTAAAATGAGATGACAAATTTATTGGAAACATCTTGCTTGCTATGACGATGGAATAATTTGCGACACCGAATCAAAACAATAATTTCATTCGCACGCGATAATCGAGAAATTAAATTTGTGTATATTAAAAGGTTCAATGTAAATATTCAAGGTCAAGTTTTAATTTTAGAATAATTACTGTCGTATGGAAAAATTTAAGACAATTTTTTTAATGAACTCATAAGATTTATATATAGAAAGGTGGGTAAGAAAGCATAAATTATAAAATTAGTGTTTTAAAATGGACAAACAGATGAGGTTCAATTAAACAAACTTATTTGTTTATTTCATTAAAAATATACAAAACAGACGAAATCGTTTTAGAATATCTGGCTATACAAGCTAGATATTTTCTAGAACTAAACACTGTTATAGGGTAACCTAATTTTAAGAAAATGAACCCGAAAATATTGGAGCACAATAAATTATTAGGTATTTCCCCTAATAATTTAGGGCTTTAATAATTTTAAATTTTGTCAGAAGTGGTGCTAAATTAGTCGTAACTCGAATCCTGGCAAGAATCTCATAAATCCTTCTACAAAACATATTTATGTGATCTTCCCACCGCAGAGTATTATTAATAATCAAACGTAGGCTTTTCACTTGATCAACTATTTCAAATTATAACCAGATATTGATAAAGTGATATTATTGATATATTATTAATTATTAGAACTTTGATCTTCACGGGATTAATCTTAAAAAACATGAAATTTTACAGAATTGAATGATGGAATCCTTAAAGCCGCTTAGCATTGTGGATGGTTCAAATTGTTTTTTAGTTGGCTTAATCCGTTGTGTTAGAATTAGTTTATAATCGACAAAGGTATTTCCAATTTCATTCTAACAAAGGAAGATTTATTTTTAAAATATTCTGAAAAATAGATCAGTCATTCCACGGTAATACAAATGGCACCCAACCTTGACCTCTCCGATTTCAATTTTTTTGTTGTAATCGTGTTCCTTATTAAAAATAAGAAGACCGTTTCTTTTCCTTTTTTTCTGCCTTTGGTTGGCCAGTTATTTGATTTTTTAATTTTGACAGTTTTCAAATTCTAATTTTTGGCTTCTACATAAATTGTTGTATCTTCCGTTCTAAGAGAAGTATTTTCAAAAGCGGTACCATTTTGGAACGGTATTAATTTATCCTAAATTCTATAATAATTTATTTTTCAAAAGTACCGTTATCTAAGGAGTTGTGAGCAGATAAATCTGAGTTTATATTTTTGCCGCTACCAAAAAACCATAAAATGTAATATAGGATTTTCTTCTTCTTCCGCTGGCGCTACATCCCGTGAAGGGATTTGGCCGCCTCAACAATGCTCCTCCAAATAATTCGATCCGCCACAAGAGAACGCCAGACACGGTGACCGAGTGTGTATAGGTCCCTCTCAACCTCGTCCATCCATCGGGTAGGTGGTCTCCCACGAGATCCTACTTTCGCTGGTGCAGACTCCAAGGCCTGTTTAGTGGTCCGATTTTGTGAACGTAGTACATGCCCAAGCCATCTCAGCCTTGACGATTTTATGAATCCTATGATGTTGACTTTATCGAGATCATTTCTGATCTCGTGATTCATTCGCATTCTGTACGTGGCTTCCTCTTTAATGGGACCGAGAATTCTTCTTATCATCTTACGCTCAGTTACAGCGATTTTCTGGATGTTTTGCGCTATTAGTGTCCAAGACTCGCAACCAAAGGTGACAACTGGTCTTATCAGCGCCTTGTAGATGTCTAATTTTATTTTGCGCAATATATGAGGAGACTTGAAAATTTTTATATTGGCGTAAAATGCTCGGTAGCCTGCTGCGATCCTCGATGAAATGTCCACAGAAATGGAGTTATGCTCAGTAATCAGTGATCCTAGGTATTTAAACTCATTCACCGTTTCATATTGAGTATCTCCTGATATGAAGTCCCCACGAGTCTGCCTTCTCGCGGTCACCATGTATTTGGTCTTCGCTTCATTGATCTGAAGGCCTATTTGTTGGGCTGTTAATTCCAATGGGAGGAGGACCTCTTTTAGAGAGATGATGTTGCGACTGGGTTGATTTATAATACAGGCAGCTACGCTGCGCTATATTAAGCTGACGAATGACATACTCTAATGATAGATTGAATAGAGTTTGAGCTATTGGGTCTCCTTGCCGCACTCCAGATGTTATCTCGAAGGCATCCGAGATTTTGCCTTCTATTAGCACCTTATATATTGAGCCATCCATTAAAAGCTGGCACATTGAAACCAATTTTGACGGTATGCCCAGATAGGACAATACGTTCCATAATGTGTTCCTCTTAATGCTGTCATACGCCTGTTGAAAATCTATGAATAGACTGTGTACAGGGATGTCCTTTTCATAGCATTTCTCCAGCACAATCCTCAGCGTGAAAGTTTGATCGGTCGTTGATCTATTTGGCCGAAAACCACATTGATAATCACCCAAGATCCTCTCGCTATAAGTTGATAACTTTGCTGCGACTACGTTGGCCAAAACCTTGTAGCCCGTGTTCAGCAAAGCTATACCGCGATAGTTGTTGCAGTTTAATCGATCTCCCTTTTTATGAAGTGGACATATAAGAGCCGTCTTCCACTCTACTGGGATTTCTTCTCTAGACCAAATTGTTGATATTAGCTCAAACATGCGGCAGAACAGATAATCACCGCCATATTTGAGCATTTCGTTGCAGATACCATCCTCACCAGGTGTCTTGTAATTTTTCATCTGCGATATCACGTTCCGTACTTCATCATATGATGGAGGAGGTGGTGGTGTCATCTCAACGTTAATATCGCGTTGAAGCAAGAGAGGTTGTTGCTCGAAAGGTGGTGCCTGTTTATTTAAAAGCGAGGAGAAGTAATTTCGCCACACTTCGAGGACGGTTTTGGTGTCCATTTCCAACTCACCGGATTTGTTGCGAATAGCGCTGCTACGTGGATGAAAGTCCGTAGCTAATTCTCTTATGCAACGATATCTATCTCTCAGGCTAGAATTTTGGATGTTGCGTGCCTAACCTAATAAGAAATTAATGACCCGGCATTTGTGAACGACCCTCCCCCAAAAACGATTTAACACTTGTTTGAAAGGTTGAACTATTATCTATCAAATGCTATATTACGTTTTTCGGTTTTTTGGTAGCTGTGCTCTCTAGCGGCAAAAATATAAACACAGATTTATCTCCTCACAACTCCTTAAAAATTAATACCGTTCCAAAATGGTACCACTTTTGAAAATACTCCTCTTAGAACCGAAGATACAACCATTTATGTAGAAGTAAAACATTAGAATTTGAAAACTGTCAAAATTAAAAAATCAAATAACGGGCCAACCAAAGGTAAAAAAAAAAAAAGGAAAAGGAAAGGTCTTCTTATTTTTAATAAGGAACACGATTGCACCAAAAAAATTGAAATCAGAGAGGTCAAGGTTGAAAACTTCAAAAAAATTAGTAAAATACCGTGGAATGAGTTGGATATTTTTAATCGGTTAAGAAATGGCAATGTTCCATCAGCACTAAACACTAAATTATAAAATTTAGTAAAAATGCAAACATTCAAATTCTGCATGCATTATTGAATGTAAATGTGAGTATGAGTGATGGCCCGGACAAAATGCACCCTATTATGTTAAAAGAGTGTGCTTATGTTTTGGTTCAACTGCTGATGAACCTCTTCAATTTGAGTTTGGCGGATGAAGTATTTTCTTCAACAGGGAAATTCAGTTTCATTAACCCTCTAATGCATAACCTCGCCTAAAGGCGGACTTTACGTTATCTTGAATTGTGTAACTTTACGTTATCACAAATATTTTTTCTTTAGTTTTTACATGGGTTATTCTCTTTTAACCCATTAACACCCGCCGTACTCGTTTGAGTACAACACTTTATAACGTAAATTTTTCGAATCTAACGGATTTAAAATATTTTTGTTTCACGATTATTGGTCGTTCGATTAAGAGGATCGGCCTTGAAATCCAAAAATATTTTCATTTGACCAACAATGATGAAATTGGAATTTCAAAAGATCGGATGTTCAAAGTAAGACCGCTTATAAATATGCTTAGGAAATATGATAGTTTTTCCAGTAAGTTTATTTTTTTCAAGAATGATTCAATTGACGAATCCCAGCGGTAAGCCAGTGTGAGGTACGGGTTCACAAAAATTGGATCATAAGCAGTTCGTACACACATTTTTTTTAAAAAAAATCATGCATTAGAGGGTTAAGCTAATTTTCAAGAATGACGAAGATCAGATATCGAAAATTACCATGATATTTCTATCTTATCGGCTACTCAAAGACCGTATCTTTTACTTAATTAAAAATTCCATTTCTGAAAATCAGCATGGGTTTTACCCTGGACGATCAACTGTAACAAATCTTGTTTTGTTCACAAATTTTTTGACTTTAGCATTAGAATGTGGTGACAGTATTGAAGTAGTTCGTGATTTTTATTACATTCATAGAGGATGTGAAGGGGATGCTTCAAACATTGTGGGTTTTTGACTTATGCTGATTATGTGAAAGTATTTTGCAAAATTAAAAATGAGAGCGACCTGTTAAATCTACAACAGAAATTAAATTTTTTCTGTGAATGGTGTAACTGAATTAAGCTTTGTCTCAACGTTTCTAAATGTAAAGTTATGAACTTTTCAAGAAGACGAAGTGGCTATGATAATAGCTTATTTTTAAATGGAGCTATGATTGATCGAGTTCACTCTTTTCTAGATGTAGGTGTCTTATTTTCTCGAAATTTATCATTTATATACCATATTGACAGATGTATTAGCAAGGCTAATTCAATGTTAGGGTTTTTAAGCCGTTTCTCAAGAGATTTGCATGATCCGTATACTCTAAAAGTCCCCTTTGTTCCATTTGTTAGTTCGCATTTGGAATATGCCTCAATTTTCTGGAATCAGTATTATAACAATTCGATTTGTAGAATCAATTCAAAAGCGATTTCTGATGTTTGCCTTAAGGCGACTCCCTCGGGAGGCAAACACTTTTAAGTATGTGGTACCGCCATATTTAGGCCGTTGCCTAAAAATATGGAGAGAATTAAATATGGAGAAGATTGCAAAGCATAGTAAGAGGATCAGTACTCTCCAAAAGCCAGACAATTTGATGGAAAGTACCTCGAACTAGACGAGTGGGGCTCCCTCTGGTGGAACGAAGGAAGATGACTCTAAACTAAAAGTTTAAATGACTTACCATTCATTCTTTCAAGTTGGAAAACGTTTTGCCAAAATGTGTAGACCACTGAATTTGCCAACATATTTACATTGCGTTGACCAACTTTATCTAGTAGCAATGGTGGCACCGCTTGCTGCAATTTAAACGCGAAAAAAGTAGTGTACTGATAAATATTTCATGATCTTTTCGGAGGAGGGAGTAAGGTCGTAAACGAAGGTTTGGATAGGGCCCGGTTCTCCTATTAGGTATTTCGCGAGATCTAAAATAAATTAACCACCACTGTTTCTTTGCGCAAAAAATTGACACCAGAACTGCTCCGATCGGATGAGCCATTCTCTTGCTACAGTGGTTCAAGCATTTGAATCGCTCGAAATCAGAGATTCGCGGTGCAGCGTTTCTCGCTGCCGATGTCGTCATTGCGATAATATTATGCGTGAACCATGAAGCATAAGGGCCAACCTAACCAATCATATATTTAAATTACCCACGACCAAGGGCAAAATTTCGTGTCACTTACTTTCTGAACATGCGGTGTAAGAAGTTATCACGTTAAAAACAAACAACGAAATTGAAACACTTTCTATGGTTTGCCGCTTCTAGAAATCTTTGACAACTATATTTTTTATCAGCGCGTAGCCTCCTCATAAGGTATAGTCTTGCTACATAATAGCTTACGTCACTCCCAGCCGTAAAACCTAATAGTCAAAGCTTCATCAAAATCGATTCAGCCGTTTTGGAGTTTCTTCTATTTTTCTATTTAATAAGATTTTTTTAGAAATCCATACAAATTGCATCTAACATACTTCTCGAAGAAATAAGTGCAGAATAAAAGCAAAGACAACTAGAAAATTTACATTGAATCGGGCTCAATTCTGATTTTTTTTTTTTTTTTTGTTGCAGACACAGCTAAGAATTATTGACCCAATTATCTTCACCTATGTTTGTATATAGATACAGGATCTTGACCTGAAATAAAGCTACACAAACGTTTATGTATGTATGTATATCTAAAAATATTAAAAATTTTATAACTTTGTTCTCTTGGTATTTAAAAATTACACATTTTTGTAAAACAATCTATGTATTGGATATTTAATTACAGATATGCGCTATATTTTATTTCGTGTGTATGCAAGGCAGCCAGGTCTCTTAAATTAAACACATTTATCAAACACAAATTTTGGCATAATATCGCGATTATTATTAGCGTTATTTTTAAAGGTGCCCCTCTAAACATACATATACATAACGGGTAATGCATCCGACCAACATCCGATATAATCTATTTACATAATTTTAAATTACATATAATGCACTTTTCAATAATATGTACGTACATCCATCAAATAAGCAAACTGGGGCGGGTCACTAAAAATAAATTCAATTAATCACAAATAAAGAATGCGTCAAAAATTAATCGGTAGCAATAAGGTAATTAAAATACAATCATATAGTTGACAATATAAATAAAACCAATAATATTAATAATAACCATATTATGACGATAGTACAAATAATTAATTAGTCGTGTACCACATGGTTTCATCATCATTATCAAAAATCGCCACAATTCTAAATTTAAAATTAAGAAGCATAACTTTATAAAAAAAAAAAAAATCATTTCTTATTTGTTTATTATCTAATGTTGATCGTGAAATTACTTTATGATATAAAACCGAAAAGAACGAGAAAAAATTTCGAAAATGAGAAAAAACAAGATTTGGGAAATATCAAAGAGATTCATATGTAGAAGAGATTATTTTTTAGTGTTTTCTACTAAAAATAATGTACTCGTATAGTACACACACTCCTATGTACTTCGATAGTTTTGCGTAGAGATTATTGATTTTGTCCGAGGATCTAATTTCGTCAGAAATTATACAAACTCCCATATACATAATATGAAATGAATGTCCATATTCGAATAATTAACTATCAACTTGCAGATAACATTTATGCTGTGTGCAGGACCATCTTCCGAGTTCAAGATAATTTCCTCCGAATCACTAAACCCAGATATTTTTCAAGCATTAGGTCAATTTAAAGAAATAACGGTGGACAAATTGTTAGTAGTACCAAGCTGAAAGTTCCACATGTTATCGCTATCACGGGACACCCATGCGCGTCAAAAGTCCTATAAGATTATCTCCTAAGAAATTGGAAATTGCAAAGAGAGAATTCAACATACTCCTCGAGCAAGGAATTTGTCGCCCTTCTGACTCAGAATGGTCTAGTCCATTGCAGCTCGTTCGCAAAAAAGACGGATCATGGCGTTCTTGCGGCGATTATCGCATGCTGAATGCACAAACCAAACCTGATCGTTATCCCATTCCATTTTTAACTGATTTTGCTTATCAGTTGCACGGAACGGTTGTATTTTCAATAGTAGATCTGGTCAAGCGTCAAGGCTTACCATCAGATTCCGATTAATGAGGATGATATCCCTAAAACTGCAATCTGTACGCCCTTTGGACGTTGTGAATTGACGCGGGTGACTTTCGGACTTCGCAATGCCGCGCAGTAATTTCAAAGATATATCCATTCGGTTTAGAGAAATTTAGCTTTCTGTTTTCCATACATAGACAAAAGAAGAAGAGCATTTATTTCATCTTAAAATCGTTTTCGAGCGATTAAAGAATGCAAGGTTACTTTCCTAGGACATGAAATCTCAAGAGAAGGCATCAAACCATCCGAAGCGAAAGTCGAAGTCTATTAATAGCATTCCTAGGCCTCAGACAATTAAGGAATTACGTAGTTTCTTAGGGATATTCAACTTGTGTCGCAAATTTATTCCGAAGGCCGCGGAAGATCAACCAATCTTAAATGATTTACTCAAATGGTGTCGAAAAAACGATAAAAGGGAAGTTGATTGGACTGTCGAAAGTAGCAACGCATTCTAATTCTGTAAAATTAAATTTAAAAACGCCGTTATTCTCGCACATCCTTTCTCGGAAGTTGAGTTAGCAGTTGTGGTAAATGCGTCCAATATAGCCATCGGTGCTGTGGTACAACAACGACTGTCTTCATATTTCAACATACCACAGATATCAGGCACATTTCCGGTAAGGATAACATTGTGGCGGATGCATTGTCAAGAATTGAAAACATAACACTTGTTGACAGCTCAATCAATTACGCCAGTTTAGCAAGGGATCAGGCAGGCCACAGATACTACTTTGGCAAGCTTCATGGAAACAAATAAGTCTCTTATATTTCAGAAATTTCCGATATTTGGTACGGAAAGCGAAATTTATTGCAATATTTCTACCGGTTCTCCAAGGCCATACGTTACAGAAAGTTTTCGACGTGTGATTTTTAACAGTGTACATAATTTATCACATCCGAGTATTCGAACAACAACAAAAATGGTGACTAAAAAGTTTGTTTGGCCTGAAGTTAACAAGGTCGTCAGGAATATGGCCATACGCGTTTCGATTAAATCCACTTAGACATCATTGGTCCACTCCCGCCATCAGATGAAAACCGGTTTTGCGTGACCTTAATAGATAGATACATACACGCGATGGCCGGAAGTGATTCCAGTAGCAGGTATAAATACAAATACAATACGCCGGCGATCTGACAATACCTGCTAAATTACGTTGGTGCGGCTATAGATTATAACGAATATTATTAAGTGAAATAACGAGAACAAATACTTTTTCTACGGTTAGAAGGCTCTCACAATATGTACGCATGCATTATGATGTTAACTGATTAAAAACCTCGTTTTCATCAAAAATGTCAGTTAGCTGGTATTGTCAGATCGTCGGCGAATAGCTACTGCCATTTTCAGAGAATGGATTTGCCGTTTTGGATTGCCATCCAGTATTACGACTGACCGGGCTTCACAGTTTGAATCGGCCCTGTTGTTCACAGAATTAATGTCATGTAATGGTATGGTAGAGAGGTGGCACCGCAGTTTAAAGGCAGCTATAATATGCCATAATGATGCACAATGGAGCAGGATCTTACGAACAGCATTAAAAGAAGAATTAAAAGTTTCTCCCGCACAACTAGCATATGGCGAATGTTTGAGGTTACCGGGAGATTTTTTTGTGAAATCCAAGTCAAACAGACATATTGTAACATTATGGTTCACACCTCTGCCTTTGGATATGTGTGTTGCCATAACGAAGAGAAGAATTATATGTTCCCTGGGTTGAAAAGGGAAAGAAAACAAAAAAATGAAATTATCAGTATCGCTACCGGTTGCACTCTTTAATGGCGTGTCTGTCATTAGATTCGTGCATATTGTAAACTAAAAAAAGATTATAAGTTGAATTTAAAAATAAAGAAATTAAAACATAATCGTGTTGTAGTATTTAATTTAAAAAAAGATAAAAGTGAAAGAAGTTTTTTTTAATAATTTTGTGCAACCAACAACAAAAAAAACTACGAGACAAAAATCTCTGTGTTACAATATTTCCGAATTCGTAGAGCAACTTCGTAAGTACTTCAGTAGTGTACAGCCTACCCTTGCAATAAAACACGGCAACGGTAATATATTCGTCTTCAAGGACCTCAATTTGGGTTCACACGTCTTTGTAAGAGTATAGATCCACTTAGATGAGCCCTATAATCGCCAAGGACCGTTTGAGGCCATACGTCGAAACTCTAAATATTTCACAGTAAAAATGAGAAATTACTCCCCTACCAGTGTAGGGGAGTAATGTGGCGACATAATCAAAATAAAACATAAAACATAACTTGCATTAATAATAAAATAAAATTCGGTGCCCAGCTCTGAAAAAGTATGTCAATCAAGATCGGTGCACAGCTCTCATGACATTTGAAGAACTTGTATCCACCACCGGTAGGTAACTAGCAGCTACACGAAAGACGTTCGACTGTTCGTAGTTAGTTAATAATATAAAAATAAGTTAATAAATTTGTATACGTAGAATTTTAACGTAAACGCAATTATTACAGTGACAAAATAAAGTGGATTAATTAAGTAACAAAAAGCATTATAAAATATCCATAATATCTGTTTATTTTATTGAAATAAAAAATAATTAAAATACTGTTTAATTTTGATGTGTGAAGTAACTATAAACCACGTGTTTTATTTTTGCCATTTTGTACTTATCATTTCACTTATCGGATCTGCGGAGGCAAATAAAAATTAGGGAATTTCAATAAAGCACATTATTATTAGTGCACAACTACCCCTAAAGAAACACCATTGTAAACTTATATCTAATATACAATAAAATATAAGGGAACTCCTAGCAGAAAAAAGAAAAGCGAGAAGAGTATGGCAACAAACAAGGGCCCCCCAAGATAAAACTAATTTGAACAATCTCACTCAACAATTAAGAAGAGAGATCCAAGAATTGAAAAATGAATCAATTAGCAACTATTTAAGAAAATTAACTAATGATAGCAGTACTGATTATTCTCTTTGGAAAGCAACCAAAAGAATTAAAAGACCAATAATACAGAACCCTCCAATACGAGTAGCAGGTGATAAATGGGCTAGGAATAATGAAGACAAAGCTCGAGAATTTGCTGAACATCTTGAAAAAATATTCCAGCCACATCAAGATGAAACATTAGAAGCTGAGATAATATCTGAACAAGCTGTGCAAGAAAGTAAAGAAATCCTACCGACAACACCAAAAGAAGTCGCGTGTGAGATAAAAACTAATATGAATATGAAAAAAGTTCCTGGCTACGATCTTATTACTGCAGAAATCTTAAAAGAACTGCCAAGGAAAGCTCTGGTAAAGCTCACCAATCTTATAAATGCAGCATTTAGAATCAAATATGTACCAAGCTTGTGGAAAATTGCAGAAGTAATCATGATCCCAAAACCTGGGAAACCACCACACATAACCTCATCTTATAGGCCAATTTCGCTATTGCCAGTCATGTCCAAACTCTTTGAGAAGCTTCTGGTAAAAAGGTTAAATCCGATAATCGAGAGTAAAAATTTAATCCCAAATCATCAGTTCGGTTTTCGTAACCAACACTCAACAATTGATCAAGTTCACCGAATAACCAGTATAATTGAGAAAGCACTAGAGGAGAAAAAAATCTGTTCAGCAATATTTCTAGACGTTGCCCAAGCATTTGATAGAGTGTGGCATGAAGGACTTAACCATAAATTAAGAAATCTTCTACCAATCCAATTTGCTAATATACTGGAATCTTACTTAAAAGATAGATTCTTCAGGATTAAGTTAGATGATACTTTCTCTGAATTGAAAGAAATCAACGCAGGAGTTCCACAGGGCAGTGTATTAGGGCCGGTTTTATACCTACTGTACACTTATGATCTTCCTGCATTAGAAAACAATACAGTGGCGACTTTTGCAGATGACACGGCGATCTTAGCTGTTGGCACAAGCAGCGAAGAGTCAACACAAAAGTTACAATCAGCAATAACTAAAATTTATAAATGGACAAAAAGATGGCGAATAAAACTAAATGAAACTAAATCCGTTCACATCAACTTCACTAACAGGCGATTCGAAAATATCCCGATTACCATAAATCAAGAAATAGTACCGTATGCGAACACAGCTAAGTATCTCGGCATGACCCTGGATGCTAAACTGCGATGGAAAGCACATGTCAAGAAGAAAAGTGAAGAACTAAGAATTAAATACAGAAAGACGTATTGGCTGATGGGAAGGAACTCTTCTTTATCAACATACAACAAGCTGCTACTTTATAAGCAAATATTGAAACCGGTTTGGACGTATGGTATTCAACTTTGGGGGTGTACCAAACAGAGCAACGTAAATATCATCCAAAGATTTCAGAATATGGTATTAAGGAACATCGTCGATGCACCTTGGTATGTCAGGAACAATGATCTCCATAGGGACCTTAAAATGAACCTCATCGTAAATGAAATTCAGGAGAAAGCGCGGAGACATGAAGAGAGGCTCCGGCATCATGTGAACATTGAGGCAACTCAGCTTCTAAGCAACACGAATTTAACACGCAGACTTAAAAGAACCAAACCTTTTGAGTTGGTGTAATTGTTAGCTTAAACAGCATTGTGCTGTGTAAAGCCCACTACAAAGATGTGGTTTAATTCAATTTACCAGACTCTATGGAACGCCAATGGGAAGAAGCCATAGATTAATATTAAGTTAATAAATTAAGTCAGAAACAAATTGCTCATTAGTCCAGGAGACTAGATTGTAATAACATTAAATAAATAAATACAATTTATTTTAATAAAAAAAAAAAAAAAAAAAAAAAAAAATTTGATGTGTGAAGTAACTATAAACCACGTGTTTTATTTTTGCCATTTTGTACTTATCATTTCACTTATCGGATCTGCGGAGGCAAATAAAAATTAGGGAATTTCAATAAAGCACATTATTATTAGTGCACAACTACCCCTAAAGAAACACCATTGTAAACTTATATCTAATATACAATAAAATATAAAATCGAAGTTCTAATAACGTGTTTAATATAAATTATGATATCTACAAGTGAATATACAATAAAACCTAACGGTACTTCACGAAATTTTATTTTACGTATTAAATTTTTTTTAAAATAAAATAAACGCTATAAACATTTCTCAAATCACCATTTTTATTGCGTTTGTTATTGTTTGTTACTATAAAATATACTAGGGTCGAGTATATTTTATAGTCAAAATTTCTTTTTTATAGGGAGTGTTTTCGTTTATTCATTCGAAAGTGACGTAAATCGTTCCTTTTTATACCGTTTTCCAGTTACACAAAAAAAAAAAACCCGGGCGAAACCGGGGCGATAGCAGCTGTCATTCGTCGCCCGGTAAAATTTTTCGGGGCGATTAGTTTCGCCCGGGTTTTTTTTTTTTTTGTGTAACTGGAAAACAGTATTAGTTTCCTTTTTTACTCCATTCTTTTATTTATTCGGAATATTCAGAATGTATTATTTTTGCCATCGAAAGGTGGAATAAAAATAATACTTCATTTGACGTCCTGTGGTTATATGCGATGCTTACAATTTAAATTATTAAATTGTACATATGTATTATGGAAAATGGCATTATTAATTATGATACAATTAATTGTTTAAGGCGTAAACTATTAAAATTTTCGAAAATATTGGACGCTTGGCGTATACAAAAAATTCCAGGTTATATTTTTTAAGATATATCAATTAAAACTAATACATATTACATTGGACATTTTCACGTACAAATTATTTGCAACTGCAATTAATTATAATAAAAGTATTTATTTCATAAATTTAATTTGTTTCCTAATTTTAAAAATAAAAAAAAACGTGCTATGAAAAATGTATTCCATTTATTCCAATCCGTTCTTTTATTCATTACGTACGGAATATTCCGAGGTCAAGTGATCAATATTCCATTCCTTCTGTTCTTTCTGTGGAATGAATAAACGAAAACACCCAGTAACAAAGTTGTATGTACAAACAAAAATAAAAATTATTTAATTCTGTTTTACACCTTTACACCTCAAAGACGGAAATCCATTATGGCGGGAAATCATAAAAAACGAAAATACATACATACATAATTCGATTTTTTTAAATTTAAATTAGCTATGTTTAAATATTCCGCTTATAAACTGTAACTTGTTTAAAGTTTAAATCACGATTTTTTCCGTGACAACACTAAAAAAATATGAGTAAACTCCCCAAAGACGGAATTTTATTCCGTCCCTTGCGTTTCAGTTTTTGAGGAGCGTCACTGCTTAGTGTTATTAGAATCCTACTACGAATTTTATTCAAAATATTTAATGCCATCTATGAACCATAATCATAATTTGCAGTAAATGTCATTTATACGCTCTGCTCTCTTCTCGTAAAATTTCTGTTTTGATTTTTGATAGAAATTTGTACTTTGTATTCATTCATTTTTTTTATTTCTTCAATTCGTGTCGAGGTGTTAATCTATTTAAGTGTATTTCCCTATTTTCTCTAGATTTTTTACGAATTAATTTTTATTTTTAAGTTAAAAACCCTAGAATTATTGTGTAATAGTTAAATAATATGGCTTTAAATCAGGTAAGAGTGTGCAATGAAATAAAATATTGGAGTATTTGGTGACGCTGTCATTTAATTATGTGATACCATTTTGATAAGACATTCGACTTTGTATCCTGATATAATCGTCTTAATTTCGATAATTTATTACTTATTAGATATTTATTTACTTTACCGAAGTAGCTAATACCTATGTCTACAATCTGATTTTTTTTTTATCGTGAAAGGTCACCGCACTTAAAACTTTGGTACTGCGACATTTTTTATCTTATCAAAGTGAAAGTTACGAATACATATTGTTATTTTGTGTGAGAAATGATAATCTATTTTACACTTTTCTTGGATTAGTTATTCCGAACTTCTGTACGGCCTATCGGAAGTCGTGCCTTTTCTGCTAAAGTTTCTGCCAATACGGGGCCATGCTTCTCATTGACTGATGAGCAACGAGAAATCCAATTGTTAGCGAGGAAATTCGCCCGAGAGGACGTTATTCCAGCAGCAGCTCAACTAGACAAAACCGGAGAATATCCGTGGAAATTGCTTAAAAAAGCATGGGAGCTTGGCTTGATGAACAACGGAATCCCGGAAAAAGCCGGTGGTACGGGGCAAAGTGTGTTCAACACATGTTTGCTGGCCGAAGAAATTGCATATGGATGTAGTGGTGTAATGACCGCTATGGAAGCTAGCGGACTAGGGGTAAAATTGTGGAATAATTTTGACTATTTTTTTTGCAATTAAATTAAGATTTATATAACTCAAACAGCAAACACCGGTCATCCTTTCAGGAAATGAAGCACAACAGAAAAAATACTTAGGCCGTTTATTGGAAGAGCCATTGGTAGCAGCCTATTGTGTCACAGAACCTGGTTCTGGTTCCGATGTGGCTGGTACAAAAACGACAGCTGTTAAAAAAGGAGATGAATACATATTAAACGGACAAAAAATGTGGATTACAAATGGTGGAGTGGCCAATTGGTATTTTGTTTTGGCACGCACAAATCCAGACCCGAAGGTATCCGCTGGAAAAGCATTTACCGGTTTTATAGTTGAACGTGAATGGGCTGGTGTACAACCGGGTAGGAAAGTAAGTTGTCAATAGACGTCCACAAACAAAAGATTAACACCAAATAAATAAATCTTATAGGAAATTAATATGGGACAGAGATGTTCAGACACTCGTGGAATTACATTTGAAGATGTTCGCGTTCCAAAAGAAAATGTTTTGATTGGTGAAGGAGCTGGCTTCAAAATTGCCATGGGTACATTTGATAAAACTCGTCCACCTGTAGCCGCTGGTGCTACTGGTCTAGCACAGCGGTGTTTAGATGAAGCTTTACGATACTCATTAGAACGTAAAACATTTGGTGTACCAATTGCATCGCATCAAGCAATTTCATTTATGTTAGCTGACATGGCAATTGGAGTAGAAACAGCAAGATTAGCATGGAATCTTGCTGCATGGACCATTGATCAAGGTAATTACAAAATTCAAAAAATAAATATTAGTTCAAAAGCTTATATAAAGATGGAACTTTGTCGCTTTTGACTAATAAAACATCTATTCATTCATAGATGGCAATTAAAGTATCGTTTTTTTTTTTAGGTAAACGTAATTCGTTAGAAGCAGCCGTTGCAAAATGTTATGCTGCCGATATTGCCAATAAAATTGCCGCAGACGCTGTTCAAGTATTTGGTGGCAATGGATTCAACTCAGATTATCCAGTCGAAAAGTTAATGCGTGATGCTAAAATCTATCAAATATATGAGGGGACATCACAAATTCAACGAATAATCATATCTAGAACAATAATCGAGAATGCCAAAAATCGCCTGTAATTAGTACAAATAATTGGAAGATACATTATATTTTTCATATATACACAAATAAAATTTATTATTATTATATTTTGTAATAATTGATTTGGTTTTTATTTTGTTTTGTTCATAAAATCTATATTTTCAATTTCAAAGGGAAAGTAAAACATGTCGATGACAAATTTGGAGATTTTTTTTGTTTATAGATCAAATTCATGTGATTATTATTTTAGGAAATTATTAATGCTAGAATTATGAAATTTAATTTCCAAATTGAATAAAAGTGAGTGGAACATCCGAAATCGAAAAATTTTACGCTATATTTACGAATAAAACAATGAAACGATAAACCGAAAAATCGCCTCTGCAATTCAAAAAGATAGCGTCTTGTCTTGTAATAATCGTATTTCTTATTATTTTAGTTTTGTTGTACGTTTCTTTAATTTCGATTTTGTTGACCCACTTTTCGTTCGCACGTGAAATTTTAAATGTGTATTTACAAAATTGTAAGTTATGTATATTTTGTTTGTATTTAACGAATTTTAGGAAAATAGTACATAACGATTAACGAGTGCCTACCTAGTTGTTGCTTCTGTTAACAAATGTGGAAAAAAGGTTTTCCATATCCTTAATAATTTCGGAAGGTGGTGTAGCAAAATTAGCATTAGTTTGCTGTTTTAGGTACTTTTATATTCGGAAGGATTTTAAACAAGATTTACAGCATTAAAGGTCGAATAAACTTTAATCAAGCTATTTTCAATATTAGGAGTACATACTTTATAAATAGTAATAAAGCCCGTATTAAATATTCAATTGAAATTTAAAATTATACCGAGTAAAACTGTGACACCCTCACTTTTTTTAGCAATAACTTCAATGCAATAGGGTTATGATTAAGGGATATTCAAAAATTTAGTCGACCCAGAACACACAGAATACCAGTTGTATACACAGAATACCATACAGTTGTTTATTATTCTGTGCTACAGTCATAACGCAGTTTTTGCACTCTTTTAATACCGCCCGCATTCGTACAATTGCAATAATGGCTGCACAGTCGCTGAGAGGAAAAAGTAGTCTGAGGGCAAAGGTTTTACTCTAGGCCAGTACGCTGCTGAAGTTTTTTTTTTTTTTAAATGCTTCCAATGGCTTTATTCTTGAATCTTTCTACAAAAGAAACTAACAAGAAGTATTCAAATCTTAACCTAAAATTATTACAATTTTAAATATTAACCAATGTTAATACCTATTATTTGTGTTCACAATTTAATTGATTTAGATTATACATATGTTGTATAACCTAAACATTAATAAATTTACAGGTTCATCAGTCCGAGTGGATCTATTCTTCTTAGTCGCCTAACTCTCGGTTGTTTTAGTATATCCCTGGCCAATTCGTTGGTATGTACTTCTAGTTTTGAGTAATATTTCGAACTGAATTTTTCAATTGTTTCTTTAATGATTTTAAATCCAAGGTCGACGTGTATATTACTATTTCGAATGTACCATGGAGCATTGGTAATACTGCGAAGTATTTTCGCTTCGGTTCGTTGAAGGAGTTCTCTGTTTGACGCGCTGGTGGATCCCCATAACTGAATACCATATGTATGGCCCATATAGACCTGATTATAGAGTTACCAATACTATATATCATCCTAAAAAGGAAAGAGGCCAAGATCCAAATAGCCGAAATTTCATAAATCATAAACTTTTTTTGAAATATCTGATCCATTTTTCGTGAGCTACTAACTCACCTAAATCAAAGTCTCGTTCAGTTTCTGGCACGAATATTTTTAAATTGTAAAAATGATCTATCATTTCGCTGTCGATTATATTAGCGCCTTTTTGATTAAGAAACTCAATGCATATTTCAATCGAACTCTAATCCGATATTGCATTTAAGTTCATCCATGAAAATATTTTGTACTGTTCGAAAAGGTTACATCCATTTAGATAAATATTCTTCGCAACTTTTATAAACTTCAAGTAATTGCCTCTTTATGGATTCGCATTTAACAGGACACTCATCATTTTGTTTCAAAATTAACTTTACCTTGAGAGGTTAAAACTTAGCTTCACGTCTTTCCTTTAACTTTAACCCTCTAATGCATAACTCTGCCTAAAGGCGAACTACGTTATCTTGAATTGTCTAACTTTACGTTATCATGAATATTTTTTTATTTAGTTTTTACATGAGTTATTCTTTTTAAAGTACTCTCGCCATAACGGTTTGGTTTTTGTTGTTGTAATATGCACATTTGTTCAACAACTACGAGTTGAAGTCAAAATTTTGATATAAAATGATTAAAAATTCATGCATTAGAGGGTTAAGGTATTTATAATTGAATCTAAAATTGAAATACTTTCTAGAAGAGAGTTGTTTTCGTTTTCCATTTTTAAAATTTGGCTGTGGTAGATGTACAAAAACCATAAATAACACTCATTGAGTGGATTCTCAAAAGACATTTTTAAAATAACTGGTAACCGTAACCGGACTGTGAATGAAAGTACGATTGAAGCGCTGGGTATATTTCTAGCACACGATTTATACAGGGAAATAACGATAGCCACCTTGTTTTGGAGTGAAAAAACAGCTTTTTATAATCAAGCTGTACAAAATTGCAAAACTCTTTTAATGCTTCAGTAACGGACAGTGTAAATTGAAAAGTAATTATAAACTTTTAAAATAATCGATTCGATGTCTAAAGGCCATGAAACGTGTTTTGACAGTTGGGTATGGGAAATTTTACCGATACATATATATGTATTATTTCCAGTAGCGTTGTATAATTTAAATTAATTGCTTGTTCGAAAAATTGCGATATTCGAAAATTTGATTTTCGAAAATCCAATAAATTTTACCGGACTATACATATTTTTAAATTTAAAACACGAAACTAAAGAATTTTTTTTTAAATGAAGCAAAGCGTACAATATAGTTCATCTACAAAGAAAAAAGTGTAAAAAAGAGCAGGAGCTCAAAATGAGTACTTGTACTCTTTAAAGAGTACGTATGGTAAACCCTATCTGATTATCACTTTTTATAGTAAACTTTGTTGTCTAATAACAGCTGAGATTTTCTTCCCATCAGCCAATACATTTTGGAAACCGTCATTTTTATTTGGTTGCGCTTTGCTTCAATATGTTTTTCCATGTCAGCCCTCTATCTAGGTGCAAACCTAAGTATTTGACCTTGGTTTGTTGAGGAATATTTATATCGTTTAGTACTACTGGTGGGCAGGTGCGTTTGTTCAGCGTGAATGTGACGTGTGTTGATTTTTTTTCCCCTTTTATTCACCATTTCTTCAGCCAGTCCTTGATTTTTTTTTTTTTTTTCAAATGATTCTGTAATTCCTTTGAGGTAGTTTCGGGAGTATTGTGTGACGCCAGGATAGCCGTATCATCGGCAAATGTTTATATCATTACTTTATTGGTTACAGGCAAATCGGCTGTGTACATCAAGTATAATATTGGCCCTAGGATGCTACCTTGTGGGACACCTGCGTTTATGTAGTAAAAGCAAGGTAGTTGTATTATTTTGTTTAACCATGTATTGCCTTTCAAGAAGATAGTTTCCCAGAATTGAGTGAAATTTCTTAAGTAGAAGTTCTTTAATTTTGTAAATTAGTCCATCGTACCAAACTTTATCAAAGGCTTGAGCGATATCCAAGAAGACAGCAGAACAATATTTCTTTTCCTCGAAGGTTCTTTTGATTGCATTTACAATTCTGTATACTTGCTCTATGGTACTATGTTGATTTCGAAACCCAAATTGATGGTCTGGAATAATATGGCGCACTGGTTTCAATTTCGTTAGTAATATTTTTTCAAATAGCTTGGAAATTGTGGGCAGCATGCTTATTGGACGATATGATGGAATTTGTTTTTCATTTTTTCCAGGCTTAAGAATCATTGTGATCACCGATACCTTCATATTTTTGAGGAATATAACCGGTTCGCATGATCGCGTTGATTATGAATGTTATTAGTTTTATGCAATTGTCTGGCAATTCCCTTATCATTTTTCCAGTAATACTGAATTCCCTTATCATTTTTCCAGTAAATTATTACTTGTGCCTTTTTCGGGCTTATACAATTTTAATATCTCTTGAAAACCCCTTAAAATTAATGCACACTCCTAATACGAAAAAAAGATAGAATACGTTGATTTTTCAGTACAAAATAAACGCGCAAAGTAAAAATATTTTCGTATAATATCTATTCGTACTCGTAAATAACATTTAGCGCCAAACAAATTTCGAATAAACTTCAAAACGTTGAGAAATCCCTTAAAACATCGAAATATCCATATCTATCTATAATCGTTAACAAGACGCAATCTAACAACAAAATTCGAGATTTTCGATTGATCTCAAATAATAAACCAAATTCAAACATCGAAATTCCGCCAAATCGGAACTCGAAACTTATAGCTCGAAATTAGCAGTAATAGCACCTGACGGGAAAAATTGAAATGTGGATGCACTAAGCTGAAAATGTGTTCAAATTCTCTCATGAAATTAATTTGTTCACAAAATTTAATTAATAATTCAGTATATATAGTACATACTAGATTTTATCTCTCGCTAAAAATCGGATAGTATCGAATTGATTAACTAAAAACATTAAATTAATAGGCTAACCCAAAACCAACACAAATGTCTTATACAAGCCATATTATTGCCATACAAACACAAAATAAAACCTACTATTTCTGTAAGTATTAGCGTCATAATACAGTATAATCTTTACATACTTCGATTTCAAATTGTAGTTTGTATCAAAAACAGTATAAAATGTCACTAACACTTACAGAAATAGTAGGTTTTGGATTTAAAAATATGCGTGCGTCACGGAAATAATATGGCTTGTATAAGACATTTGTGTTGGTTTTGGGCTAACCCAAAACCAACAAAAATGTTTTTATAACTCATTTGACGTCATTTATGTAAGTACTATGGCTCCGAATCGTATATATTCAAAATTACCATATTCGGGCTTATTCAAATATTGGTGTTGGTTTGGGCTAGCCTTAACCGGGTTTATTGACCTATTTTATTTCTATTCTAGCTAGTAGGTAACGCCTTCAGCAGATTTGGCGGGGTTTGAGCCAGCTACATACCATATACTTATAACCAACCAATATGCATTGACTTTTAGAGGTTGCAACCAGTGTGGTTGTACATTCGGATTGATAGGATATTTTATCTTACATAATTTAAACTCAGGAAACTCAATGGAGAATCTCCTAAAAAATTGTCAGGCTCCTAGTAGAGTTCAATAAAATCTAAACCAAAAACACCTAATAATCACGGATAAGAAACAAAAGGTCGTGAAATATTTTACTGACGAGAAATATGATAACGGTACTGCTTTCTAGACTCCGTCGCCAAATAAATGGGCTATCTAGCCTTACTTTGTTCTCAAGTAGCGAATTTTACTATTGAAAATGTTGCTATGATAAATAATGATTTAAAGTAAAGAAATAAAACTGAAATGGTAACTCTCATGGTCCAGGATGTTCTCCTTGTTGATTACCTCAATAAGCATTTTTACTAAATTACAGGTTGCCGGAATATTGTAAAGTGCTCCTAGTATTTCCTTTATTTCACCTCTAAACTCATATGATTCGAATTTTTTGTTGTTGAAGTTTATGGTACAAATCAAAAATGTTATTAGAAAATTTCCTAATAATACTCGGTCGCTGGGTCCACAATCAGAAGATAATGTCTCATTTTTTGCGTTGTTTGTTAGAAGTTTACCCTCGATGATGAATATTAGAAGTTTACCCTCGGTGATGAATTCGTTTCGGATGTCACGTTGTTATAGCTGGTCACCATAAGTGTAACCGCACAGCGACCCTGTGTAAATTGGATGTTCGAAAAAAAAACATTTGAATTACTCTGTTTCAATAAATGAGAGAGCAAACTTGAAAGTCGAGAAAAGAGAAGTCATGGTGAACGGCGTAATAAAATATTAAATAAAAATTGTTTGAATTAATCTACGTTTTATAACGATATACAGGGTGAGCCTAAATAGCGGTTTCCATTTAAAAAATAGTCTTGACCTTGAAATGATCTTGAAAATTGACCTCAAGGCTATGAGCATTATTACAGATAGATGACCCTCATTGTCCTTTACAATTTTTGTTTAAATCTTTTTTTGTTTTCTTCTTCTTCTTCCGCTGGCGCTACATCCCATGAAGGGACTTGGCCGCCTCAACAAGGTGGTCAGGCTGCTGTGTATGCAGGGGGATAAACACAAGACTCGCTTCATGTGCCGTAACTGCATGCAACTTCAGCAAGTGCTCACACTGCCTCTTCGTGGCGGCCACTAGAAACATACTCTGTTAAAGGAGTAGGCTAAAGTGTGAGGGCTGTGGTCCTTCTACAGAAAGTTGGCGTTGGGTTAACAGCCCAACCTGTAAAAAAATTTTGTTACGAAACTTTTTTTTTGTTGCTATGGCGTATCTAAGGAGTTATTTGGATCCGTCGATTAAATTGGCTCACCCTGTGGAGTGATATTATGCCTGACATGCGTTTTGCATATTTCACCACAAGTTTCCAGTTCAAGTTTCCATCATAGAATTTTAGAATTTTTCTGCGAAGATTTGATGAAGATTAGAGGCTTGGGGTCGGTTACCAAGGTGAATTTACTGTCGTGTTGATACTTTTTTACGGTCCATATTATGGCTAATGTGTTTTTCTCGTTTGTCGCACAGTTCACTTCTGTAAAATTTTGTGTTCGCGACGGGAACGTAATGGGTCTTTCTTCATTACTCTGATTTTGCGAGAGAACTGCATCTAAAGAGCGAAATCTGATGCATCTGTAATCGGAATAAATTGTTTTTAGAAATCGGGGTAAGCTAGGATTTGGTCAGTGGCTAATAATCTTTAAAGAGCCTCAAATGCCTTTATATAGTCAGTATCTCTGATATTGAGATTTCTACCTTTCTTCAGATATTTGGACATGGGTTTGGTAATCTTTATTATAAATCAACTCAGCTATTAGCAAATGCTGATGACATTTGTATTCTGGGCCGCAACATCATCTCCCTTAAAGAAGTCCTCCTTCCATTGGAATTAACAGCCCAATAAATTGGTATTCAGATCAATGAAGCGAAGACTAAATATATGGCCATCGCGAGAAGGTAGGCACCTGAGGTTCCGCACTCTCTGCGACAAAGGACACATGGTGCAAATCAGTGAATCTATCCTCAATCGCGAATGCGTGCTGCAGCCTTAATAAACTGAAGTAGCTTGTGCCAAGGCAAGGAAGACAGCTGATCTTCTACAATAGATCTAGAGTTAAATATGTGCAATCTAACCCGTTGAAAGCAGGACAACTGCACACGAAGTAAATTGTTACGGTTATCGAATTTTTTTTTTTAGTTATTACTGAATTTGTAGCATTTGTGTTCCAAGCTGATATTTATTTTGTATGGACTCATTTTGATATAGTTTGCGTAGATCAGCGAAATATTTTTGTTTGTATAAATTTGTACGTTGACAATACATTGGTATCGCATATTATTTTTTTTGTTTGTCTTGCAATTGATCACGCGTCATCATTTGGATTCCCTGCGTGACTAATAAAGTATATAAATCAAATAAAGTATATAGATCGAATGATAATTTGTTTATGTACTTAGACAATGCATTGGATACAAATATTTCGTTTTTGTAGTGGGGAGGGATTTTTTTTTTTTTTGTACCAAAATGCATCAACCACCGACTACATACATAAGAACCGCTTTATGTACTCGTAAATTGAATTTTATTTAATTTCGGATACATAATTTGTTGTCAATTGCATTTTGTGTGAGGCCATCGCAGCTAGGTGGACCAAAAAAAAAAAAAAAAATTAACAAAATATTAAAATAAAATAAGAATAAGTGAATTATAAATTATCTGTGCAAAGTCGTGTGCATATAAAGAAAAAAAATTCTACTCAAGTGCTATATACAACATTAGTGAGCGTATAAAAAGAAACTCGCTTACGTTGTATCTATACAATAGGAGTACTTTCCGCTTGGATAGCGAGATTATACATAAGTATATACGGATAAAAATGTATTAATCAGAATCCTAAACGGTAAGCAAATTCTAAAATCCTTTGAGATTTATGTGCTCGTATTCAATACTGGGTAATAATACCTTACAAATTATTTTTGTGTTTAGATACTTTCCCCATGAGTTAAAGAATTTAAAATAGCAGCGGGGTCTCACAATATTGATTGTGTAATTGTGTAATTGTGCAATTTTACATTTGTGCATAGGCAATTTTACCAGCACGGATTGCTCGAGAATTATCCAAATAACGGAACTCAAGTGGTTTGCGGATTTATTGAGGACAAACATAAAAAAAAAACGGATATTGAGTTTTTTTGCTCGCAACAAAAAAAAAAAAATAAATATAACGAATCTTGTATACAGATTTGTATTCTGGGTCGTGTTAATATATTTGTGACACCAGAAATTTCTTTTATAGTAGATATTCATGTGAATTAAGTTAAAATCAATTTATTCTTAAAAAAAGAAAAAAAAATATAAATTAAGAAAAATTTAATGAATTTTATTATATAGAGTGAAATTAATAAAAAAAAAAAAAAAAAAAAATTAGAGTAATAAATAATAAGTTTTTTGAGTAACTATTAAATAATTAAATCAAAATAAGCTTAAATTTAAATCGGTGATTCTCTAGTAAAGTGAATAAAAGGTGGTAAGGGAATTAACACTAGGGATAGTTTTTTTTCAGCCAAGTATATTCACCGAGAGTACTCTACGGCAGATATGCATATGGTGAGTTTTTGAACATTTTGTTTATTTTTTTATAGCAGTTTTGTGCTTGGAATAATCAAATTTTATTCACTTTTAAGAAGAGTTAATAGTTCAGGCTTAAATTTAATAACAAATACGTAGGTTAGTTGTTCTTCTTTAGATTATGAATAGTTATCATTATATAAGTGATTTTCTTCAAATAAATGTTTAGTTTTGTTTAAATTATGGAGTGATTTTCTTATTATTGGTTGATGGTGGATCCGGAACAGTGTAAGGACGAATCTAAGTGTGTTTTTTTTTACCTTTGAACACGATGGTATTGTTCTACCAATATTTTACGGCGACGAAGAACCTCCCACAATCTGACTGCAGCTTATCCTATTAGATCGTGTTAGTTGCCGTATGGTATGTAACAATAATGGCGCCGAAACAGGGACCCAAAGGTCATGGAAGATTCCACGTTGTTGAACGGGTAGACCACATGGCCGCAAGGTCATAAGACCACATGGGCTGAAAGCTTAGTTTTATAGTTTGCAAACATGTGATTTTATAAAGTAATTTATTTTGAATTTTTTTTCATGATGTCATAAGCAATGATTATTAGAATATAGGTTTTATGTTTTCTTAATAAGGTAGACCTAAAAAGTCATCCAAGTGGCCTATCCACTCAACAAGGGCATCCAGATTAATCGCATATTAGATTTAACTGTTTTTTTTAGCTTCAGTATATTTTTCTATTTTCAAATAATTTTGTTTTTGCGATTGGTTGCCAATTTATTAATTACTTGATTTCATATTAATTCATATTCGGTGTTGTCTTTCTCTTTGAAACAATAGCGGTTGATACTTGATGATTTCACGATTTCCTTCTAATGTTTTTAGAGGAAAGACTACGTTTTTTTTTATTTTTCATTCAAAATTTCGTTTCAGTATTTGTTGTTTTGAAATAGTGTATTGATACAGAGATGGTTACCAACGGTTGAAACATAATGATATTATGAGTTCCTGATGATAATCTACTACTGAGTTCTGCACTGATATTTTAATCTTCTCTTGCTGTCAATTTTTTTATTATTCAAATGCAATAATTTCTTTATAGTATATGGTGGACCGGACATTGATAAATTTATGATGAAGCACGTGGTCGAATAACGAGAGAATCTGCGTTACATCCCACGAATGTTTCGTTGTGAACCTCCATGAATCGGTTTCATAATGTGCTGTTTAAGTTTGATTTGCTTATGCGTCATGATTAGATATTCATATTTTATTTAGTTTCGTCCTTATTTAGTTCTAAGCATCGCCATCAACCATAATTTAATTTACGTATCTTTATTAAATAATTTTTTTTTTGATATTGCGATTATATTGTTATAAAGGTATTACAAAAAAATTAGAATTTGTGTTATATATAAAACTTTATGAAATATTATTAAACAATTTAAATTATAACAGTTAATATTTTCATAATTCGTCGTTAGTTAGTCCTATTTAATTAGTCGTATTCAATATACCAATTATCGTCATTAGTGCTTTATATTGTAAACTATATCAAATCTTGTCGATAAATTTAAAAGTTTGAAATTTTGTAGCCAACATAATTATTATTCGATCTATATTAAACAATGGATCCTGTCATTTATATTCAAATGCTAAGTGCTCCTGAACTCGAAGTCGAATATGTTATAAGAGGTCTCACCAGTAAGGCAGTAGATGCTAAAGAGATACTTATAAACACGCTTAGAGCAGAGCAATTAGATAAAGCATTAACCCAGAAAAATTGCCATATTACCGAAAATCCCGAATTAGAGATCGAGGAATGTAACGACCGATACGAAGAACTGGCGAAGGCTTCGGAGGAACAGGGAAGTTCACCTCCTTCCGACTTTATAACATTGGCATATGTTAAGGCGAAGCACTATAAAGAGAGAATTTTTCGGCTAATAAATACTTTTGGTGAATCTCCCTCTTTCACGAGAATTTCTCGCAATTGGCGTCATGCCTTTAATGTTTACCATAAGTTGTGGTGTGAGTATCAAGAGTCTGATTCTCCAGAAGTTTCACTGCAGGGTAGAGCTGTTGCATCTAGCTCTTTTGCGGAAAAACTCGACAATTTGTTATCTAACAATTCGCTAACCGCAAAACCACCAGAAGTCTTAGCTCCACCACAACATGAACAAGGTAGCCAAGCTAAACACGTTCCATTTGTTGAGCCTAAAAATTTAAAAGGGTCGGTTGCAGATTTCTTTTCTCAAATTGGAACTCGGCAAAGTAATCATTTCCAAAATAGGAATAATCTGGAGATCTCAAATGTGTCTGGCAATTTTAATGAACGTCCAGCAATTCAAAACCTAAATCGAAATATTCTAGGACATGAATTTGCGGAAAGACCTCCAGAGCGGGCAATGGCACAAGCAACACAATATCGGGTAGACAATTTCTATAAAATTCGGCAGAGATGGAATCTTTCTTTTGATGGGTCAGATACCTTAAATGTTCACGATTTTGTTTATCGGCTTGAACAAATGGCAGCTGACGACGGCTTTTCAAAAGACAATCTTGGTAAGGTTGTCTATTTATTCCTTACGAAAAAGGCGGAGGATTGGTACTGGGTGTACAAAGCAGATCATCCAAATGCAACTTGGGCAAACATGAAAAATGCTCTTCTTTCATATTTCAGCTGCTCTAATTACGAAGAGGAAATCAAAGAACAAATCCTACGACGAGTGCAAGGAAGCAAGGAGACATTTTCTGACTTTTCACTTAGTATCCAAAAGATGAATGCACGGCTTCAAGCTCGATTGTCGGAACAACAAGTTGTCTACAGGCTTTGCCAAAACATGTATCCAGCCCTGAAAAATGTTACACTGCCGTACCATGGTAAAATTAGAACTGTCGATGAGCTGCGCGTATTATGCCGCGATTATGAGAGACTCTGGGAACAATCTGGTTATGATCCAAGGCGTTTTGGAGATACGTTTAGCAGACGCAGGCAACCAATGAACGAGTTAAACATGGAGATGAAAAATCTAAACATTGGCCACAACCAAAATTCTAATAGTGATAACGCCAGGTTGGAAAGCCAGCACGAAATCAAAGAGCCAAATTTAGAAGCATTCCATAGGAGAACGGACACTCGCGGTGTTGACAATGAACATGCATCCCCGAATAATTATATTTGTTGGAATTGTCACGATATTGGCCACAAATATCAGGAGTGCGAGAAGGATTTTCTCAACATATTTTGTTTTGGTTGCGGTGAACGAAATGTGCGGAAACCAGCATGTCAGAACTGCCTTAAATTTCAAAAGGGAAACTCACAGCCGAGCGCGAATTATGTGAGAGGATCACGACTCGGATCAAACAACAACCAACTGTCGGAAACGAAGAATACCAACAGCAAGTAATACAAGCAACTCTCATAAATCAACCTAATTTTAATAATTTAATGAATAATAAAATAATAAATCTATGTAACATCCATTTGAATTCAAAATGTCCTAATAAATGTAAAAAATTAATTCGTTCAATTCGATATTTTCGTGAAAGACGTACTATTATCAGAAACTGTATTGCGTCCCTAATCAAATGTACTGCCAATGATCCTCGTCCACATGCTGATGTAGAGATTAAATCAACAAAAATGAATGGGCTTCTTGATAGCGGCGCATCAGTGAGTGTGCTTGGGAAAGATTCAATTAAATTCCTCTCGGAGAACAATTTGAAATTTCATAGTCTCTTTACACACATTAAAACTGCGGATGGCACATCTAACAGAATTGAAGGCTACATCTGGTTGCCAGTTACGTTCGGGACCAAAACTGAGAATATCCGATTTTTTATTGTTCCTTCTTTGCAATTACCTTTGTATTTGGGTATTGATTTTTGGAGAAAATTCAAATTATTGCCAAATATTTCCATAAATGAAATTGAAGATGTAAGCCATCAGAAGACCGTTAATTCGCACGCACTCAATGTTCAGGATCAACAAAATCTGGAGAGGATTATCAATTTGTTCCCGTCATCAGCAAAAGAAGGCTTAGGGAAAACAACGCTGCACGAACATGATATTGAGTTAGTCAAAGATTGCAAAGCGGTGAAGCAGCGGTATTACCCAGTCTCACCTGCAGTACAAAATGACCTTTACAGAGAAATCGACAGAATGTTGAGTTTGGGTGTCATCGAGATAAGCAAAAGTTCGTGGAGCTCACCGGTAACGATTGTTAGGAAAGCGAACGGGAAAACCCGCCTCTGTCTCGATGCACGCAAACTCAATAGTTTGACACTAAAAGACGCTTACCCCCTTCCGATCATTGACGGACTTTTAGGACGACTCTCCGAGACAAATTACATTACTGCACTGGACTTGAAGGACGCATTCTGGCAGATACCGCTTGCGGAATCTGCCAGAGACAAAACAGCTTTTACTGTACCGGGACGGCCGCTCTATCAGTTCAGGGTGATGCCGTTTGGGCTGTGTAATGCAGCCCAGTCAATGTGCCGTTTAATGCACAAAGTGATACCACATGAACTCCATGATCGCATTTTTGTGTATCTGGATGACCTGTTGATCATTAGCGGCACATTGAAGGAGCACCTTGAACTGCTGGAGACGGTAGCGACTTTAATACGGACGGCTGGGTTAACTATTAACCTGGAAAAGAGTAAATTTGTTATGAAAGAGATTCGTTACGTGGGCTATTTAGTGGGAGAGAAAGGACTCAGACCAGATCCGGGAAAAATTGAGGCAATAGTTAACCTAGCACCACCCACAAGTACAAAACAGATACGACGACTGATAGGGATGGCTGGGTGGTACCGTCGTTTCATCGAGAACTTCGCAAGCGTAACAACGCCAATTACAGACTGTCTGAAAAAAGGCAAATTTCAATGGACACCGTCAGCTCAGCAATCATTTGAAAAATTAAAAAAGCTACTTACTTCAGCTCCTGTTTTAATTACACCAGACTACTCAATCCCATTTTTTATCCGATGTGATGCCTGCACCGAAGGTGTAGGAGCAGTACTATTCCAAAAAGATGTAGAAGGAAACGAGAGGCCAATATATTTTATGTCCCAAAAGCTAAATAAAGCTCAACGAAATTATTCCATAACGGAACTTGAATGTTTAGCTGCTATTCTAGCCGTTAAGAAGTTCCGTGCATATATTGAAGGGCATGAATTTACTTTAATTACAGATCATGCTAGCCTTAAGTGGCTAATGAGCCAGCGTGATTTAAGCGGTAGGTTGGCAAGATGGAGCCTGAAACTACAAGGCTTCAGGTTCACTATACAACATCAACGGGGAAAAGACAATATCGTACCAGATATGCTTTCTAGAGTTTACTGCGATGAGATGGTGGAGTTTGCCGAAAGTATTCAGAAAATAGTACTGCAGCCCGATGCAATTCGAATTATTGGTTCAAAGGAGTTTGAAGATGGGGAGTATAAAAGTCTACGTGTAAAAATCTGCGAGAAGCCTGAGGATTATCCCGCTTTTAAGGTAGATGATAAACACATATTTATACGTTTAGAACCCAAAAAGCGCGATGAACTAACGGATTTGTCAATTTGGAAATTGTGGATTCCTGATGGATTAAGGCATTCATTGATCGAACAAGAACATAACAGTCCATCGGCGTCACATGGAGGGATATTCAAAACGGTTGAGAGGATTAGAAGATACTTCTTTTGGCCCGGAATGGTTAAACAAATTCGCAATTATATACTAAACTGCGAAATATGTAAAACGACGAAACCACCAAACAAGCAGCAAAGACCGCCAATGGGAAAGCCATTTATTGTCGAGAGACCGTGGCAACGAATCTACATCGATTTACTCGGTCCATATCCGCGATCGACGCAAGGGAAAACTATGATATTAATTGTACTTGACCACCTAACGAAATTCGTATTACTTAAGCCTCTGAATAAAGGAACATCCCAAAACGTTATCGATTTTCTTAAGAATGACGTTTTTTGCATATTTGGAGTACCACAAGTGATTCATTCCGACAACGGATCACAATTTCAGAGTGCTGAGTACAAAAATTTTTTGAAATTCAATGGGGTAACAGATTCAAAAACGGCAGTGTACTCCCCGCAGTCAAATGCCTCTGAAAGGGTCAACCGATCGGTTATATCTGCAATCCGAGCTTATATTAGCGAAAAACATAATACATGGGATAAGCACATCCATGAAATTGCCGCCGCTCTTCGAAACAGCATTCACGAAACGGTTCAGCATTCACCACATTTCCTTTTATTTGGATACCACAGAATTAATCATGGTTGCGATTATGAGGTGCTGAAGCAATTAGGAGACATCTCAGAAGGTCAAATATCACTTCCTTTACCGATCAGACTTGCGCTGGTTCATGATGCAGTTAAGCAAAATATCGCGAAAGCCTATGAGAAAAGTGCACAGCGATATAACCTGAGGAGTCGTCAGGTTCAATATCAAATCGGACAGACAGTGTATGTAAGAACACATCCGCAGAGCGATGCCGTAAAAAAATTCTGCGCAAAATTCGCTCCTCAATTTACAAAGGCAACTGTAGTACGGCGAATTGGTACCGTCAACTACGAACTAAAGGATATCAATCATAAAATTTTAGGGGTTTTTCACGGAAAAGATATGCGACTGTAAATTTTATAAAAGTTAGACAAATAAATGAAGACAGACGATGGATTATTATTCGATAAACATTTTTTTTTCAGCTACTTTGCCATACACTTACAGTGAAATCAAAGTACCTGCCCTGTTACGGTTATCGAATTTTTTTTTTTAGTTATTACTGAATTTGTAGCATTTGTGTTCCAAGCTGATATTTATTTTGTATGGACTCATTTTGATATAGTTTGCGTAGATCAGCGAAATATTTTTGTTTGTATAAATTTGTACGTTGACAATACATTGGTATCGCATATTATTTTTTTTGTTTGTCTTGCAATTGATCACGCGTCATCATTTGGATTCCCTGCGTGACTAATAAAGTATATAAATCAAATAAAGTATATAGATCGAATGATAATTTGTTTATGTACTTAGACAATGCATTGGATACAAATATTTCGTTTTTGTAGTGGGGAGGGATTTTTTTTTTTTTTGTACCAAAATGCATCAACCACCGACTACATACATAAGAACCGCTTTATGTACTCGTAAATTGAATTTTATTTAATTTCGGATACATAATTTGTTGTCAATTGCATTTTGTGTGAGGCCATCGCAGCTAGGTGGACCAAAAAAAAAAAAAAAAATTAACAAAATATTAAAATAAAATAAGAATAAGTGAATTATAAATTATCTGTGCAAAGTCGTGTGCATATAAAGAAAAAAAATTCTACTCAAGTGCTATATACAACATTAGTGAGCGTATAAAAAGAAACTCGCTTACGTTGTATCTATACAATAGGAGTACTTTCCGCTTGGATAGCGAGATTATACATAAGTATATACGGATAAAAATGTATTAATCAGAATCCTAAACGGTAAGCAAATTCTAAAATCCTTTGAGATTTATGTGCTCGTATTCAATACTGGGTAATAATACCTTACAAATTATTTTTGTGTTTAGATACTTTCCCCATGAGTTAAAGAATTTAAAATAGCAGCGGGGTCTCACAATATTGATTGTGTAATTGTGTAATTGTGCAATTTTACATTTGTGCATAGGCAATTTTACCAGCACGGATTGCTCGAGAATTATCCAAATAACGGAACTCAAGTGGTTTGCGGATTTATTGAGGACAAACATAAAAAAAAAACGGATATTGAGTTTTTTTGCTCGCAACAAAAAAAAAAAAATAAATATAACGAATCTTGTATACAGATTTGTATTCTGGGTCGTGTTAATATATTTGTGACACCAGAAATTTCTTTTATAGTAGATATTCATGTGAATTAAGTTAAAATCAATTTATTCTTAAAAAAAGAAAAAAAAATATAAATTAAGAAAAATTTAATGAATTTTATTATATAGAGTGAAATTAATCAAAAAAAAAAAAAAAAAAAATTAGAGTAATAAATAATAAGTTTTTTGAGTAACTATTAAATAATTAAATCAAAATAAGCTTAAATTTAAATCGGTGATTCTCTAGTAAAGTGAATAAAAGGTGGTAAGGGAATTAACACTAGGGATAGTTTTTTTTCAGCCAAGTATATTCACCGAGAGTACTCTACGGCAGATATGCATATGGTGAGTTTTTGAACATTTTGTTTATTTTTTTATAGCAGTTTTGTGCTTGGAATAATCAAATTTTATTCACTTTTAAGAAGAGTTAATAGTTCAGGCTTAAATTTAATAACAAATACGTAGGTTAGTTGTTCTTCTTTAGATTATGAATAGTTATCATTATATAAGTGATTTTCTTCAAATAAATGTTTAGTTTTGTTTAAATTATGGAGTGATTTTCTTATTATTGGTTGATGGTGGATCCGGAACAGTGTAAGGACGAATCTAAGTGTGTTTTTTTTTACCTTTGAACACGATGGTATTGTTCTACCAATATTTTACGGCGACGAAGAACCTCCCACAATCTGACTGCAGCTTATCCTATTAGATCGTGTTAGTTGCCGTATGGTATGTAACAAAATGTAATCATCATCATCTTCAAGACAATCCTCCCATACAGCATCCTGAGTCAGCCAGTAAGAGTCGCGATCAAGTTTCTCCACTGATTCCTGCCGATAGATAAAGCAAGCCTAGTGGCCCTCAGGTGAGGTCCACTAATAAAAGTTTCGCAATGCGACAGCTATACGTGACAAGCCACTGCCGTTTTAATTCACTTAGAGCGCCGGTTTTGATCGCCTTCTTAACATAGTTAAAAGGTAAGAAAGCGGCTGGTTCGGGATCGACAAATTTTAACCCAGCCCCAGCTTTTGCTAGAGAATCAGCAATATCATCTTCCCTCAATGCCACAATGGGCAGGAATCCATGTATATATTCCATAATCTGAACTATTATCGGAGCGAGTGCCATCAGGACTGTCGACTCATACAAGTTCTCAAGAAAATCCAGTGATCTCCACTGATCTCTCGAAAGGCGCACCACCGAATATAATTTAGTAAAATTGAATTCAAACATTAATCTATCATTAATCATATCAATTTCTAGTACTAATAATGTGTAATCATTAATGGCAATATTGGTAGATAACATCGGTAGAACCAACGATTTATAGATAAAAGGGAGGGCACAGTTAGACCACCAATATGTTTATGCCCGGTAAATACAACCACATCACTTTTAGAAGGTTTAACCTGTAAAGCTTTTCCACCACTCCACGCCTCCACAATACGTAAATCATTCTGCGTTAAATCGGATAACACATGCAGGTGCTATCCAGCAACTGTTATAACAAGATCGTTACCATATAGCTTTGCGCAACAAAGCCTGCCTGCTGAACTTTCACATGTAGATCGACAATCAGCATCCTGAGGATAACCTTTGGCAACTTTGACCGAGATTGAAGCATTATCCACGTCAAACCTCAACAATGCAAAATTTGAGCATAGAATCAATCCATTTTACAACGGTAGGGTAGGCATAGGATCAATACCGAAATTGGTACAGGGGTTAGTAATCGACGATAAAAGTACGATCAAAGGCTCCCGCAATGTCCAAGAAACCCTTTATTATTAAGGGATCTTTCGATCGAAGAGACGTTTCTCAGGACTCACCTACTATATAAGCATGTTGCATGTTACTGAGAGGGGAATTAGATAAATGTTTATCTCTAACGTATTAAGAAATGTTGAGGATAAACTGATAGGTCGAAATGCTTTGGGATCAGTGTAATCTGATTTACCAGATTTCGGTATAGGAACAACGTTTCTCTTGCACCAAACCTGAGGAACAATGATAAAAGTAACGCCGGCTTGTAAAGGTGGTGCTTAATAATAGAAAAACTATATTGTAATACAGGAGCACCTCATTTGTACAGTTTAAAGGAGAAAATACTCCAACGCAGAACTTCGAACTTAATTATCCGATCTGCTATTCCCAATCGGGAGCTTCATTGCAATTCTTAGAGGGTTAGAGAGTGAGCAAGATCAGTATAAACGATATCACACTCAGGAAAATAAACAGAAAGAAGCTGCTCGTTTGGTTCTTTTTTCGAAGAAGTAAACTTGCCATTCGATAAGAGCATCAAGTCTTCAGGTATCATTTTTAGTCAATGCTCTATTAAGTCTAGCAAGTAGCAACCGCAGAGAGACTATTCATTTCCTCACAGAAGCTTGTCCGTGCGGTTCTGTGAGCGGATCTAAAGCTTTTTTATACTCCTTTTGAGCTATAAGGAAACAATTCCAATCGCATTTAAGATTAATATTTTTGGCTTTATTCTTCAGTTTCCTATAATAGATTTCCTTTGTTTTTTAAGAGAAGAGCACCAAAAAGATCTATTCTCAATCTTTTCTTTGGTAATAAGCTGATACGAATTTTCAAAAGCCGTCCATAAAACTAGAGCTTGTATTTAAATTTCTGGTAATATCAGTGCATCTCTTATTCACAAACGCGGTTCAGTTAATCTCTCAGCGGTTCTGATCACTATCAAATCTGGTAAATTTTGCACTGAACTGAACGTTGCCTCAGTTTATCTTCCATTTGATTCTTCTCATCCTCCCCGCTCGCAGGAGCTTACTGAACTGTCAAAGTGGAGTAAGGATAAAAACATTGCCCTTTTAATTGGTTGTAATACCAACACGTATCATACTCTTAGGTGTAGCACTAATATTAATAACATCTGTTAAATTATACAAGCTCATCTGAGCTAGAAATACTCAATAAAGATTGTGAGCCAACTTTTGTTAATTCTGTGCGGCGGGAAATTATTGATATACAAGTCTGTGTTCGTTGTATATAATTGACTAACTTAATTTTAAATTGGAGGGTAACAAATGATACTCTATCTTCCGACCACAGGTGCATCTCTTTTAACATCAACATTAAAAGACCACTTCTTAAACCATACCGTAATCAAAAATTATTTCCTGCTAGGAATATTTGCTCGGATTAAGATATTGTTGGTGGTTGCAGATTCTTATACATAATTTAACTTAACTAGTTCAATACTTACTTAGCTGTATTGGTTTATACTCCCTATGAAGACACTCTTTAAAATTATTATGCTAGGGTGAAATTATATAAGCATTACGAGTTTCGAGTTACTCGAAATAGCGACAAAACGCGATTATGTAAAACTTTACGAATTTTTGTAATTGCGACTTGTTGTTGTTGTTTTACTCGTATAACTTTTTAAGTACGACATACAACTCGTAATGATTAAAAAGATTCTTTTTAAAGAAAAGAAAACAGATTCTTTTTAAGCGTTTTGTCGCAATTTCGAGATACTCAAAACGTGCTTACACACATGCACCCTGATTCTCTAAAAATAAGATAAAGGGTAAACGTGTAAACCTGTAAAAAGCAAAGCTTTATTTTATTAGTTTGCAATTTTTAATTTTATTTGAAGTAGTAGCCAAATCGGAAAATTGCGAATTCATTAAAGTAAGCTTCACTTTTTGCAAGTTTACACGTTTACCCATTATCTGATTTTTTAGAGAATCAGGGCCCAGGTGTGTATATATGAAACCGGAATTTTTTAGTAAAAAGTACACGTTCATCGTATGATAATGCCCTTTATTAGTTATACATGTTTCCCATCTTTCTGACAATGCGTGGATGCCACGCCAAAAAAAAACTGTTCTTCTTTTGAGGCAAACCAGTTATCGAGCCATTTCGTATATTTTCGTAGGAAGTGAAGTGCTCCCCAGCAAGCCTGTGCTTCATCGATGCAAATAAGTGATAATTGGACGGTGCCAAGTCTGGCGAGTAAGCCGCATGTGAAAGTATTTCCCAATTAAGTGCTTCCCACGTTTCCCTGACCAGTTTTGCTTTGTGTGATGGTGCATTATCATAAAGCAAAATCACTTTGTGTTGCCTTTTATCATATTCTGGTCGTTTTTCACGCAAAGCTCGATTCAAGCGTAGCGTTCAGTATTTACGGTTTCATCAGGTTTTAGCAACTCAAAATAAATCACACTCTTCTGATCCCACTAAATACAGAGCATTGCCTTCCGTCCGAAGCGATTATTTGGCCTTGTAGTCGATGTCGATGGTTGTCCTGGATCAACCAAAGACATTTTGCGCTTTGGATTCTCAAAATAAATCAATTTTTCATCGCCAGTCACAGTTCGATGGAGAAATGATTTTCTTGGTTTTCTATTTTCCTATTGCCTTTCATTCAGTTTATGCGGAACCCATTTTTCCAGCTTTTGGATCTTTTCCATGGCTTTTAAAAGTATGGAGACACGGCTTCTCGTGACACATTTAATTGATCCGCGAGTTGTTTTTGCGTTTGAGCGTCATCCTCATCCAACAATGCTTGCAATTCACTGTCTTCAAACTTTTTTGGTGGTCTTTCACGTTCTTCGTTTCCCACGTCAAAATCACCACTTTTGAATTTATTAAACCACTCATTGCGATTTACCAAGAGCATGCTCACCGTAAGCTTTGACAAGCATTCGATGTAATTCTGCAGCAGTTTTCTTCAAATGATAACAAAAAATCAATGATATCCGCAAATTGTAATATGTTGGCACAAAAGTCATTATGAATTGGATGTTGTTGATAGATGTCAAAAGAAAACAATGGCGCCGATGACGTGTTTAGTCGAAAGGTACATTTACATTACGGTTTCATATTTTCACACCTGATAATCGCACCCCTTACCTCACTATTGCTCATTTACATTCTTATTTCTTACAGTTATTCCCCATATGTAACTGTAATAAAATATTTGATATATATTTGTATAAGATTATTTACTTAAGCGTAAGATATTAAATAATTAACGTCTTCTAATCCAGGTTCCTAGACCACACTTAACGACCGAATTCCCCACAATAATTGTACAGCTAATACCCTTGACAGACTAGGGATTAGCTAAGCGCGATTAGTGATTTTTTCGAGATTAGCTGTAGTGTGTCAAGTTGAAGATTAGCTAATCTCGTTTTATTTGAAGATTAGTCACTAATCGAGATTAGTGCACTAATCCTTGAAAATTTTCGAGCTTATCTCTTTGTATTGGTTTTAGTGATGTTACAAGTGGCACTACAATGTGAAATAATTATTTAAACGTTGCTGAAAATGCAAATGTCGTGAATTTACGATAGTAAGTTATAAAATCAATGACATCTTAAAAAATTTGTGCTGAATGAATTTTGAGGAAATAGAAAATCTAGTGTTTTTTAATGTATAAATCTTAGAAATATTGAATTAAATAATGAGTCCAGCTGATTTACTAGCTATATTTCAGCGAATCACCAGAATAATATTTTATTTCTCTGCAAGAAACTAATCCCTAGTCTGTCAACGCATATGGATTTGTGGTGGATTAGCTAATCTCGTTTCACTAATCGCGCTTACCTAATCCCTAGTCTGTCAGTGGTATAACACTATCAATTTGTGCCATTTTACGTAAACCTATAAAATAGAAAAAAATGATCTTATTTATTGATAAATCACAAAACCAACTTACCGTTATATATTTATGTTAAGAATCATCAACAATTAAATAAAAAATAAGAAAATAACACACATATAGTTATAACGCGTAAAAATGACAACAAAAGAAGATAAACTAATAATTACTAAAAAATTCTAGCGCAGAAAATAAAAACTGGGTACCGTTACTTTTTCTTGTTATTTAAAATACATAAGATAATAAAAGTAAAAATAAAGGTCAAATGAAATCGAATTTAACTAGAGGCCTGGTTTTTTTATTTTTATTATTACTTTTTATTTAATTTCATTTTCAAAATATTTATAAAAAAAGAGAAAGTAATTATTTAATTTAATTTTAATAGTTTTGGATAATACAAAATATAATTTATATAAATAAAATTACGAAATCACGAGCTCATTTTATTTTTTTTGTCTTTTTTTATTCAGCATAATATTTGCTTTGCTCTATATAGGGCGCTGAATAAAAATGTGGTTTAAGTCTATAAACAATTTCATAATACGAAATGTGATGTTAATTTCTTGGAATTTCATCTTATCGTAAATTCTTCGTTTATAAATTCTTAAGAATATAGATTTTAATGATTTTAATAATATTCTAATGTGAATATAAATTCAAATATGCCGCCATATTGTTTACACGAATTTAATAGTGTAATCAGCAAAAGTAATGGCGGGTACATATGTATGTATGTTAGTATAGTTTTTTTTTATAATAATATTGCGTACTCCAAAATGTGTTGCGACATTTTGATTGAATTATTTTTTTATTTATATTAATTTTAAGTATACGTATAATTTTGAAATATGATTTTAGTAATGTGTGTCAATAAATATAAACAATATTTTCGTGTATCGGCGATATTAAAAATGTCATTTAAATAAAACAAAATCCGAATTAATTTTATTAATTGAGAAAATATTTTGTTTTCAGCATATTTTGTTTTTGTATTTCACATCTACGCCACATACGATTTATATATTTTATTTTTGCTTTTTTTTTTTTTTATCTCAATGTCAGTTCATGAACACATCCACGAAAAAAGTTTAAATGTATTAGAGTGTAGTAGTTATGTCTGAATTCCAAGTGTAGTGTAAGTGGCCTAGAGACCTACATTTTGAAAAAAAAAAAAAAAAAATATAAAATTACTTTTGATTTTTATTTACATGATTTTTTTCTAATTTTGGTGTTTTATAATATAATTTTATATTAATATTAAAGTGTTTTATTATAATAATTACGAATAAAATGTGTTTTCATATTGAATATTGAATAATAAAAAAAGTGCTGCTTCGTTCGAAAAACGAAGCAAAAAAAAAATCCTATTATTTTTTTTTTTTTTGTATTTCTTATTCTTTCCAATTTGATTTGTTTTTTTTATTTCTAAATTCGTATATGTATATTTAAAATACGTATGTATATGTATTAAATCATATTAAAAGTTTGCTTGTATGAAGTTATAAAAAAATTAGTAATCAAAATTAAAACTCAAAAATAATTTATAACAAATGAATATGGTTGAAAAAATGCATGAAGAAGAAATACGGGGTTCTACAATACGAAATGTAAATTTATCTGTTGCTGCAGTTGTTTCACCGCAACTAACCACTACTTCAACAATTTCTACTTCATCATCATCATCAACATCATCACAAATACCATTATTAGTAAATCAACAGCAATCGTCATCGCCACCAGCTACACCAACACAATCAAACCATATATCACATATTATTTTAAATAATAATAACAATAATATTAATAGTAATAGCAATGTTGCCATTGCAAATTCATCATCAGCGATGCGAAATGTTATTGTATCAGTTAATGGAAATCATCAACATCAACAACTTCTCTCGTCTATTGTTCAATCTCCATCTGGTACAATAACAACAACAACAACTTCATCTTCGGCAACTTTGTTAACTGCATCAAGTCACAATGATAATATTATGGTTCAACAGCAACATAATATTATTTCGGATCCATCATCGGTGGGTAGCAAAGATTCTGTTGATTTGGATTTGAATGATGGCCAATTTAATGAGACGTCTGAAGGTAGGAAACTCTTGTTTATTACACATAAAATCTATTTATAAACATTTGATTTACAGAATTGATCCTAATGTTGTTGAGATTGTTGAATGTAGGTCATTACATACTTACACAAAATATGTATATATAAAAAAAAACACTTGTTACCTTTTTTTTAATAAATATTATAAGTGTAAGAAAAAGAAAACACTACATAATACTGTTACATATTGTTGTGTTCTTACAAGATTTTCTCGACGAAGATTGCGCAATACAAATTAAATTGAGATGATTCCATATTATCAAGACATATTTAGACATTTTCTGAATATTACTACATTCGTGCAATAATAAATTTGGATATATAAAGTAAACCATATGCTTCGGGTGTATTACTTGTCTTTAAAATAATATGTACATACGATATAACTTCTATTACGAAAGGGTTAATAATTATTATTGCAATTTATTAGAATACTAAGCAAAATACAAATACACACATCAACAGTTTAATTAAAATTAATTAACATAAAGTAATGATTGGTTACGTTTAGAATATGAAATACAAAATAATTTAATTACATAATTTGTTTACATTTTTCTATTTGCGATGTAGCAGTGTAAAGTGTACTACTCGTACTCGTACTATTCAGTATTTACACAAATGTTTAAATAGTAATAGCAACAAATAAAATGTTTTGTGATAATTTCATTATTACAAAATCTTAAAATTAGTGAAAAATTGAATTTTTCATTCGGCTCGCAATAAAATAAATTTTGTAGATAAATAAGTAATAGGCAGTAGTAGGCTTTGATTTTTCGGTCAGCCAGACGTTAAAAATATTTTAATTTTCAATTTTTCAAACTTTTAAATTCTAATTTGTGAATTAAGACTTGAAGAATCTGTGATGCAAAGCGTTTAACATAAATCCAAACAGAAACATATCTGAATGCCGTTATTCGTCGGTGACTACTTTGTATTCAAGTAGAATCAACCAGTCAAGATCCTTCAACTGGGTGCCCTCAATAAATAAAAATACGGAGTACTAATAAACATAGAATCAGACTCGGACAGAGCATACACCATTATGAATGAATATACAACATACCATCTTAGTAATCTTGGCTGATTTTTTTTTTTTTTTTAATAAAATTATGTTGTCTACCTCTTGCATTGATGCACTGCAAGAAGGGTTTTTGCATCGATTTGGCTTACTGCGTTAAGTTAGGACGTAAAACGCGAACTGGGAAAGAGTTGAGAGTGCCTTAAGTCCCAGGAAAGATTGCAGAGATAGAAACAAACAAACAAATAATTAGGGACACGTTGTGTATATTAAGTACTTCAAATTTTCTTAAGTTTTTAGTGTTTAAAATACAAATTTCGTATTTTTTAAACAGATAATACCACTTTTTATTTAAATTTTTCAACAAACTATTTTTATTTTATAAAACTGGGATGAGGTGTTGATTGTTCATCAGAAGAGAGACGATTGCTTTTAAATTTGCGTAATGGAGGAAAGTCACGAAATTGCTGGAACAATGCAATAATCAACAAATATGTTCGTTTAGCGATTAAAGAAAAAAATTCCAGCACTAACGAGGCGTAAAGCGAAAAACAACGCCTCAAATCTATTGTCCTATTTCAAAAATTATCAAGAATGATCCTTTTTTGACATCTGCGACTATTAAGAAATAGCTTAATCTGGAAATTAGTGTACGAACAATTCGTAGAAGACTCGTAGATGACAATCTTCACGGCAGATTAGCCTGGCGAGTACCTCTGTAAAAAGAACGCGAGAGGTCGAATTAGTTTTGCAAAAAATCGTTCAGATTGGAAAGATGGCAAACATACGTGCGAAGACCAACAAGTAAAGAATTTTGCCTGCAATATACAAAAAAAAACTGTGAAGCATGGTGGAGGCAACATTAAATTATGGGGATGCATTTCATGTTATGGTGTCGGGCCTATTTTTTGGATTAAGGGGATCATATACCAGCACATTTACGTTGATAACATCCTACAAAATGTAATGTATTCGTATGCTGAATATAGCATGAGTCTACGGTGGGTGTATATGAGCAATTAGGGAATGCAATCCCGGTATTATATATAAGGCAAATGACAAAAAGACCGGGATCCCAAGATTTTAACGGGATTTCGGGGTTGACAAAAAGACCGGGATCAAGGGATTTCACAAAAAGAACCCGAAACACCTCGAGGAAGTCTTAACGGTTTTTTGGGGACAAAAAAAATCAACGTCATGACTTGGCCAGCGCAGTCCTCCGATCTCAATCCTATTGAGCATCTATGGAAAAACCTCAAAGTTGCTGTGGCCTCCAAAAAAACCAAAAATCACCGCAAGTTATGGTGGTCAAGTATTAAAGAATCCCTTACGAATTTTGTGATGAATAGCATAAAGAATTTATTTTTGTTAACATTATTTAATTGTCCCTAATTTTGTGACCAGTCCATTAGAGCTTGGGTTAGAAAACCGACCTCATTTATTTTTTATAACAAACTACAAACGTACTAATCAAACGTACGATTCAGTACATATTATAAATATGTTAAAATATTGTTTTTCATGTTTTTTTTCGCTGTCCCTAATTTCCTGGCCACCACAGTGCTTATATTCAAAGACAATTAAAAATGATTTTGTTTTGCGTAAATACGTTCTTTCGTATCGCTTGAGGTGGTAATTATTGGTTATATTAAATTAAGTTATAATTTAGCTATTAAATAAGCTTAACATTAAGTTAGCACTCCTCAAAGCTACTGGATTAACGTGAAATTGAGCTAGATTTGTTTTTGTATTATTAAGCTTATAAAATGTCCTTAAATACCCTAATCCATCTGAATTTTGAAACTACTGGCTCAACTTTTGAAATAGGTACCAGTTCAATACAAAAGTAATATCGGTAACGCTGGCAAAAAATAAAAAGAAACAAGTTAAATAATCAGTTTTTAAAGCTTTCTACCCAGCTCGAAAAAAAAAAAACAACATCGAAATTCATGTCATTTCCGATTCGCTTTTTACCCCTCTTTCAAAAATCAATCCTTGGATTGAATAAGAAAATCGAATTGCCCGTGTTTAATCGTATTCTTACTGTAGGCCCATGTAGGTATTCAGTCACCTCGCACTGCGACCTAAAAAATCTTTTGTGCTTGGACCCTGCTTAATTATACGTCCAGTTAATATTCAAGCTCTTAATGAACCTGATAATACTGCCGGCCAGTAAGCGATACATACTATCTGGGCTCAATGCTCTCCTTCCTAGATGTTTACTACAGCATGTACTTCTGCTAGAAAGACGGTTTCATTGATTCCCGAGGGCTTCGAGAGGGAAATGCCACTCCCGTATATTCCTACCCCTTCCCAGTCTATCGTTTTGATTTTACTCTACGAGTTGCTGGGAATGGTAAGTCGCCTGTAGGTCACCCAGCTATACTACAGGAAGGCTAAATAAAACTGGAGAGATTAACCTACGGCATATGCTGTTCCACCTTAGATTAGGGTTTTATGTCAAGGGTTTCTTTTTTAGCTCCTTACTTTAGCCAGTGCAAAATAGCCAAAAATGTGCCAAATTGTTCAGTTACCAGTGGTTGCCACTAAGAGGCAGCACGTACACTTGCGAATTGTGACCAGGTTACCCCTAACACAATTGTACTCATCACGCTTCTGCCTTATACATGACCAGAACATAAAGATTAGAAACATTGCATACATAGCATGCAAGAACGACGAAAGATTACTTCGTCCAATGAAACTTCTTAAAATAAGTGTATCGTATAAGTGTCGTATAGTCAGTTTTTTTTACGTCTTGATAGCATCTCGCAAGTGGTTCAAAAATGTATTAATAAATTCACCTAGAAACTTATCTCACTCGGTTTTCTTTTCACTCTGCTACAAATTTTTGATCTTGCTACATCCGTGAATATTTTCCACTTTAATTTAAACCTCCGCAATTTTAAGTGGAACCCTGCCCTGGCCGAGACAAAGAGCAATTTGTGGGCCAAATTATTTATTGTCAACTAGGAATGTTTCTTTATTCAATTTCAACCGAGATTAAATATTGGCCTTGCAATTAATTCAGTTGCAATTAATAAGTGTGATGGTTTATTAAAATGTTAATACACTCCATAAATGAAACACACTTACATGATGTCCGTTCTCTTCATGACAGGAAACATTATTTGTTTTTCTTAAGTTGATAACAGTTCTTACCTCTACACCTACATTCCAGCTCCCTCATTCATAAAATAACAATTCATAAATTTATCTATAAATCTGCAAAGCCGCAGGATTCCTCCTCTGAAGTATCACTATTATCCAAGGGATTTTGGTGAATATTTTTATCTTGCCCAATTACATTCGAGACGCTATTTTCAGTTTCTTCATTAGATACAATATTTCTAATATTATTTTTTAATACATTACTTTCGTTTTTTTGATTGGCATGACGCTTGATCTTCCTACCGTTTCGTAGTTCCCACAAATAAGTTCGTTTACCCAAAACATTTAATACCTTAGCTGGCATCCAACCCTTTACATTTGATTATTATTCGTTTTCCCTTAAAATTTTTAGCTTGCTTGGATAAACTTGCGTCAATATTTTCACTAATTTCAATTTTCTCAGAATTTGATCCTCTGGAAGATTTCAGGGGATTTATTAAATCAAACCTGGTTTTAACTCGTCTACGGAACATAATTATTGCACGTGATTCCTGCATTTCTTTGAACTATAGCCTCCACCTCCTGAGATTCATAACCTGTCGCAGCTGACAATCGCTTTTTTAAACTTTTAACTGCGTTTTCAGCAGCCCCATTTGATGTGGGTATTCTGGTGGAATTTATGAATCTAATTCCGCTTCATTTACTCAAAATCTGATACTAGTACATCAGGTATACCAAAAGTCCAAACCGTGCAAATATTTCTCGCAATTTTACGCAATATGGTAAACTCCGCAGTGATATCCCTCGTTTTAAAAACTTCGAGCTATTTGGAAAAGAAGTCTGTAATTTCAAAGTAATTATTATTTTTCGAACCTGCATCGTCTACAATACATGAATTCTCGACAATATTTATCCTATATTTTGCCAAGAAAAAGTTCACATTTCGGTGGATTTGGTTTTACTGATAATCAGGATTGACATCACTTTATCCAGTTCGCCAACTCTGTGTCCATTCTCGGCCACCACATAAATTAACGAGCAATAGACTTGATTTTCACGACTCCTCAATGAGATGAATGAATCCTGCTCATCATTTCAGTACGCAAAGGTTTGTTAATAATAATTCGATATCTCCAAATCACTAAGTCTGATTCCTGCGCTAACTCACATTTTTTACTTACAAAGGGATTTGAAATGATTTTCGGTTAAATGTTTACAATCGTTACTTTTAATTGCTTAGAGGATAGGCTACATTACATAAAAGAAAACAAATGTAGTATACAATTTATGCTGGAAGCAGATGTGCAGAACTTCTACCTATACTGATGCACGGAGATCTGCATTCAAAACACATGTACTGCATGCAGTTTTCTGTGTTTTGATATTTCTATTTATTTTATCCCAACAAGCTTATTTCCTGTCATCAAATTAAAGAAATTGATTGAAAACATCTAAAAAGGTATACAAATTGTACTAGATTTGTTTTTTTATGACATGTAGCTTACATTAATATGTAGACAAATTAAAACTAGAGGCAACATGTAGAATTCTGCTTATAAACTAGCGCATTCCAATTTCGATGCACGCAGAATTCTGCACATGTGTTTGCAGCACTATATACTTTTTAATTATCTCAATCAATTTGTTTAATTTGTTGACAGAAAATATGTTTTTTTACAAATGCTATAATGGAAGGGAAAAATTAAGTAAATTATGACTAAATAGGGCATCGTTCGTATATAAAATTGTTTATTTTTCTACATAATATTGGAGACAGATGTACAGAATTTCTACAGATCTGCATTCAAATCATAATTTCATTAAAAAAAAATTTTTATAAGCCTGACGCCTTATTTTGTTACAAATTAATTAATTTGTATCTTCCATTGTGGCATTTGTCACAAAAAAATTAGACATACTTCCTATATCGAACTTTTTTATTCGAATTTTTCCTTAAACCCAATTTATACGTTGGCAAGAGGATTAAATATAAATTATTCCCAGTTTCTAAATTTCGAGTTTCCGCTAAATCGAACAAATATGTTTGGCAAATGGTGATTCGATTTATAGAAGTTTGGCTGTGTTTGCTCAACATACTCGGGGAAGGACTTACATACGATTATTAATTTATTATTGTAGAAAAGCAATAAAAGTTCGCTTTTAACTATGTTTAATTGAACTATTTTAATACTTCATTTAAAAGGTATTTTGGATACTATATGGGCCTAGTGAACATTTTTCTTATCTAATATGGACCAGACACGTCCCTATTATGGAACGTGTCAAAAATAGTCTAGATTTCAATTAATAACGCGTTTGTTTGCTGTACATATCTACTTTTGAGTATTTCAAATTAAGCCTAACTTAAATTTCAGTTCCGGGATTATTATAATCACGATATATACGTTATAAGTACATTATCATTACATATGTAATTATTTATTATTTTTAAGTTCAGCTATTTCCTTGGTGGCATAAACTTCTCTGGCGTTTTTGAGCTCTGGCTCTGCAATTGTGAAAATTACACCTTGCATTGGATAAATAAATTTCCCTTGTTTCTCAGGCCATTTCCAATTTGAACCGCTCATTATCATTACTTTTACTGAAAGACCATTTGGTTCTTGCGCAAGTGCAATACCTGGAAAATATTCGCCCTCGTAATTGACTATGACGTACTGACCTTCCTTTGTCTCAGGTTTGTTCAAGGCTTTTATGCCGGACGTAACGGTAGATATCTTTCCTATTGTTCTCTGTCCTTTAGGGTAAATGTTTTTTTATTTTTTCTGCATCTCGCTTTTGTTTCCGATCTCATTTTTTTTAAACTATCTTTTTCACGCACGTTCCTTCTTGTCATAATATGAAATATAGGCATCAGATGAAACTATTGCTGATGGAACCTTTTTTGTGTCCGCTTTATGGTTTTAGCTTCTTTCGTTTTTGGCTAAAAAAAACTTTTCTTAAATGGAGTTGATCTATAAAATCATCTGTAGGTGTTGTGATTAACTCTTCCATGCTTCCGCAAGCTAAATATACAAATTAATTAAAACATTCAAAGCAGATGGCATGTTTGCGTTCTCTATTTTTTATTTTGCACTGTTTCACAACTAAAATAAATTTTGATCTTCTAGTGATTCAGCCCTTTTTGATTCAGAGCTAGTAAATTTCTTAATGGTGGCTTTTGGCAAAAACGATTCTAAATCTGGATTATATATAATCAACGAGATGTGTTTATCTTTTAGAAATCGACGTTGACGATTGGAGTGAAGATTCTTGTTTCTAAATTAACTTGCCGTAGTTTACTGCTTCCGAATCAAAAGGAAACAAACCTGTTGTTCTGAAGCCACTTTGAATTGTAGTTGGAAGCAGTGTATATGACACTGCTTGTTTTAATGGCCGAAACACCACAACGTCAAGTGGCTGAATTAGGTGAGTTGAATTGGTTAAAAGTGCGCTCAAAATAATTTCATTCTCTCTGCAAAACTCATTAGGGTACTCCTGTGCAAAACGAAGATTTATTTAAGAAACCTTAATGAAAAGTAAAGGTCAACAATTAAGACTTAATATCATAATTATGTTTTTTAACAAGTTTTGTGATCAATTTATTATTTTCTACGCAAAATGATATACATGATTATGTTAACCCCAACCTAACTATGTTAACCCCAACCTACATATTAGTCAAGTTTTAATATTACCACAGCGAGGACATAAAAATTGCTTAAATTAAAAATTCTAAATTATTGTGAATAGAAGATGTTGAGAAGCCTTTCGCCGATTATTTTACAAATTATGTCTTTATCATAACGAATAATTGCTGACTTTGCAGATAAAGGTAATTTTGGGCCTACAGACGAGAGTAAATTCGAAGAAAAAGTGCTGTTAACTTTTTAGAGCCGTGCTACTCTAAGGTGTTATTCTGGTTTGGTTTTAGTTCGGAATGTGCTGTGGATCTCTAATTCAGAGAATTCACTCTTTTGCATAGTAATTGTGCATTGTTCTTACTTTTCTTAAATTCATTAGCTAGAAAATCTGAAAATATCAGAAATATCTTAAAATTTAATAAAAGCTTTATTACTCATTCATAAACGATTAACAATTTTACATTTCTCGAGCAATTCGCGCAAAGTACTACTGCCGAGCCCTAATCTAAACATCTATATCTTCAAAACGTTTAACTCGTTATTTTTAATTGTGAGGCACCTGCTTGGTCTACCATTCCACAGGCATTAAACATTTTGGTAAAGATGACGTAGATTGCATGCGTGCAATTGAGTAGCTTTAAATTTACTAATAACCGGAAGTTTGTAAACCAAATTTGATTTCCTAAAATATTTGTTCAATGGTTGTAAATGTAATAAGAAACCTGAATATTCGGTAGATCGAGAGGTTAGAGAACGCACAGTTAATTTGATTGCTGAACATTAAATCTAAACTCGTATTTAAATGGTTTGATTGATTTTCAGAACCAGTAAATAAAGGTTTTTCAATTTTAAAACAGTAGATTTTATTTTTACGATAAGAGTGCGAGATTATTTAAATGGGTTATTGTGTCCTCTACTAATCGAATGTACTTCAAAAATGCACAAACTTAAGTATGTAGTTATATGAAGACAAAAAAAATTATGTAAAACCGACAACAATGTTTTTTTCGCTTAAATGCTCATTTTAATTCTAAACAAAATTTATAAAATAAAAATACACTGCCCCAATAAAATGATTCATTTTCATTCCATAAAATCTTAAAGAAAAAAAAACATATTGTTGTTGCTGTTTTTATTCTAAAGACATGGAGAGAATGAAATTGTTCCGGTTCAGAGAATTAAAGAATAAAACTACGGCGACGAGTAATTTTTATATTTAATGATGGAACCTGTTCTTTTTATTTCCATGATGGGTATTTTTTATTTTTTTTCATTTGAATTACTTATTCTGTTTTTACTACTTTATCGTCTTATTATTTTCTTCACCGCGAGTCTCACGTTTTTATGTAGTTATAGAAAAATACAAATCTCTGAGTAAAAATATTTATTTCGTTTTTTTCGTCTACAACTTAAATAAATTAAATTAATTCCTTTAGTATTAGTGTTTTTAATTAAGTAATTTTTTGTCTTCCTTATTTTATTAAGTACCCCCAAAGAATTATGGACGTTTATGCAGTTGGAAGCCAAATTGATATTTTACCAATATCTCGGCGATTTAAATTTTACCCACATTTCCAATAAGAATTTTGGCTACCGCAGTTTATAAAATTATTTTTGCATTTTTAATTATTAAATGTATGTTTAATATGTAATTAAATTTTTGTACGTACATATGCTTATTATGTCATATAGAAATGAAACGTACATAAAACGTTGGTATAAGCTTATATCGTGAGAAATAATAAATGAAACAGAAATTCGCGACCCAGCTTCGTTTATATTTTATTGTGTATGGTGTCAGTAGGGCATACATACAAAGAAACAACAAAATAAATAAATTCAGTTTTGTTAAAAAGAAATAAATAAAGAAAAACCGAAGAAAATACATACAATAAAATGAATAAAAATAAACTTATATACCACTACTAAGATGCACCGCGATTATAAAGTCGAAATAACGCAATAGCTGAATTAATGATTAAGAAAGAGTGCACAGTATTATTGTAAAGTCTGTTCTTCAAATATAAATAAACTAAAACGTGATGCGCCACACTTTGAAATTTTGAACAGATATGAGTTTATTATTACAGGGTGTGACAGCAGTTTTGAAAAGGGTATATTATACAAATTTGACCCATAAACAGTGAGACGTATAAATGATAAAACACTGAATAGTCCAAAGTTGAGCTATTAAGAAGATACAATGTGTGATCAGGGCCGAATTTTGCGCGAAAAGCGAGTTTTTGCTTCTTTTACTAACATTAACCGCAATAGAAAAAGCGACTTCAAAACAATTTATTCTTGGGAAAAAGAGCTTCTCGTCATTTGTGTAAAATTCGGCCTCTGACAATAAATTCACGAACAGTATTTCCATGAAATTAGATTGTGATTTGTGACCCTTTTTTCAAGAAATTGTTCCAGCGTTTTTCTTTTATTAAGTTTGCATAATCAGCAGATGCAGAGAACACAATAATGGCTTGTATAAATATTATTAAAACTTAGAAAAACGGGCTTATACAAATTAATGGAAGATTCTCTTGGAAGATTCGTTTCAAGTTGCATATTGATGCAACTCTTTCGCAAGCCACTTCTAATTTCCTAACAAAATGCTAACTCTTGAAAGAAATGTGCCTATAATTAAAATAAAATACATTTCAGAAGCTTTCTTGAAATTTGAAATGCTTGTATTTGTATTGTTTGTAATAGAACTTAATGTTATACATCTAAAAGTTTGGCCAACTGCTTTAGGAAGGCTATATGAGGTTTTTCTTTGCCCAAATAGGTGAGAATTGGAAAATTGATAAGTACTTAGCTATCTAAGCCAATCCAAATGTCATCCACACAAGCTTGCTTAATACTCTTTAGTCAGTCTGCCTAGCCTCTTAATAATTTTTTGAGTTTATTGATAAATAGTTCCTTAAATTATAACGACAATCATTAATAAATTAATGTCGTTTTCTGGGAATCTAACAAGAAAATCGATTTGCTCCGTTCTGTAGATTAGATGTTCTAAAAAGTCCACCGTTTTGACAAATTATGGTAAAGTTATATATTTGATTTGTTTTAAAAGTGACGTCATTTTTGAAATATTATTTTAATGCTGACATTTCATAGATCATTATAGAAAAAAAAACTTTGATATTTCTTTATTGATTCAGTGAAAACTTATTTCGTGTTAAGCCTGTATTCCATTAGAAAAATTGACTGACAATCAAAAACACGAAAAGAGAAAAATAGTTTGATGCCTCATATAAGAGAGCCAACGTGTTTTTTATTTTTTTTTATTTTATAGCTAAATTGTTTTGCTATAAAATAAAAAACTATAAAGCGTTGTCTTTGTCTCTTATGTGGAGCGTCAGATTAGTTTTCTCTTTTCGATTTTTTTTTGACTGTCAGCCAATTTTTCTCATGAAATGCAGGATTTAAAAATGAGTAAAATAAAATAAGAAATTACATAGATACTTACATTTTAAAATTCTATTGCAAAAAAAGGAAGAAGGCAACGCAGGCTGTGAAAAAAATATATGCAGTTTATGGTGATGATGCTGTATCAGAAAGAACATCCCGTGAATAGTTCGCTATTTTGTCTTGGAAATTTAGATCTCGCTCTGACTGACTAATCGCTGAAAGAGTCTATGAAATCATGCGAAAAGTGGAGTAAGAGAACGGTATACTAGCAGCTATCACATCGCTGAGGAACTCAACATTCACCATCAAACAATTTAAAATTATTTGTAGTAAGTTGAGTACCACACGGCTAGAATTGATAAAAAAGGAGATGTGTTCCATCTATTGGAAAGTTTTAATGCATCCACCGTGCAGTCCTGATCTTGCACCGTCAGACTATCATTTCTTTCGTTCACTACAGAATTCTCTTAGTGGTCTAAAATTGATTTCAAAGAAACCTGTATGGGATAATTATAAAATCCGGACTAAGATCTTCTAAGAATAGCGCTTGTTAAAAATACCACACTCAGTTTAAGCAGAATTTGGTAATTTTCATAACGGTGAAACTGGAAATCGCGATTAATAAACCGTTATCATTCTTCCGGTTCTGATAAAAGTTTTTACTGAAAGCATCAAAATCGATAAAAACACTATGTGTGTAAAGATACGAGAATTATCCTTTCACTAACCCTTAGCGGTCGTATGACTAGTCTCAGCCACCAAAGTTGTTTTACCGTTCCGGTAGTATGTCTACTCTCAGCCACCACAGCAAAGAACCATACTGCACTTCGGTTTTGGTTGCAAATGAATTCGTTAAAGTTCCTTATTGTGATTAATTCTAATTAGTATGGCATGGGTAAATTAATCGATTAACCGAATGTCCGATTAATCGGAGACTAATCGAAAAATTATTTTCTCGAATAATGTGTGAACCAAAAATAATAAATAATAGTCAAATTCTATCCTATTTGGCCATATCCCAGAACTTCATCTAAAAATCATTTTCCAGAAGCTCATCCAAAAATTATTTTAGAACATTTCCAATGTACATTAAAATATTTTAAAAAGAATTAAAAAACAAAATATTTTTCTTCATATTCTTGCATATTATGTATTAATGTTTGTTCAACGAAAATTAATTCCGACCAGCATGCCAGCTATGTCAAAAATGAACTCTTTATGTCAGGAAGGTAAATTAACCCTCCAACTGCGCCCAACGTGGATTTCGTTCTCTAAATATTTTGTAAAATATTGCGGGCCACCCTATTACTCCGTCGAATCTGATTTTTATAAAGAGAGAAATAACGGGAAACTGGTTCACTAAATTTGACAAAATATTTATATTGCTAATTCCATGTTGCCTGCGGTTGGAGGGTCCAAGTTTATTAATCATTAAAAATATCACATCTTTCTGTAGATCGGGTCGTACATATATTACCTACGTTTTCCAGAAAGTGCAAAATCTGCTGGATTGTACAAAATCTCGGAAATGAAAAATCTCGAAAAACGTCTCGACACGTAAAATGTTTTAGAGATTTGATGTGTAATATATTTTTGTTTATTACTCGTACTAGTGGGAGTTGACTCCCTTGGCAACTAATGGCCCAATCCCCGTCCGCCTGTAGCGGCCAGATCTGATCGGATGTGTGCCTGTTGCGGTTTTTTACTCTCTTTTATCCAATCAAGCATTAATGATGGCTGTGTGGTTCGACTTCTTTAAGGTCATTTTTGACTAAATTCCCCATAAACTAACACATTGAAAGAACAATGGCGAAAAATTATTTGAAATATAAACTTAAACGTCTAAAAGTGACACATATCCGAAAGAAAATCAATTAATTATCTACGTTTTTTTAAACTATAATATTATCTAGTTAAAGCAGAGTAAAAAAATAATGTTTAATCAAAAGTTATTTGACTATTTCGTTTTAAAGTTCGCTTCATGAGATTTGTCAATATAACCTTCAAAAGTTCAACACTGAATATCTATTAATCTCCGCCTTCTCTAACAAAAAATCTTGCACAGACTAGCTCAGAAAATCGCAATGAGCTAAATAAGATATTTTTCATTTAAAGACGTAGAAATTTAATTTCAAATAAAACAATGTATGGGAAGCTGCCATTGTTCTTTGGCGCACAACTATACTTCGTGACACATTTTCAACTATCGAAATGTGGCTGATTCTGAGTTACTCCCTGTCAAGCTATTTGACATGAGCGATTGTTTTGTGAAGTTCAAGGTAAGTTTTAACTGACCTCTCTATATACACTGTCCGCGATTATCAAAAATGTCTTCTTTAGGAAACGGTCTAAGATGACCAGGGTTCTGAAAGTCGAAACAGTACAATCCATGCCTTGCTTTTGTCATGTGTGGGAAGAAAAAAAATTGGTAAGAAGTAGAAACAGTACAAAATAAGCACAAATAACTGGTCAGTACCTTGATCTCCAGAACAGTACTATACTGTAGGGCGCAGTACGGGTCTCCAAATTAACTTCGGTCTAAAAGGAAGAAAGTCCCTGCGTCTTGGTATCTCGATAACGGCTTGTCCGATTTGGATTTTTTTTCTCGAAAATCTGTTTCTGTGATTAAGGCGGAGAACTGAAAAGCTTTTGGACTGTATATCAAGAGGATCGGGTACCTGCCAAATGAATTGACCCATTTCCACGTTGACCAATTATTTATAGGTGCTGGTGCGTTGGTGGAATTTTCGGTTGAGTTGAGTGTTGAATTATTATTATTGTTATTAGGGTTTCAACAGTTCAGCTGGAAATTTATTTGTTTGTTGGATTGGTGGTTGAATTAGACCATGTTGATTTGGGGATTGAGTTGGGCATGAGTTTGGAGTCGGTTTAATTGCTCGGTTGCAAAAGGCACAGTTTACGGACATATCAAATGACGAATAGTTGTGAAAGTGGAAAATGTGGTTCCTTTCCAAAAATACAAATGGGCATTTTACCTGTATAACAGTATTTCGTTTCCTTGGAAGTTTATTTGACAATATTTAAAATTTTATGCACTGCTCTATGGTACCATGTTCATTTTTCTAATTCTGGTTTCAGTTTTGTTATTAACGTTTTTTCAAGTTGCCTTGAGATACCGGGAAGCATGCTTGTGTTGCCTAAGACGAATTTGTGTTTCATTTTCCCATTTTGTTTTTGAAAAATCTTATATTTTTGAGAAATACAACTAGTTTGCGCGATCGCGTTGGAGATGAATGTTGTTAATTTTAAGCGTTTGCCCCTTATTATTTTTTTTCAATTATAAGGTATTATCCTGTTGCCTTTACATATGCAATTTCTTCATCGATGCTCAACCAAAACCGGTGAATCGGTGGTTTCAAATATGTTACCTTTTTTACATTTTTTGTTGCCTTCAACAAAGAATGATCTGTCCTCTTGGTTACCGCGGAGAGTTCATTTAAATAATTTTGGAGTTGGTCCATCCTGCAAAGCAAATTTTGACAGTTTGTATTTTGCTTTGTGTATGTCAAATTTTTTATAAGAAAATCTCATCATAAGTGTTTCACCTTACAGAACGTTTTATTTTGACTGTAGGAGGAACATAATTTTTGGTTTCGGAATATTCAATTCTTCTATTGTTCAATATTTTTGGAAGTATTTTAGAAATTGATTAAATAAGGTACACGTCCATAATGTAGATCGTTCTATACAAATTGTGGATCGTCTAACTGAATTTTGGTTAAAATAAGAAAAATATTTGTTTTATAAATGTATTGAGTATGCTTATGTTTACAAAGTCAAAATTTTAAATCCAAATTAAGGATATTAATTATTTCAATAAAAGTACAAAATTTAATTGCTAATTATAAACAGCATACATTATTTTAAGATGAGCTAATTTATTTTCATGGCAATAATTATAATTATAATTTGAATCCTGTTTTACGGTTTCCGAGTTCGGATAAATCTGTCAACCTTTCCAGAACTTCCCGTCCTGTCAACTTTTCCAGAACTTGTTGTCGTGTGCCTACCAATTTATCAATATAATATGTACTAGCAAAACAATACTAACTGGCTGTACCGGGTCAATTCTGTAATTATTGTTGGCTTGGCCGCACGTTTCAATCAATCAATCAACAGAAATGTTCTTTGTTCATATGGTTGGGGACTAAAACGCGCAAAACAATTGAGTTCCTTATACCAATAGAAGAAACTGTATTGAACTTGGAACCAACTATTCAACATACATTTTTCAAAATCGTAAACATCTATCACATGTGCCAACAGATTATGTTAAAATTGTTCAAACCATAAAAACTGAGCCCAAAATTTATGATCATTTCTACTGATCCTTGTACTTGTATGATCCAGTTTCAATTAATTATTGATTCTTTTCCAAATTGCGTAACACCACTTTTGACTATAAGCAAAAATATCATTCGGTTTCTCTTGAAGTTTGGAACAATAAATACTGTTGAACATGATCATAATATTGATCATAATACATGTATGTAGTTAGAGCCTAAAATTTACATTTGGGAAGGTCTGCAAATACTTTTAAAACGAGGTAAAGTTTGGTCCATTGCTGCTCGACGGACTCTTGGTGTAGAGGAAAACAGGTGGCATACCGAAGCTCTCAGGGAGTAGAATAAGTCAATAATGAGTGGAATTCGCACAACTTCTTCAAAGAACTTACCGGATTGTGGGACCGTGCTGTCAGACTGGCAGGTAATCTGTCATTCAGAATTGGGATGGAAGCCTCCTTGTAAATACAGGTATTTTTTTCATAGCGATTTTCGCTTCATGGAGAAGGCGCCACAGCATATAATCACGAAGAATGATAATTTACCATTTATTAGTCGATCGTTTTTAAGCAGACTTCGAATGGCGGACATGTCCAAACTCGATCTATGCATATCATGTGCTCCGGCAAATACCTTTGGATTCAGGATCAAAGAAGAGCAGCATTTATTAACTAGTAGCAAAATTTAACTGGTGGCAAACTGGCAAGTTGCAACTAAGCTATGCATTCAAGAAGCAAACTTAATTATTTTTTTATCTATGCTGGGATCCACATTAGGGACACCAAACAATCCGCGTTAGGGAATTGAATTTTTAAAGCGATCCACTATTATAAGACATTGGAATTAGGTAATTAATTCACTTATTATCAAAAAAATAGGGCATACAAACCCTTAAGTTTTAAATAGCGATCTGCAATTGGGGCATCTTATTTACTAAAAATTTAGATACAATTCAAATTATCTTTAATTGTTAGTTTTCAGTGGAAAAACGCCATATATACAATACTTAATATGTACGTAAAAAATAACAAAATACGTCATAAACGTAATTTCATAATTCTATTTAAATTAATTCGTTTTTGTGAATATGTTCGAACGAAATTTAGTCTATTTTGATTAGTTCAAGGAGTTTGAATTGATTTAAATATGTTTCGAATTTTTAGAAATTCATCGTAAAGAAAAATTCAAGCTGATACGCTGCTTATAGTTTGTATGGCCGGTTTTTAAAAAAAAAAACGGATATCGATGGCTTCCATGACTGCTAATAAATATAACGATATTATTATCGATATAAAGTTAGCCAATTTTGTTTAATTTTTGTGAATGATCGTTTTCTCATTGTTGTTGGTTTATTTTTCATTTAAAGCACTCACTAGTGACTAGTGGTTGAAGTTAACTGTATATTCAAAATACAGTACATTTCATAACTATATCACCACTTGATTTTTTTGGTTTAATTAAATACTTAATTTAAAATGTTTTAAAAAATTAATGCCGAACGAATAATGATTACGAAGTATGTACACTTATATAAAAACAAAAACACCACATACATTTTTCACAAACCAAGATTTAGTTGTGTGACTAGTGCGGATTGGGACGTTTTCCGATGGAAAGCTTAGCTTTAATCTCAGCCATTAAACTTCGACCACCAAAATTTTACTTTGCAAGCCATTCAACAGATTCTTTCAACAATGTTGAACACCATTAGGATCATCAAGATTATTTTTTCTCTAATTCGAGATGACATCTGTTAATTAATAATGGTTTGTTAAAACAAAAAATTATTTTTCAATTACCAGTCGTGGCCTCGTGGGTCAAGTTTGCTCTTACATATTCACGTCGAGCAGTTTTGTAATGTGCTAAAAATTTTGAAACTGGCTTCAATTTGTGTTGTTAATTTCGCGACACATTTAAGTTTAAAATACTTTTCAGCTAATTAATACTTTTTGTAGAATTAGTGTCGGTCTTACGCAGTCCAATGATGTCATCTTATTTTTGTTTCTCGTTCCAGAACCCCATAAAAAATCTATGGGGATTATTATTTAGAAAAGTTTATGGTTGAACTAGCTTGGAGTAAATTACCGCTCGAAATCATTAATTAATTAATTTGGATTTTTTAGTTTACTTCGTAGTTTTTACCACTTTTGACAACCGTTTGCTATTAATATGACTGTGAAACTTCGGCCAGAAATCCTTAAAGTGTCTTTTGGGAAAAGTATTAGCATGTCGTGAGGCCAGCGATAAAAATTGAAGATGTTCCGCCAACTTGCAATAACTTATTCTCGTTTACAAATATCGACATTGACTTTAGCGCGAGATTACGAATAGTGTAGTCATTCTTTAGTATAGTCCACGATAATTCTCGGATCGCAGCCCCAGAATTAAACCGATATGTACCTCCTTTGTTGTTAATGCCCCAATCTTTCTCAAGGAAGTCTTGCGTGTATTATACAGGAAGCGGGTCACAACTGCCATTGAATTGCAAACTGTCTTAAATGAATTTCTAGCATGAATACGACTGTAAGATTGCCTCACCGTAAGCATTTTCACGCAATTGAACACTTTATGGAAATGGATATGACTTGAATATATGTCTTAGAACTTTGACACTGTTTAATTCTGTCAAGCTCTCTAGAAAATGAGTTCACTATTGCGCCATTTGAAGTATCATATCCCATAATTTTTGTTGAAATATTTTTTCTAAAAAGTCGACTGGTAAAATAAGGCCATTTAGTTGAAAAATGGTAACAAGCTAAGAAATAACAATTCTTTTCGTGATTCGTTAGTTTAAAAACATGACTTACTAACTTGAACGTTGAGGTCCGGCGTATGCTGGTACAATCCTACGGTTTTCACACAATTGTCGTCTCCAATTCTCAAGATCGGGTTAGTTGGAACACCATTTCCTTAAAATAATTCCAAGCCAAAAGCAACAAGGCTGAAATAGAAGATTGCAATCTAGAAACTTCTTCAGCACAATTAAATCCAGTTAAAAGATCATCTACGTAGATGTCATGTTGGATGGCGGCACTAGCTAAAGATTCGCTCATTTGATTGTCAAGGGCAAACTGTAGAAGATAGTGGGTAGCCAAAAACCGTGCTGTTGTAGTCCCACACGTTACTGTTTTCAATTTGTATGTGCGTAGATTATACAGAGAGTTGTAATGCCAGTAAATGTAATGATATTGCTGGCATTGGGCGTTACGTTTTGGCCATACATTTGTCTAAAGTGTTGGTCACAATCACTCTCAAAAAGTGCTTGAATGTTGGTTTCTCGAATTCCATCAATCATTTTTCTAGCAATTCGACCAGTCGATGTGATCCGGAATCAGTTTCTACTATGTTACAATACCTGGATAGCTTTGAAGCTGTTGTGGTAATAGTTTGAATCCATTCTAATACCATACTTTGTAAGGCCAGAAAATTGTTGACCAACGTAATCTTTCCTACCGATTGCAATTCAGCGTATATTTCTGCCCCTAACCGAAGATCAATTGCACGTGACTTGTGAATCCAAATATCTTTCGTAAAATATGGGCTTCGGTCATAGAAGAAAATTGCCCATTTAAGATTCAATATTTAATATGTCACATCGCGATGCTGCAGGCGATTCGCCAATACCTCGAATATTGACGCTTGACTTGATAGTTTTAATACCCAACCTGTTAGCTCCGTCATAAAATTTAACTGAGATCCTGAATCTAATACAACTCTAACCGTGACCTGTATTCCTTGATGATTTGAACGAATTTGAATATCTGCTAAAATAGAATTGTTAGGGAAGTCAGCTTGTGAAGTCTGCTTGTGATGTTTGGCTTGACACACCCGACACCGTTCCAGAACAGAGCATTGTGGTAAAATATGTGACGATCTCAGACAATTCGTACATATCTTGAGTTTATCAATACTATTTCTTCATCATCGACATGGACTAACGGATCGTTAATATAGGTTCGGAGCCCTTTGCTTTTGAGCAAGCAGTTTCGTTAACTCATTCAATTTTGGATTATTATTATGAACATGATTGCCAAATGATTCTAAGAAGCCCTTAATACTTTTTAATGTCACCATAAAACGAACCGAGGGCATAATCTCTTGTAATTTTGGAATGAACGATAAATATCCGGCTGCACGGAAGGGGATCCCTCTTTCTTTACCTTAAGGTCCCCGAGCCATTGTGATTTGTAATTGTGTTCATCGAATTTGATGGATATGGTGAGAATTAGTCCAATACCTATACGTGCAAGTAACCTTAAGCACATTACGAATTAGTAGTTACTCAATAAATATTAGATTGCGGTACAAAGTATTATGAAGAGGTACAAAGATTTTCTCTATATGTATACTAATAGATACTTTACTTTGTAACTTGTTTCGAAAAACTTTAATTTATTTTGGAGGTGATATTTATTTTTATAATTTTCTGGATATTGTTTCTTTGCCTCTGGAAATTAATTAGAAATTAGTGAGAGGTTGATACGATTTAAATAGTTGATTTTTTTAATGTTGACACTTAAATCGCCGGCTTTTTAATTTATAGGCGAACGTAAACTGCCGGTGTGAAATTTAAAAATTTGTTTATCTTCTACTCAAGGAAAACCCAACCAAATTTTTTTTTATTCATTATTTTCTGCAAAAGTCCAGAAACATGCGTAAATGCAATGCCGGCAGTTTAAATGTTAATTTTGTAATTTATATTTTCAAAATACGACAATATTTTTGCGTTCATTGTACAACATGTATACTTTGAACGATTTTTGTCAAAAATTTAAGCAACAAAATAATAAAACAGGAAAAAAATCGACTGTAAATCTGCTGACCCAGACATAACAAGAAATTCCATATCGTGTGCTTTTTGTTGCCTTTTTATTTTGTTATTTTTCTTTACGTTTCAGGAAAATAAAACATAATAAAAAACAATAATAATTATAAATTTTTGTAGTTTGTTTTTTTTACAAGCAACTAAATATATTGCTGATTTTTATTTTATTTTTACTTCTCATTAAGAAAACATTACATAAATAAACAAATTAAATTGTATATTCTTTAAATGTTTAAGGTTGACAGTAATAAAATAATAATAGTCATAATTTCCGTGGTGCTTGTACATCACTATTATTAAAATTACGTCACTTATCTAAAAATATTCTCATAAATATTAATAATTAAATGTCTATAGACCCGAATTAGTGAAATAAATAAAATTATAATAAATTTCCACCGCCTTGCTAATATATTAGGAAAATATTTTTAAATAATCATAGGGATAGAGTAACATAGGGATAAAATTTCAGTTGCTTGTCCCTCGTTATATTGATTATAATACGAACATGAATTCAGTTGATAAATTTGATCAGCTATGGCTGATTATAAACTTGACCGACGAGGTGAAAGATGGTGTTACCGCATGCTGTTTGATTTTTTCGATGCAGTTGTAATTAATTAATTCATATATTGTTTATAAACAATGCATTGAAACCTTTCGAGGGGCAGTGCACCATTACCATCCGTACTTCCACTGCAGATAAAAAAAATCTGAACCCACTCTTTCATGGGAAATACGAGGAAAAGATTCGAAACATCTACCAAAATGTTCGAGTAGTAATATGTGCGTTCTGTAGCACGAGAGAAAAGTTCGCCCTTCCTGGTGTGTACTGTCTGCAAAGTGTCACTTTGTTTTAGAAAAAAGATGTGTTTCAATGACTTTTATTTAAAATGTTGAGAGACGCCATACGCCGAGTCAACTTAGATGCCAGTATTTCGAGTGAGTGAAATTAAGCTGTGAAATGGAGCAGTACTAAAGAAATACTAAAAACAACAATTCCTAAATAAGGAATTTGGATATCACTTTGGAGTTTGTAATCGACTGTGTTACCAAAACGATTCTAAAAAGCCTATTGCGAAACAATTGGTTGTGCTTCGTCAACATTTTCCAAATGAAAAAGATACTAAGTTCTCTCTGTGTAACACGTGTCGAAATGTTATCAACTTTGGTAAATAGACGTCACTCTCCCGAAACCTTTCAAGAGACAGTGGGCTGAGGGGTTTGTTGCCAAGACTTTAATTGATAAAAATGCATTGTCAACATCCACTCTTCCACTGCAGAAAAAAATCTAAATCCGCTGTTTGAAGGGAAATACGAGGAAACGATACGAAACATTTACCAAAACGTACCACTCCCAGACGATGTCAGCACGATAAAAAAGAAGTTCGCACTTCCTGGTGCTATACTGTATGCAAAGTGCCACTTGTTTTGAAAAGGATGTGTTTCAATGACTTGACTTTCGATTAAAACGTTAGTGGCATGTGGGTTTATGTAAGTCCCAACAAGATAATGGTTCTAAGCTTATGACTCATATCATGCAAGAATGGCTGTTGTACAATATACCGCACAATTGTATTCTCCTCCGCAAAATGCGAATCTTAATCCCGTAGAACTAAGGTATTATTTTGAAAAACAGCTTCATAAGCACGTCGTAATTTCCAAAAAAATTAGCAAGCAATCAGGGCTGAATGGAGCAAGGTTCCAGTTGAGTTCACCCAAAAACTGGTATTGTTAATGACAAATAGACTGCAGTCCATCCTGGGAGTGGAGCGGCCAGATATTTAAGCTGGTATAAATTTACTTTTTAAGTTCAAATACGATGAATTATGTCCGATGGTGGTGGATAAAAAATCAAACTTTTATTTTTGAAATAATATTGAATCAAAATAAATTACATTAAATTCTATATAGTAAAGTGTATCAAAAAAATATTTGATGAATGCCAAGAATAATTTTTTTTTACTTTCAACAGTTACCACCAAGCTCTAAAATATAATTTATTATTTAGAATTTTAACAAAGGTAACAAATTATTGAATATAGTATAATAATTCCAAATGATAATTAACAAAATTTAAAATTCTGATTTATCGAAAAATTGAGAATTGTTATTTAATACCAACTCATAAAACTAAATTATTTACTTTAGTGGTAAAAATAACAACTACGTGAAGAAGAGAATTTTTCTATACCTACTTCCCAGTGGAATGAAATTATTGTGAAAAATTGACTGAGTTGACTTGAAGTTGGAAAGAGACAAATAAAAATAATCCATCAGAGTGACAAAGAAAAAGTATTTTGTTATTGTTTTTTTATAGCAAAATTTTATGGATACATTTTGATTTGCAGCAAACAAAAACATAATCAAGGATTATTAAACAAAATTCGATATTAGTGTTAATTCGATTATTTTCACGTTTAAAAATAATCTAAAAAATTAATTATTATTAATACTCTATCAGAATTACTTTTTTCGAATATTATTCGTCATAAAGTACAAAATTAAAAAAATCTTTCGGCTAAAGTTTACTTATGTATAGCATCGAGAGAATCAGGTAAGGAGTATATATTTTTAAAATTCTTAAATGAAGGATTGTGTATCTGTAGTTTTTTTTTGGGGGGGGGGGGGGGGTCAATTTTCCCGGAAAATTACCTCACTTTCCGGGAAAATTTTGACTTTTGATCTGTCCGTGCGGTCAAGAATTCAGCCGCTGCGCAGTTTATGCAGCAAGTCGGTCAAAAATTAAGATTTGCAGCCAAAGCTGCGCATTCCGTCGGATTAAAATGCAGCAAATAAAGTTAGGCTGCGCAGTTTACGCAGTCACATTAAAGCGGATGGAAAATCTGAAAATGTCAATTTTTTTTTTAAAAATTCAATTTTATGCATTATTGTTGGTGAAATAAAATAAAAAAACACTCTCTCAATTATTCGTAATCACGAGGAATTAATTATAATGCTGGAAACACATGAGCAGAATTCTGTAAGCAGCAAAATTATAATACACAAGTTTAAATGAATTGAAATACATGTATTCTGTTTGCCATGTAGAATTCTGCTTCATGTCTCTATTTCTAATTTTGCTGCAAATCAGTAGGCTATATAACGTAAAAGATAACAAATCTAGTAGAATTTGTATATTTTTTATTTTTTTCAATCAATTTTTTTAATTTGTTGACAGAAAATAAGTTTTGTGTGGCAAGTGCCAAATTGGAGGATAAAAATTAAATAATTTGTGACAAAATAATTCATCATTCATTTAAAACAATTGTACATTAAAATTAAATATGTATCAGATAAACGCCACAAAAAAAAAAATTCTGCTTATCAAAAACGACGCTCATGTAGTTCACCCGAATTTCTGCCGGCAGCGATGCTAGCAGAAATTCTGCCCATGTGTTTCCAGCATAAAAGTATCTAAATGACAAATGTCTTACAAACTTACAGCCAGGCTGCCGGTCGTATAAAAATGCAGCCAATATTTTTTGCATTTCGCCTGCTTTTCAATTTTTTTGTGCAGCTTAAACTGCGCAGCGGTTGAATTCTTGACCGCACCCTGTGTTGCAATGTTGGCGAAGCAATTATTATTAATGGCTGGCCGGTTTATTGGCACACAAAAAATTAATATTTAAGATACAAAAAATTGATAAAACAGCACAAATTAAGGAGCAACAAACAATAATTTCTGGGCATTATAAAATTAATATTTTGAAACAAAATATAATAATTTGGCAATATTTATAATTTTTTGGTACTATTGAAATGGAACAGAAAAATTATTTTTCGGCATCGAAATAAACATTTTGAGCGACAAAAATAATAAGCTGACAACAAATTTTCATAAATAAATTACATAATTGAAAATTAAAAAATTGAAATTAATTTTAAAATATTCTGGAAAATGCAGATTTATTTTTAAAATTGATTCGGAAACCTTGTAGGCCCAGATCAAATATTAAATAATTTGTATCGATTAAATTTAGTTTTTGGTCTCGATTTTTTTTTTGATTTTTTTATTACTAAAAATTTATTTTATTTTTTCTGTTCCAAAATATTATATTTGTTGCCAATTTATTAATTTTGATGCCAATGTTTGTCTCCACAGTATTTCATTATGCCTTTCAAAAATATTTGTTTATATTCTCGTATATTGTTCCAAAATATTATTTGTGATGCCAATTTATTATTTTTGATGCTAATGTTTGTCGCCAAAAAATGTTTCTTGTATGCCCGTTTAAATTGTCCCATTATTAATTAATACACAATTCTTCTAACGACACAATTTATCAAGAACTTTACATTTTACCTAATTTTGAAAAATAAAACATAAAAAAAGTGAAAATTTTCCCGGAAAATGAGGTAATTTTCCGGGAAAAATTGGCTTTCCCCTCCTAAAAACTATAGGTACACAATCCTAAATTCAAAAATTTTCAAAATACATAATATACTCCTTACCTGATTTTCTCGATGTATACGTCAAAATAACGCCAATCTTTCCCCTAAAAATGCTACCTTATTAAAATTATCAGTTTATTAGTGTTTTGACAGCGAACAAAAACATAACCAACAATTAATTAACAAATTAAGTTATATGAGTTAATTCAATTATTTCACGTCTCAAAATTATCTAAAAAATTAATTATTATTAATATGTACTCATATCAGAATTTTTTTTTCGAATATTTTCCGTCATAAAACAAAAATTAAAAAAATTGACCATAATATTAACCCGGGTTTTACACCGAATAAACTTTTTATTCGATAAATATTTTTGGTATCAAAACATCGTTGAAGCTTGAAGGCATTAATAGTATAACATACAGTTATAGTATTTTTTGAAACTTGTGTCTAAATAAAATTAACAGGAATTAAAATCAATGAGATTTGATGAGATTCATACCCTCAACGATGAGTGCGATAAAAAATTAACATACAACAACCAAGTTTATTAAACAAACGGTCAAGGCGACAAAATATGATTTCGGGATTCGATTAAGCTATAGTTAGGCGTATTAACCTTTTAAACAATTTCACATTTGACGAAACGTGAAAAGTTTATCAAATTTAGTTATTTGGTGTGGAATTCGCCTAAAATTATTAGAGTGTGCGAGATGATCTCGATTTGATACTTTTTGACCATAATTATGGCGATACACTAATTCAGACACATATTTTTTGTGGGTAAAATGTTGACTGACTTCGTTTTGTGTTTCATTCACAATACTACCGATTATATATTTTTATCTCACTTTATTTCGACTGACAAACTTTTATTCGCAATGGAATTCAGGCTTAAGACTACAATTATCTTGTATTTTTAACGTTGTCAAAATGAAATAAATTAATTGCTCATAGAGTATCTAATATTTGTAGTCTTACTTTGGCAATTTTACAACAACAATGCCGTGTATTTTCATTCCGGAATGAAGAGATTCATTCCGCTGAGAAGTAGGAATAGCAAAATTCTCTTCTTCTCGTAGTTGTAGTGTTTACTACTAGAGTACATATATTAGATATATTTAGTTTTATGAGTTGGTAGTAAATAACAATTTTCAATTTTTCGATAAATCAGAATATTAAATTTTATTAATTATCATTTGGAATAATTATACCTTATTCAATAATTTGATATCATTATTTTATATTTGTTAAAATTCTAAATAATAAATTATATTTTAGAGCTTGGTACCAACTGTTGAAAGTAAAAAGAAAAATTATTCTGAAGAAGAATTGTTCTTACTTTGGGCAAAATTTCATTCCTATCCGGATAGGAATAACTTTTACCAAAGTAAGACGGCAATTAAGTGGAAGACTAGTCACAAAATAATAATCAAAAAATGATATCAAATAAAGATTACAGTAGAAGAGTTATTGCTTGTTAGTTCCCAATAAACAAATGAAATAGATTTTATTCTATGAAGACATTTAATAAGTTGATTATTAAGAAAATAATTATATTTCACATTTTACTGTCAAATGAAACCAAAATCCAGTAAAAAAAAACTGTTGACAGCATTTCATAAATTGTTCCGGTTAAACGCAACGAAATCCAGTCAAATTTGACAGAAAAACAGTCAAAATGCCAACACTATAAGCTATATCCATGGAGCGTTCATAGACAATAAAATAGACTTTTAAGGTATAAACAGAACAAGAGCGACAACGACGAGCGTCGACCAATAAAAAAAAAATATCGCCGCGATATCGCTGTAGTTAACATAACAATAGCGTCAGCGCATGGCGATAAAAAAATAACAACAAACGACATAGCCTAAATCTTGTGTTTTTAGACGTTGGTGGGTATAGATTTCCGTTTTATTTTGTGAGTGACACTGCATTCCTGTTGAAGAAAAATCTAATGCGCCTAAAAACCTAAATATTTTTATTTTATATAATCTCGCCTACTTAAAAATATAAAAAACTGTTGGCAACATTGTATCGCCGGCGATATAATTAAAAATAGACTCTAAAAAAAGTTCGGCAATATTGTCGTCGTCACCAGCGACATTGGTTCTGTTAGCATCGTATGGTTTCTGTGTATTTTAATTTGACATTCTGTGTATTTTACCTTTACTGTTGTTTATGAAAACAAAGGAAATAGGTACAAATAAAATATCATAGTAATCTGGAAATTATGATTCCCCATAAAATTTAGTATTCGAGAACATACGAGAATGATTATTAGTAATTGTTGAAGGGTAAGTGCTGAAAAACAGAATTAAATATCTTTCAACGTAGTATGATTGTCGAGTCGAGGGGTGAATATTGTACCTATCCTTATTTCAAGAAGGTTTGGGTTATGATAAAATATCAAAAACTACAAACATAAAAAAATGTTTTGAGAAAACCTGGTGAAGAAATGAATTTAGAATGTTTTCGTAAAACAGTGAGGCATTGAGGCGGTAGTGTTATGCCATGCCATGGGTAACGATGGTGTCGGATACATGATTTTTATAGACCAAATTTTAACCAAAGAAGATTATGTGGTTTGGAAAACAATTTGGTGAGATTGGCTCAAAAATTTGATATTCAAGGTGACTTTATATTTCAGAAAGTCCGAAATCAGAAACACACTGCCAAGACGGTAACATTTCGTCCACAGATAATCAAATTAAAGTGCTTCCAAAACAATTAAATGGGGAAAATTAGGGGAAGATTTTTACACCGCAAAGCTTGGTGGTATCTATGTTTTACCGAATACACTTACTAGGTAAGCATTTTACGCAATATTCCGGCAAAATACTGAAAACGTATAAATACTGTTTGTCGTTAATTTTCGTCGTTCCAGATTGAAGTGTGCAACGTTTTCTTTAATTACAGATTGTATTTACCTAAAAAAGGCAAATTATATTTGTAATGAAATTAAATTAAGTATAAAATATGTGACCGTATAAATACTTTTTTGCTACACTGTAATTTGAGTTTCGCTAGTTTAAAAGGCTATACGATGAATTATGTTTGTGCAATAAGTTTTATGCGATTCCTAATTTTTGGTCAGGTAGTTTTTTGTTATTTTTAGCTAAGCTCTGTGTGTTTTATTATTTGTAAAACAATTATTATAAAAATAATCTGAGATAAACAATAATAAAAACTATTTTTCAACTTGTTTACCTTGAAGTTGTTAGACGCACGCATGCTGTAAAATAATTTGTTTACGCTAGTGAAGAGTTTGTAATGTAAGTGTACTACATACATTTTAAATTAAAATATATGTATTAAACTTGTTGTGCTCTTCTTGCTCACCAGCTTTTATAATTTGTTTGTTTTATTGTTTTTACTGAGAGAGAAAGAATAAGCCATACACAAATATTTTCAGCGAGAAATTAATCGAACTATGTGATACAACAAGTTATAGAGAGAATATGAAAAACTAATTATAATTTTTTGTATTAATAAAAAACGCATCGTTACTATAATAAATCGAAAACTATAATTGTGTAATGTATGTTGACTAATATTACGGAAGATGAATGAAATATTTTTTTTTATTATTTATTAAACGAATGCGAAACGCCTAAAGTTGTACTATTTTAAATTAACCTATATTTAGATCAGTTGAATATTTGAATCTTGCCATTTCAAATTAGTACTTTCCGTAGTATTAGATTATAGTTAATCAAATTAATTACTTCTATTTTACCAAATTTGTAATATTTTAGAAATGGTTTAATTTTGTTTGATTTGTTGAACCACACAACACAGAAAAAATTAGTCTCAATTATAATTCCAAGATGAGATGACTTAAAAATTTTGTTGACCAATACTATTACTCCACCCAATCTTAGTTTTAATCTTATGCATCGAATAAATATTTATACGGTTTATGTATTTATTTATTTAAATTTAATTAAATTAAAATTTTTATTTTTGTATCTCTGTTCAAAACGCGTTTTTTGTACATGTATTTTATATTTTATTTGTGTATTGCATTTAAATTGTGTCAAGGTCGCACAACTCAAAACTTAAATTTCGATTTCGTTTTCTTTACAGCAACAAAAAATTTCAATTTTTGTTTTTTTAAGAAAGCAGCTTGAAGAAATAAAACATTTTTTTTTTTATATAGTTTTGATTTGAAACATCGCTATATTACAGTTTACGAGACGGTTTGAACATTTATGTGATTTATATTAAAAATTAAAAGTTTTAGCATTAATTAATTAATTTAATTAATATGCATGAAATATGATCGTGAGATCGATGAACAAATTTTGGTTGTGTTGCTGTTTTGTTTTTTTAATTTTTGGTTTGCTAATAATGATAAAGGATGTTTAATGTGTACGAAATTAGTGAAATACACATTAAAAATGATGAGAATTTTATTTTTTTGTCGGATTTTACCAAATGCTGTGAAATAAAACGGTAGAGTTAAAAAGCAAATTACCCCTTTTAGATAATCATAATGATGTAAGCCATGTAATAAAATCTAGAACAATAATTAAAATCGAGGTGTTACAACAGATTTAAAATTCAATAAGCTAATTGAATCCAGTATTTAGTTTATTGCAAATTTTAGAATTTGGAATGCATAACTCTTGACTCTTTTGACTCGTTCTTATTAAATTTTAATTTTATACTTACCTGACAACAAAAATTCTCTGGACAATTCCAAAACACAAGATAGCTTCAAAAATAAAACAAAATAAAAAATTAAGTATTTTGTGTTCTTTTATTTTTTATTACACTATTATTACTTTTATTGTTGTATTATAAAAAGCAAAAAATAATAATAAATTTACATTTAGCACAAGGTTTGAATATGATTCGATTAAATAATAAAAAAAAACACATAAAATTAAGATTTGTATAAGATTTTTTTTTTTTTTTAAATAATTCTTAACTATTATAAATTTTAATTTCTGTGGTTTTTATTATTAACCATTTTTTTTTTTGGAGTTAATTACATCAGAACATTAAAAACCAAAAATTACACAAAAATCTGTACCAAAAAATTATTTAATTAGATAAAAATTTAATTGCCTGAAACAAAATTATTATAAATATAAATAATTTATCCGGTGAAATATGAAATTTCATTGCTTTTATGTTTTTTTTAAATAATAATAATAATTATGATTATTAAAATATTATAAATTAATTGTTTTTACAGATTTATTATACTATTTGAAGATAAAAATTTCAGATTAAAATTGATATGAGCGTTTTAATTAAAAATTGTATAAATTATTATTTTCATTGCAAATTAATAGTAGCATTATAAATGGGCTTGTTTTAAATTAATCGTATGTACATATAGCTGGTTTAGTTAGCATTAATTGATAATTTGCATTTCTTTAAATTTTTTTAGTGGTTTGTTACTTTGTAATTAAAATTAATAATATATACATACTTTAAATAATTTGCTAATTCATATGGATTTATTAGATGTGAATTAAGACACAATCAAAAAAATTTAATTTGTAAGTGTGAAAATTTAGTATTTTTTTAAAATTTCGTTAGTTTGACCTTGACACCATTTTTTAGTTTTCGACCGTACTTTGTATTTAGCAAAAATAATTATTGTTTGTGTGATTATTTTTCGTCTTGTTTTTTGTTTAATTCGTCGAAATTTTATTTTATATACCCACCAATTTTCGGTAAAACTAATTGTGTTTATCACCCCAGATTAATTTACATTTTTTTTTAAAGCTAGCCACCAGAATCAAAATTCTTATCTCAAATTAACTACTGAACAACCTCGGATGAAAAATAAATACTGTGCAGTTATTCTGGATTGTATTAGCATCATCTTTTTCCCCGTCCGTTCTTCATTGATGTATTTTTTATAGGATTTAGCTTAACCTGCAGAACACATCGGTTTTGAAAATAATTTGAAAATTAAAATTTGACGTTGGTCGATGCAAGGAAGCCGAAATATTATGCAAAATACATCGATGGAGATGTTATTTTGTGAAAAATTTATGTTAGAATGAGGTAAAATTTTGGGAATACAATATAGGTAAAGGCTAGTCAATTCAGAAATTTAACTTGATAATTTGAATTGGTTTAGTTATGTAAAAAATAAATTTTTACCTAATTAAACCAATCCAAATTATCAAGTTAAAGTTCTGAAGTGATTAGCTATCACCTAAATCATGGGTCGAAGCGTCACCTAAAAATATAGATTTTTATCTCGCGCCACAAATTAAATATCTGTAAATTAATTTTATTTATAACGAGCTGACCCGGCGAACTTCGTATCATCTCAGAATCAATAAATGTTGTGTTAACTTATTAGCTGAAATGTATTTTAAGTACATTGAAATGAATGTAATTCACGTGGCAGCAAGGCATTTGGTTTATTGAAGTGAATCGAAATGATTCGCGTGGCATTGTTGCACTACTTTCTGTTAAACTATTTGCTGGATGGGTTGCGCTCGGGTCGATTCTCTTCATTGAAGCACCTTGTGATATACGACTATTTTTGTTTTGTTGTCAGGTGCGAGAATGAACAAAGCGGATGGTTTGCCGACACGTGAGCATGCTACGTACAATTAACCGTGAGAGAAACATTCATTTTCTAGATTCAAGCCTCAAACACTTAAGGATTGGCCTTATGATTTGTTGATCGTCATGGCGAATGCAAGACGAATCGGAAATTAAATTCGTTTAAACTCGAATGGCATATCGTTTGGGATTATCGAAATTCTCGGAAGGAGAACTTCTTCACCTTTGAACTTTCCTTTGAGTATCGTCGCGTGAATCACATTGCCCATGAGTTTTCTCACCACCAAACGCGTTTCGTTACATAGTTTTGGTTGGTTCCTGCAGTTGTAAATTATGCGGTGGCAAGCCAAGCAGATCCAGTGAGTTTAAAAATTCAGTTGGATAGTTGGTTGCTTCGTCTTCGTTTGTTACACAGTCGATAGATTTGAAGGAATGCAGTGGACCAACGATTTGATTTTGAATTGTGAAATTCCATATCTTTGTTCTTTGCCGCAAGAATTACTCGTTCGTTGAGACGAAATTACAAAAATTCGGCAGAAACGAAATCAATCCGTTCGATTCGTCGACAGAAACATGGCCATTACCAATAGTCAGCAATTGCTTGGAAAAATCTTCGGCAGCTAAATTGTTTAGCAATGCAACTCGCATGTTTGCCGAGCTGTTGACATGCAGCACGAAATGTTGGGCACACTACACCATTGACAGTTCGAAGTGATTCAAACGATGTCGGCCTACGAACTTTCACCAGCAACAATCTCAAGTAGAAGCATTTGTCATTCTTCGGATGAACTGTGTAAATGCTGTAACAGTCACAGTCTCAGGTTTTTATCAAACTGGGAATATCACTGCTGCATACTTCCTCTCAGTTGTTCCAGAGCAGCTTTTTTAGCCGGCTAGCGTGCCTCGCCTTGCTTCCGACGTTAAAACTTCTTCGATGAAGCGTTCCAAGTGTAATAGCGTGGCATCTCAGAATAGAGCAACGTTTGTGCAAACGGATCACTTTGGTAAATCGAAAAGAAACTGGTCAATGTTTACGCTGTAGGTGTTTCAGCACGTTGAGCAACATTCGATGCGTTGAAATTTAATAAACTCGTTGACCTTTCTCCAGATGTACGGCCAAATGTACAAAAGTGGGATGATGTTCATGAATGGGGATGAGGATATACGCAAAATCGCCTCATTGCAATTCATGCAAATCGACCAACTTTATAGTGCGTGATTTCATCGTTGGTATTGGGAGTTTGAACGCCAAAAACCGCCATATTGCTGCCTTTCGTGACATATTTGCAGATGCATTTTATGGACTTCACTGAATTGAAATGCTGAATTAAATGTTTTGGAAAGAAGTGGCGAATATGGAACAATCCAAGTGTTGTCGGCCACGAAATCGTTTCCTTTCACTTCTTTTGTTTAATTCTACCGTTATCATCGAGTGATCGACGCCGATACAGTGGATAACCATCGTTGCCAGTGATAGTCTCGGCCGTCAAATTTCATGGATACCGTTTGGAACACTTGCCGTCTCGATCCTGCACGGTGATTGGGGGTTTATGGCGCCACACGGACCGTGAATCATGTTCGTAATTACAACATCATGCAGGGCTCCATCGGTTTCGGGATCAGGAATCTCGGCACGTATGATTTCATCTATTTGGTACAAGCTACATAACCTTTTACTATTTGCAATTCATCAAACTGAACTCTGTGAAATCACTTTTCGCTGACGAATTTTAGAAAAAATCGTTTGAAGAGAAATTATTGAATCGAATTCAAATGTAATAATCGTTGAAAACTGAATGAAAACTCGAAAAAAACTGCTGATAAATCGCGACGCACGTGTGATAGAATGCAAAAGAGACATGAAATACTTAGACCAGAAATTTCCATATACAATCTTCTTTCTCAAGCCTGGTCAGTTACAGAGAGATGAATATAGAAAATAATATATGGTTGGTCTTTTTTCTGTAAACAAGCCATACAATCCGGAATTGCTAGCTATTTATCGTGTACTAATATGAGGATTATGAGCTACTGCAGCCAATACATCAATTTCATTATTTTCTTCGGCGACTGTTGCTGGACGAGTCCTTTTTTTCGGTTGAACACTTCCATCAGTAATAAATTGTTTGACAGTACGCTGAAATGTCGCACGTGATCGAATCCTATCCGGAAAACGCGGAGCGTGGAGAGTGACAGCATTATCAAGACTCCGGCCAGCTTCTCCATAAACCAAAATCATTTCAATTTTCTCTTATATAGTTAAATACACCATTCTGAAGTAGTATTGATAGCTTTACACAGGTATTGTTGTTTTCAAAATAATCTTCAGACTGAATCGGTATTTTTAAAACAAAATACAAACAATTTCATTAATTTGAAAGCCCATTTAATCGCATGTTCCTGGGTTACGATAATGACAAGCCATTTTTCAGTAATTGAAAATTTAAGAAATACAAATTGTTTAAGACTAACTTCGAATATTTACAACGAAACCATGGTATTTTTATTGCAGACGTATTGCAGAATCGTTTGCGTAGATTCTCAGTAAGAGAAATCGAACCGCCCCACCTACAAGGAGGGGGGCGGGTACTAACTTTAACACTAATGTATTTCCCCCGCGGAATAATTAAATTTTGATCTTGACCATTTTTTTCGTAGAGTGCTTATTTTCCGAGATATTTGAGTGTATCAGGTTAAAAAATTCACCCGGTCCGGTATACACATTTGAAATTGTTTCACTTATGGGCAATTCTGCTGGGCGATTCGGTTGAGAACGTTTGAGATACTTTTCTAAGAACGTTGCCATTTTGTCAGATGTATTTAAAAAAAAGTAAACGCCGGTGTCGGGTGGTGCGGCATCCACTTTAAGAATCGCTGACCTAAATTGTATTCTCCAAAAGGAATACATATAGAATGTCAGCCCTAGTTCTGGTATCAACCAAAGAAAATCGAAATTATTTTGTTTTATATAACTAGTTATTATTTAGTCCTTTGCTGCTCCTGCTCCTGCTCCTAAATAGGCAAGTTAATAAGGTAAATCTTTTTTCAACATTAAAAAAATCGCTCTAATAATAGCTGGCCTTCCAACATTTGTAATTTCAATTTCGTTTTTTTTTTGTCTGTGGAAAACTACCTGATATTGTAAATGTGCGTAAATTTTCAAATTTATATTATGTTGATAAAAAAAGAACAAAACAATTTTGTTTACGGATATAAAATTTGTATTCACGTTACAAACATATGTATTTTAACCATGAGTCACATAATATGTAATTCGGAACAAATAAAATTTATTTTAATTATAGCACTGTTAACTAATGTATAGAATCCATAATTATGTTTGTCGTCTATAAAATTACTCTAGTAGACACCTGTCAAGAAATATTCTTGATGCTCTAATTACAAAATACACATATATGTTCATTTCACAAGATGTTTATTCATTCACTTACACTGAAAATAATAGAACATTTTAATTTGAATATGAAAATTCTGACCAAGCAACAAATGACCCAATTTCCTATAACACAATTCATATCAAATCATTAATAAAATTGTGTTTTACATAGTTTTGTTGTTACCCAAAAAGGATATTGTTATAATAATTATTTGTATAAATATTGTGAAATCCAATAAATGTAAATACGTGGCTTTATATGAGAGTAGTTCAAGATTACTAGGTGACCTACTAACCTAAAATCGAATGAAACGGAAAAATAGAAGAAAATTTGGTAGTGACGATCTTTCCATTTTCGTTTTTCTACTTTTCTTTTATGAGAAAGAGAAATAATATGACCACATAAAGTAGCGTGTGTTAGTATTTAGTAGTAAGCAAGCAGTGTTGTAGCACAACTCATAATTTAAATTTACGAAAATAGTTGCTTTCAAATTAATATTTTATTTATTAAATGTACTTAATTGATTTTGTCATGGAAATTAAGGATCTAATGAAATAATTTCAAAATATATTATAATATTAATTAAAGTAGCTCATACCAACCATTTCAAAATAATATAATTAGACAAAAAAAAAAAATTAAAATGTGCTTTTTTAAAATCACCGTAGCATGAAAATATCCATAAATAAAGTCATGCAAACGAATTAGACTGTAAGCGATTGAATTTTATTTTAAAATTGCTACACAAACAAATGTAGTAAAAATCATCAATCTAGAATTTCCAATATCATTCTTTTTTTAAAGAATTAATTACAAAAAATTACTATACATATTTGTATCATAGCTTTAACGCACAAATAATTAATTAATAGAATTATATTCAACCTTTTTTGTATTTTTCTGTTGTAACCATGAACTAAATTTTTATTTTGTTTTATTATTAAAAAAAAAAATAAAAAATGTTGCGTGCACAATAGAAACTATACTATTACAACAAAAAAAAATGTGGCTAATTATAGAAATAAATCACTACACAAATACAGGTGAGAAAATTAAATACTCACAACATAAAACAACGGCAAGAAAAAAAAAGAAAGATGGTTTGGTCATTTTTAGTCGCTGCTTAAGATTTTGTAATTTGTAATCGTACTGTTATAATTTAGCCATTGCTTGGAATAGGTAAGAAACCTGTGTGAGTTATTCTAGATGTTTGCAATTCTTCAAATTTTTTTACTAATCATGTGCCTGCCATGGCATAAGTTAGGCTGATTGATGTTTCGGAGTAATATAATTGGTACTCCAATTCCCAAATTCAGAATGTGTGACGGTAATTCGAGAACATCGAGAGAATTTCAAAATTTCGTTGGAAAATTCATTACTTCATTTGGGTTGATCACCTGCGATTCTGTTTAGAATGTTGTTGTTCATATCGTGTACGTCGATATTTTAGCCGCTAGAATGGCTCTTCCACTCAACCACGCGTGATTTCGATAATTTATTTCGATGCTTTGGAATACCTTGTCTACTAATTCTTCTTTTGAATACACGATGTTGCAGAAATTTAATGGGTAGGTGATTTTTCCTATTTCTGGATTTTTAGGTACAATGCCGTTAGCGAACTCGAGTTAATTGTCTTGAAAATATGTCAGCTGTTGGATCGGTTTGAAGCTGAACTTCATATTTGTTGTTAAATGCAATTTTTTGACTGTGCTCTAAAAAGTTGAATATTTCAAGTAGGCATGCAAACTATCAGCTGGTGTTGAGCGAGTTGAAGCGTTTGTCTGAAGTCACCGGATAGTAACACCAAATAAAACCTGATTATTTCGCAAGTCTTTCAATTGATGTCGTATGCTTCCAATAACTTCTAATTCAAATGTAATTAAGTTTTATTATTGGAAACCACTTCATTGTTCCCCTCCATTTCAACTTTGATAAACATTTGCTCGCACGCTATTATTCTCCATATAACGGCTGTATCATGAGAGATTCCAATTTAATTTGGATATATCTATGTGGGAAAATGATCTATGGGATGTATCTATGTGGCACCGATAGAATGACCGGCAAGTCCCACTGATTCAGCACCTCTCGCTTTTTATGTTCTCCAGAAACCGAGAAGGCTAAACTCATTTTCTTGACAAAAAAATATTTTTTTTTTACTATCTTCTTGAAATACGAAACTTATATCGATCCCTTGTTTCTTATAAAACAAAATGGTTTTCGCATTTATAAAAAATTGTTGCTTGAATAATGAAGAATAAAGGAATCCCTAGCTATATTCTGCTTTGCGGACAGCAAACAATAGCCCATTTCGCATATTAACTGGCTTTTATTGTTTATAAAAACGGCTTAATATGACGAACTACATTTTTAGATGAAAATAAATTTGTACGAGGAGTGAGAAATTTCGTCAAAAATTACGATGCAAGAAATTCCAGCGGAAATAAGTTTGAAAATGTGTTTGTGGCGGTTCACGCATCTTTTCCTGCATCTAAATTTATGCGTTCGCCACAATCCAATTTCAACGCAAACGCAAACAAACACACCTATTGCACATACACAATAACACAATACACTAGAACGAATCGTGTTTTGTCGCTTTGTATGGAAGAGACGAACTCTTCCATACAATGTGACAAAACAAAATAAAATCAATAATTATTAATTTGATTAATCAGTCTCGTCTCGGATTTTAAGTCGCACGCACGTGCGTTCTTTGCAGCGCTTAATAATTTTGTTAAAATGGTGGTGATAAATATTAAAATCTTCACATAAATTTATTAAATTGAAATAAATTTTATTAGTCAAATAAATTTATAATTTATAAAAAAAAAATTGAAGTGTTTATATGTGTCCGCAAAATGTGCATTCCTTTTCCAAGATGAAATTCGAAATCCGGCCTAATACATTTATCGGTTCTATTTTAAGACAACGAATTAGGGTAATTAAAATACCTCAAACGTTTGTGATGCCTCTCAGTGGTACCGATACGTGTGATACAATTCCGTTGATCGTTGTCTGCAAGGTTGACGAAGCAAACTTAACTCTAATTAAACGGGCGTTAATTCACTCAACCAAAATTAAGTGTTGAGACATTCCATTTGAAGTAAAAAAGTCGTAGTAGCTTTTAGTACAAAATTTTCGCCTTATTTAAATTTCCAGGAGAAATATAATCTGAAACCTACTTGCATTATAAATTAGCATTAAATTATGTATTTGAATTGTTAATTTAACAAAAAAATAATTGATATGTCACATTCTTCGGTTTCTTTTTAATAAACAATCAGGTATACACTTAAATGGTTAGAAGGTATTGTTTACACTGACTTAATAAACAGATGAACTAATAATTACGATCTATCAAATGAGTAAATAATGAATGCGAATTTTAAGAAGATTCTAGTATATATTTGGTTATAAAATGAATGTTTAATAAAATTAATTTAATTTACATTACGGTCGAGTTCCTGTACCGTTTTACCTCAGATGGCCAAGTGTCTAAATGGATTTTGATCAAACCTTTTGTGGTCCATTTTAAACACGATTTAAAACAAAGTTTTAGTTAGTTGTTAATTTCGGTACTCAGGGGTTTTTTAGGTCACTGATTACGAATTTAATAATTTAAGACGGCGAATCTAATATTGTCGCTGTAACCTACAGTTAAAAACTCAATATTTTTCAAAAAATTTAACAAAACCATATAGAAAATTATTTTGGGTTCGCTAGTTACGAATCAGAAAGCAAAAAAATTAAATTCAAAATTGCAGAAAATATGGCCGGCAAACTTTGTAAACCGGAAATTTTTTGAAACGCTAATTATTACGAATTTATACTCAAAATTTTATAATTTTTTGTAATTTTTTAGTTTCTTGATATAAATATATGCAAAATATTTTTTTCGTTGTTAGGCTCTCTGATAATATGATAATATGAGAAATTGATAATATGATTCAAGGTTTAACTGGGATTGAACTTAATTAAAAATGGAATATGTATAGGGTGAACCATAATTAAGTGAACGATCAAAAGATGAGCATTTTCTTATTTCTTGATATTTCTTAGTCAGGTTGGATTTTTTGTGAATTGCTTAGTACACTTTGTTATGAAGCGATATACGCCAAAAGAGCGAGAAGAAATGCTTAAATTATTTTATGAACATAAATCTTCGGTTGGTTGCACTCAAAGAGCATTTCGATCAAAATGTCGTTAGGTAAAAGCGCCGAATGGGTGACAACGACGTTTATCTGCAGCATACAAAAAAGTTACTGTCTCGTTAATTTAATGATGTATAGTCAAATTCATCAATCTTTAGATCAAATTCAATAAAGTTCTTATCAACATCAATTTTCTGGTAACAAATTAAAATTTGTTTAAAACACATTCATTTTCCGGAATATGGTCAATTTTGATAAAACTTTGCTACTTCTTAACCGATTATGATGCAATTCGACTTGTTGATTTCAGTCGCAAATAGGTTCTGTATTGATTTTGGTATGAAGTTCAAGAATATGGCCAATTTGGATGGAACTTGGCCATTTCTCAACCAACTATGGTGAACATATTCATTCACAAAGTGTAACTTTGTATTAAAATCGTTAAGATTTTATGTTTTATTTTTAATAAATGTACGATATTCTAACTATAGTCATTTAAAAATATAGGGTTTCAATGTTTTAACAATTTTCTTACATAACTTGGTCAAAAGGAAAATATCGTTCTCGTCGATTACTCTTAAGCTGCACCTACTGCAGTTTACATTTCCTGGGTTTTAGCAAGGTCCGAATTGCTAAGGTCGGTTTGCATGTATCCGAATCAGGCTAGGATTCTTCCATCCTGAGCCTTTTGTGGTTTTAAGAGCCGGACCACTGAGGATTCTAATAAAAACTGAGCGGAAAAGAATTGAAAAGGGCTTTTAAATATTATAGGACAACTAAAACAAAAATTATTACAAAATCGAACAGCCACAATACAATTTCATTACCTCGACGACGGAAACGATTTTAAAAATCGAACAATGACAATGCGTAAGCAGTTTTGGTGCGCGCTACATTCTGTTGAAATGATAATTTTTGTGACATTTTTTATTAGTTCAAAAAAAGAATCCTGGGAAATTTTAATTATTAGTGATGATGGTTTTCATTACTAAAAATTCGACAGAATATCTAACATTAGATTTGCTTTTTAGTGCCTATTTTAAAAAAATTTAGTGCGGTTACAGTTACAAGGTTACAACTTCCTTAATGATTAAGATAAGATCTCTCGTCTAATACGCCAAGGAGAAAATATTATAGGACTAATCGAAACCAATCGATGGTTTGGGGGCTCTTATTATTATTTCTTTTTTAAAGCAGAAAAGGCTTTTGAGTGTTCTGCTTCATTTATGTCAGAAAATATTGTGTTGTATCAGGAAATGTTGCTATAATTTCCTGTAATTTTCTGATATTTTTTTCAAGCCTTGTTTCGAAGTTATGTTCCTATTTCTGGCTTTTTCCAACTATTTTAAATTAATATATTGTAAATATTTGGTCTGTTTTTTATAATTATCTAATATGGCTTTTATTATAGACCAACAAACTTTTTTAAAATTTTATTTAATCAATTTTCGGCAATATTACAGTATTTTTTACCATTATCAAAAGGCTTTTTAATATTTCTTCTAATTCTAGAACTTCCTCGTTACTAATTATTAATATATTCAAATATTTTGTAACGAGGAAATTTTAAAATTAGGAGAAATATTATAAAAGCCTTGATAATGGTAAAAAATACTGTAATATTGCCGAAAATTGATTAAATAAAATTTTAAAACAGTTTGTTTGTCTATAATAAAAGCTATTTTTGATAACTATTTTAATATTAAATTTCTGCTATAAATATGAAAAACAAATTCTGGTGATGTCTTAATTTCAGGAGCCTTCTCTCTCTATCTGTAATTTGAAGTACCAATATTCAGTTAATTACTAAAGTATTTAAATATTTTCTTTTAAAAGTTTACAACAATTTGAACCCAGCTCTGATACCGGCCGTAATACCTAGCTGGTCAAATAAAATGTGGATGCAAAAATGCAACATTCTCCCAACATTTAACAAATTCTGGAATATGATGCTCAAACCATTTTGAAACGAGCAAAATAAAATATGCGTTCTATAGCAAATAGCGTTGCTTATTAACTTAAGGTCGAATTTTAATTAGTTTATTTCGTTTGAAAATTATTGAAAACGAATTTTCATCGAAATGAAGCAAATAAAATTTGGCAATTACTAATTCCAGATCATAAAATTTCACAGGCAGATTTTATTTGCTAAAATTTCGAAACTTCTTAATGCCATTTATTGTGACAGTATCGATTATTGTAAGTTGATAATATTTGTAAATGGTGTATGAGGCACACACCTTATTTAGTTGCTGACTTTTCGTGGAAAAATGAAAAATTTAAATGTTTACAAATGTCCTGATGACTAATATGAAATATTTATTAGATTTAATAAGCTTTAGAAGTTAAGAATTTAGATTCCTACTTTTGAGTATTTACACTAAACATTTTAAATAACAGCAAGTTTCAAGTAGATTAAAAATAAATCACAAAAATCGAATTTCTAAAATTACTAAACACCTAAACTAATAATTCAAACTTAAAATTCATGTAAGTAACATTTTTGTCTTAAATTCTGAAACTGTTTCAATTTTTAAATTTTGAGTGTTGAAAATACATTTTTAAATGAATTAACCGATATTTTTACAAATAAAGCGAAGCTAAAAAAACTTGCGATAGTTGAAAATTCGACAGTGTTAAAAATATCCTTGAGACCCAAAATTTCTACAAACTTTAATGTAATACTTTGGAAAAATTCTATAAATAAAATTTAGCAAATTTATCGAAATTTAAGGAATTTAGATTTTGGCAAGTTTCTTAAATCAACGCCAAGCTTATGCAATTCGTGGAACAAACAACTCATATTTGCCAATAATTAAGGGCTTAAACTCAGATGGAATATTTTATTGCATGAAAATTAAAAATTGCCAAATTTAAGTGATTACATAAGTATTAAATTAGATATAAGATATCACAAAATTAAATAAATTTTGGCGGGACATGATACATTTCTTGCTAATTTTTGGTCGCCTTTTTTATATAATGGATAAAAGAGCTGTTTTAGCACTCGGTCAAAGATAGCAACAACGAGAACAAATTAATAGTTTCGAAACACAAAAGTTACCCCTCCTGCCTGGATTATTTCTGAGGAGATCCGGATGAGACCGCTTTCGCATTTTTCCGATGCAAAGTTGAAAGTAACCCCTTTTGTTTTGTATATAGATGCCAGTGTGTTCTTTATTTAAATGTGAAAAGATGCGGTCACGGAAAATATCGGCATATATGTTCTAACATCAGAGAAGCTATTGATGTGTTCTTTTGATTTCTTCAACAATCGATATGCTAGCTGAGTCCGTTCAAAGTATAAAATTGTTCGGGCACGATTATAATATACATTATTAAATTACTTCTTGAGTAAATCTCGACTTTCTTTTTTCGAAATATTGGTTAAAATATTACCGAACTTGAAATTTACATATTTCCAACGAAATTTACGCATTTTTCTCCGATGACTCGAGTGTTAGATTATCCAACCGTTCTGGAAAGACGTTTCTCAACTCATCCAAATTTTGCCTGAATTGTTGATGTTGCGTCGGCTCTCGGGGCTCACACTCAGTGTTTAAAAATTTCCTTATGTGGGTTAATATTTTATTATCAAACAACGAACGGAAGTTTTTCTTTTGTCTTTTTAATTTCTTACATTTACCTAATCGACTTTGTAAGGCATCTACATAAAGAACATGGTTCACATTAAATTATCGATTTGTTTATTTATTTATTCATAAAAAGAATAAGTGAACGGTTACATAATTTTTATCATAGAAAATATTTCCCGACATTTATTTTATCAGTTTTATATTTATAGATAATCTAATAATGCGTATATAGTTAATTAAACTGTGAATATTATATTATATTCTGAGTGAATAAAATGTACTTAAGTAACAGAGCTATAAGTTCGATTGATAAAATTCTTTTGAAAAAATATGTTTAGAAGTCAATTTTAAAAATGTATTCTGGAAAAATCAAAGGTGGAAACAGTTCTGTCAATTTTAGTCGATAATTGGTAGTTTTCTCTCATTTAGATATTACATTTTTGACAACTATGTATGAAATCAAATAACACTGGAAGTAAGCGTTTTAAATGTTTTTATAATCACCCTTTCTCTAGGCATTCCTATACCCACAATAATTCAGTAAGTATATGTACAATTCAAATTTTAGACTTGTTTTAGATATTGGACATTCTCAATTTTTTTTTTTAAAGATTTTGGTTACAAAAGAAGTGAATGGTGCCCTACTACATTAAATGTTTCTTATTAGGTTGTAGGGTGTAGGCTGTTCTTACCATAAATTCCATTTTCGCTGCACTTCTAATAAAGCTTTACAAGTTTGAGTTAAATAAATCGTTCAAATTTAAAGGCATACGTATTGACCGATACATTTGTAAAAATCAATTTAGCACACCCTGTAAATTGGTGTGTTTTATGAACCTTATAAATTTTCAAAGCAAATTTTGTTATCAGTATAACCAGTATTGCTTAAATACTTTTGTACGACATGGAAATAAAAAATAAAAATTTATCGTGAAAACTTTAAAAACTTGCATCACAATACATGTGAAAAGTAATGCTGTTTATACTCGTTTAGACTGCATATACTTTCCCTTTATATATAAACGAATTGGATTAACCCTTACTCTGTGTACTGGGGTCAAATTGACCCCAATTAATTTTAAAATAAAAAAAGTACGTTTATTATTATTTAAATGACGCTTGCCTTATAAGGTAGCCTTAAATTTTATACACACAATACAATGAAAAGAGAGCCCAAATTACTTATTTGGTAATTTGGTAGTTTGTATTTATTTTCCCTATGAAATATATGAAGATATCCGTGGAGTCAGATTGACCTCTATACACAGACAAAGACAACGTGATATAGTAAGCTATACATATGTGAAGGTTAATTTAGTTAGTTGGGATTTTTAATTTTGTTCTAATTTTTTGTTATAATCTTAAATTAATCTATGGGTCTGTTCAATAATTCCGTTCGATGTTGAGAGGCCAAATGACCGAATGTGTGGAACGGCCGAATGTCGAAAGGCCGAATGTGTCGAAAGACCGAATGTGTCGAAAGACCGAATGTGTCGAAAGACCGAATGTCTAAATGCCGAAAGGCCGAATTTTCATGAAATTTTCCTTCACAAAATTGATTGAAATGAATATTTAGGGTTTGCTACCTTATCTAGAAAAAAATAATACAGAAACTGAAAATCCCGAAAAAAAAATCCCGAAGCAAAATATTCAGAAAAATAAAAATCCAGAAAACTAAAATCCAGAAACGCAATTATCAAAGTGCGGACCAAATTATAATTAAAATTTATAAAATATCTATCAAATTTGAGTTTCTACGTAAAGTTCTTAATATTTGTAATGGAAATTGCTTCGTCAACCTTGCAGACACAGATCAAAAGAATCGTATCGCTCCTACTGATAGTACTACCACAGATAAGAATAGACAGATGTGGATCTTGTATGGGCTATATTTCAATTCTAAATTTCAATACCAAATTCCAATCCAATTAGTTTAGAGCAGGACGTATATATTATAAAATAAAATGTTGTTTGAAGTTGTTTTATGTTTGCTTTGATATAATCAAAATAGCCATGCGATGTTTGCTTTGATATAATCAAAATAGCCATACGTAAAAAAGGATAAAAAGAGACAGAAATGTACGTCCTGCTCTAAACGAATTGGATTGGAATTATTATATTGAAATTTAGAATGTAAAGATGGTCCATACAAGATCCACATCTGTCTATTCTTATCTGTGGTTCTACCACAAATGTTCGAAGTTATTTTGTGGTTGGCTTAATTTGTTGGGTTAGTATGGCATCGACGAATGCATTGGAGCGAATTGCGGATTCAATGCTTCGTAAATGCTTCGTCAACCTTGCAGACACAGATCAAAGGAATTGTATCGCTCGTATCGCTTCTACTGATAGATGTATCACAAATGATTCAAGTGATAAGATTTTGGAGAAAAGATTTTAGAAACAGTCTTTTGAAAAACAGTGATACGTGGCCAACCCCATTTTTAGACTATCAGTAGAAGCGATATGAGCGATACGAGTCCTTTAATCTGTGTCTGAAAGTTTGACGACGCAACTGCCATTATCATAAATATTAAGAACTTTACGGAAAAACTCAAATTTGATAGGCATTTCATAAATTTTAATTATAATTTGTTCCGCACTTTGATAGTTATGTTTCGGGATTTTTGTTTTTCTGAGTTTCTTTGTTTCTGGATTTTTTTTCTGGATTTTTTCGGTATTTTCAGTTTCTGTATTTGCCAACCCTTAATTAATTTTTAATTATATGACAAAAAAAACGTAAGAAGATTTTAATATTTAAGGTAATTTACTATTAAATATTTTTATTCAAAAATTTTGATAAAAATATAAATTTTGAAAATATACATTCATAAAAAGATGAAATATTAAAATCAATTTCGACACAAACGGCCTTTCAACATTCGGCCTTTTCGACACAATCGGCCTTTCGACATTCAGCCTTTCGACATTCGGCTTTTCGACATTCGGGCTTTCGACACATTCGGCATTTCGAAATTCGACCTTTCGACATTCGGCCTTTCGATACATTCGGCCTTTCGACCCTATTCCAATAACTCACACTGGTCATGCATTGTAACACAGTGTACACCGTATCGTGTACAATTTACTTTACACCCAATTTTCTACTCGTACATATTTAGGTGTACAAACATTTATCTACGTTTAAAACTTTTCATAATTTTATCGGTTATTTTTTCTACATATGGCTTGCCCTGACATTTCAGCCAGTGAAAATCCATTGACACCGTTCATAAAAAAATATATACCGGGCGAAATAAAAAATGCAGTGAATCAGTGTGAATATGATTTTGAAAGCGCACTGCACTGCCGCACTATACGAATTATCGAACTTGACCGTTTTCGTTATAAGCACACGTAATCCGTGCATATTTCAAACTCACACAAGGCGAGATTCGTGTTACTTCCATATAAACGAGTAATTTTTGTACTTCCCAACTGGATATCCTAGCTCGACAAAACAAAAAATAAATTATGTATTCTTTTGTAAATTTATTTAAAATAATTAAATTGGTTGTGCTCCGTCATTACAAATGAAAAACGTTTTGTGCATAGTTTATTAAATTTAAAAATCAATTCACGTTTCTTCGTGTAATAACATTAAAAATAAATCTATAGTTTGTCATTTTGGTTTAGCTCCAGCTCTACAAACAGACTACGTACAGTTTATATACACCACCAAACTGTGTTTTCAAGGATTTTTTTTTCTTGTAATATGAAGAAAATATTAAATAATTATTATTTATGTTTTCTTCGTGTTTGATACTCGTACATAATATACGATAAGATATAATCCCGGATTGTGCCGCCAAAAAAATTCATGAATGAACTCACACCCTTAATTCTATCTGTGACTAATTGATTTGTAACTTTTTAGATAATTTGCACAATGTAACTCAATGCGAATATTGTTAAATTGATTTGTTGACATTTTGATTTTTTTACTAAACAACATAATATAACATATATACGATATAATATAAATAGCGCCCAATTTATCTTTTGGTTCTTTTTTTTTTTTGGTGTATTGTTAAGCCGAAGAAGAAAAGGAAAATTCTTAAGCATAAAAAGGATAATATGTTGTTTGCTGTCAACAAAACAACCCAAAACTGTAATAAATTCTAATAAATGTAAATTGATCACCCCCAACTGCGTTAAATTATCTATATATACGCCTATAAATAAAGAATAACAATCGATTTTAGGTTTTGTTCATTGATTTGTTCAATCTTACGGCAATATACTTTGTAAATGAAAAATGACGAAACTGTTATCTTTGTTCTTATGTATTGCGTTAATATTAAATCAGTTTATAGTTTTAAATATGTAATGAGTTTTCCGTAAGCGAATTTATAAGTGTGTTATCCTAATGAAATAGCACTTTAGGGTTATCGTTGCTGCTACCTTTCACTATTTTTAAATCATTATACATCTAAATACTTTTCTTAGAAATGCAGGTATACAATATGGTTTTTATTAATTCCGCTTGAAAGATGGAAAAAAAACAATCGCCAAATTCAGGTCAATTAAGTTTCCTAATTTGCATAAATATTATGTTCACAATAGATTTTATACACATCTTTTATAATTTTAGAGTATTGTAAACAAAATTAATTAGTTGGGAAAAATAAAAATATTAAAACATGATCACCTTGTATTATAGACACTTTCTTCTAAAATCTACGTATAGAGTTCCGAAATGGATATGAATGCAAAAAATATCAGCAAAATACGTTTCAATTTCAAATATTGGTATTCGGTTTACATTTGCCGAAAAAAACAAACTACTATAACCCAAAATCATTCCTTACCGCGTCTCTACTGAGACCTTTCGAACCGTAATTATAACGTATTTATAATTCCAGTAAAAGACGAATTTAAAAAAAAATCTATTTAGATAAATATGATATTCAAATAAAATCGTAAGATTTGTCGAGAAAATAGGAAAGATGTCGAAACGGTAATTCAATGCTTTGCACATTGCACCTGACATATAAAGTTATAAATCAGTGCAATTTGACAACTCCATTTCATTTCTAATCTTCTAATAACTCCCTATTTGGCCGGTTTTGAAATAAATCGTCTTCTAGTAGATATTGGACTGGATAACGGAGTTAAATTAAGGAAAAATTCAATCACAAGTGGATAATCAAAGAAAAAATGTGTTTTGGTAACATCTTAGTGTATTATTTATCATTATCACTAATTGAAAAATTAAAATTTTTAAACTACATATCAGTGGCGGCGGTAGGGCTCAATACTTTGAGCAATTAAAAATTTTTTTTTTAACATTTTCTCAGAATCAATACGTAACTTTCAACTCAAAGAACGATTTGACATAGATCTGTTTTATGCCTGCCAAATCATGTTGATTAAGTAAAGTTTTGGTCAGCGGCGAGAATTAAACTTGAGACAGCAGCGTGGTACTTAAGCAACTCTCTTAACTCGGGCACTGTTCTATATTTAGCGAGGCGAAGATATTATCTGTGATCTGAAGCTTAACCATCAAAGCAGAGGAAAAATATGAACCAAGATTATGTACTTAAATACATATTAGATTAATAAGAAAAGATTCAACATGGGAGGTCCCTACATATTTATTTTATTTATTATCTCGTAAAATCCAAAGAAGTCCGAAAGCACTTGTACATGAAGTTTTATTATAATAAAATTTATTTTAAGTTATACATATGGGACATTCTCTTTCAACTGGACACCCCCTCTGCGCAAAATTGTATTTGTCGTAGAAAAGTTTTTTTTTTTTTCGCTGGCACTACATCCCATAGAGGGATTTGGCCGCTTCATGCTGAAGTTTCGTAATCATTTTTTTTTTTTAACGGATAATGAATGATTAATTCATTCAGGGGTTTTGATTACAGTGAGTTCCTCTCTCCCTTTTCGAAGTGCTTGAATTATGTGAGTCAGACACACCTTTTTTGAAGTAAAATCTTGACTGGCTCGGATTGGGTGTCTCGTTCACACTACCATCGATTTTATATTTTTATCTCAAGTTTTTTTGACTGGCAAACTTTGATTCGCAAAGGAATTGAGGCATTATATGTGGAAATATTACTTGGAAATGAGAGAACAACGAATTTACTTTTAAGGTAATTACACCAATAAGATACAACAAAACTTATTTTAATTAAACAACTTATTGGAAAAATTTTACTTAAGATTCTGTTTGGATGCCTTCGTCGACGAAATTATTCGTTGGTTGATGTCTCTGCACTTTAAAATATCCTCGGAAGATTTTATCCGTATTACTTGCTCTTTTTTGGTTTTCCGGACATAGGCAGCCCCGTTTTTGTCCATTTAATTTCATAGTAAGGAAAATATGCCCATGCTTCTGATAATAATTGTTAAGTCCCCCTTACTAACATATTTTTAATTTGAGTATTTAATCAGTTTCGATGAGCATTCTCCTTCTGCTCTTTTAATTTAATTATCAGTATTTTGAAAATTCGTTTTTTCTTTTCTTTAAAGGTGATAATAATTGGACGACATTTCCCATTTAAATTAAGAGGATTCATTCTTTCTGCATATTTAATATTCTCAGTGTCCATTTTCAAATTATTAAATAAACATTTTTTAATAGTATCTTTGGTTTATGCCCCCATGTACAATTGATGATTCGGTATTAATATCCTCAATCTCTGGAATTCCATAACAGGGGTGCGATTATGTAAGCATTACGAGTTTCGAGTTTTTCGAAATTGCGACAAAAACGCTTAAAAAGATTCTTTTTCTTGAAGCAATAACTGCTTGTTGGGACATCTGTCATTTTTAACTGCTTTAATAACTGCTTGCTGGGACATCTCTCATTTTTTATGTTTATTTTCCTCCCAATATTGTTTGTTTTATTCCGTTGACAGACAAAAATATTATCGCAATAATCTCAGATCTCGATTTCAAATTAATTTTAAAAATGACCGCAAAAGTTAAGCTTAAGTTTTCTGTCTTTTTTTGTATTTCATATTCATCGAGCTTCAAACTCTAGATTACGATAATTATGTTATGAAATTTAGTAATCTTATCCTAAAAGCATTTAAATCGTGGTGTGACGCAGACTGAAAAAATAACTACATAATCTCGAATTCGCGACTAGCTAATTTGAGTCTGTCTTGGGATTATTCTTTAGCCAATATCGTGATTTGTGGTATTCCTTTACAAGAAATAAATAAAATCGAAAGCGAGTATAGTAATAGTGTGTAATAGAAAGCACGTAATATGCAAAATTATTTAAGCGATAATAGGTTCCAGATCTTCTCCCGGTTCCAGATCTTCTCCGGGTTCCAGATCTTCTCCGGGTGTCATATTCTCGGATTTAAAATATTTGTCAGAAGTTAATTCTTTCTAATTTCTGTTCAATTGAAACAAATTTTACTAGAAAAGGAAAATTGCAATACGTTAATTTGAAACTGACTACCGCGCCCAAACAAGAGATTCTACAAACAAGATGTCTCCTTTTTTAAATTCGTTGCTTTTAGACTCATTTGAATTAAAAAACATAATTCGTTGCTTTTAGACTCATTTGAAGGAAGCTTTGCTTAATTGCATTTCAAAATAAATTGCTGTTTAAAATTACGGGCCTTAAAGTGCAATATTCAATAAATATTGTATTAGTATTTTTTTGGATGTGACAGTAATCACTTTCACGACAGTGTAATTTATAAAAAGAGGTTTCCTATTCACGATTTAGATTATTAAAAAAGTGTGTTTCTAAATTCTTCAAAAAACATAAATGTTATTTAGGTACGGTATCAAAAAAAAAAAGGGCTTGCCTCACTTCGTATTGACAAGCCAAATCATTCTTCACCTAAAGCAACAAAGCGTTTAATTACACGTTGTCGTACACGGTTTTCATTCATCCTGAGATCGAAGTTGAAATGAAATGAGACCCGTTTGTTTTACAAAAGACGAATAAAAGGTTAAATAACGAAAATGCTGCGAAATTTAAAATAAAATCTCTTTAAGAAAATTGCTTATTGTTTATTTAAATATTAACGTTTATATGTGAAATTTCTAAACACCAAACACACATTAATTGTTCGAAATTGCGTTTTAAATTGTTTGTAATTAAAAAAATTTCGTGCTTATGTATTTTGAAATTCTGTTTTTCGTTACGAGTGCGGTTAAGGAGTAAGTGAGACTACCACGTTTCACTACAATAAAGAAATTGTTCCAATGTAAAATTACTCTAGCATAAGTTTATTGAATTCTACTAATTACAAAATATCTCATTTGCACATACTACTTCCAAAAATTTGTGTTTGCGAGTAAGATTGTATGTCTAAGTGATACATATTCATTCTATGCAATAAAATATAAATATGTATGTATATATGTATAATTATTTCACTAATCATACCAAAACCAATTCAAATTCGTACCATTTTTCTGTTTAAAAAAAACTAACCACCAAACAAAAAACGTAAAAATTAAAATTAAAAGTAAATTCAACCCAAGGTCGCAAACGTTTTAAGTTAAAAAAAAAAAAATCTACTAAAATTTTGGTGGAATTATTACTCTGCATAATTTTTTTATTTTTTACTTACTTACAACATTTTATTAATTAAACTCGAGTTAATAAATTGAATGCTTTTCTTGGCTTTTTTAAAGTCGTTAAATTGAGAACAATGCTTAGTGGTTAACGTTTAATAACGTTAGGCTAGGGTTCAAAAATTAGAGCAGACCTAATTCCTAGTTTATATTAGAATAAAAAAATCCTAATTGTAAAATTAACACATGGTTGTGGTTAATCGTTTAAATAATTGGAACAAACAATAGCTACTACTTTCAAGGGCTAAACAATACAATAAACAAATAAATATAATTAGGTTGTTTTCAATGTAAAGATAGATAAGCCAAATTTCCAGATTTATAGTTTGCGAGCAGGAAATCGTTCCATTTGGTTTAGTCAACATGATTTAAAAGGCAAAATTATGAATGATTTTATATAATTTAAGGTTATTATTAAAAATACGAGAAAGCTTTTCCTTAAAAAGGAGTCATAAATAAGTTGCAAAAATTTATAGACAAGCCAAATTAAGTAAACTTTTTAATAACACCAAAATTACACCGAGCTTATTAAAGATTAGCGCCGGTATGATGTAAGATTGGTGATTTATGACTCTTTTCAAGCTTCAGTAGCTAACAAAAAATATCAGCAATTGTTAACCTTTGTGTCAACACGAATATAAACGACGTCTTATCAACATGTACAAAACTGGGTATATCATCATGCATCTCGTTTATTATGGATTTTGTAAGAATTAGGACAATACATGCATGTATAATGTTTACGATATCATAATTAAAATGCTATTCTATATTATTAAAAAAAAAAAAAATCTAACACACCTCGAGTGTGTCGTGTTGACTCAAGGGTTAAAGATGTAGCTCTCTCTATCCAGGGTTTCGAAACAATCTTGCTTAATTGTGACTCGAGCGTGAGATTGAGGATAAGAGTGTTCATCGCCCCTATAACAAACCATATTATGTTATTTAAAAACAAAGTCCCTGCTTTCGTCAATAATTCTACTTTTTTGATCACTTTGAAAGTAGTGGCTCATTGTAAATATTTGAAAGACCCACTGACTGAAAACTTTAAAAAACAAAAAAAAAAAAAATCCGATGGTTTACTATGAAAACTAAAGCAATTTTTCAATGTTTCGTCTTTCTTATATTTTGTTCAATGCTTTATTAAGAAAATCAAAGCAAAAATATATTTTATTTTTTAGACAAGCTGGAATTCGTTTTGTTGTGCCGTATGTTAGCTCATCCATGGGTGTCGTAAAACATTCGGGCCTAGAACAGTTTTTGAAGTCATCTACTTGAAGATAATCTACTGTTCTTGATGATATTTCTACAATTTTTCTCAAAACCTAGAAGTTTGGTATATTCCCTTCTGTCTGGAAAAGAGCCAAAATACATCTAGTGCTTCGAATTATCGTCCAATAACTATTGTCTTGATGCCCTCTGAGGTTCTAGAAACAATAGTAATCATTTCCACCTAATGAAATTCTTGGGAAAACATCAACTGATTTCAGACCATCAGTCCGTTGTAGTCTACAAATGTTGCATATGTCCAGCTTATATTTATGGTGAAGGAAATATTTCAGTGCATCGACGTTTTAGCGCACCTAGTTTGCTAATTGATTCAGTGTAGATGATAGTGTGCACTTTTATGACATACGAGAGTCATCAATTAATATCGGTACCTATGGATATTCTTAAGTCAGAGGCCTGTTTATGTTGATTTTCTGTTCTTAAGTAAAACCATTACTTGCAAAACTCCTAAAGAATTAACCTTTCTCAGCGTCGTCGGATTGGTTTTCAGTTTACACTGAATTTTTCTTTTCTTTTTTTTACAATTTTGAAAATATGGTACGTGAGATGTTTTTTTATTGAATTGCAGAAATTTTTTGTAAAAAGTATAATTTTTCATAAAGAGTCACGTCGGACATGCCCTGCAAATATCGATTATTTTGTATCACCGAGAGAATCGAATAATAGCACAAATACCGATGTTTCCCTACTTAGGAATAGTAACGAAAATAGCCTCAGCCAATATGAATTTTACATTTGTTCTTGTGTGAGAGTTAGATTTTGTTGGCGACGATGGCTTAGAATAGATAACAAATTAGCATCTTCTGGTTGCCTAGGAAAATACGAAAAGTGGACAATACAATTTTCAAATAATCATAAAACATTTTAATTATAAGTAAAATCCACTATTGAAATTTTAATTTTTTAAATTAATTCATCATAACTCCTTTAATTCACTTTTCAGTTTCAATTTCATTTTCGCTATCCCCCTCCGTCAAGTCAGGATAAAAGGTCCCGTTTTTTAGCATCGCTAATTTTTATTGCTTCATTATTGCCACACTGACATATGGCGGTACGTACTGCCTCCGAGAGAATGCCTCATCTGCTCCTATCAGATCAGGCATTCTTCCTTTTCAGTGGTCTCTAGCATTGTAAATCGTCACTTTATAGACCTAAATTTTAATTAAAATTTATGCGAAAATAAATTATTTTAATTTACAATAAATTATCTGCCACAAATTCTTTACGCACAAATTGACACCAGAATTTTTCTGATCAGATGAGGCGTTCTCTCGCTACAGTGCTTTCAAGCATTTTTAATCGCTATTTTGTAGTTTGTAATTTTAATTAAAATTTATGTGGGGATTAATTACACAGGCACACAAAAAAAATGGCAAGACCCAGAGGGTAGACCCATTCCCCTCCGTTTTTGGGGTCGCTAAAACCGAATATCACCATAAAAAAAAGTTTTAACTAGGCATTTCCCCGTTACCCCACCCCCCGTGGGGGTTAAAATTTCAATTTCCATACAAAATTGAGATGGATGTACATTTCTGTTTTTTGGGGCGCTGGAATTAAAAATGGCAATTAAAAGTAAATTTGACCCCTCCATCACCCCCAAGCACCCCCTTACTACTCTCAGAAAGGGGTTGAAATTTCAATTTTCATGCAAAATTGAGATGGATGTGCATTTCTATGTTTTTGGGGCGTTGGAACCGAAAATGACAACAAAAAGTAAATTCGACCCTTCCGTCACCCTCTAGCTCTCCCTTACTACCCCCAGGAAGGAGTTGAGATTTCAATGTTCATGCAAAATTGAGATGGATGTACATTTCTGTGTTTCTTGGGGTGCTGGCATTGTGAATGACAATAAAAAGAAAATTTGACCCCTCCATCACCCGTAGCATTCCTTTACCACCCCCAGAAAGGAATTGAAATTTCAATTTTCTTGCCAAATTGAGATGGATGTGCATTTCTGTTTTCTTGGGCGCTGGACTCGAAAATGGCAACGAAAAGTAAATTCGACCCTTCCCTCACCCCCTAGCACCCTTTTTATACCCCCAGAAAGGAGTTGAAATTTCAATTTTCATGCGAAGTTGAGTTGGCTGTATATACATGTAAATATATACTTACATCCAACTCAACTTTGCATGAAAATTGAAATTTCAATCCATTTCTGGGGCCAGGAAAGGAGTACTAGGGGTGATGGAAGGGTCGAATTTACTTTTCGTTATCATTTTCGGTTCCGGCGACCCAAAAAACATAGAAATGTACATCCATCTCAATTTTGTATGGAAATTGAAATTTCGAGCCACAGGGGGGTGGGTGGTAACGGGGAAATGGCTAGTTACAATTTTTTTTTTGGCCATATTCGGTTTCAGCAGCACCAAAATCGGGGATGGTAGGGGTCTACCCTCTGGGTCTTGACATTTATTTTTTTTTGTGTGCCGGTGTTATTTTAACCAGTTTCCTTATGCACAAATTAACACTAGAATTACTCCGATCAGATGAGGGGTTCTCTCGCTACAGTGCTCTCAAGCATTGTAAATCGCTATTTTCTAGTTTTAATTTTAATTGAAATGTATGTAGAAATTAATTATTTTAATTTAAAATAAATTATCGGCTACAAGTTCTTTACGCACAAATTGACACTAGAATGGCTCCGATCAGATGAAGCATTCTCCCACTACAGTGTTCTCAAGCTTTGTAAATCACCATTTTGTAGATTTCAATTTTAATTAAAATTTATGTGGAGATTAATTATTTTAATTAACAATAAGTTATCTGCCACAGTTTCTTTACGTACAAATTGACACCAGAATTGCTCCGGTCAGATAATGGATTCTCATGGTTGATTGTAAGTCGCTGTTTTGTACTTGCTCCGATTCTAGCGAATTGCTCTGATCTGATGACGCATTCTCTCGCTATAGTGCCCTCAATCTCTGTAAATCGCTATTTTGTAGTTTGAATTTTTAATTAAAATTTATGCGGAGATTAATTAATTTAATTTATCATAAATTAACCACTTCCGGTTTTTTACGGAAAAATTGACACCATCGGAGCTCCGATCGGATGAGCCATTCTCTCGCTACACTGGTTCAAGCATTCAAATCGGTCGAAATCAGAGGTTCGTTTCGCGGGTTCCTTTGCCGCCTGATGACGTCATTGCGATAATATTATACGTGACACATAAAGCCGAAGGACCAATCTAAGTAATCACATCTTTAAATTAAAGGTAATGCTTTAGTTGATGAGTAATTAATTGCCCCCGACCCCGATCAAGGGCTAAATTTCGGGTCAGTTTTCTGAACATGCGGTGTAAAACGTTATCACGTCAAAACAAAAATACTTTGTAAAATAATTTTTTGTTTTAAAGTCTAGTTTGCTCTGGATCTGTTAGCACTACTACAATCTCGAAAATTTTTGAAGAAAATACACTTTTTAATGTTTATTTTTCAAAGAATGTCTTCTATTGAAGGTCCGATTGAATTGTCTATATAACTTTATAATTAATACTTCTTAATCATAATAAATGACGATTGCCTGGTGTTGACAATCAACACTTCATTAGCCCTCGCTTTCAATTTTGTTGATAAATCCCTTCAACCAGAACTAAACTAAAGAAACAACAAAACAGTGTTTTTTGTTTTGTTAGCTTTTGGTTTATGCCTATAGTTTTCAATACTTTGTAGTGTTAGATTATTAAACAGCACCTGCTTACTAATTTATTGCGTAGTTTATTTAGAAAACACCATTGACAAAATTATAACTTTGGTCGAAATCCTAAATTTAGGAGACAGTTTAAAATTTTAAATCCATATCAGTGAAATTTATATTTTCACAACGAATCCAATAAATTTGCTCAATTTTTTTTTTACTAATAACATAAAATCATTATTCCACACCCACAAAATTAATTATCCATCATGAATTAATTTATAAATAAATATAGAAAATACATATACAAATAAATCAAATTAATGTCAAACTATTAAATTAATTATGGTAAAAACTATATAATACGTTTTTAATATAATTCTGATTATGTAAAACAATAATAGTAACAGTATAGTAATGATATAATGAATTTAAAAATAAAAAAACAAATCTAGTATAAACTTGTAGACATTGACATACTAACACACTGGCCATGACTGAGTTTTTTTTTTATTTTTACTTTCAGTTGAATAACAACAACACTACAAAATAAATGTATAAAAGAAAAAAATTTCTGTTAACGACGTAATATTACAAAAAAAAAAAAAAATTATTAATAATAATTTACATAAAAAATGCTGACATCACACAAGTCAAGAATAAATGTACTTAACTTTGGACGTACCCCATATTAAGACGCATAAGATATTTTTCTCTTTAAATTCTGATACACAACATATGGAATTATTTCAAAAATTTAACGCACTACTACCACCGCCAGACGATTTCATTTATAATTTAACCACACACTAAAATTGTAATAAAATCCCACAAATTATGATTCGAAACTAAATTTTAATATAAATGGGGTATTGCAGCCGTGGCCTACATTTGGATTCTCTTTTTTTTATTTAAAGTTATTCTTCAAAGATATGAGTAAATAATAAAAATATTAGCGTGATTAAATGAGATTAAAAAGCTCTTCGTGATTAATAAGAAGTTATGAAAATTTATAAGTCATATTGAAGAAAGATGAAAAAATTTTCAATAGATGAGATCACTCTATTATTATACGATTTCCAGTTAAAATCAGCTGTTGTGGTTTGTGCGTTACATGATATAAAAATATGTCGGCTTTGAGTTTATTAGAAATATCAATCAAATGATATGCAAATGAATGGAACATATTTCATATTTGTATACAATTCAGATAAAGGTTTTTTTTGCCAATTCAAACAGTTTGAAGACATAATAAATAAATTTTAACACCTAGTATTTAACAGCCATATTGTTCCCCGTATAGTATTTCAATAATCTATTAGTATATCGAGTCGATGAAGTTTTAATCGTTTTACACGAAATTCAAAGAGATTGATTATAACCATATTATGAAGGATTTTCTTAAGAAGAAAGATTAAGATTAAATCCCGATACAATTACACAGAAATTCATACTGGGTCGAATCACACAGCATAGATTGATCAATTTTTTAAATGTCAAACCTTTTTGCTATCAACTCTTGAAATCTTTAGTACAAAGTAGCCTGAATAAATATAATTTACAGAGTACACCCTCATTTAACACAGTGGTTAAGTGCCATGAAAACACCGTTCTACCCAAAACCGTGTTATCTGAGACTAGGGCATCCAATTCAAGAATTTGAAATTCCGGAATACCGGCCGATAGTTTGGTTTTGATTATTCTGAAATTGAAAACACTAATTCCGAAATTAGTGAATTTCTATTTGCACACTAATTTAAGTAAATTCAATATAATTTTGTGTAATTATGGTCTGTCTTGTGTAGATACTAAAAAATATGTATATACAGGGAAACTTCTCTAAAGTCACTATTCGAGGGACCTAGAAATGTTGGTCAATCTAAGAAGGTGGTTAGTTTAAGGAATAAAACAACCCAAAAATTTGAAAATCCAAAGTCAGGCTAAAAAGAAAAATTTCCTTCAATTGTAAAAAAAAATGTATTCGTAATATTTCAGAGAGCAGCAAAAAGTGGCCAATTTAGGGAGCTGGTCAAAATATAGAGGGGCTACTTTTGGAAGTTTTAGAGTATTTCTCTTTTCCGTTCACCTGTTAAAGTGAAAAAACATGAAGCACTTGATTTCAATCATTGCCAATTATAAGAACGGCACAAACTCGCCGAATTTTTTTCACATTCATTTTATAAGGAGTGAATAGATAGAAAATAAATGTTTAAACAAGTATTTAATTGTAACTGCGATTTAGTATCGTTAGTTGGTCGCAAGGAGTCCTATCGCAGCGCTTAAACTGCGAGATAAATGGTTCCAGTAAGGTGAAGGGAATAAATTCTGTACCACTCCAACTAATCTAACCTAAGTGCGAGTTCGCGACAATATTCTGCTGAAAAATTTTCAGCAGGCAACCAATCAATGTAGTCTATTTCGTAAACAAATTTCCCCTTCCGAATAAAATATTTTTAAATCGCATGCAATCCTGCTGACTCACTGAATTTGTAGGCTTTATTGAATTCATAGAATTTATAAGATTTACAGAATTTATTGAATTTATAAAAATTAAAAATTATAGAACCCGTAAAATCTACATAACATTTAAAGAATTTATAAAATTTATAGAATTTCTAGATTTTAAAACCATTTTAGAATTTAGAATATTTACAAACTTAAAATTTATAAAATTGATTGGACTTTTAAAATTTATAGAATTTGTAGAATTTATGAGATTTGTAGAATGTAAAGAACTTAGTGAATTTTAAAACTGTATGCAAAGGATTTATAGAATTTATTAAATTTATAAAATTTATAGAAATTATTGAATTTATAGAATTATTAAAGTTTATAGGATTTTTCAAAATGTTTATACATATTTATAAAACAAATAAAATTCGAGTTTGTAGAATTTATAAAATAGACACACTTGAAACAATTAATAGAACACAAAGAATCTACGAAATTTAAAGAATTTGTAGTATTGATAAAATTTATAGAATTTATAAATTTTAAAGAATTTGTAGATTTTATAGAATTTATAAAATCCATAAAATAAAAATGTATAGATTATTATAGACATATTAAAATTTTTAAAAATTATTGAATTTAATGGATTTTTAGACTTTATAGAATTCATAGAATTTATAGAATTACTGAATTTATAGAATTCAAAGAATTTATTGAACTTAAAAAAATGTATAAAAATTAAATTTTTTTTAGAAACATGTAGAATGTAAATAAGTCAAATTTGAGTTTGTAGAATTTATAGAACTGACTCACCTGAATAATATATAAGATCTATAACATTTATAGAATTTATAAAATTTAAAGAATTTATAGGTTTTAAAAACATATTAGAATTTACAGACTTAAAATTTATAGAGTTTATTGGACTTTTAAGATTTATAGAATTTATCGAATTTATAAGAATTGAAGAATTTATGAGATTTGCAGAATGCAAAGAACTTACTGAATTTTAAAACTTTAGGCATGGGATTTATAGAATTATTCATAGAATTTATAGAACTTTAAAAATTTATAGAAATTATTGAATTTACAGAATTTTTTAAGTTTATAGGATTTTTCGAGATTTATTTATTTATAAAACAAGTAAATTTAAGTTTGTAGAATTTATAAAACAGACCCACTTGCAACCATTAATAGAACACAAAGAATCTACAAAATTTAGAGAATTTGAGTTTATAGACATATTAAGACGTTGAAGAGATAGAAGAATTTACAGTATCTATAGAATTTAAGAAACTTGTTGGATTTTTAGGCTTTATATAATTTATTGCGTTTATAGAATTTAAAATTTTCAAAATTTATATACATAATTACTACAAATTCTATAAACTTTATAAATTTTATATTTTTTTTAATTTTTAAAATTCTGTGTGAGTTCTTTAATTCTAAAAATTGTGTATATCCTGTTCCTAATCGTAACTGCGATTTAGTATCGTTCGTCTGATGAAATTCACATTGCCACACCCAAAGAAATTAAAAGTATCGTGAAACTCTTGAAAACTTCGAAATCACCAAAATTATAATGTATAAGTCGTTAAATAAAAAAACACAATCCTTAAAATTTAGTTGTAAGACCAAAGGTCATCTCTCTTTCTAAATTAAATATAAATTTTGTTTACTAAACAAACCTATGTATCCTAATATCCCATTATAAATAAAAACAAAAAAAACTATCTAACATGACCTGAAGCTATTTAATGGCCATAAATCCACAATCGAAAACTACTTAATGGCCACAAATACTATTTTGTAAAATCCTGTGTTCTTCCGAGCAATTTAAATAATTTAATTTTAGTACTTGATTTACTTGAGAATTTAAAACGTCGAAACGGTCTTCGGGTTATAAAATTACCTACTTTAGGAAGGGTGAACCAAATCGAGAGAAAAGTCGCAAATTCCTTTATTTATCTCGTAGGATTTAATCAGCTGTAACGTAACGTGTGTGACATAGTATATCTACGCTTGAGTCTAATATATTCTAAATTTGGATTAATTTCTATTTCTAAATTTGAATTATAGATAGAAAATTTAAAAAATTTCTAGTATGACTAATAATTTTGGAGCAGCAAAATTTGGAAGATCGCGTTTGTAATTTCGGAATTTAGAAAGATTAAATTGAGAGCCGTTAACAAGTTTTTTACAATTCCTCAAATGTTTTAATTGGAATAATGGGCGAGCAGGAAAATATACAGAATAAATCTAAATTCGTTCCAATTTTTTATTTTACACTTGTTTTATTAATCAAAAATGAAGATTAAAATTCTTTACTTATGAGCCATAACTAAACAAACATAAGGCGATGATTCTTGGAACAAACAAACCAAAAACAATGCAAAGAGTTTACAACTTTATTTTTTTGTTAATCAGCAACCTCAAGCTCGATTACTTATACAAAAACGCAATACCTATGTCTATCACGTGACAATTACCTACTCGCGCGCCGATAAGCGCGCGCGCTCTCTAACATGTTCCAATAGATTAGTCATATTTACTTCACTTAAAATAAATAAAAAAACAAATTAAAAACTCAATTGACACAAATAGCGCGCAATATTGTAAAAAAATAAAAATACTTATTGCAATTATGTACAATCTTGATAATATATAAACTATTACTTTAGTACGAGTATATAAGTATTTTATAAATATTTACATACATATGTATGCATTTTATTTTTTTGATTTGTAAAATGAAGGCCAAATTATTTTCTAGTGTACTAGGTCTGGGTTATTATTTATTATAAGTATAATATATATAAATTGAATATATTTGTGTCATTGTCATAAATCACGTGACGCCATCAATATTATTAATCATAATAATAATATTGTAAATTACAAAAAAAAAAAAAAAATGAAAAATGAAAACATATAAATAATATTTAATTGTTGTTTGTACACAAATTTATTTATTTTTATGGAATTACCAAGCAAGCGTTTAATAAAAAAGCTAAACATCGTACAAGTAGGAACAACGAAATAAATGTCGTATGTATAATTTTTAATACCTTGTAATCTGCTGATTTATAAAAACAAAAATAAAAGTTGGTGAAACTGTAAAAGATTGCACAAATTGTTTGTATTTATTTAATATATACGAGATAGACCTTGTAAGAACAATTAAGTAAATACAAAATTAAAAAAAATGAAAATGTCTATTCAACCAACAAAAAAAAAATGAAAATCAGCTTATTTTTCGCAAACATAAAAATTGCAGCAGGAAGTTAATGTATTTTTGCACTGTTTTTATTTTATTTTGGCAAACCAAAATAAAATGTTGAAAATACAAACATTGTGAAGGTTTCCTGTATAAACATAAAAGTGCTTTTCCCCTAAAATTTATTTCTGGTTATGTTAATCAGCATACTTTTAACCTTTTAATGACTGGATCGGAACGGGTTATGGATGTCTCGTTATTTTAAAATTACAAGAATTACAATTCGATAAGCTGCATAATTTGTATAAGAAACATGATTAAGTAAAAATGCAATATTTTTAAGATATCTGTTAAGATTGGTTTTGGCAAAATAATTTTTTTTTTTATAATCTCTTGCATTAAATTACAAAAACAAGTCAAATTAGTAATATACTGACTGGTACTGTATATTTAAAGAAAACTAGGTCATATAATAAGACAAATGTTTTCTTTTTTTGGTATTTCATGATAAGTATTATACATATTATAGTATTTATCATAAAACTGCATTAACTAAAAATATAAATAGATTTTAATTTTTCTTTATTTATACAAAAACATCTTTTTGCTGTTGTACATATTCTACCGCTGTATTTAATATGTATACGATAATACGAGTAAACATGACTAACAAACATGGAAACATATTATATTGCATTTACAAGCATTTTTCATTAATAAGCTTATGGTTTGGAAATATTTCCGAGGTATTGATTTGTTTGTACGAGATATTAATTAAAATACCACAAAAGCATTAGAATGAGATGCAACGCTAATTTCAAATTTTGCAAAGATCGATTTTATTTCTAATGCTTGTAAAATAAACGTCTCGTATGTGACACAAATCGGTTTGTTACCAGAGGGTTTGTTACGTTCTTGGTCAATTTATGAAGTCATAAATAACCCGGAGCAAGAGTGGACGTTTTTCCCAGGAGACCCTGATACCGAACGAGTTAAAATGACTTAATTTTCTCTGTTCTTTATTAAAAGTTATATTATTCATGTTTGGGTGTGGTGCAAATATAAACGGAATCAAGCACCAAACTGCTTGGGAAATCCGCGATTTTTTGAGTTTCGTGTTATTAAAAATTATTTTCAAATTACCTATCTATCAAAATTACTCTTTATTTTCCAGCAAATTTGAAATTTTTATTCATAATTTCCAAATTTAATTTTGCGGAGCTATTTTTATATAAAAAATCACAATTCTATAAATAGGCGTTTTTGGTTAGAAGACGAAAATTCGTGTGCTTTGTTTCTTGCAACCAATTCATTAAAACCCTTCAGTAAAGTTCTTTAATAATTTTTTTATTGCTTTGTTCAACTTTAATTCATGTAAAATATTAAGTGTCGTTAAGGCTATCAAATATAATTTCGGTTTTTTGTTTCTATGCTCTCAGAAATTGGGTTGCTTTACGACTGGGTCAAAATGGTTACATCGAACGTTTTGGTATATTTTTTCGTATCGTATTGCCTAGAGCCAGGATAATTTGTCAGATGTTTTCTAATTAACAAATCATCTATTAAACAAGTAACTAACTAACTTTACCAGTGATTTAACAATATTTATGGGTTTTGTTTTGATCAGTGGAAATTCCACTTCGTGTTTTATAAAATCTTAGTACAAATTTGAAACCATTCTAAGAAACAAAATTTAAGTCTTAAATATAGTATCTCTCTAAGTGCGTATTAAGTGCGAATTTGTAAATTCTAAAGGTGCGCATTTTTATAACCCAAAATAAAAAACAGTAAATACCAAACAGAGTTGCGCTACTAGGTCTTCATTATTTATATTGGTTTTAAATATCAGGGGTACAAATTGAAAATGCGGGATTGATAACAGATGGCGTTACTAACGCTATACGCATCAGGCAGTACTGTGACTATGTTCATGTCAAAGCTACGTCTTATAGCTTTAATTTTCAGTATGTGTCAATTTGTCGCATTGTCAAATTCATAGTTTTTTTGAGCTCTCAATATGTCGAGTTTCGTACCAACAAAACAGCATTTGCGGGAAGTTTTAATTTACTTCTTTAATTTGAAGAAAAGTGCTGCTGAAGCACATCGATTGGTCTCCGAGACTTATCCGAGTCATGTTCCATCGGTTTCAACGTGCGAGAGATGGTTTGTGCGGTTTAGAAGTGGTGATTTTGACGTTGAGGACAAAGAGCGGCCGGGCCAAGTGAAAAAGTTTGAGAATGCTGAATTGGAGGCAATACTCAATGAAGACTCGTGTCAAACTCAACAAGAGCTCGCAGATTCATTGGGAGTGACACAACAAGCCATTTCCCATCGTATAAAAGCCCTCGGAATGATCCAAAAGCAAGGACATTGGGTGCCGTATGAGCTGAAGCCGAGAGACGTCGAGCGCCGTTTTTTTGCATGCGAACTGCTGCTCGAACGGCAAAAACGGAAGGGTTTTTTGCATCGCATTGTCACTGGTGATGAAAAGTGGATCCATTACGATAACCCGAAGCGCAAAAAATCATATGGTTACCCCGGCCATGCATCATCATCGACGGCCAAACCAAATATTCACGGCGCCAAGCTCATGCTCTGTATTTGGTGGGACCAGCTGGGTGTGGTGTATTATGAGCTATTGAAATCGAACGAAACCATCACAGGAGCACTATACCGAACTCAATTGATGCGTTTGAGCCGCGCACTCAAAGAAAAACGGCCACAATACGAGCAAAGACACGACAAAGTAATTTTGCAACATGACAACGCTCGGCCACATGTTGCAGCGCCGGTCAAAACATACCTACAAACGCTGAAATGGGAAGTCTTACCCCACCCGCCGTATAGCCCAGACATTGCTCCTTCCGATTACCACCTTTTCCGATCGATGACACATGGCCTAGCTGACCAGCGCTTCCATTCTTACGAAGAAGCCCAAAAATGGGTCGATGACTGGATAGCAGCCAAGCCGGCCGAATTTTTTCGCGACGGTATCCGTAAATTGCCAGAAAGATGGGAAAAAGTTGTGGCTAGCGATGGACAATACTTTGAATAATTCATTTGTTACCATTTTTTCAGAATAAACGTTCAAAAATAGAAAAAAATCCCGCATTTTCAATTTGTACTCCTGATAAAAATTCGAATAATTTTAGTAAATATACAAATCGGCACGGTTCTTAATAGTCTGGGTTCTGGAGATACTTCGTTGTTTCATAGAGAGCTCTAGTCAACGTTTATTCATTTGTATAATATTTTCATTTTCATTTTTTATTGAAAAGTGTCAGTCGATTTAGTAACTAACTCATCTAAAACATGTGGAATATGAGAGGTTTACGTCATTTTCTAAAAGCTGTTTTTTTTTGATAATTTGAACACATTTTGGGGAAACTTGATAAAATACCACTGGTAAGACGTTCCAGTAATTGGTAAGGGATGACATACTCAAACATGTCAGAAATTAAATATGAAAATATAAAGGGATGAAACCTCACGAGGTGATAAGAATTTCGGTCCTGAAAATTAACTCAACTTCCAAATCAATCCCAAACTGAACCTCTTAACTCAATTATCAGCTCAACCTCCACCTCAACGCAATCCTAAATGCAAACAGTAATTCAACCGACAACCCAATCCGCAGTCTAATCACCAATTCAACCTCACATCTACTTTCAAATCAATATTTACCTAATTACAAATTAACCTCCAAAAAATTACCCAACCCCTTATTCAACTACAACGCAAGCTAACTCAACTTGATTCAATTATTATGTGTACCGAATGAAATTTGTGATTCCCAAATTTATATTATCTCATAGGTTACTACGCAAAAGAAAAAAACTGGTACCGTTATTTTGTAGAAAAACAATTTAAAAAAACGAATAAACGTCAAATTGGGCATTTGTTTTATTTGTTTCGAAATGGACGAATCATAAGGAGAATAATGTGATTTAATAATTAGATTGTGCAATGATCATCCCGAGTATACCATTAAAAAAATTGGTAAATTGGCCGGTGTTTCCAATAATACGGTAACAAATGTAAAAAAAAATGTCAAATCAATCTTTCTGTATCACGCAAGCCCGGATCCGGAGAAAAATCAGGTGCTCCAAATAAAATGTTGGATCAGAAAATTGTAAAAGTCATTTCGAAACATCCCTCGATGTCTGTGCGAGATTTGGCCAGAAAAACCAAAACAACCAAATCGATTGTGGAATGGGCTAAAACCAGAAATAATCTACGAACATACAAGAAGTCAAAAATCCCCAAAAGAAGTGTTGAACTATTTAATAGAGGGATCGATCGAGCAAAGAAACACAACAAATGGTTAAACGAAAGAAAAGATTCTTGTTTCGTAATGAACGACGAGACCTATGTCAAAATGGATTTCTCGACACTTCCAGGTCCCCAATATTACATCAAAAAGAAAGGTAAAGAACTGGACGGAGCAATTACTACCATAGCTGTTGAAAAATTTGGCAAAAAAACATATGGTTTGGCAAGCAGTTTGCCAATGCGGCTTAAGATCACATCCATACATAATAAATGGGATTATGAAAAGGTGAATGTTCGCCGTAAAATGAACAAAAAGTTTGAATGACTACGATTATTTAAAAACTGTACAATATGTGCAATAGAACAAGTACAGAAAAATAATGATTATATATTGCCGTTTAGTTTTAATTCTTCATGTACAAATCACAAATTTCATTCGGTACACATAATACACACTCAGCGGCCAACTTAATCCCGAAATCAACTTCTGTTCAACCCTAACTTGGCATCAACTCTCAATCCAACCCTAAACTCAACCCCAACTCAACCTGCAATTCAACCCCAAATTCAAGGTTCAACTCAAACTTTAATCAGCACAGTGCAACAATTGCATGCGTTGATGGGCTCAACTTAATTTAACTTCCACTTCACCAATAACCCCTCAAATAAATCCCTAAATGGATACCGAAAAACTACATACATATATGAACTCAACTCAGAACAAGACAAGCTAACCTCCAACTCAAATTTTAACTTTTTTTTTTTTTTTCGCTTGCGCTACATCCCATAGAGGGATTTGGCCGCTTCATAGTGAAATTTTAACTTAACCCCCAAATAAATTCCCAACCGAACGGCTGAACGTACCCCAACTCGACCTCAACCCTATCCTAATCAACACCTAATTTATTAGAATCCCATTTCTATCGTACATGCAGAATTTCATCAAAATCGGATAAGAAATGGCCAAGTTCGTTCCTAATTGGCCATATTCCAGAACTTTATCTAAAATTAATTTTAGAATCATATTTCCATTCCGCATACCAAATTTCACTAAAATCGGTTCAGGAATATCCAAGTTCCATCCTAGTTGACCATATTCCAGAACTTCACCCAAAAATCATTTTAGGATCTCATTTCCATTATACATGCTGAATTTCATCAAAATCGGATAAGAAATGGCTAATTCCTTCCTAGTTGGCCATTTTTCAGAACTTCATCCAAAAATCATTTTAGAATCCTATTTCCATCATGCATACCAAATTTCACTAAAATCGGTTAAGAAATAGCCAAGTTTTATAATAATTGGTCATATTGCAGAACTTTTTTTTTAATTTTCTGTCATTTCTTTATGGACGAGTATTACAAAAAAATGGCGGTGCTTTCCCCTCCACCCCAAGCGATGCGTGACAGTCCTCATTCAACGTAACGAATTCTTTGATTCTTTAGCTATCGAGTGGTGTAATTAGATTTTGGATGTAGGTATAGCTGCAGCATTAAACCGTATACCCATATTTTATTATCATCAGTTTTTTGAATTGCCGCCTCCCCTTATATAAAAATAAAGACGTATTCACGTCAAAAAATTCCATTGCTACGAAATCCCAAACGAAAAATAAAACCCAAAATCAACATTCTAAATTACAAAATCCCAATCAGCAAAATCCCAATTTACAGAATTCCAATATACAGAATCCGAAAAAATTCTAATTCTAAATTCTAAAAGATGAGAGAGGCATTTGACGATTTTTTGAAATTCCAACATTCACAGAAATTAGAGCATTTATGAAAAATTTATATTTTTAATAAAAACTCCACAAAGCCGCTTAGCGTTGATTCTTTCTACGGGATGACATAAAATTAAGTAACTTCCTTTTGGTTTCATATTGCAGTAACAAAAATTTAATGTGGCCTTCGTTTTTAATGGAACGTATTATTTCCCAAATCTGTGATGATTTTATATAATCCACTTTTGCGTTTTCCTACAACAACTTTAAAACGGCGGTGTTGTTTTTTTTTTTTGAGTTTGTCCTTGAGATATAATTATTTTTTAACCATGTTGCAATTTTTTTTGCATCGGAATCTTTAAGATTATTATATAATTCAGTATAATAATTTGAGATTTCACAAGGAGGGACAAAGGCAAAGCTCTTTACCCTCGGCTAAATTCCTCGTTTCTTCCGTACTTCTTTGCTACTTTTGATTTCTGCACTTTGCGCTAAATAATTTGCCCAAAATGAAAAAGGCAATCTTTAAAAGTTGTAGAGAATTAAAAAATTCTCGTGCAGCTAAAGAAATTGTATTATCAAAATTGGTTATAATTCTTTCCGGTTTCAAATTAATGTTTATGTTCAGCGGCTATACGGTGTAGTTCATAAAAAAAATCTGAGTAGCAAGCCTTGTTTTTTTTGTCTTTAAACAAAATATGAGAAGAATTATTTGGTTTTGAATTGGCCCATGAATGCTTAACAGCTGAGTCATAATCGACGGAACTACATAAAACGTCCATTCATTAAGCAGCAATTACATTCGCCCAAAAGCTTTAAACTGGCGACGGTTCCAAGTATTATAATATGCTCACTTCCAATGTTTTTTTCTACGAGAACAAAAAGCTTTTCTTCTATAAGTAACGCAAGGGTTGCGGAATATTAATATCTGCAATGCTATCTGGTTCTTTGATTTTAGCGGAACGGATTCTATTAATTTAAATTTTTTGAGCAGCTTTACTTGGCAGATACACTCTTTATTTTGGATCGCATTGTACAATTACCTCTCGAATTATTTGAAATGGTGGTAAATTACTTCTAACTAGGGTTCGCAAATACCCAGTTACAAATTTTTTTAAATTAATTGAGAATAATTTTTCGTGTACATAAAGTAGAAGCTTTTAATATTTTTTAATTTTTAATAGAGTTCGTGACTAAAATTAAAGCAACCTTGATTATGCAAGCCATAATCTAAAAAACGAAGCTTTTATAAGGGAATTAGAAACGAGGAAAAAACCAAAATTTTCATAGTAAAACCATAGACAATCATAATAGATCTCTCATTTGACTAAAAACAGAAAATAAAAACAAAAATTTTCCATTCAAATATTATCGGTGTATTGCATATACGTATTATATTTGCAACGCATTCTAAAATTATTGCCTTATAAAATGCACAACACAACGATACATTGGAATTATCAGAAGTTTTTGTTTTTTTCCTTTAGTTACTATGAAATGAGAAATCTAGTATTCGAATGTCTATGGTAAAACACATAAAACATATGGGAAATCACTTTATTTCCTAAGTTAAATTTGTAAATGAAAACGTTGCAAATTCTTAATTATGATTTCTGAAAAATGTTCATAAATGTTTGAATTTCAACTTATATAAATCTCGTTTAAGTAAATCGTTTTCATTTTCTTGTAATAATTGATTTATTTACACCAAAATATAAAAAAAAGTTCATAACAACAGCATTCTGGTCAAATTAAAAAGAAAAGTTTACTACAAATCATGTGCATTAAGTCAATATACATTACATAGATGGTAGTGATGGCAGTAACATTTTTATAAAATCGTACCAAAAATTGCCACTTGGGGAAATTTCAAGTTGAAAAATTGTAGGAAAAGTAAAACAAATTCTCAAATTATTAAAAACGTCATAATTTTGTGATTTAATAATTTTTTCATATTTTTCTGTATAAATCTTAGACATCTAACGGACACTAGTAAAACTAAAGATAAATTTAGCAAGTATTATTTTAATTCGTCAGAGGCAGAGCCAACTTTGATGTATTTTTCAAAATGAAAGTTCGAAAAATATATTTTAGAAATAATTTAATTTTAATATTTCTGCAATTAATATTTACTTAATACCAATATATCCTTCTTGTATATTGCTGCTAAAGATATGTAGAACACTTTTGTATAAACATTTTGTAACATTTTTGCTGTTTTCATTGTAAAACTTGAAGCTAAAAAACACCACTTTTACTATGGATTCCTATCGAAATCAGTGAAAAATTATACCACTAAAAAAGCTTCTAAAAACAACGTAATAATGATTATGGCTCTATACTCTAGAAAGCTCTGCTAAAATGCACTAGTATGGCGTACATTATTATTAAATTTGCGTTAAAAGAGGAACCGAGAAATTTTATGGAAATACCTGGGTTTCGAATAGTTGAAAAACCATGAAATTACCCGGGTAGCCGGGTACTCGATACCGGGTTTGCGAACCCTACTTCTAATTAATTTTTTTAATTTTTGATGCCCTTTAGCAACATTAATATCAGAAGCCCGTCGGATCATGTGAATGTTCAGAAGGTTTACCAACAGCTTTGTGGAATTTGTTTTCAAAAAACGTCGTAACCCTGCCTTTGCAAAATAATTTATTTATTTCAGCACATCTCCATTTAAAAGTATTGAGGTTTTCTGAAACTCGATGGGAAGCGAATCCTTTATGGAATAGTTTTTCTCCACCTTTGTTATTAGATACAATTTTCATATTTCAATTTTATACCTATAATATTTAATGCTGTTAATAAACCCAATATTTTATTTCATAAAATAATTAATAACCTTTTAATTTTTATATTAAATGCACCTGAGTACTGTTTTTACTCTGTAAGTATATTTAAGAAAAATGCAAACACCAGACTGATAAAACTAACTTCTAGTGATAGCTCAATTTAATCAATTTTATATTGCAATTGAACTTAACATTTATAGAAAAAACAATTTGTTCTGTATCTCACTCGGTTGCTTTGTTAAAATACCCTTGTTTACGAATTCATGTCGGTTTAATATATTAACAAAGTATAAATTATATAAACATTTTCGGTACATTAAGCAATTTCTGCTCCTCCATATATTTGTCGAGTTATAATATAGGAATAAAATCCTATATCAATTATTGATAATATGTATTTATAATAACATCCCAAATAAAGAAATCCCATTATCAATTATAGATAATATTTATTAAAACATGCGCGCGCATGGGAGTTCTTTATTTGGGATTTTGTAAATAGGGATTTTGTAAATTGGGATTTTGTACATTGGGATTTTGTAAATTGAGATTATGCTAATTGGGATTTTGTAAATTGGGATTTTGATTTTGGGATTTTGAATTTGGGAAATTTGATTTTGGGTTAGCGTACCCAACCCGTCGAGGAAACGTTTTGGTGTTAGCCAAAATAAATAAATCCCAAAGAAAACAAAAATCCCAAAAACCAAGTTTTTTAAAAATAACAAATTTTTGAAATATTATTTTAATTCGTTTTATACCTTGGAGGATGGAGGATGCTGCCCCAAACCCCCGCCCTGATGATTTTTTTAAATTCTTATATTCATAGTGATTGAAACATTTTTGAAAAATTTGTATTTTTTAATAATAATTCAATACTAAAATAGAGAACTCTCCAAAGCCGCTTAGCATTGGTCCTTTCCGTGCAAGGATGACATGAAATTATGTAGATCCTTTTGTTTTCATATTTTAGTTATCAAAAAATTATTGGGGTCTTCCCTTTCGATGGAGCAGTTTATTTTGTATTTTTCGGTATTTTTTGGGGATTTTTCCGTTCGGTAATATGATGGTTTCCCCAAGGAAACAAGTCACACTGTCCAAACCAAATAATATAAGTCAGAACGCTCCTTTCTAGATTTAGTTTGATATTATTTTGGTGTGGCTTCAGCTCCATGTAGAGTTCAATTTTAAGTTCGTTATATGGTTAACCAATTTCTCGATCTCCGACTACTATACTTTTAGGGTTTCTTCTGATTTTCTTGTTTCGATACTTTTATAATTTTTTTTTATCTAAAATTCTGTAAGATTTTATTTTAAGTAGTTATTTAATTATCCCGCGATCTGCTCGCGGCAAATTCACTGTAACTTGGCCGATTTTGTGACTAATAACCCCTACACAATTACAAATTTAGCAAGAAAAATGTATACTAAAAATTATAGTATGGTTTTGAAAACCCTCTACATACATGACTAACAATAGATTTTTCTTGGAAATTCAAAGAAATTATTTAAACTATTCATTGAAATTAATGAATACAACGCAAGTTTAATTAATTTCACATAAATTGCACGGAATTAATTTTCCTGTACTGGCAAGGAATCAATGGTAACAAGACTTTTTAATAAAAAAGATTGGAATACTATGGATTATTACATTTTTGTTTACTTTTTTAAGTTTACATTATGTTGAAAAGTTATGTTTTAATTCGTCGAAATTTTATTAAAAATATTAAGTTACATTTTAAGTGGTTTTACATTTTTTGTTTTACTTATAAGAAGTTGAATTATGACTTTTTGTCTACGTATACCTATTTAAACAATTTTTGTGCGGATCGTGGGATTACATACTTCCATAATCCAAATACTTATACGTTAAAAATAAAATTTATTTTGTATTAACCAATCCGTCAACTTTCAATTGCACAAACTTGTAAATTGCAATACAAAAACTTGACAGTGGTGTTAAATGTGAGGAGTTTACTTTATTAAAATTAAAGCTTTTCGCCAATAATACGAAACGTCAAATTTCAATTACTCTAACGTTGGAGAAGGTTGAAGTGGCTGCTATCGCACACTTAGGCCAGCAATGGCCCGTTGTGGACGTTGGAGAAACATAACGTTAATTGCCGCTGAAAGTGTTTCAAGCGTAATACATCCTAATACCATTGCAAATTCAAACTGCAAAATTTGGTTCACTTCTGCAGGCAAAATATTGGCCATCTGAACTTGGTAAACGTGATAAATGAGGCGTTATATAAACCGTATCTTACAAAAATTTTATTTTTGTATTTTTTTAATTTTCCTATTTCTGTAAGTTTTTAGCTTCGTCAATTTGCAGTTGTCTCATTGACAAATTTAAGGCGATCATCCTTGCATTGAGCCTTTTTTAAAATTGTCTTAACTCTACTTTAGTAGTCGTTAGTCGATTTTATAATTGCAACATATTTTTGATATTAACAGTTTTTAAACTTGGGAAATTTGAAAAAGTTGCAATTATCGATATTAGATTTCTAATCGTTCCTAATCCAAAAGATTTTCGGTATTAAAGTCGACTATTTGCAATTATCGGGTGGTGCTAGTGGTGTTTTTCTCATTTAAAGAAAGATCTAAGAACTAAGAAAATTCATTCTAAATCTACAGAAGGTTCTACAAATAACAAATGTCAAATCATCAATCTAGCGAATCAAAAGCAGCAAGATTATGTCACTATTTATTGAAAAAGATAAATTTACATAAAAATTGCATAAATGGATTAAAATCACCGCGAATTCCATATTAAGAAGCATGCATATTATGTATACAAGAGACTTAATATATTTTCGAGATTAATAATATTTCTTATTTCCCAATATCTGTCTAACTATATACATACATATGTACAATAACAAAATTCATTTCCAACTTCCAAACTACCATGTCTATACCATTTTTAGTGCACCAAACTAATTCCAATTTCCAAATGTGTTGCTAATATGACATCAATCCAATCTTTTTATGATCTCTCTTAAAGAAAAAAATAAAATAAAGATTAACATAAAGTTTTGTATCGCACTAGGGTTGTTGTTGTTGTATCTACATAAATATGGTACCCAACATTCAATATTTTATATGTATGTACAAAGATTTTGTTTCATTTTGAACATACACAATATCCGTTTTATTCACATCCAAAAAATATTGAAACAGGCAACCAACGATTATCGCGCCTCTTTTTATCATCAACATATTTTCCAATTTTTATCTGAATAAGCAGCTTTTTCCAAATCTATTTAGTTATGTCTGTCTGATTATATATAGGTGTACTTATGCAAAATCGTATCTCTTCTATATATGTACATAGTTGTTAAATTTTGATTATTGCACATAATTTAAATTTCTTGTTTACTTACGCTGCTTATTTAAAAACATTAAAATCGTTTTTTTGTGTGTACAAAATACATATACATACGAGTAAATATTTTAAGAATTAGGTCAAATCTGAAGATTTATATCTTAAGTAAAAAAAAAAATATGAAACAAAAATTTAATTAACCAAAAAAATTACATTACAAAACTTAAGTTTTATGTATACATATATGACTGTATGTACTTTCACTCTTATTTGTGAAATACTAAAGTAATAGTTGTGTTAGTATAGTAGTTAACATACAGACCGAATGCGGTACGTGACAGGTGACCGATGTATGTTACCAATTTTTTTTTTTTTTTTTTGATAAATTATAATTACAAAGAAGAAAGGGTTATAAATATATGTAATTATAATTATAATTGAAATTTTAATAAATACATTTTTTTTTACTTGACTAATTGGTATATTGAAATGTAAATTCCACGTTCATAAGGGTGGTGTGCGTGCGGTGCGGCAAGAGAAATGATCTGCGATCATACTAAAATAAGAGTTGTTTGGTTATTTCAAATGTTTGTCATTGGTTGCATGTTGCATCAGAAATAATAATTTGTTGTGGTGATTGCGTTTAAATGTGGTTTGTCATCATATCAATGATCATTGCAAATAATGAAGCAATTTTTTTGGTTTCGTACCAAATTAAATTATTTGCATCTCAGTTTGTTGTTATCTTTACTTTAGGCCGTCAGTACCGAAATAAAGAGATGGCTGATTTTTAAAAATTAAAGTTGTGTAATTCTTGTAGGGGTTTCTGATTGTTTAGAAGAAATAATAAAAAGTCTACGTTGTCGCGGCTAACAAAGCAACACTCTTTTATGTTGATTTCGATTTTTAAATTGATTTGATTTCTTAATATGATAATTAATGAATTATATTAAAAATTATTTAGAAATTACACGAATTAATTAATTAATTTAAATTAAAAATTGGTGATTGTTAAAAGTATTTTGGGTTTATATTAGTTTTATAGTCCGATCGGAGAAAAAATAGTATTTACAGTTCGGAAAAAAATGCATTCTCGGACTCCCGTGGTTGTCGGACTCGCCTAGCGTCTCGTCCGCCAATTTTCACTATCGTCCATGCATTATTTTTCCTTCAAATTATATAAGATACTAGTCCCTAATAATTTCTATATACATGGGGCATTTGCATTTAAATCTCACATAAAAAAATTTAAAATATGATTTTTGAATCATAATTTAATTAATTTTTGAATTAAAAAAAAATTTAAAATATAATTTTTAAATCATATTTCTGTTTCTTTTAAATCTGGGCGTGAGCAGATTTGTGTTTTGCATTTTTTTAAATACTCTGTTGTGCTATTTTTAATTTTTATGTCATGAACGTTACCTAAAAATACGTTTTACGTTATTTTTAAAATTATTAATTTCAAAATACAATAGATTAATATACCATTTGCAAGTAGACATGTCACCAATGAGAATATACATCAATAAATTAAATTTATGTTTTTAAATTTCACAATTTATCTAAAATAAATAAAGTAACGTTCATGACAAAAAAGACCGTTTTTTTAAAAATAAAAGTCCAACATTATTTAAAAAAATACATTTTCATAAATTTCTGTATTGTGATCAAATACTTAACTTATACCCGCTAAAAATTATCTGGAAAATGCTAAGGGGACAAAGAAAATGCTTGGGGACAAAATCATGTGAGATTTAAATGCAAATGCCCCACATACATATGTATATCTTAGGACACGAAATACTGAGCAAAACTATGGATTTGCAAAATTAACATAATTAGCAATTTGATGATTTGTCGTAGAGAGCAAATTTTTTTTCGGGCTTGTGACATTTTAAATAATTTGGTTGGTCGTGTCAATCTTCCTATCTTCCAAAGTAATAAACTCAGCATAAGTCTCCTTTAGGTACAATATTTGAATATTCAAGGCATCATTGGTCATTATCTATCTATATGGGGAAAAATGCAGAACGAGTTGCGATACTTGATCAATACGGGCTTTAACAATATAGATCAACAACACCAAAAGAAAACATCCAGAGGAGAGAAGAGACAAAAAAAAACACACATCGCCGATCCGTAAATAAAAAGCAACTTAAGGCAAATGTATATTACAAATAATTTTTCATGTCACACCAAATTTGCAAATGTGTATATTCTAGCAGCAGTCATTTGAAAAATCTTCTATCTTTAGAAGTGATAACATAAATGTTTTGGGAGCGCCCCGAAATCCCGTATGACAAAATCCCGTAAGTACAAAATACCGTAAATTTTTGTAATCCCGTATTACAAAATCCCGCGTTCCAAAATCCCGTATTCCATAATCCCTTAGCTATAAAATCCCGTAATTAGAAAATCGTATAGTAAAAATTCTGTCCATCGATTAGAAAAGCCTATCGTGTAAAAATTTATTTAATTTCATACTTATTATTTACAAATTCAGTTAAGTATTAAGCTATTCGCAATACGTTTCAAGTAGTCTCATATTCCAAGACTACTTCTTTTTTATCACTCTTTTGAATTTTTTGTTCGTTTGAACTCTTCTTTTATTCTTCGGTAACTTTTCCCCAGATTGTACTTTTTCAATGAAAGACTTTGCCAAAATCAATTCTTTCCACAAATCATGGATAATTTTATACAGTGCAGCATGCCGCTTATCCACAACAACTTCAAGTCGACGCTGCCATGCTTTAACGCAATTTTGGCTTATATTAGGGCTCCCTTTTCGATTTGGATGAATCACAAATGTATTTTTTTTAACCATATTCCAATGTTGTACAAATGGTTTTAACCATCCGATCGTAATTTTAATAATTACAAAAAAAATTATATACATTTTGCAAGTGTGAATTTCATCCATATTAATGGCAATTTTTTGGCACAAATTTAATTGCATAAATATCTTCCAAAATCCCGTATTAATCATGCTACATCGGCTTAGGTTAAGTTAAAAATCGCGGGATCGGAAGTTTATAAAACACACATGAATATACACACACCCACACACATAAAAATACACACACAGGCACAGACACACACACTACACACACACATTTGGCTCTTTATTCTCCCCGTAGCGCCTCAATCTTAGGTTGAGTTTGTCACCGCTATCTAATCACGGCATGTTGTCCTTCACTTGCACGCTCTAAGCGCCTCAGCACGTTCAGTACTACTGTCGTCATATTCTTCCTTAGAATCAAGCATTAATTGCGTTATGTTTTCTTGTGTCTGACGCTGCCTTAGGACGGCTGACAGCTCCCTCGGAGTATTCTCAAACCGTGGGCATTGGAAAAAAATGTGCTCCACATCTTCTTGTGTATCATTGCAAACAGGAATATCTGGAGTATCAGTGTGCTTGAACTTGTACAGGTATGCACCAAAATAACCATGTCCACGTAACAGTTGTGTCAGGTGATAGTTGACTTCGCCATGTTGCCTATTTAGCCATTTTTCGATGGATGGTATGAGACGGTAAGTCCAGCGACCCTTTTCCGAGCTATCCCACCATCTTTGCCATTCTATCATTGTTGAAGCGCATTCTAGTGCTCTGCTTTCTGGTTGCTCACGATTAGGGTACCATTTTTTCCTTTCCTTCGCGAGTAGTTCAATTCACATATCACTCTTAGAGCACTTAGGCGATACACCGATAGCAGTTTGCGTCTATATGTTTCGAATTCCATCGCATCACCCCATATTGGTGATCCATAGAGAATGATGGAGATTACTACGTTTGCCAGCAGCATTCTACGACACTATCTAGATCCTCCAATGTTGGGCATAATACGAGAGAGAGCTGCAGATACACTGGCAACTTTTCTGCTCATTATCCTTAAGTGCTCCCTAAAATTTAAACGTGTATCTATTTCCACACCCAGATATCGTAATAAGAGCTGTGAGTGGGTTAGGATTCCACCTACATCAATTGTTACGGTTTCTTTCACCTTCCTACTGGTAACTAAAGCTGCTTAGGTTTTATGATCAGCAAGTTCAAGCTCAAATGACGTCAACCATCTTTTTATAATTATGATCGTCAACCTACTTTTCTCCATTATTTCTTCTGTGGTTTTTGCAACCACTACGACTGCAACGTCATCAGCGAAACCCACAATTTCCACATCATCAGGTACACGGAGCCTCAGGATACCATCGTACATGATATTTCACAGTATGAGCCCTAAAACAGATCCTTGAGGTACACCACCCATAACATTGTATGTCATCACACCGTCCCAACAGGACCAGATGCTGTGTCTTCCATCGTTAGGGGAAAACTTCCTCTCTGAGACAGGAATTATATAGTTCCTTAAACTCATCCGGTCTGGCCTGAATTGCAACCTTTCTTTAGTGCAATATTACGGATGTTGTCAGGTCCAGGAGCGTTTGAATTCACAAAGCGTTGATGAGCTCTCCTGTTGATACCGGCGGTATTTCTTCCATGCCAGGTATACTCGAATCATGTCAGGGATCACATCATCTTGCTGCGGAAACAGAGCAGTTATAATTTGACGTAAAACGGCTGGGCAGGTGGGCGGCGATTCCTTTGATTTTTTAAGCCTTTTCATGACGATTCTGTAGGGCCTCCCCCATGGGTCACGATTCACTTCTTCGCATAGTTCTTTCTAGCACTGGCGTTTTCTTACTTTAATGGCTTGCTTAAATTTATGCCGAACATCCAGGTAATTGTGGTGAAGGCTAGAATAGATCTCTGTACCCCAAGCACGTTGATGTGGCATGATGAAGGCATTTCCGTCGCAATTGTGCAATCTGCTCAGTCCACCAGTATGCCGGTGGACGACGATTATCTAGCAGCCTTTCTACCATAGTTGAACTGCAGGCGCTGGTGATCATATTCATAATCTGGGCCGCTTTTGTATTGGCACACCCCGTGACGTTCGGTTTATCCAACGATTCTTTCCCGTGGTTTCCTCTTTTTTCTCCACCAACTGCCAATCAAGGTCCTTTACATTGTCAGGCTTCTTAGGTTCATCTATACCTGAGTTTGGATTAAGGCTCGTAGATCCCAGGGCTTCGGTTTCGCCAGCTCCTTGTTTCCCTTTCTTTTGGATATGGTCACTGGGTGAATTTTGTTTCGAGCTCCTCCTTTTGCTATTGGTGGTGGCCTTCGTCCTACTCCCTGCACCGTAACTAACTCTTCTTTTCTGTATCCATCGTGGATTCAAACCGAGAAACAGTTCCAAAGAAAACCTTAACAACTTCTCGTACAAGCTCTAAAAACCTCATCCACGTACGGACAAAATGAAGCTCACACGATTTGAAAGATACAAAGTGTTAATGAATCGCTTCGGGGACAAAAATTCTGAAAAAAAACCTTTTTACCGATGAGAGAAGCTGTTCACAATTGAACAATGCTACAATCGTTAAAATTACCGTATTTGGTCAAAAACACTTTCCGGAGAAGCTCGAATTGTTGCCAGAAACCACACAAAATAAATCTGTTATGGTTTTGGCTGGATTTACCGCGGTGGGACCGCTACAGACTTAACTCCAATTTTTTTTTTTTTTTTTTAATTGAAGTTCGTTTGACTTCTGAGCTGACACATAAAATTATCGTCGTTATGCAATCATGGTCACAGTATTCTCCGGATTTAAATCCTCTTGGTTATTTTGTTTCGGCTTGGAGACAACCCTGCCCCACATACAAATTTGGATCTGCGATGAAATGCCTCTAGAAATGCTCGAACTGTTACTGATAATTTTAGTAAACGTTTAAAGTTATGTATCGAAGCTCATGGAAGTTATTTTGAAAATGTTTAATTTTTCTATAAAACAATTAGTGTATAAAATTTTCAAATGATTTGGTTCAAATTCCTTAGAAATATTTAAAATTTAATCAGTCTCCGTATTTTGTTGTCACCCGGTATATAGTACATGTCAGAAGCCAAATGATTTCATTCAGCCAAATGAGTCCAATTTTTGAAGAAAACAGTTTTTTTTTCGTTTTATTAGCTTTATTTTTATTCGTTTTTAAAAGCTATTAAAACGGAATTAAAAAAATTTCAAAAATTGGTGTTAAGTCGTTTGGCTTCTGACACGTCCAATAAAAAAAAAAATTATGAAACACAAATGAAGCCGACTGTGATTTTTTGTGAGAGTTTTGATCCACACACTTATGCTCAAAATTTATTTCCTCTATAAGCTCATAATTTTGTTTTTTTTGTTGGTATGCTTAAGTTGGTCGTCTGCGAATATTTAGCTGAAAGTTAAAAATATTTTATCTTGCTGGGAGTTTGCATTCGATCAATTTCAATTATTTGATTGGTAGAAAAGTGTGAATTTAAAAATTCGCACAAAAAACCACAGTGGAAAAGCCGGCTTGAAGGATTTGGTATGTATTTGTTTCTGTATTTATTTGTACTATAGAGGCACTCTATACTAAAACCCAGGTTTTACTTAGCATTTTCGTTACTGAACGTTTTACATAAAAACGTGTACATATAAAGGTGGATTTATATTATCCGTTCCTTTCAGCTCTTACACGTACCAACACAGACAAATATTGTTGAAAAATGTATAAATTGTTGATGTCTGACACGCGATACGTGTAGGAACTGAAAGGAACGGATTAAATAAATCATCCTTAATACACTCGTGGACAAAATTAACGCATATTTGTTTATGTAATAAAAAAAAATCCCGCTGTGCCTGTGATGATCCCAAATTTATATTTTTCTCGAAAGAGGCACAAATGTGGCGTTATGGAATTATAGCTGCTATTTTTTTTTTAATTTTCAGAAGCGGTTTATAAACATTAAAACTAGCTTTATTACAATTTAGTTTAATTAATTTAGTAATGAGTATTTCTCCCGCGTACCCTTATTACAGCTTCCATTCTTCTGCGCATACTAAGTAGAATGCTTTGTATCATTTCTTGCGGAATGAGATTCCACTCTTCTTGCGCTGCAACTCTCAGCCCTGCTGTCGAATCTGGTGCGGGATTTCTAGCTCTAATACGGCGTTTTAGAATGTCCCAAACGTGTTCGATCAGATTAAGATCCGGACTCATTGGTGGCCACTTAAATGCACGAATGCCGATATCTTGGAGATATTGCCATACCGTTGCTGCTACGTGGACTGGAGAGTTATCATACATTAACACAAAATTGTCATAACCTATGCAGTTCACATATGACAAAACGTGATCGCCAAGAATGTTCTGAACAAACCAATCTTCACCAGCCCCGTATGGCCCTCCCAACAGATTCCACCCCAAAACATTACTGAACCTCCATCAAAGCTTACAGTTTGCACCATGTTACATGGTGCGTAGCGTTCTCTAACTCTTCTGTATACAAGTTTACGGCCATCTGGTTTTCATAATTGGATTCTGGTCTCATCTGAAAAGAGAACAGTGGCCCATTGATCAGTTCTCCAATTTAAATCAGTATGAGCAAATTCTCAACGGCTGGATTTGTAGTGGGGAAGAAGCCATAGAACTTTTACGGATCGTTTTGGAGTTAGGTTCATTTCTTTTAATCTTCGTCTAACTGTTCTGGCACTAATATTCACTTGGGGCGCACTAAGTAACTCATTTTTCAGTTGAGTAGAAGTACACTTTCGATCTCGTAACGAATTAATTTTTAAAAATCGGTTGTCATGCTCGGTTGTGCACCTTTTACGTCCTTGTCCGGGTTTTGTTGTATACTCTAACGTCTCATGATATTGCTTAAGTATTCGTGAAACCGAAGACTGGTTCATTCCTAATTTTCGTGCGGTTTGTACTTGAATATAATCTTCCTGATAAAATGTGACGACTCTAACCGCCTCCAGCTCATGATAGGGTCCCATTCCCATAATATTAAAATGGATCTTATATTAGGTGTTTGCTTTAGAACACATTTACAAGAACTAGTGGTACTGCATTTACAAATAATTGATATGCAATGGACAAAAGCCGATCTTTCCGTTGGATTTCAAACACAATGCACTCTTGATTAAGCATTTTTGGAAAATTTAATTGATTGGCTTGCAGTAGACTTTATTCAAGGTGGTTTCTGATAAAAATAGAAATGTGCTAACATTTGACATTAGTAGTATTAAAATTGACCAGCGGGATTTTTTTATTACAAAAAAAAATGTGTTAATTTCGTCCACGAGTGTGTAACGGTAAAAATATATTATATACATGCTTGCTTTTACACACATATTTTTATTTAAAAATTCACTCAAACCGTTTTTTAAATAACAATCACAACAACATCGTGGGGTTGTAATGTAGGACGAAATGTTATATGGCTTTGAATATCTGTGTAATTTATTTGTATGTACATACATACATATGTCAAAAACTCAAGCTCTAAATGTTTTTCACTGCAAATAAAAAAAATTTTAGAGGTTTTGGTTTTTATGGAACAATGAAACCTCACTAAATTTAACCAATGTTTTGGTAAATATTGAATACATTTAGATCTAACTTAACTAATTTAACAATTTGCGATTATTTTAATTAACTAAATTCGACTAAGAGTTACCACGATTTTGAACAATTGTCCGAACATAATCACGGCCAAACTTTTAAATTTCTAATACTTCTCAATTACTTCTATTTTAATTCCGCAGTTCAAGAATGAGTTTAGGAATTAGCATAGAAAAATTAAATGTTGGAACCCGCGAAAACTCTTAGTCAAATTCAGTTAATTAACGCAGTCTACTATGATTAATTCGACTTGAGCAATTTTGAAAAATTATTTTTCTGTAACTTTCACTTTACACTTAAATCGGTTAAGCCGATACACGCAACATTTTTTGGTATACATTTTCGCAATACTATATGTGAATCGCTAACTGCAGAAACGGGACTTCTTACATTTTTTCCAAAATTCATTTTTTAACGGTTTAGTATAATTTAGATATAGACTCATCGTTTATTGTAGAAATGGGACTTAGGCTGTTTTCCAAACACCGACTTATTTCAGACTTATTGACTTATTTCACGCCATCTTGAATAAGTCAATGAAGTCATTCCAATTGCTTTTATCGACTTATTTCGAAAAATTTTCACAATACACAATAATTAGACAGAATGTTTCCATGACACCAAAAATAAATAAGTTTTCTATAGGAAAAATTATTAAAGAATAAGTCACCTTTTCAGCAGACTTATTTGAATAAGTTCGAATAAGTCAATAAGTCGGTGTTTGGAAAACAGCCTAACACCTTAAAAATAAAGAGAACAAAATTGAATTGAAAAACTTATTTACTGCAGAAAAGGGACATTTACTTCAATTGACCCCTTTACCAGACACCAATTTGCAATTTTGGAAAAATATTTCAGAATGGCCTACTGTGGAAAACGATGTCGAGAAGGACTAGAAATCGTATTCCTTATATTAATTATTTATTATTTTATTATTTTATTACAGGAATATTAAAAAACGTTAGCGAGAAATATACTAATGTGTTGAAATTACTTTATGTTTTTAATTATTACTGTTAAAAGGGGACATTTGCGAAAAATTAAATCAAGAAAATTCCAGTGAGTAAGTCAATTCTATTGAACATTAGAGTTCCATACGATTGCAATAAAAGATCTTAATGTAGGTTGTCGATTTCATTACATTAGTGCAACAATAACAAAAGATATATAGTTTTTTGTACTTCCTAAAAAATTTCAAATACAGACATAGTCCCCTTTCTGCAGTTAGCGATTCATGGTGACCTTCAGACAGTATTTACTTGAAACATTTACAACAACAAATTCACTTCAAAATTCTTCCCAATTTTTAGTTTTCGCACTTGACGGCAGGCGACGCCATGTTTCCGTCCTGAGCCTGATAAAGAACAGCGACAACCTAAGCTATTATCGATGGTATGCATGAACTCTCCAAAATATTTTCTCGTAATTTTTTGTCATTTATACTCCTTTTCACTTGTTCACTCATTTTTTTATAACAATTTTGCTGTGTCTCTTTGTTTTGCCGTTAAATACATGATTCTTTTTTGCAGTTTGGAGGAGAATACCTAGTTATGAAAGCAACTGATTTAAAAGAGGGAGTAAAGAACGACAACCCTTACTATTTTAATTGTTTTGTAATTCTGTTGCAAAAATTTGTTTTTGTATTTCACTTCATTAGATTCACTTCACTAATTTGCCGTAAAGCAAACTGGGTTGAATTCAACTCAAACAAGTTTCAGTCATGTATTTTCACCGGCAGAAACGGCACATATGTACCATCTTTTGAGATTGGTGTAAGCACGTTTGAATCTGTTGACTTGCTCGGCTTAGCGATAAATAATAAAATCGCCTGAGCTGAACCAAATAATAGGGCTGCAGCTAGGTGTTTTGGTTATTTACAACTATTTTATTTTATTTTAACGTATCGAAAATTTTACAAATTTATAAAACGTATATCAGGCCCAAAAAGGAATATAATTCACATATTTGGCGCACTGAAGAACCTGGCTGCACTCAACTGGATTCACAATATCTCCTCCATTCTTGATTATCTTTCCTCCATAGGGAATGTGGGAGCCATAGTTTGTTCCATATATATTTTCAGGTCTAGTGTTGGGCGGAGCTTTTTAAACTTAAATCCTTTAAAACAATAAAAAAGAATTCTGAGACTGATCGGCAAAAATTTAGCTTTTTAATTTATTTTTGTTGAATATTCTTATTTATTGTTAATTTAAATATTACGACACCTCTTGCTTCACATTCTATTGTGCGCTATTGCTTTTAATAGAATATGTAGTGTTAGGTGTCTAATGGAAGCAACTTTCTTATTTTTTTTTTGTTCTGATTTCTTTGTTTCCATAAGCGCTTTTCAAATAAATAAATGAAATTTATAGGTAGATACATAAAAATAAGAGAGAACACCCACATGGGTGTTATTGAATGGAAATCATATAAAAAAACAAAATATTATAATAAAATTTTAAATTCTTCACCTGATACTAATTTTGAGTCCAATTTGTTCTTTAATCCATTTTTGGTAAAATTTCGAAAACCCATTTAAGGTAATTTTAATGTTGCGGTTCACTGTATTGAAATGTTATAAGATGTTATATTCTGGAAATGTTCATAAATCCTGAATTTTACCGGCAGAGCGAAAGCGGCAAACACATATTTCAGAAGCTTCAATATGAGGATCTTAGGGAAAATCCGAATGTTTCTGTATTGATAATAAAAGGCAACTGTTTTGGTTTTTGACATGAAAGATGGGTAACAATAGTCAGTAGCTGAAGCGTGTAGGTCGTGGATTCGTTCATCGCATGTTGGCGTGTAATTTTTATGACCGCATTAAATACCTAAATAAACCTACGCTAGGTGATTATTAATCGATCTAGTGGAAGGCTGAGCTCCGACTACTGGGTTGGAATTTCGTGAGCCCAAGCGCAGACTTACTACATTTGTAGTTTGAAATGAAAAAAAAGACGCCAAAAAGGGCTGTAAACCATTGATTTTGGAGAAAGAGCTTTCATGAAAATCGAATGTGAAATAATTAATTTCCAATTAATCCAACCAATAAAAAAAATCATTCCATTTATAGTAAACTTATAATGTATTACTTTAATAACTTTTTAAATTAAACCCAAACTATCAAATCAATAAAAAATTTAAATTTCAAATGAAATTCAAACTATGTTTTTTTACCTTTGGATGTGTGTGTGCGTCTAAGATTTTTTTTCTAAAGTCAAAAATTTTATTATTTTTTATTTGTTTTAAACTATCGTCAGGCACTAACTTATTTGTGTTGCATGTATGTAAACCTAGTGCTGAAATTGAAAGAGAAAGGTGACGATGATTAATTCATACAAAAAAAATAAAAACGCGCTCTATAGAATCGCGCACATGTAATGTAATGAAATGAAAATAAAGTGTTATATAAAAACTGAAAGAAAGAGTGCCACTGTCAGTAGGTTAGTAGGCCATGGTACAAATTGAATGGGAGACGATTTTTTTTGTTTAATTTCTACTGTTTAATGATGACGTTATAAACTGAATTCGTTACAAGCTAACTTTACAATAATTTCATAATCGGTAAATTTTAGTTTCTCTATTTAATAAATCCGGGTGCCAAAGGGTTAATTTGCGAAACTATATTGTGTTACAAAAATTGTGCGATTTTTACTGATTTCACTCTCACTTTGTTTTATTTTATTTTTTTTTAGCAAAACAATGAAATTGCGAGTGAATTATGGTTATAAGTTATAACTTACAAAAAAAGCTAAGGAGTTAGTTAACTTTAATGGTTTTCTTTTTGAATCCAAACTAAAAAACTAAAATATCGAATCAATGAATAATATTTTGTTTGGCAAATTTAATTATAGTAAATTATGTACATGCATACATACAAAACACAAAAAAAATCTAAATGGAACAAGGTTGGGGAAATTCATAATCTGTAATGCTTTTTCACAAAAAAAAACTGAAAACAACAATAAAATAAAATATTTAATCAGCTAAATATTCAAGGCTCTTTCAATTACGTAGTAGAGCGCGAGTGTCTCTTTTTTAAAGTTTTGGTTTTATTCGATATTGAAAAACACACGTATTTACACTAAAATAATAGTCACCGGTATATTAAAGAGAACGAAAGTGAATTTGTGGTTATGATGCAGATTTGAAAATTTCTTTTTTACATTCAATTTCGCCATATTTCCAAATCTTGAATATAATTGAATTGAAGATATAATGTGATGAAATCGGAGAAATTACGAGTACATATGAGGAGCCTAAATAAGAGATAAATGTGTGCAAATATTCTCTTTTGTTCCAATTTAATTTAGTATTTCGTCAATGCTTTCTCTTTGTGCTTTACATAAATCAATTTTCACAAAATTTGCACTTATACCTCTTGTGCTCTAAAGCCCTCATACGATAGAGTAGCTAAGTTAGCAAATTTAAATTTTTTGAAAATCAGTTGAACGTTGAGCATACTTTACCAAATTTTAATTCTATTCCTGAAATATTGTTTTAAAGTAGGGTTGTCCAACTCAAATTAGAATTTAGGTCAAACTTTCAAAATAAATACATCAATAAAACTAATTCACACTCATTCCAGATAATACTGCATTGTCTAACTGATGTTTTTTTCCCCAAGTTTTATTGCTGAAAATTTGGCCTAAATACTCGTTTGAGTTGGACCAGCGAATTCCGATTCAACTCTGTTCTGACGCTTTAACATAAATTCAAAATCTTTGATATTTCATTCTACAAATTTTTGATTTATGACAAACCTCCAAGCTTGATTAAGATGGTTTTTGAACTGGCATTGGCGCGTTCTTCTTGCTCAACAACAAGGACAGGTTAAACGGGACCTAAGGAGTGAGCCACTGTGCAAGGTTGTCAGCTTGCTGGCTCCTCGATGTAAAGAACCCTTTGGCATTTTCTGCTTATCTTCTGTGATAATAATGAAGAACTGATGCAAAGGCTGTAAAACCAGTCATTAAAACACATTCTTTCCTTCTTTTTATAGCATTTTTGCATTTTTTATAAATTTAAACCTACATTAAAGAAACCACTTCTTACTTTTTAAGAATACAGGTTAAATTTTATAAATTTACAATTTTTGTAATTCTGTAAACATTAAATTGAAATATCTAAGTAATTCTAGAAGATTTTAAATTCAAATTTATCGAGACATGTGAAACAAAAAAAAATTTAGAAAACTTACTTTTTTAATATTTTCTGATATTTCTTTAATATTTAAGAATTCAGAAATTTAAGAAAATAAGAAACAAGTCATTGTTTTTGTTTCAAACTCATGGTACAAATTCGAAATTTCGCCTAGCCAATAATATGTACTTATACAATTAAATATGAAAGCGTTCCAAACAATTTAAAAAAGTTGACAACAATTTGAAAATCCTAATATAAAATTTTGAAAAATTTAATATTTAAAAAATTTGAATTCTCTAGCTATATGGGTGCTTTTGAGAATTCAGAAAGGGGGTGTCGGTGGACTACTATTCATCAACCAATTAAAAATTCACCACGGTGAGGTGAATATTACAGACCATTGTATTTGATAGATTTTAGTTGTCAAATCACCGTTATGGTGCTTTGTTAGAAAATATGCCTATTTAGCCATTTGCAGATGTCAGATTGGCTTGAAAGTGATATTGTATTTAGTAAACGCCTAGAGATGCAATATATCCTAAATTTTTTATCACTCTTCTAAATATTCACCACGATTAGGTGAAAATCAAATTGTTGGATTGAATATAACCATGTAACATGTCATTGTAAAGTTCTTGAAGAACCCAACAGTTCTACCACGTTATAGTTACCAAATTTACTTTAAGGCTCCGGTGAGGTGAAAAATATTTTCTCAATCAAATGTAAGCACCCTATCTATCGTTGTAAAGGTACCGATTGATGTAGGAATGTAGCAATTTTAGTTAGTTATTAAATTCGCCATTAAAGCGCTGGTGGTAAACAGACTGATTTAGCCGCTTTTGAAAGTCGTTTAGACTTGGCAATTATAAGGTTTTGGCAGTTTTTATCAACGAACTGAAGAAACGTTTTTTACAACTTCTATAAAAATTCACTCGAGGTTAAAATCAATTTTTTTCAATATATAATCGTTTCTGTCGAAACCATTGTAAGGTCTTGAAGAGAGGAACAATTTTAGTTTTGCCACTTTAGTTACCAAATTCGCCAATAAAGGTTGTGGCAGATATATTGGTTTGATCACTTTTGGAAGTTGTGTATACTATACATACTTCGAAATGGTATTGGTGGAAAGGTCTCGATCAAGGGACGCAAGAAAACCTTAAACCTATTTTGCCTCCCCTACAAAATGATGAGATGAAAATCAAAATTGTTAATCCAATATAACCGTACTATATCGTTGTAAATGTCTTTTCTACTTTTAGTTCTGGCACTTTAGTTACAAAATTCTCTATTATAGCGCTGCTAATTGTTGGTAATTTTAGTGTTTGTTCAGATATCATAGATACTTAGAATGAGTACCGCTAGAAATCTCCTGATTTGAGAGCCCCAGGTTAATATTGCTCAGCATGACTATAACCAAAGCAACCTTGATTATACAAGCCATAATCTAAAAAACGAAGCTTTTATAAGGGAATTAGAAACGACGAAAAAACCAAAATTTCCATAGTAAAACACATGAAACATATGGGAAATCACTTTTTTCCTAAGACAAATTTGTAAATGGAAACGTTGCAAATTCTTAATTATGATTTCTGAAATATTTTCATAAATGTTTGAATTTCAACATATAAGAATATCGTTTAAGTAAATCGTTTAATTTTCTTGTAATAATTGATTTATTTAAACCAAAATATAAAAAAAGTTCATAACAACAGCGTTCTGGTCAAATTAAAAAGAAAACTTACTACAAATCGTGTGCATTAAGTCAATATACATAGATGGCAGTGGGCAGTAAACATTTTGAAAAATCGTACCAAAAATTGCCACTTGGGGAAATTTGAGTTCAAAAGTTGTAGGAAAAGCAAAACAAATTCTCAAAATATAGAACGTGTCATAATTTTGTGATTTAACAATTTTTTTTCGTATTTTTCTGTATAAATCTGAGACATCTAACGTACACTAGTAAAACTAAAGATAAATTTAGCAAGTATTATTTTATTTCGTCAGAGCCAACTTTGATGTATTTTTCAAAATGAAAGTTCGAAAAATATATTTTAGAAATAATTTAATTTTAATATTTCTGCAATTAATATTTACTTAATACCAATATACCCTTCTTGTATATTGCTGCTAAAGATATGTAGCACATTTTTGTATAAACATTTTGTAACATTTTTGCTTTTTTAATTGAAAAACTTGAAGCTAAAAAACACCATTTTTACTATGGATTCCTATGGAAATTAGTGAAAAGTTATACCACTAAAAAAGCTTCGAAAAAATACGTCATAATGATTATGGCTCTATACTCTAGAAGGCTCTGCTATAACGTGTCCCCGAAACAATGTTTCAACAAGAACGTATGTTCCTTCCAAGTTTATCAAATTTTTTGAAAAAGTAAAGCTTTTTCCTAATAAAAATGAATTTAGAACAAAATTAATGTAAACGATTATCAAAGCAATTTCTGAATGTACTATGACATTTATACCATTGTTTAGTTATAAAATTTATTAAGGATGAGCATGTACATTACTTTCTAAAAATAAATGGAGTATCATATGACCCAAAAAGTTGATTTATACAAATATAACCTCTATTTCCAGGCTTTCTGGCAAGATTACTTTTCGGTTAAATTCAAATTTGTGTAGAATAAGGAAGAAAACAGTAAATTATTTACACATATGTATATGACTTTTGTTCATAAAGAATATGGTGTCAAATGACAATTATATAGTTGATACAATTTATATTCTTCATATTTTTAAATGTGCTTTGGTGAGGGACAGAAATTCCCGAAAGAAATACTCAAAATTATATAGACGAAAAAACAAATTTTTTAGCAGAACTAAATATATATGACTTGGAACTTGTGCGATTCTTGTAGGTGGCCGTCAATCCGACGAATGGTTTTACATATAAACGTACACTACCGTCTTTAAGTTTGAGACCACGTTGTCTTAATACGAATACTTCTAAGGCAAACTATGCAGACAACAAAAATAATTTTATTTTTAGGGTTTAATACAGTAACAAACATTTTTAACAACAATTTATTCCGAATCGGTGATTACAGATTAGTAGAGCCCGGATTTTTATGTAAATACATATTTTTGAATATAAATGAATATTTACTCTTTAAATGCATACATTTGTATATATTCTAGTGTTTATGATTTATGTGCTTACGTTTTTTTACCGAAGTATATAAACGTTGAACAATTAAAAAAAATTTATTAATTGGAAGACACTTTTCGAAATATAAAGCATTCTTAATCGATGGTACCACAATCACAATACACATTACTTATTCGTCCTGCCATGTAAAACCGTAAAAAATCGATGTTTGTCTGATTAAAATAAATTAAACATGTGTAGAATTTAAAAAAAAAAAAATTATAAATTACGGAATCTGTAGAATTTATTGAATTTACAAAATTTCTAGTATTCAAAGAATTTATGAAATTAATAGAAATTATGGCATTTTAAGAGTAAGTCAGCTTTGAGTTTGTAGAATTTATAGAACAGACTGAGTTGAAACAATTTATAGAACTCATAGAATCTACAAAAATTAAAGTATTTATAAAATTCAAAAAATTTATTTAGAATTTGTAGAATTTATAGCATTTATAGAATTGATAGAATTGAAATACATAACGTTTATAGAAATTATAGAGTTAGAATTTAAAAAATTTAAAGGATTTGTAGAATTTAAACAATTAACTGAATTTTTAGACTTTATATAGAATTTATAGGAAATTTGTGGCATTTATATAATTTGTAGAATTTAAAGAATTTACAGAATTTGTAAAATTTTTAAATATTATAGAGTTTATAGAATTTAAAGGAATCATGGAATTTAAAATAAGTCAAATTTGAGTTTGTAGAATTTATAAAACTTACAGAATTAAAACAATTTATAGGAACTCGAACTCTTCTATAGAAAGAGTCTACAAAATTTAAAAAATTTAGAGAATTAGTAGAATTTATAAAATTTATAAATTTACAGGGTTATAGACTCAGTAGAAATTATAAAATTCACAGAATTAGTAGAATTTTTAAAATTTGTAGATTATAAATAATTTAGAAAATATATCAAATTTACAGGATTTGTAAGATTTATAGAATTGGCATTTATTTTAGTAAATTTTTAGACTTAATAGAATTTATAAAGAATTTGTGTAATTTATAGATTTTAGAAAATTTATTTATAGACTTAGTTTATAGACTTAGTAGAATCTATAAAATTTTTAGAATTAGTAGAATTGATAGAATTTATCGATATTTTTAAATTTAGAGAGTATATCGCATTAATAGGGTTTTTAAAATTTATAGAATTTACAAGATTTTTAGAACTTAAAAACTTACTATATTTTTTGACTTTATAGAATTATACACAATTTGTGCGATTTACATAGCTTAAAGAATATATAAAATTTATAAAAATTATAGAGTTCATAGAATTTGAAGAAATCACGCAATTTTTAAAATAAGTCAAATATGAATTTGTAGAATTTAAAGAACTTACAGAACCTAAAATCTATAAAATTTGTAGAATATTAATAGAATTTATAAAATTTATAGGAATTATAAAATTCATAAAATGTCTATTGTTTATACATAGGCTTAATAAACATCATAAAATTTGTAGAAATTTTGAAATGTATTGAATATATCGCATTAACAGAGTTTAGAAGATTTATAGAATTTACAGAATTTAAAACACCTACAATATTTTTTGACTTTATAGAATTTATAAAGAATTTGCAGAATTTAGAAAATTTAGAAAATATGTAAAAATTTATATAATTTATAAATTTAAAAAGTTTATAGACTTATTATTATTATTATTATTACTTGAGGGCCATGTGGGGACTCAAGCCACCCCGCACTGCGACCTAAAAGATCTTTTGTGCATTAAGCCCTACTTAATTATCCGTCCAGTCAATATTCAAGCTCTTAATGAAAATACCTGATAATACTGCCTAACGGTACGTGATACATACTATCTGGGCTCATTGCTCTCCCTCCTAGATGTTTTAATTATCCGTCCAGCCAATATTCAGGCTCTTAAAGAACCTGATAATACTGCCATACGGTGTGTGATACATACTATCTGGGCTCATTGCTCTCCCTCCTAGATGTAATAACATTTACTTCTGCTAGAAGAGCGGTAGCATTGGGACTCAAGGACATCGAGAGGCCAAACCCACTCCGGTATATTCCTATCCATGCCTCGTCTACCGTTTTGATTTTACTCTTGCGAGTTGCTGGGACATACTATCTGGGCTCATTGCTCTCCCTCCTAGATGTTTACTGTTGGAAGTACTTCTACACGCGATACATATTATCTGGGCTCATTGCTCTCCCTCCTAAATGTTTACTGTAGGAAGTACTTCTACACGCGTTACGTACTATCTGGGCTCATTGCTCTCCCTCCTAGATGTAATAACATTTACTTCTGCTAGAAAAGCGCTAGCATTGGGACTCAAGGACTTTGAGAGGGCAGACCCACTCCCGTGTATTCCTTCCCGTGCCTCGTCTACCGTTTTGATTTAACTCTTGCGAGTTGCTGGGAATAAAAAAGTCGCCTGTAGGTCACCCAGGTTTACTACAGGAAGGCTAAATAAAACTGGAGGGTGCCTGGTATCCAGAGTCCGCATATATAGACTGATTAACCTATCAGCCATTCATCCATCGGCATATGCTGTTCCACCTTAGATTAGGGATTTTTTGTCAAGGTTTTCTCCTTTAGCGTCGTACTTTAGCCTGTCACCAAAGGCCACATTCAGCCTAATGGTTACAGTTACCGGTGGTTGCCACGAGGAGGCAGTACGTACACCTACGTCTACTGGAAGTTTACGGAGCCCCTTCCAATAGACGCCAAACCACCAGTTTATAGACTTAATAACATTTATAAAATTTAAAGAAATTGTAAAAATTTGATTTTATAAAATTTAGAGAATATATCGTATTCACAGGGTTTGTAAGATTTATAGTATTTACAGGATTTTTACAACTTAAAAGGTTATACGCAGTTTCAAGGTCAAAAAATGTCGTTTTTTTACGATTTTTTTTCTGAAAGAGGTTTTATTTGACAATTACAAAAAGTATCAATAAATGCAGCGGTAACTTTAACTTTATTTCGGCATTTTTTATTTTTAAAAAATATTAATTATTACTGTTCCTGTAGACGGTCTCCCGGAGGTCCTCCAAAAAAAAGGTGTCTGGCGGTGAGCAAGAAATCTCCGGTTTGGATTATTTTAAATAAAAAAACCACAAGATTATATTAGGTTAGGTTAGGTTTAGGTGGCGGTCCACTAGGACCAGGCATAGACGCAAAAAGGTGGGAAGCCGTACCACAAGATTGTATTAGTGGATAGATAAATCTAGGTATTGATCGAAGGAATAGACAAAATTTTGATTTTTGAGAAAAGGGCAACTCCGAGAAAAAAAAAATTCCGATTTTCAACAAAAACTTTTTTTTTCGTTTATTGTTTAAAAAATAGAAATAATTATCGAAAATCTTATTCCTTCGATCAATACTTGAAAAATATATCTGAGAAGGTTGTGTTAAAATTTGAGACCGATCGGTTGAGCCGGTTTTGAGAAATCGTGCTCACCGACTTTGAAAACATCGTATTGAGAAAAACGCATTCAAAGCTTCAAAAGATGTTTATACGTAGTTAAATTTTTTACTTTCACATGCTTGTATCTCCAAGAATATTTGCCGGATCGATTTGAAATTTTCAGAGAATATACTCAAATATATATACATTCCGAAAATGTAATAAAATAAAAATCGATTTTTTGAAATTTCTAATTGTGTATAACCCCTTAAAGAACTTCCTGAATTTTTGACTTTATATTTAGAATTTATTCAAAATTTTTGCGATTTATACAATTTATAGGATAAATAAAATTTATAAAAATTTTGGAGTTGATAGAATTAAACGAAGTTATGCAATGTTTAAAATCAGTTAAATTTGAGTTTGTAGATTTTAAAGAATTTACAAAACTTCAAATCTACAAAATTTGTAGAATTTAAAAATTTAGAGAATTATTAGAATTTATAAAATTTATAGAACACAGAAAATTCATAAAATTTATAAATTTTTATAGGGCTTACTCGAAATTTTAAAATTTGTAGAATTTATAAAATTTATTGAATTTATCGATTTTTTTAATTTATAGAATATCATTTACAGAGTTTGTAAAATTTATAGAATTTACAAGATTAGCAGAACTTAAAGATCTTTCTGAATTTTATGACTTTATACCATTTACAGAATTTAAAGAAGTTATAGAATTGTTAGATTTATAAATTGATGGATTTTATCGAATTTTTAGAGTTGAAAGAAAAATAATTTAAATTTTAAAATTTGAAGAATTTTTAATGAATTTAAAAAATTATACAGTTTACAGAACTAATTAATAAAATTTACGAAATTTTAAGAATTTTTTGTATTTGTAGACATTATAGAGATATTAGAATTACTCGAATTAATATAATTAATCGAATTTATTGAATTTACAAAATTTGTAGAAATTCAAAAATTTATACAATTTATAGTTTATAAAATTTGTAGATTTAATAGAATTCATTTATTTATGTACATTTCTAGAAGTAATTTATAATATTTATAACATTCATAGAAATTGTGGAATTTTTTGGAACAAGTATATTTTTTTTTTAAAAAAAATTTATTATAGAATTTATCGAAATTATAAAATAATTTTTGTTTCATATTTTACAATTTGTAGTGCATATTTCAAGGTGTTTTGAATGTATATTTGCTTACATATTTTGCTTATTGGGCTCTACAGATTAGTAATAGATTCAATATTTTTTTAAAATAACACAAACTGATTTTTATCGACATTTCTGTGGTAACAAGGCAAAACGTAATAACTCGTTTTTCTGACTTTTTCAGGAAAAAGAAAATTTTAAATTTTAAAAAGTTTTTGAAATTAAGAGTTACTCAAAATCGTATGAGTTTTTTGAATTCTTGCTTTTTTAAATGATTATTACGGTTATTTGTAGTTGTTGGATTATTACGAAAAATTGATAAATAACTCGAGTTATTACGTTTTGCCTTGTTACCACAGATTTTATCGACTCAACTTTTTGAACACGTGTTTCAACGAAAATATTCTCTCTCGGCCATGAACAAACAAATAAATTCTTTATGGTAGCCTGTGAAAACAAAACCAACAGTAATCTATTGTCTAGGTAGTGCAAATAAACAAACCAGAATCGAGCAGAAAAATTATTATTTTGCACCTTTTTAAGTGTCGTTTTTTAATAAATTTCAGTAAGACAATTTTTTTTTTTTTTTTTTTTTTTTTGAAAAAATATATAAATATGTAAAAACAAAACTTAACTGTAAAAACAGATAAAGCCTGCGACATGCAACAAAAACCGCTGAAATTCTGCGACTACTCCAGCACGGTCAAACGGGAGCATCCCGTTTCTAGTAAACATTTATCAAAGTTCGCTGAAATTGGATTGTTTCGAAAACCCGAAAAAATAGGCGGGGTATCACAAAAAAGAAACCACCTGACCGAAAAAAAATAATCACGGAATACCACAAACGCCTAATTTTACGCCAAATTAAACATGGTGTATGTGATACTGCCGACCAATTTAACAAAAAGCTTCGTCAAAACTATCAAATAGAAGTTTCGGATGAAGCAGTTCGCAAACAATTGCGAGAAGCTGGCCTCAGGGGATGGGCTAAAGTGAAAAAAACGCTTTTAAAAGATAAGCACAAAAAAGGGCTGCAATTTGCACGAAAATACCAGAACTTTGATTTGGAGGATTGGGGAAAGATCAAAAGAAGGAGTACATTCACATTTGAAGCTATACGGCTTCGCTTAAAAAAGTTGGGAAAGAGTATGTCTGAAGTGATCTTCTAGCAAGATAATGACCTCAAACATACTGCGAAAGTCACATTGAAATGGTTTGCAGACAATAATTACCATCTGTTGGATTGGCAACACGGGATCAGTGTTTCAGGCTAATTTCTAGTATACCTAACAGAATCCAGGCAGTTACTAAGGCTAAAGCGGGCTACACAAAGTACTAAAGTATAAAACTAAGCCTGACGCGTATGCACAACTAATTGATCACAAGAAATTTTAATAATTTTTGATTTTTTACTAAGGTTCGGAAAATCTTAACTTATTTTATAGTTATTAATACAGAGATATTAAAAAATGTGAAAACTAATAAAAAACTCATTGTCGTTTATTATTTATAAGCTAATTTGAGAGCGATCATTGATGATGTGATCAAAAAGTTGAGTCACCGTATATTCCTCTAGTTAGATACTCCCTCATGTGGTCTGAAAATACTGCCATTATTTTTTATTAATTTTGCATTATCGAGTTCAGATCCGGTGAGTGTGGTAGCCAAACTCTCTTGGGCCGAATACCTCTAATTTAGGCTCATCAGTCCAAAGAATACCTTATATGAGCTTAAGCCCACAGAAGCCATTTGCTCCGATACGTAGAAGTGGTTGTCCTTTGGAATGTATTGTCAAACAAATTCGGCTCCCAAAGATATTTTTTTATTGTTGTGTTGTAGACCGTGGTATTTTTCAGCCTCTGTTCATTTTTGTGCAGATTTTTGCTCATTTGTCCAGTAATAATAATACGCGATGGTACGATACACTCCAGATATGGAAATGTGATGTTCTTTCGCAATTTTTCTTTCCGACTCGCTGGTTCCGTTAAACTAATTCGAAGATTTTGAGTTTCTAAAATGTCAACACAATTGTCATTGTAGAATACTTTTCTATAACACTAAATTACAACTTTGCTGGCCTATCTAACGTTCTAAATATCTACAACGAAATACATATTAATAAATTTTAAATTATAGATTTATATTTTGAAATCCGTACATAATATTTATAATAACTATTAACACTGAATAATTCCGTATGTCGAAATTTTCGACCTTGAAATTTGAATCTGACCAATGACTAGGTAGTTTATGATTTTTATGGTTTTTTGAGTAATAAAAATCAATCATGCAAAACCATAATAATTGTTTTATGCATTAAATTGTTTTCAATTATTGGTTTAAAATCCGTTTTATAATATTTGTCTCAAGAAGCAAATCCAAATAGAAAAAAAAATCATATTCGTTTAAGAGCGGACTGTATAAATTTTATAAAGGTAGGAATGTATGTAGAACTATGTATATTAAACCTTTTCGAGGGACCATAACAAATAGAAAGTACGGTAAAATATGTTTTACGATATAGTTTCAAAGAAAGTCAATAAAGGCCATAAATGTTTAAAATTTCTTAGAATTTTCTATAATTTTGGTAGGAATAAGTACCGGAGGCTGTTCAAACTTTTAAATAGGAGGGAAAATACAATATGTAAATTACTGACGAAACATTAAATGTATAAACAATTTTGATATTGCAAAATATGTACATAAACATACTTAACAACATGTATGTACGAGTATATATGAGACACCATTTTCCAAAAAAAAAAAAAAATATGCTGAAAAATTGCGCAGCTCGACTTTAATAATGATCATTCAAATTTATGGTCTGGTGTACACGATGATCATACATTTTACATTTATAAATGAATATAAGAGTTTACAATTGAATTTGTACTTTTTTTTTTTTGCTTTTTTTAAATTTTGTTCAACAAAAAGGGAAAACGTAAAATCACACAATCAGATCAAAGTGAAACTTTTCTGGGTTAATTTTTATGTCGAATGATCATACTCATACGTAATTGTTTGTTGCTGTTATTTTTGTTCTGTGGTTTCGTAATTTTAAACATATTTTTATTTTATTTTAATTTCTTTGGTTGCGCTCCATGCAGTTGTTATTTTTATTATGTCTGTGCTGTTTCGAACCATATCACTGCGTGGCTTTTGTATATATATACCACGCGATGATACCGCGAGACTCATCTATTTTTATAAAAGAAATTACATCGTAAAATTTAACGTTTCACAATCAATTTGGTTTCCGTTCTTTAAATTTTTTTTTTTTTTGACAATAAAACAATACACAGTTTTAATAAATTTATATAAAAAGGTGTTATTGTCTGTGTTAATAAAAGAGTAAAATTTAATTTCTATATATAGCGTGCATTGAGGCGCTAAATGTGCCAAGGACAAGACAACCCACCATAGCTGATTAACATTAAACAAAAACAAATACATTCATGATATACATACTACATAAAATATGATTTCTTTTTTATATTTTTTGTGAAATGTTTTTAAAAAACATTTTGGTTTAAGATAAGAAACTATATTTTACGGTAGTAGGTACATAAAAAATAATTTATATAATTATTGATACTGTTTTGATCGTAAGTGTGAACCGAAAATTTTACCAGGCGAAATACACAAATGAGTGATCTATTAAAATTATATGCCTATGTTGAAATTAATATTGAAACATATTTTCCAATATTTTTTTTTGTAGGCGGTTGTAAAAAATAACACACTTTTTACTTCAAAAATTCAAAAAAATGAAATAAATGCAGGTCATAAAATAGGATGCTCGATCAGTATTTTGCATAAAATTCGTAACTAGTGGGGCTCTGTTTCTATTAATTTCAGACATCAGTCATATTTATTCCCTATTCTCGATATTTCGGGCTGGCCAATTCGAAAGGTTTATATAGTATTTTGTCCTCGAAAAATATTTTGCTTTCCTAGCGGTTTCTCAATTTTTCTCGTTCAATGGAAATAAAGTCAACTTACTTACTCTAAGGAAGTAAAACCAAATGATTTTAAAATATCAATTATTTAATATCTCTTAACTCAACCATCAGGTCAACCTCCATCTTAATTTACAACTCAACCTCCAACTCAATCGCAACTTTAAACATTGATAACGTTTAAATGAACCGCCAACCCAATCCTCAAATCAATCACCAATTCAACTCCAAATCAATTTTCAAGTCATCCCTCAAATTTACCCCCAAATAATTCCACTATCGAGCTCCTATTCAACCCCAACGCAACTCAACCCCAACTCAACTTCAACTTAACTAAGCCCCAACCAAATTTCAACCCAAAAACCTTCAAAACTCGATTCGAAAGCTACAAACGTGTATGAATTCAACTCAACCTAACTTCCCACTAAACCCTCAACTCGGCCCGAAATTAATCCCCAAGGCGAGCCCCTCATTCAACTTCAACTCAAATCCTATTCCACTCTAACTTGATTTCAAGTCAACCTTCGATCCAACACTAAACTCAACCGTAACTAAACCCAAACTCCACCTTTAACTCAATCCCAACTCAACCCCAAACTCAAAGTTCAACTCAATCCCTAAATCACCACGGTTCGAAAACTGCAGGCTACATGAACTCAACTTAATCTAATCTACAATCCGCTACTCATCTTCAAATAAATCCCCAACTGAACCCATCGCTCAGCCCCAACTCGACACCCTAATCGCCAAACGCTCGACCCTCAACGCAATGCTCAACTAAACGCCCAACTCAATTCCCAAATCAACAAGGTTCGAAAAATTACAAGCGTACAAGAAATCAACTCAGTTCAACGCAATCTAACTTCCAACTCAAATCTCAAAACCCCCAAATAAATAGTGAACTGAACAGCTGATTGAACCCCAACCCAATCCTAATGAACCCCAACTCAAGCATTAATTCAGTTCAACTCAACCCCAAACTCAACGCCCTACTCAATCCCCAAATCAACATGGTCCAAAAAATACATGATTTTTACATGAACTCAACTCAAGCTAACTTCCAACTCAACCTACAACTCTCTCCAAACGAATCTGCAACTGAACCCCTTAATTCCTAAACTTACCCGGTCTGAAAACTTCATATGTCTTTCAACTCAATTCTAGCTCAACGTCTAATTGCTCACTAAACCCTAACCCAACCCCAACTCAACTGCTCAATAAACTTTAATTAAACTCCAACTCTACATTAACCCGCAAATTGACCCTTAAGGCATTGCCACAGCTATTTTTCGCGCGACGCGATTTTTTTTCTACTTTCAAATTTTATTGGAATTAAAACCAATTTGACTCTAAATGTTTGAAAAAACTATCAAAGTAAATTGCATTTTATAACACATCTTATTAATTTTTTTGGAAACTAATAATTTTTATGATAAATTATAAATTTCAAATTTTGTCGCGCGAATATTAAAATTTCGCGCGCGGATTTTGAATAATTATTATTTTTCAATAAAATTATTATAAAAATATACAGATTGAAATTCAATTTGATAGTTTCTTCAAACATTTAGAATCAAATTTGTTTTAATTCCGGTAAAATTTGAAAAAAATCGCAACATCGCAAAGCTGTGGCAATGCCTGTAACTTAACCTTCAACTCAATCCCAAACTCAACGTCCAACTCAATGCTCAATCCAGCGTATATAAAATATATTATGTGTTCTTCTAAGTCGATTTCCAATTAATTTAATAATTTTTTTAGAAACATATCCCAAGAATTACATAACTTCCAAATTTAGTGCTACAAAAATAATGATAATAAATTTATCTTTGACAGCCAAATTATTACGTCTCATCAGGTTGTTTTGAGCCTATAACTTCTTCGGAAATTATTCATGAAATTAATAATTTAAAAAACAAAAGATCTGAAGATTATGGAATTGATAACTTGGTTGTTAAAACTGTGCTTGGTACTTAGTGGATGTGTTAAAATTCTTGTATAACCTGGCCTGAGACCTGAGGGGTTTTACGAATAAAAATTAGCAATTGTAATTTCAATTTTCAAAAAGGGCATGAATTGCATTTAAACAATTATAGGCCGATTTCTGTTCTAAGCACCGTATCTAAAGTTTTTGAGAAACCTACTAAAACGTCGGTTAGCGCACAATTTTGATAAAATTAATTTTTTACACAATAAACAATATGGTTTTACTGCTGGTAAATCCACTGAAGAAGCACTAATTGATTTCCTTAGTCAGATATACAGGGTGAGGAAAAAGTATGGAAACTCCTAAAAATCTCGCGGAGTTCGGTCAAAAAAAATGAGCACGGTTTATTTTTAGTTAATTTTCAACAAGGAATTTAATGGTGAGCTTTGCTGTGACCTTGACCTTCATATTCAAGGTCATTTGAAGGTCAAGGTCGTTTTTAAAATTAGAACCCATATTTTTGATGACAGAATCCAAAAGAGCGATCAATTTTACGTCCGAGTATGTATTTTCCATGACCTTCTAAAATCTTCTGAAGGAATTTATATTGTGAGGTCAAAGTATGGAAACTCCTTGAAATCTCGCGGGGTTTGTCAACAAAAAATGAGCAAGGTTTAGTCTTAGGTAATTTTCAACAAGGAATTTAATGGTGAGCTTGATTATGACCTTGACCTTCATCTTAAAGATCATTTTGAGGTCAAGGTCATTTTTTATAGGTCTCTCCCAAGGTCACCTGAAGGAATATATTTTAATTGATGGATATTTAAAAAAACTAAGGCTTAGGCGATATTGATTTTAGCCCGAATTTCTTTTATAGGGAACCCCTCGATTTGTACACAATAAAAATCCCAAAAAAAAATCAAAAAATCACAGACCTCATTAAATTTTTTGTTACGTACAATCAACTACAACATGATAATATAAGGATGCTACATAATTTCTTGTTATCCTTCGCCATCTGCCAAGAGGACTAATGCTAAGCGGCTTTGAGGAGTTTTTAATTTTAGTATGTTAAACACAAATGTAAATGTCACGTTGCGCATAGACCCCAATGCTATGCGGCTTGGAGGAGTCCTCTATTTTATTATGTGAATAATTATTAAAAACCACAAATTTTTGAAAAACGTTGTAATTTCTATTAATTTTGGAGTTTTAATAAATCGTCAAAGCGAGAGTTTGGAGTGGCAGCCTCCACCCACTAAGGTATACAACGAATTAAAATAACCTTTCAAACATTTGTTAAAATTTAAAAATTTAATTTTTTAGGATTGTTTTTTTTGTGGATCTTTTTATTTTTCAAATCGAAAATCGAGGACAATCTTCGCAATTAAGGCCTAACCTACAAAACTAATACAGATAAGATTTTTTGTTTAAAATTCGTTTGAAAAGTAATATTCTTTAGTATTAGTTTAGTAATTTTATTCTTAACCATTCTAAAATATAGTGAAGAACAAAAACCCCGCTTATCATTGGACTTCAATGCTCAAATACGACATCTAGTGTCATTCCTCTTGGTTCTAGAGTTCTTTGGCACCCACATACATAAGTGTTATCTTATTTGTCGTTGCCTGTTGTTTAACTGTATTAAGTTATCCCATACCAGCCTTAACATTACGGTATAGGGTTTAAGAACCTTTAAGGCTGCTTGCGTTTAGGCCTTTAGCTATGCCTACGGTAGCATTCGTGCCCGAGGATTTGGAGAGCACAGTTCCATTCCCGTATATGCCTACCATATTCCTTCTCCATCTTTTGTTTTAGACCTGTGTGTAAATCAAACCATTGGGCCTCTTTCAAAGGGCGCCTGACCAGCTCTGGTAAAACGAAAAAGAAGGGTTGTGGATGTTCAGTTTAGTTGGCTACAGTAGGAAGATGTTTCGGTGGTAAGGTCGTGTGTCACTCCTTAAGTATTCTCAGATCCTACCATATTGCCTGGCTAAATATGGCGTTATTGCATCGTTCTGTTAATATGCAATTGCAATGGAGTAAGTCCTAGAAGTGCCTCCATTGCAGCAGTCGGGCATGTTCTCATCGAGCCAGCAGGCGCTGCACTTTATGCAATCACGTTCGCGGCCCCTTCTGAGCCACCATACATCCGAAGACTATGTAACCATGGCCTTAATGATTGTTAGGAACAAATAAAATATTTTTACTTGGCAATTTTATATTTTTTTTTTTTTTTTTTTATAAAATTTATATTATTATTAAGTAATTATGAAGTAAAAAAATAATATAATTAGTTTATTGTAACACAAAAAAAAAAAAAAAAAAAAAAAAAAAAAAAAATTCTTGATTTCTTCACAAAAACTTCTACAGCATAGGAACCAAGCGCAAATTTTAGCGAAAAAAACTCGATATAAATTTCTTGTAGTTGGCTAGAAAAACATACGTTCAATTTTAAATTTTTCTTTTTTTACATCAGACGCCTGTGCAATTTTTATTCTATGCTATGTTTACAAAACATTTTGATGTTTTACAAAATTGTTGTGGCAGCTGGCAGATTAGACGCGCGGATACTTTTAGTTGGCGCGATTTTAATTTATTTACAATTTAAAATAAATAGAATAAATTATATTTAATATGAGCGTTTAAAAATCGTTTGGCTAATATTCACCAATTTTTGTTAACGTTTTTGCGGATAAAACGGCATGTGCCGTCAAACAAATATGCTTCTATGTATCATTTAAATGAAGCTAATTTAAGATATGCAGCCCAATTTTTTAATGAAATGCAACATAAATTGTATATTAAAGTCTTAGTCCCGGTAAAACATTGTTTGATTTTAATTTTGACTCTTTTAAAGTTTCATAGTGTATAAAATTCTTAAACTCTATATAAAAGATTAGCATTTGTCCCAGCGGATCCACCAATAATTTTTTTTTATCCACGAAAGTGTAAAGGGTCCAACGGAATTTTAATTTTCTTCAGTAAGATACTAAACTTTCTTTTTATCGGCAGTCTAGTTCCCTATAACTAAGACTTATTATTATGAAATTACAAAGAAACGTGGGACATTTGTTTACCTTGAAAAAACTGAAAATGCTCCTCAATAAATTGACTAAATTAATTTAGCAGATATACCATTTTGGGTATGAAATTTGTAATCACAAATAATCCAGTCGTATACTTAAATTTTATATGAATTTTATATGAATGTCTTCTTTGGTAGCTGACATAAAAATAGAAATGCAAATTTTGTTCGCAACAGGATAATTTATTTTGGTTTACAAATTATAAACGACCTTTTAAATTTTTATAAGTACCCTCATACGTACTAATAAGATTTTCGCTAATATATCGAGTTTTTTAATTTGGTTTCATACAAGAAATTATTTTTCAGCAGTTTTTGTTGCGTTCATTTTTTTTTTTTTTAATTAAATTTTATATCGAGTTTTTTTTTTCTCTAAAATTTGCGCTTGGCTCCAATGCAGGTTTCCCTCTTGGATCTCCTTAGTTCGAGATTATATTCTTTCAAGGCCAACTTGAAATCGCCCCATTCAGTGGTGCGTTTTGCGTTGTTGAATAACTTCCTCGATTTTTTACATAATTTTTCCAGCGTCCCCCATCACCAAGGAACCTTCTTAATAGGCTTGTAGGACCTTGAGCCTATCGAGCTATGCAACTGGTTTGAATTGAACTCCAAAACTTCTGGGCCCATACTCAAGGGCATTTCTGATTCGAGAAGTGCTTTATATAAGCTCCAATCGGTCAGTTTGAGAACTCTAACTTCCTCCTTCTGCATGGTTTTAGCAGCTTTATCAAATCTAATCTGCTAGTGTTCGGATAAAGAGGTATCTTCAGATACATCCCAGTTATTTATTAAAGGACTCATATGAAGACTGGCTAGTGTCAAATCTGAGACCTCTTAAATACTAAAAAAGGTACTCATTCCTGTTTTAATGTCACTACTGTCCCACACTGTATGGGGTGTGTTTGCGTCGTATCCAATAAGGTAGCCCAGCCCTTTCCGTTTGCCGCCTACGTATAATACCGCCTTAGCATGATGCAGGTTTTCTGTTAGCATTTTATTGGTGTCCTAATTAATAACGAACCTCCATTTCCGTCCATCCGCTTCGGGGCCTAGTTGTTACCAGGCTTCTTTGATGGCTTGCTTGGGAGAGTTCTTTATAGAGAAACCAATGGTGCTCCCTCCGACCCCTTTCTCATTTTTCCTCTTTTACTGCCTCTTGGATAGGACTGATACCGCAATAGTCTTGATTAACTACTAGGGTCCTATCCTTTGCACTTCGCTTACAGCTCTTAGCCTGTTTTACCTTGTCTACCGAAACGGTGTAGAAGACTGAGGAGTCTCTTAGCTCTCTCCGGATCGCCTGCGTACCTTCATTTTAGCTCTTGATAAAACCAAGAAGCTGATCAGTTGGTAATTCGGTGCTGTGCTGTTTGGGAAAAAGTACTAAACACAATATGGGCCCCCAAAGCAGGTTATTTGGCTCAACAACCTTCAACTGTGTTCCTTCCCATAGCTTTATACCTCTGATTAGAGACCTGCACCCGAAGACGGGCCAGGTTTTATTTATGTAAAAACCATATCGGGCCGGGCCCGGGCTTTTTGATTTTAATAAAAAAATTGCCGGGCCAGGCTCGGGCTGAAAAGCTAAAATTGTAATACAAAAATAAACTCGCGTGACTTTTCGAGTATTAATATTATTAATATTATAAATTATTTACCTTCTTGTGCATTACAATTTTGTTCATTTAATCCAAATTGATACAGAAAAATTGCTTTAAATAGTACAGTAGGACCGGGCCGGGCATGTTATTTCATTTCCATAAATTGGGCCGGGCCGGGCCGGCTTACCTTTCGGATTTTGCAGGGAGGGTCGGACCCGGGCCAAGAAAATTTCATTTTGAAGGACTCTATCTCCGATATAGTCTTAATATTATTAGCACAAGTCATCATTAGCCACCCGAGCCGGAATGGATTATCAAGAAATTTGTTCTCTTACTCCAGCATTTTTTCCAGAATGCCCTCCTGGACCGCGTATAGCTAGGAGGTTTCCCTGAGGCTCAAGAAGCCTCTTGTATTATTTCTTAGCCGCTCCATATAATTGTTCATAAGGATCCTTTGAATATTTGTCAGTGGCGTCCTTCTCCAGACCCTTTTTCATCTATCGAGATGTCCAATTTGGAAAGAAGAGGATTTAATTCCTCGAAATGAATAAGCAGCTTCCCGTCCGATGATTCACCTGTAGAGTCGGAAAGTCCATAGTCGAAAGAGGGGCGAGGTCCTCGGAAACCATAACGGGACTTTCGCTGCTGTGTGACACTTTAGGAGCGTCGCCATCCTTATTATTATTTGTTTTCTCAATTTTGATTCTCACGAGTTGTTTTGATAAGAGAGTCACCTGTAGGGCTCCCAGCTCCTACCATAAGGCGGCTAAAATGAAACTAGAGGGCCCCTGGTATCTTTTGCAGTTTCCGGTGGTCGCCACAAGGAGGCAGCACTTACACTTGTGAATCATGATCACGTCGCCCCTTACTCAACCGTGCAAACCGAGGGGCTGCCTGAAACATGACCAACCACTTTTTGGTTAATTTCTCTTTCGATTTGACCTGAATAGTTTTAGTCTGAATTTCATTGCCCCAGCTAACTAAATAAGAACCAGATATTTTTCAATTAAAATTAAAATTTGTAACGTGACATGATAATCTGCAAGACTATATATACTTAAGTTTACTGAAATCCATTACCTTAGTCAATAACTTTGACTATGTAGCTGTATGTATATGTATGTAATAAACATTTTGTTTTTCTTTTTCATCTTACAGAAGACATAAATTGAATTTGTAGTAGATAGCTTATTAATCTTTTTTTCTTTTTATCAATGACATTAAAAAATCTCTCTATGCAATAATTAAAATATTAAGAATTAATTAAGATTTATTATTTTACAAAGCGAAAAAATGTACGTACATACACATATATTGTGTACACATATTTTCTGTTTAGTATAACGTATTGTAGTAGTACAATATGATACTCAATTTGTGTATACTATATACTAATACATTACAGTTGACCTAAATTCCATTTGTCGCATTTAAAAAAAACTGCAATACATTATTCGTTATTATTACATATTGTGTAGTTTATAAATGTATATGAGTATATAATATGTATAATATGCATTTCGATCAATTTATTTATTTATAAATTTTAATTTAAAAAATACAACAACAAGAAAACTTCTTAAAATGTTTTTTTTTAAATTATAAAATAGTTTTACCTCTATGTCATTATATGTACTAGTCTCATTAATTAATTTATTACATGTTATATTTACTTGTGTCCTTATCCTTAGCCAATATCATCATAAAAGCATCCTATATCACGATGAGTCATCAGTTTCCCCATATATTTGAATAATAAATTAATCATATGTTGCACAATAATGTTTCGAAATAATTATGTTTGTAAACCAAATATTATTAATACGCTAGAAAAATTTGTAAAGGATTCTGCGCAATAATAATTATGTAATTTATTATAAACATAAATTCTTACATTTTTATGTACAATGTTGTGCTAGGTATGTAGTAAAGAAAAAATCTATTTTCAAAAAGAGAGTAGAGCTCTTTTGAGTAGTTTTTCATTTACTAATTTTTGTAGTATTCACTCTATTCTTCAACACACAATCAAAAATACATACATACGTATTTAATGATACATGTATGTATATACACGTTTCTTATTATTATTATTATTACTATTTTTTTATTTCTATATTGTTTGCGCTGAATCAGGCAAACACAGAAAAACGTCCTTGGCCCACTGACATACATTTCATTATAAATAAAATTTATATTTATATAAAATACATATGTATAAATTAAAGTGTGGGCCATTTTAAATACAAAACAATTTTCCCCTCTCTAGAGTCGTAAAGTAAATTTTATCTATGTGCGCGCTATTAAATTAACACGATTAATATTCTATTTCGTATGAAATTTCGAAAATTATAAACAATTTGATGGTATGTTTATCATTAGAAAAAAAAAAAAAATAAAAATTATGACATTGTTTAGAATTTTAAGCAATCAATAATTTAAGGTAGCGTTTGTGCAAATACCAAGCGGCAAGGGAAAACAATTACTATACCCATTTAATTATACGATAACGATGATGAAAGAGAGGAATCACCCAATTTTTCCGAAAATTCGTTACACATACTTAATGATTTTGCATGGCATACACAGTGCGCTAAAATTGATAACTTTTTGTTGTATTTGTTATCAAATATAATTATTGTGCGATAAGAATAAATTTAAAAAAATTATGGAAACTAGATCAGTAGGTGACCAAATAATAATAATAATAACAGTTTTAATCTTGATAATAAATTTTGATTTATATTAATAAATTTATATTTTAAAATAGCTCAATATGAGATTGCAGACAATTCTCGTCGACGTCGTTAAGATGGTTGATGCGTATGCAAAATTTTGCAAATTTGTGGATTTTGACGACTTGTATTGTATGTCTGTTGTATTTTGCTAATTGATACCATTTAGTGCAATCTAAACTACATCACAACTTTTAAATTAAAGTAGAATTTGAAATTTTCCATTTAGAACATATTAGCATAACTATCTAGCCTTGATGATTTTATGACCAAGTTTATCTATTCTACGCACTCGATTTATTAAACAAAGTTTCAATTTTATAATGAACTCGGCTCACTGGGCGAGAGTTACGATTATACGCACAAATAAATTTAATTAAAACTGGTAGGCAAATTCAATAATGTTAATCGATAGGCAGACAGACATACATATGAGTGAAAAACATAAAAACACATTCAATTTTGTAATTTTGTATTTTTTTTCAATCTCTATCATGGGACAACATTGACCTCATTACACAGTGCACTTGATCTAATTTGTTTTCCTTGTGAATGTGCATGATTTAAAATTGCATTTTTCTCATTTTTTTATTTTATTTTTCTATATAAATATAGAAGAGAAAATAGAAAACAAAAAAATTTCTCATTCCAATTAAAATAAAATAAAAATAGTGAAAATTATATAAATACGAAACTATTATTTTATTATGCAGTTTGTTTTATAATGTATTTGTATTATACGATGATAAATTATTCTATATACGTAATAGAAAATTAGATCAAGTTCATTAAATACTTACATAAAAAAAAATATGATATAAGAATACATCAGACGATATTTTTCTAATATATGTATGTACCACCATCCAATATAAGTTTGTGTGTTTCTCGATCAAAATACAAAACTAAAAGTTCTTTACCCGGCACATGTGTGATGTCATTAAATATTAGAATATAAATTAGCAAATCACCTTAAAAGCCGAAATATGTGTTTTGTTCAAAAATAAGCTCAATATTTGAGATAAACAAAATATAGTATATGTATATGTGTGTGACCCACTTAATGTTTATGGCCTACTGCACTTGGCCAATTTTCACTCTCGTTGGATTGCGCAATCGCAACGAAAATACAAGACAAAACAAAATACATAAAATAAAAAGCGAACGTAATTTTTATTTTATTTTTTTTATTTACATTACAATAAAAAAAAACATGTTTGCTACCAAATTGGTATATTCCAATGTTATGTGCTGACATTCCGATGGTGATCAGCGTGTTGTTGCCGACAGCCATTTTTTTTTATTATCTATCTATGTACGTGTATTCTCTTTAGATTTTTCGGTTTCATTTTTTTTTTTTTTCATTTCGATTTCTCATGAATATTATTTTATTTGTTTTAAAAAGCAAAAACGGAACGAAAGAGTTAAAAACTATAAAAAGCTTTTTGTTAATAGTTATTGATGAATAGACTAAATATGTGTGAGTGAATAAAATGAGCGCTTACAGCAAGACCCATAAATTGTGCTTTTCGTATTGGTAATCTAGAATGTTTTTTTTTTTTGTGCAAGGAACAATATATGGTGCTGGTGTAAACCAGCTTCATTATTCGGTTTATTAATGATGTATTTAATGAGTCTATTTACACATTAACACATGCGTCATTTTTCCTCGGTATGCTCCACTTTTTGGTGTTTCCTATGATTGATTGATTGATTTTGAGTGTACGACCAAGCATTAAACAAGATCTCCCGGTAATTGAATTTTGACGCCGGGCCCCCACCGTACACCTTTTTATGCATTCACTTGGAAGGATTGGATAGGATGGTTAGAATAGGATTGAGATCGATCCGGTTGCAAACACCTTGGCGGTCAATAGTTAGTAGTTTAGTTCATGCTTAGGATGGTACACTTTTTAAAAAATTACTTTTTTACTGCTTTCAATCCTTGGCATCCTAAAGTCAATATTAATTAATTAGCAATTTCCCCTTATATATTTCGCACCACCTTACCTCCTCCGGCCGTTTTTAATTTTTTACTTAATTAACCGCACTCTGAAATTTCTCCAGTATTTGAAGCTCCTATTATTAAATAATTATATAGCTGTAAATAATATATTACTTATCTAAAAGGATTGCAACCGAAACTCTAAACAGATGCAAATCTAATTAACATATCGGTAACTCGATCGCAACATCCACCACCTCTGCTGCTTCAGTCTCCCGACCGTACCTCTCGTGAAAGATTATTATTCTGGTAGCAAAACTAGATAGTAGATATAAAAACAGAGCAACTTAGAGCTGTAATAATGCTCAAGTTACTAGCATAGCTGTTGAAATACCGCAAACCTGCTACTAAGATTATAGAAGTTCGCTCTGTGATGCACGCTGTCCTGTAAAGCGTTACATTTACTATTACCCGTAACCAAAATTAAATTATAGTACTCTAGTAAGTTCACAAATATGAAGTCTGAGCTGAAATGCTTATAAATTAAGAATACTAAAAATCAAGATCATAATTTTTAACTACGTATCCATTGGATATTTAAAACTACTGCAACTGAAATAAATTTTTCGGGAATCGCTGAAAACTAAATAATTAACAGAATTTAAATTATATAAATAAAAAACACGGCATCCGCTTTCCACTTAAACTACACCTTTTAATTAAATTTCATTAAATCTTCATGTTAGTAATATAAGACAAATTATTTGGCACAAGCCAATACACTTTCTAAACTACACGGCGCTGGGTGCTTGTAGTTTCCGGAGATCCCGTCGGGTTCCTCAGGTGTCTCTAAAATTAAACAAATTAGTCGAATATTTTATTAATTTTAATAATGTGACATTTTGTGTTTAATGACCAGCTGGTTCGTTTGCTATTCAATACAACCCCAAATCTAATTATCTTCCCAATTAATTATTAATTTAAATTAAATTAAACTGAGCCCCTAACATCCTAAAATAAATTAAATTCGGTATGTCAGCAAATTAATCACTAAATTTAACAAATCTTAAAATAATAATCTATTTACTTAAATTAAATTTGTCTCCAGTATAACAATAAAATAAGAATAAGTCAGATTTAATCTTGTTCACTTGTCAGCTTTAATCTTGCCCACTTATTTGTTGCATACGCCTGAGCAGTCAATACCTCTTTTAAATATTAGTGTTTATGAAAATTAATATCTCCGAAAATTTATTTAAATTAATCAGTTATTCAGTTACCTCTAAAAAAGCAATTATCATTAATTCGTACTTCATTCATAATTTACAGAACAGTAGCTCAGAGACGACCCAACGTAATAAACCCAACCAAGAACCTCGCCAGATCGGTCACCATCGCAACTCAAATGTATAGTCGGTAGCCTCTCACTAAGACAACAGAAGTTCGCTCCTTGAAGAAAGCATGATAAAATGTGATCAAACAAAAAAACTAAAAGCAAAAACAATCTAAAAGAATAACACAAATTGTATTTTTGCTGCAGTCGTTTCATGATTTCACCACAACTTTTTCCGTGCCCACCACAATTTTAAACTGAAAAAACCGCAAAAACCAAAACCAATATGTTATAGTTTATCAAACATCAGAATATCTAATTTCATAATACTATCTTAGCACAAATTTGTTTATACATCTATTTCCATTCCGTACATACTTAAATCCATAGAAAAAATTTGATTCATGGAAATATAAAAAAGACAGCCAAAATTCCCCTTACAGAACACTATAATAAAATAAAATAACAAAATCAAAATAAAACATGAAGCACATTTTGATTTTGTGTACATAAACCAGAAACCAAAATTCCCCCTACCGAAGCAAATCCTCATAATATAAAATATATAAAGAAACAACAACAAATTGTTTACACAATTCACATCACATACACCAAAACATACATGTGATATGAATATACCTGTATAACGATACCAGATTGGTCCCGTTATTCATTTTTTGACCACGTTTTCGTCATTTTCCCATTTATATTAATTCACAACACTAAAACAAAAATTGTATAACCCTAATGAAGATTTTGGAAACGATTGTAATTGTAATCGAAATCCACATTGTACCAATATTTTGAATTTCAACTTCAATTCCCTAATTATCCTCAAATCGCTTTCCGAACCACTAATTTCACTTTAAATTCAATTACATTTTCGTATTTATTACCTGTTTTTCCTTTATTTTTTGCAATTAGTATTTGTTTATTTAATTGATTACACAACACAAAATCACAAACTGAAAACCACAAAAATTTAAAACATCTACACAAAACACAACAAAAATTAGAAATTAAATTAAATTCACGAAGAGGACGACAAAAACACGTCTATCCTGTTCAAGCGTGAACGATCGACTTGCTTGTTGGTGTTTCCTGTATAAACTAATTTAAGTTAGGAAAAGTGGAAAATAAGAGTTATTGGTGTAAACCAGGCTCATTGTCTGGTCCTTAGATTACTTTGTGTAACATATGTTAATAATAGAAATATTTTTCTTTCGAAAATGTATCTTATGGTGCTTAACCAAATAAAACGAAAATTCTAATTTTATAGTTTCATGATCCAATTTGAAACTCGACCTAGTTTATTGGTTTTTATGGCTGAGACATAAAATGCTTATTACAAATACATGAATTTTATATTTTATGCCATAATTGCCAGAGCATTGCGACAAATGCCTGAAAAAAGTGGGTATGTCAGCTTTTAATTAAGATTTGTAGTGATAATCGTTTAATTTAAAATAAAAACTAAAAAATACTCTAACATTTATCACACCATATTCATTCGGTGGCTTAATTAAAATACAATAATTCCATTTCCCTGTATTATGCAGGCTATATCCCGTAAAGATACATATTTCCATAATCAAATAATAAAATTACATTATCGAAACAGAGATGTCACTATTTCAAAAAAATAAATAAATTCTAAATAACTGATTCTACTTCATTCAGTCATTTCAGACTACAATTGTCTCGGTTGTCACATACAATTGTTTCATATTAAATGGAGCACAAATATCATGATAGGGAATGTTGGATAGTTTCTGCCTCGGTATGTCTTCGATATAGTCTAGTGTTTGACGGTTTTTCGCTCAGAATTCTTATGGGCAAAACCGATTGACGTGAAATTTGGACATAAATAGGAAATGGCTCAAGGAACAAAAGCTATAGGTATAGTGCCGTTGTGTTCTTATACTTATGTGTGAAAATTGGTACATTTAAAATAACCGCAAAAATCTATAGAGAGATGATTTCTAAGCAAAAAATGTTCTATGATGTTTTTTCGATAAATCAATATTTTTCGAATAACTGAAAACCTTACATTTTATCAAAAAATCACGAGGGGCAAAAATAACAAATCGATTGGTTTTTTTTTTTATTTCTGTAGATGTAATACGAACCGAATTATAGCTCGTTGAAGTGAAGGTAACTGTTTATTCGCCGAACACTGAATTTGAACCTTTCAACCTTAAATAACGGAAAAACGACGAATTTTTGGAGAAAAACTTGTCAGACCTTTCTTTGAAATACTTGAAAAGACCTTTAAAATGAGCTTTAGTAAAAGATGTACTTTTATAAAAATTTACGGAGGTATGATACCAAAGCAACCTTGATTATACAAGCCATAATCTAAAAAACGAAGCTTTTATAAGGGAATTAGAAACGACGAAAAAATCAAAATTTCCATAGTAAAACACATAAAACATATTATGGGAAATCACTTTTATTCCTAAGACAAATTTGTAAATGAAAACGTTGCAAATTCTTAATTATGATTTCTGAAATATTTTCATAAATGTTTGAATTTCAACATATATGAATATCGTTTAAGTAAATCGTTTTCATTTTCTTGTAATAATTGATTTATTTAAACCAAAATATAAAAAAAGTTCATAACAACGGCATTCTGGTCAAATTAAAAAGAAAAGCTTACTACAAATCGTGTGCATTAAGTCAATATACATAGATGGCAGTGGGTAGTAAACATTTTGAAAAATCGTACCAAAAATGGCCACTTGGGGAAATTAGAGTTCAAAAGTTGTAGGAAAAGCAAAACAAATTCACAAAATATTTAAGAACGTGTCATAATTTTGTGATTAAACAATCTTTTTCGTATTTTTCTGTATAAATCTGAGACATCTAACGTACACTAGTAAAACTAAAGATAAATTTAGCAAGTATTATTTTAATTCGTCAGAGCCAACTTTGATGTATTTTTCAAAATGAAAGTTCGAAAAATACATTTTAGAAATAATTTAATATTAAAATTTCTGCAATTAATATTTACTTAATACCAATATACCCTTCTTGTATATTGCTGCTAAAGATATGTAGAACACTTTTGTATAAAAATTTTGTAACATTTTTGCTTTTTTCATTGTAAAACTTGAAGCTAAAAAACACCATTTTTACTATGGATTCCTATGGAAATCAGTGAAAAGTTATACCACTAAAAAAGCTTCAAAAAAATACGTCATAATGATTATGGCTCTATACTCTAGAAGGCTCTTATGATACAAATTAAATGGTTGTCTCAGTAATTGAGATATATCACCGTTTAAAGTTGGAATTTGAGTGCGAGGGCCACCTTCCTCGAGACCCTTTAAACGCAAAAATCTCAAAAACGGAGGGTTCAAGGAAGTTCTTGATGGAGTGCTCTCAAACATGCATTTTTTAAATAAAAAATCAACAATTTCAAGCGCGAGTAACTCGAAAAATATTGATTATCGAAAAAATTCTATAGAACATTTTATATACATGAGCGGCTTTACGACGACTATCAAAATAATCATTATTTCGGTCCTCTGAATTTTCACGTGTTTCATGTTGTAAAGGCGGATTTTGAGTTGCATTCGTTCCTTCATTCTTTCGTTCTGAATTTTTTTTTAATCAATCGTATTCCTTGAAAATGACGTTATTTTTCGTTCGTGTTCCTTTGATTGGATTAAACAAAATTTCAGAACGAAACAACGAACGAACGACTGCAACTCAAAACCCGCCTTAAGTGTTCTAAGTTTTAACTGTAACATGTTATTGTTTTTTTTAATTTGATTTGCACCAAATAATGCCATAGAAGGGTCGTCTGAATCGAAAGATCCAAAGAATTATTAAAAGCAAACTCACAATATTTGAGAACTTTATCCTAATCCTTATTTAAATCAATATCTAACATCTTCGCTAGCATAGGAAGAATGGTCTTATTCTATCTCTCGACTTGTCCATTAGATTGAGCGGAATCCGTTGCGGTCGCAACAAGATTAATATTGTAAGAACTAACAAAATGCGGGTCCCATTTGAAACGCGATATTTTAAAACGCGATTTGCCAAAACCCGATATTTCAAAACGCGATATTTCAAAACGCGATTTCCTAGTTCTGATCGTACATGTTCAATTTTATCAGTTTGATGAAGGAAAATTTTATTAAATAAAGGAAGATTAATAATTATTATTATTTTAAAATAATATTATTATTATTTTAATTTTTATTATTATTTTAAAATTTTAATTTTAAAATATCGTGTTTTGTACCATATCGCGTTTTTAAATATCGCGTTTTGAAATATCGCGTTTTGTACCATATCGCGTTTTGTACCGTATCGCGTTTTGAAATATCGCGTTTTGAAATATCGCGTTTTGTACCATATCGCGTTTTGTACCATATCGCGTTTTGAAATATCGCGTTTTATACCATATCACGTTTCGTCATATCGCGTTTTGAAATATCGCGTTTTATTAAAATATCGCATTTCGAGCGGATCCCACAAAATGCTTATATTCCATATCGAAAACATGATCCTCGATCGGCAACTAATCTAATTGGAAAATTACAACTAACTAAATGATTTTTTTAAATATTTAATAACCACTCGTGAATCCATTGTTTTTGTAGGATAAAAGTTCGTAAATTTAGTAAAACTATCTACAACTACCAAAATATTTAAAATAACTTTTTCTTTTGAAAAAAGGTCCTAAATGATCTATGGTATCGAAAGGCTTAATCATAGGTATGTAACAATCCATCTTTCTTTTCATCTTTCGGTTGAAAATATAAACACTTTCTCCTCGTTTTCGGAAACCAATATGATTTACATAGAAAATCAATTGTTCGACTCATTCCAGAATGACAATATTAGTGGCTTTGACGAATAACACAACAATTTACGATTATTTATGGCATAAAAGACTATCACGTATGGTATAAAAATTGTTATCGTTATATCGGGGCATTTCATCAGCCATTTGAAATGAAGCCAGTGCTTCCGCACGTCAGCATTTCGGAATGCAGGATACCAATGTACGACAATGCAAAACTGGAATGTTTCTTCCAGATTTCCTCAATATTTTAGAACAGCTCGTCTGAACCACTGGAAGTTTTATTTTTTAAGCCTCGCTGAATTTCTGCCCATAAATTTTCTCGATTGGGTTAAGAGTAGGGCTTTGCGGTGGCCTCTCCAAAACTTCTATTTTTTGATGCGTAAACTAAAACTTCACTTTATTTGCTCCTAAATACTGCTCGAAAGCCGCGTCAGGAAAGTGCTCCTCAAACCATAACGTTCCCACCTCCGGATACCTTGCCTTTCGACCCAAGCAAATACTTCGATTCATTGTTTCTTGAAATATATCTTTCCTGATTCAGCATCATTTATTTTAGCCAAAGCTTTATTTTCCTTTTCCCACGATCCATCTAGATATCTGTGTTGGAATAAGGTTGAGTTGCTTGGTATCTATTGTAATATATTCGAAATTACATCTTAACATTGATATTTTTCAAGATTATTCTAGTGCCCTAACAATTACTCGAACTTTTCGAAATTATTTGGATCTATTGGAGTTTCTTGCTTATACTCGAAATTTGCTAGACATGAATTGTGTAGTGACAAATCTATCAATATTTTCGATATTATTTATGACATAAAAAATGTTATATTCGATATTATTCGAGCTTATGTTGGAGTTGAATTACGAGTAAGCATAGATCTTACAGAGAAAGGTATACTCGAATTTCAAGATTTGTGGATTTATCTCGATTTCCTAATTTAAATAGATATTTAAATTTTTAAGATTATTCAAGGTTTTGCGATGACTGCATGGTATTTTTCAGATTACTCGAGATTCTTAGTGATTTCTTGGCCTTTCAATATTATTCTGTAATTTTATGTTTCGAGTATTTCCAGAATATTCGAAATTTTATATGAATAAATATCCAGATTGTTGCAGAGTTTCAAGATTATACGAGCTTTTCGTGATTACTCGTGTTTCTCGATATTCCTTGAAATTTACAAGGGGCTTAGTTGCATCGTGTTTCAGAATTAGTGGTTTATCGAGAATTTTGTTTTTAAGCCTCCCACGATTTGCGTACCGTTGTGTGCAATTGGATTGGAGTCAGCAAAGGAAAATCAAGCCTAGTTTAGGTTTACGGCCAGGTCCCTCTAGGATTTTTTTTTTTAATTCTGCATCTCATATTGAATAGAATATTGAGAATTTTTGAAATTTCCGATAAACTTTTCATTGTTCAATTTCTCGGTTAATTTTTAAAAATTAATTATCAAAATTTTAACTAAATCTTAATAATGAATTGTTTTCCTAAATTGCTGTTAGGTACAGATAAGCTTATACGGATGATTAATTTTTTAAGTTATTATTGTTTAATGACAAAGGTGCTAGTATACACTATTTCATGTATATTTGGGCTGAGCTCATTATGTTCATCAGAAAACTAAATTTTATTGTTAAGTATTATTTTGTATGAGACTAAATTATTTTATTATTTTTTAATTCATTTTTCATTTGTATTTCGTCAGTCCAGTACATTTTTTGATATAGTGTGAATAGATTTTAGACTGGAAAAAGTTCAAAATTGATAGTAAAATTTCTAGATCTTTATTTTAAATCTGTTTGCGTAGAAAACAATGCGATTAAATTTTAAACCCATAAATTCAAGTTGGAAGAAGTCAATTTAAGACGATGATTTTTTGGTTTGTTTCTCGGGTGGTTTTAATTGATTTTTTTTAAGCAGGTGATTAATTTTCTCTTTTTGTCGTTATTGACGATTCTAAAAGTAGAATCGCCTCTGGAGGAAAAAAGGTAAAATGGTGCTACTAACAAAATGACACTTGTCACAAAATGCGACGAAAGAAAATTTAGCAATCCCGTAATTACAATTTTTGTTTATAATCCAGAATTGGAATTATTTATAATTTATTAGCAATCTCGAAAGTAAATATTATGTTTACAGTTCAAAATTGTAATTGTTTACAACAATTTCGAACGTCAAATGATCAGCTAGTTTAAGTTAAAAATTTTCCACTAGGTGGAATCCGAGATGTTCCAATCGTCAATAGTTTTTTCTATGTTATGTTTCAACTTTTTTGCTGACCTCAAATGTCGTTGAATGTAGATTGAGTATAATAGTCGATTTACATAGATTTAACGACATTCGACACGTCCGCCAAAAGTTCAAACGCAATATAGAAAACCTAATAAGGTGAAAAGAGAAAAATTAATCATCAGCAAAGGTGAATTGAAACCCGAGAAACAAACCCAAAAATCATGGTTGGCTTTTTTTGTAGTCGAGTTTTATCTTTTTTCTGTAAAATCGCCGATAAATGAAAAATAACTAATAATTTTATTTTTATGTAGGTATAAAGGAAACGAAATTTTGATTTGATTATGCATCCACAAAAATCTTGCAATGTAAATCAGCCTTAAGGGAGGAACCTCCTCCAGATAATAATTTTTTTGCATTTTTTTTTTTTTACTTTAAAAATTCATTTAGTATCTGAAGAATATATTTCCAAAGTTTCAAGCCCAACAGAAAGTCCTAAAGATCCCTAGGAAGTCACCGAAGTGATGCGAAGTAATGCGTTCTCTTCAAGAACGAAAACTTTAATCGAGTTTTTCTTGAAACGTGTTTTTTTGCGCGCCGTGGAATGTAACTCAAAAAGTAATGGACCGATCAACTTGAAATTTTGTACACATATTCTTTAGCTTATCAGCCTTTGCACAAACCTAAAATTTCGTATAAATTGTTTAAACAAATATTGGTTTTAACGAATTGTTTATAAAGAAACACGTGTTTCTTTTTTCTTTTTGTCCTTTAATTTTCAATTTTATTTGTTTTTTGCAACTTTTAGGTTCATGCAAAGCGGAATGAATTATTTTAATAAAAAAAATTTGTTTCGTTGATTTTAGTTAACTACAAGGACCTGGGCGTTCCACGGCGCACACTTTAGTAGTCTAGTTCGAGCACCTCTAGCGCCGCCATTTTGTTTTTTTTTCACTCATAAAATATTTTTTTTGTATTCATTTAAACGTCAAAATTATTATGCAATTTATTTCATTGTAAAAAATTATTGAAAAACCAGTTGTCTGGAGGAGGTTCCCCCCTTAAGTCGCGAGAAGTTAGTCAAATATTCAACTGGATATTATTGCTTAAAAAGTGATTAAAATCATATGCTATTAGGGCATAAATTAATCCGTAAAACATGTTTCAATTGATTAAGAAATATTTAATAGGTCTGCTAATGTTAACCAAATCGAATAAAAAATGTTTCGTTCAAATATAGCAATATTTTAAGCGCTGTAATAGTTTAATCGACGATTATTTTACTCTGTAATAACTCCGTTCACACTTTGACAAAATCGAGATAACTAATCCCTAGTCCGAACATAGCTAATACATACGCAATTCGATAAATAATTTACCAATAAAGTCAAATACATAATCCGTAATGTTGAAATGTTATCGAAATGAGCCGATCGTGTTAAATTGTAACTATTTTACTATTGTTTAGTTTACTACCTAACGGTACAAATTTTAATTTTACAGTACCCATTTAAGCAACCCAATCCTTCCCTGAAAACAGAGTGACAATATAATAATTAACCGACAACATGTTACATTAGTCCAAATATTTATTTTGATTCAAAGGATCATCAGGCAATTTACATCTCTAAACTAAACAATAATAATGTAAGGGATACAATAAAAACAAGCGAAAATGTCCCAAAATGAAACTAAATCTCAGCTCATTTTCAAGGGACCATCCCAATAATAAATACATAAAAGTTACAATACATACAAACGGAACAACAAAAAACAAAAAAAAAATGAAAAGAAAAAGGGATCATTAAACTATATAAACTGTAAATAACCGGAGAACCGTAATAACGTGATATTCCTTATTTTGTTTTCTGGTTACTTTTATTGTGTTTGCAAAAAAAAAAAACTACGATTAAGAAGAAGACGACGCGAAAGAAAAGAAATAAACAAAAATAAAATTGACTAAACGTCATTGACGAGATTACAAACAATAATAAAACAAAGGGGTGGAGTGGAGTTCCTTTTTTAAAAATGATTATTAATATGTAAAGATTTATTCCTTTGTTTTAAAATCCTAATAAAATAAATTCACGATTTCGACTAAAATATGTCTTCACTATTTGTATGTATGTATAATGATAACAACATTGCGAAAAATTATTCTAATTGGGGTATTTCTTATATTTTGCTAGGTAACAAAATCTTGTACAGGTAAAATGTCGCAATAAAAGTCAAAGGGGTGTCGTAAAATTATAAATATATTTGTGCTTTTAGAATCTTCATTCCAAAAAAAAAAAAAAAAACGTGTTTTATTTTTTTAGTGTCCCTAAAACACGCGTCCCTTTTTGCCTATGTTTATGTTATTATCGTAAAGAAGGATCAACACTTAATTTTGTTGGTAAATAAATAATTTCGATCATAAAATTAGACTTTTTGATTTTAAAAAGGATTTATAAAGTAGCTATGTATGTATTCAACATTATACACAGCTACCCCACCTCCTAATTTTTTCTTATCAGTAACCCGATCGTGACTTCCCATTTTGTAACCCGATTTTCCCACATTAGAAGATTTCGTAACACATAACTAAGAAGAACTCGACAAATACAAACCCAAGTGCCTTTTTTTTTATTATGAGTAGTTGATAAATGGTTTTACTTCAACATCCGTTGACCAAATCTCCGACGACTAAATTCTATTGTTCTAATTCTATACGAAAATCAGCTGGCTCCTATCTTTTGTCTTCGCAACTAAGGCACGGCAATTTATGTCATCTGCTGTTACACTAACCTTTGTTGTTAAATGCCGAATGATATCAACGTCTGAAGTTGAGGGATGAACGTAAATTTTTGTTTAATAACAAATCGTAAGCTTGATTCACTAGAATCCATTCCCACTATTATTGTACTTAGTGGTGTAGTCTGAATATCGTCAACATTTCTAGGAATTTTATAAATGTAAGTAATTTTACACTAAGTAATTTTTTACGGTTTTAAAAAACTTGGCAATCTGGCCCAAATATCATACCCAAGTATTTTTATCGACTAGCCATAAACACCTATAACCAAAAAATATAACAACTTCCAAAAATCTAGAGGATAAGTGACTTAGGACAAGCATGTTCTGTCCCCTTACTATATGTAAGTTTATACGAAATTTATCTTAAAAAAAATTGTCAATCTGATTGGATCGCCTAGATTTTTGGTAGTCGTTATATTTTTCGGTTAAGGCGATCCTTAACTACTTAAGAATATAGGTGGCCACTTCGGTATGATCTCCGGCCAGTATTAAGTTTTCTAAAATCAAATTTCATATAAATTTACGTACAGGGACGAAATACATGTCCTTTTCACTTATTGCATAGATTTTTGGAAGTTGTTAAATTGTTTGGTTAGACGAGGTCCTCAACTACTCATGAAAATGCCTGGCAACTTGGGTACGATCTTTGGGCCAGATTGACAAATTTTTTAAAATCAAAGTTCACATAAATTTAGGTAAACGGATGCAATACATCTGTCTTAACGTCTTAAATCACTTATCGTCTAGATTTTTAGAAGTTGTTAGATTTTTTGGTTAGAGACAATGTCCACCTTTTCATGAAAATATATGGCCACTTAGGACCAGAAGGACAATATTTTTTAATATCAAATTTCGCATAAACTGACATATAGGGACATAAAGGGACGCAACTAGGGTTTCCATACCGATTATCGAGTACCCGGGTACTTGGCTATTTTGGGCCTTTTTGAATACTCGACTACCCGAGTAATTTGATTCAGTAGGTCAATTTCTGTTTAATGAAATGAAATGGAATGGAATGAAATTTTCGTTTTATCGCTAAATAACTTCATTTCATAAACTTATATTCTAGATCTCTTTGCGAGTACAAGTTCTGAATCGACTTAACGTGTCAATTTAGAAGCTTTGTCATATTGCTCATATTTTTTGTAGTTTGCTTTCAAAAAGCGGATTTATTGAGATAATTTTGAGTTTTATTTAAAATAGCAAGAGGTGTAATTTTAAATTAAATTTGCCGAATTTTTGGAATGATCGAGAGGATAATGGAGGTAACAAAGTTACGTACATGCTACATAACTGTCTTACTAGCAACCTCATCATCATTTAAATGAACGCAGCAGAATAAGAGGCGGACTAATATTTCCCAATAATAATTATTTGTATTATTAATTGAAAATAAAGTTTTACTCCTAAATATTTAATTCTTCTCATTTAATGTACTTATTTATATTATCACGAGACGAGAAAGGTTGACTTTACGTCAATTCCATAAAAGCGGAATTTATTTTCTCATTTTCCCCGGAATCTAGCTCCAGGGGCACAAATTGATTCCGCGGCCGAAAATATTTATATTGCGAAATTAATTCCATTTTTAATATGAATTAAAACCGCGATATCCAATTTTCATCTTGAAATGAATTTGAACTAAAATGTCATACATACATTATACGTTCACGAAAAATCTTACTGAAAATCTTATTGGATTACAAAAGTTTGAACCTGATTTTTGTCGTTTGGCATAAACCCTTTTGATTGTTTCATAAATACTTCATGTGATAGATCGCCGTTTAAGTATGCTGTTTGTACGTCAAAATGATTGACTTTTATTTTTATTTTTCCAGCTACAGCTAAAAGAATTTTTAGTGTTGTTGGATTTACAACCGGTGCAAAAACTCCATCATAATCACGACTATACTTTTGCAAGAACCCCTGAGCTACTAAACGAGCTTTAAACTTTACGATGTTTCCGTCTTAGTCAGTTTTTGTTTTGTAGACCCATTTACATCCAATTTGACTGGAATCTGGTGGTAATTTAGTTAATTTCCATGTACCAAAATTGTGAAGAGATTCGATTTCATCCTCCATAGCTGTCAACCATTTTTGAGAATTTGGCCCATTTATGGCTTCTTCATATGTCATGGGATCTGTATTCATTCCTGCAGTTACTTTATTTATTTCCATAATGAGCCTTTTTGATGTGTGATTCGTGTGTAGCACTCACGTTGTTCATCCCCTTCTGATTCTGTATATTATCTGTTTCGGCATCATGTTCGCGTGCGATATTTTGCTGCACGTTGTCTTCATTAGTGGGATGTGTCTGCTCACCTGGGATCTCGAAAATTGTTTGATCATTTATTTTGGTTTCGATGAATTTAACATCACGACATTCACGACTGATTTTTACCTTATGTGTATTAATGTCAAGAAGTCGATAATCTTTTGTGTCAAGCTCATATCCCACGAATATCAGCCTTTTTGCTGTATCGTCCAATTTTTTTCGTTGATCTTTAGGAACATGTGAATATACTGGTGTTCCGGAAATATGAAAATAATTTAAATCAGGCTATTTGCCATGCCAGAGTTCATATGTAGTTGATTTTAAATTTCTAGTAGTAAGGCGATTAATTATGTGATTCGCTTTAGTCACTGCTTCGCTCCAAAACTGTTTATGTATACCTGAACTCGTTAACATACAACGTGTCATTTCTATTAATATCCGATTTTTACGTTCAGAAACTCCGTTTTGTTGTGGCGTTTTAGGTACTGTCAACTGGATTTAACTCCTTTCGATTTAAAATAATTCCGTAGTCGAATATCCATCTATTCACGGCCTCTATCTGATCGTATCACTTTGGGTGTTTTAATGTGTTGAGTATTCATCATTTCACCGAACTCAATCATTTTATCGGCACTTCCGATTTTTGTTTCATTAAATATATAAAAGTATACATGGTATAATCATCAGTTAACGTAAGTATATATTTATTTCCCCTGGGCGTCTGTACTTGTAACGGTCCACATACATCAGTTGTACCACATGTATCAGATCTAATTTTTGAGTTGACTTTGTAAAAGATTCTTGTGGAAAAGGATCTCGAGTTTTCTTGCATTGCAAGCATTTTTCACAAACATCTTTATGATTACAACTCGAAATTCTTATTTTGTTAGTCATTTCGGGCATTTTTCGTATGTCGTTATGACCCAAAACCTGATGCCATTCATGAATACATTTCGACTTATTCAAATTAGTTACGTTGAAAATTTGATGGTCTACTTAGGATTTCGTTTCTGGATTTCACGACCATTAATATTTTCCCTTCTTTTTCTATTTCACATTTATCGCCCTTGAATATAACCGTTACAACCATTTTTGGCTAACTTGCCAACTGATAATAAATTACATTTGAGTCCATGAACAAATTGTACATCGTTTAATCTGAATTTACTGATTGAATTTTTGAATTCAATAGTGCCGGTACCTTTTATCGGTAGATTACTGCCATCAGCTAATGTGTCCGAATTATTACCATAATTGTCCAAACACTTGAAAAATGACTGATCGTTACACATATGTACCGAGGAGTCAACACACCATTCAGGTATAATTGCTTTATTCTGACGGTTGACCATTAAACATACGGAATTTCTTTAGATTTGTCTGAGCCATTTACATCTCTATTTACTTTTAGGGCCTTTTCACTACTTGCATTAACGGATTTAATGTCTTGCCTTCTTTTATACTCTTCCAAAAGTTTGTTCTTCACCATTATCGGTCTCGGGGCGTGACTCAAGAGCCGTTATCAAAACACTATAACTTTCCGATAGACTGGACAAATATAATGCGACCGAAAGAGTGTTTAATTCATCCATACATTCGTCCATTGCATTCAAATGTGTTTACATGTTTCACCCTCAGGTAACATTATTCGACATAATCGTCTTAAGATTCGAACCTTGTTAGACAAAGTTGACTTTTGATGATACTCCTTTAATGTTTCCCACATTGTTTTTACCGTAACTTTATTTTTCACGTGTATTATTTGGTTGTCTTCTATTGACAGTCCTATGAGTGCTCGCGCCTTACATTCATGTTTATTCCATGTCGCTAATTGAGTTGCATCATCTGGTGCTTTTCCATCGATTGTTGTCCATAGATCTTCTTTATTCAATAGGAGTTTCATTTTATATTTCCAGATCAAATAATTGTCGTCATTTAATTTTGTAATCTGAATTTTTGTTACGTCTGACATTTTGGAGCTTATGTGTTTCTTTTTTTATGGTTTTCTTTATGATCGATATTTCTTAGGATGATAGTATGCCTGGGCCAATAACCTGATGAATATTGCTGATAATATTTAAAACCGCGTGTTATTTAGAGAGAAATATTCGATACACCATATTCGCCTTTTAACGCAAAGTAGCTGACATCTGGTGAACGGTTTTAAAACTTAGCCAATGGTGGTCAACCGGTAAATAAATTCATAATTAGACATGTTTCTTAGTAAATTTATTTCAAAATAATCGTTTTTTGCAATTAAAAAATTAAATCCATTTAGATAGATAATTAATTTATCAATAATATTTGAATTTAAATATAAATGCGGTTCATAAATAACCGGTTACCACCATTGGCTCGTGCAAATCGTAGCGCCTCTTGCGGCACTTTAAAGGCGAATAATAAACCCCTTTTTTCCTTTATGCTTTGGGAGAGACTAACAACGCACGTACACACACTTGACTTTTTTTATTATTCGAAATGCTATGAACATAGCTACAATTTTGTTTTAACATTTTATAAAGCACATCCTACACTACGAATGGGATCTACATTTTGTATTAATAAGAATAACTAAATTTACTATATGATGTATAATAACCAACATTTTGATGGTATGACGGTATATATTCTAGAATGATGGTATGATAATATGGTGGTATGATGGTATGGCGGTATAATGATATGATATCATGGCCTGATAGTAAAATGGTAAGATTGTATGATGGTAAGATGATACGATGTTACATGATATGATGGTATGAAGGTATAGTGGATTGATGGTAAGATATACCATCTATACCATAGTATGATATAATGATGTGATTGTTCGACGTGACATGATGGTATAATGGAATAATGATATGATGGAATGATTGTTTAAGGTTATGATGGTACAACGGTCGCATGCTGTTTGAGTTGAATTTGAGTGAGAAGTTCGGTTAGGGATTAATTTGGTTAGGGGAGGGGTTAGATTGAGTTGAGTTCATATACGCATATAACATTCGAATCGAGTTGATTTTGGAATTGGAATGGCCATTAAGTGTCGAATTGAGCAGAGGGTTGAGATTTGGTTCGAGCTTAGTTGAGTTGAAATTGAGTTAGGGTTTGGTTAGCTTGCGTTGGGGTTGATCTGGCGATTGAGCTGAGGGGCGATTAATTTTGTGATTGCGTTTAGGATTGTGTTGCGATTGAGTTAGAGGTTGAGCTGAAAATTTACTTTTAGTGTTCAGTTAGGGATTGATTTGGAAGTTGAACTAATTTTCAAGACTGAAGTTCTGATCACCTTCAAGAGATTTATTATTTTTAATTGTACATGCTAAAAACATTTTTAGGACAAATAGTATAATTCTACGACAAACTTCACACAGCCGTTAATAATTTTACAGTTATTTATTGCGTCTTGTGTGAAAAAACCACCTTTACGCTAAACTTGCCAAATTTCGGTTAGAATATATCCTCGAATATATCTTGCGTCTATTTGCTAAATAGCTCATAACACACTCATCTTGGTTAACTAGGTTACGGTAATTCATCCTGAAATGAAAATCTAGGTTATAGTATTACGTATTCTCGTTTTTTCCTCTTCAATTTAGGTTATAAACCAATATTCCTTGACCCATTAAACTAGATTCCCTTGAACGTTTTTTGAATTATTTAAATATGTACATACATAACAAAAAGAGTAAAAGGGATCATGTACATACGTCATCACATTCAACCCCAATTTTATCACCACTTCATGTTTTAGTCGAGTTTTTGAATATATATGAGTATAGATAGAGATAATGCATAAATTACAAAACAACCATATTTAAAAAATATTACTGCCCTGCTCACTTGATTATTACTGAGACAGCTCAGATAAAAAAAAAATTGTGTATATTTGAAAGTAGGTCAGTAGGACGCGGTGATGTCTCCCCGCCTCCTCTTTTTCAGTTTTTCTTTTTAATATAAATTTTATTGTGCTGCTGCTCGTCATATTACATACATATACATACATTTAAACAAACTTAAAATAATAAATTGAGAGAATTTTATTATTTTTGTATATATTGTAAGAAATTCTCTTTACTCAATTTATTGATATTTATAAATTGTGTAATATAATTAGCTAGTTTTTTTGTTTATATGTCGCGCGCGGCGCATATGATCCTTTGTGGTGGGTGGCTGGAATAGTTTTTCTCTTAGTAACCCTGTTTTTAAGGGTTGGTTATAGTCTATAATTTATAAATAACTGGGATGTAAGTGTATACAAGAAGTATATAATGTGTGTACATGAATACAATATAAAAAAATAACAGCATAGAAAAATTCATGCGCAATTTATGATTGAGAAATATTTGTTTGTGGTTCAAGTGTGTGTCTGTATATATGTGTTATTTTTGCTATTTGTTCTAAAAACTTAATAATTTGTTGTTTTTTTTATAATATGTGCAAAGTTAAAATTTAAATGAAGATTTAAATGCAAATTTAATAAAAAAAAATATATGTATGTATAAATTAATAAAATTTTATATGTATGCGTCCTAACATAGACCTGAATCGCGAAAGTAGGTCGCCGCCACACTTTCACTTATTACATGAGTTTTTTGTTGTATTATTATTATTTTTTTTTTAAATCAAGTACAAACACTAGTATATAAAATAAATAATACATAAAAAACGAAATAAAACCGAATGGGGAGTGTAGAATATTATAATGTAATGTGTATGAAGTAATCTTGTTGTCATATCCACATTGTTCACTTGAAACCGAAAGCGCTATTTCATTACAGCAATTTTATTTTATGTAGCTACGATTGTATATATATATGGTATGAATGTAGTATATAAGAAGTGGGAATGAGATGGTGCGATATTATGTATGTACACGTTTTTTAAACTCTCATTCTCGTTTGACATAGTATATTTTTTTTGTATTGTGTGCACGGTGTTTTAGTTTTTTTTTTTTTTGCTTATAGATCATACCATATAAATCGAGGGTTTGTATATAAGCGCGAGTGTGAACGGTATATATTTAATAAGCAAATTATATATTCATCTTTGTTTTATGTACTATGTATTTTGTTCCTGCCTCAACACAAAATTACTTTCGACTGATATTTTAGGTTTTTTTTTTATATACATTTCGGTTAAATATATTTGTGTGTTAGTAAGGCAGCGTTGAAAGTATTTTTTGAGTATTGTATTTTTGGCGTAGTAAGAAAAATAAATTGAAAATTTGCTGGTGGTGTGTACAGCACAGTATACTGTGCTAAGTATATGGTTCTCGGATTCTCGGCAATTTTAAAAAAATTAGTCAATCGTGGTCCGCGTAAGAAGTTGAATCGGTGTCAGTCAATGTATCGATTGTTATTCCATGCAATTGATATTTTTATGAATTTAACTTATTTTTATTAAAAAAAAAAGAATATATACATACATAATAATTTTTAGTGATTTTTATTTAATATTAAATTATTTTAGTTACCGTTTTTAATTATAAATTATTATTGAAATTGGAATGTGATATAAGTTGATAAAAAAAATATCTAAGTTGTTAAGTGCTTTAAGAAATTGAAATAAAAAAAAAAGTAAAATTGAAAGAAATATTATTATATTTATAAATATATATATGAAATATTATTGTGATAGTGATTTTATAACATACTTTTTTGTTATTTAATATAATTTTGGATTACACTCGAATGGATTATTTTATATACTTATGAAGTTAATTCATAACATTATTTTGGATTATTTTTACGTTTAATGTAAAATTCAGTTGTCTTCTTCGTGTGGCCTCAATATGTTTTGGAATAAAATGACCACTAATTGGACATTGATTGGTGTTAATTTAGGAAATTGCAAAAAGTTGATAACCCACGGAGGGCCTATATAAATATATAGTTTATGTAGTGAAGTTACACATCTATGTACATATTAAAATAAGTAAAAAAAAGACAAGTAATATAACTATAATTATCTCTATGTTATATTACATCACATATAACATCTGAACTAAATAGAGGAAAATAAACTACACAACTACCACTACTATATATTATATACATTTTTTTTTTGTTTTTAATCTGATTTGTGTTGAGAAAAATCAAAACAAAATTTTAATTAAATTAAATTACTGTGTGTTTGTGTGAAAAATAAAAATATATAAAAGAAAATCCGAAAAATTAATGAATATAAAGTGCTAGTGTTTTTGACAATAACATACGTAAACGTACATACATACATAAAAAAAAGGATTATCTCTCTTATAATCAAACTGTTGTTGTTGCGCTTAGTTTCCATCTTGTTCGTCCGTCCGTATTTTTTTCTCCACTAATTTAACGGAAATGTTATTAGACATGGAACAACAACATTCGGCAGCATTAATGGCGCTAAACATTAACGTTTCACCATTTTCAATGAATATGAATGAATCGTCAAGCCCACCGCACGGTGGTACTAGTCAAAATTCAAATCAAAGTGGCAATAGTAATAATAGCGGTTGTAATTCTGCTATGCCCCCGCCTCAATATTCTTATCCCTCATCGGGGGGTGGCGGTGGTGGTGGTCCAAATTCTTTATTACATTTAAATAATTATAATAATAACACTTCAACAAATAATAATAATAATAACAATAATAATGGACCAAATTTATCAAATTCCGTACAACATCAAAATGATAATCAACAATCTCAACAACAGCAACAGGGTCAATCTAGTAGTCATGGGAATTATTTAATGTATAATTTTGATACACCTCCATATATGTTTTCTACAGGTTATCCAGAAAATAGTGGCGGTAGTAATAATGGTAGTAACAATAATTCACAACAAGGATACATATCAATATTACCACCAGTTGGTAGTGTGCCTGTACCCTGTGATCAAACCGATTTAAAATATTTCATTGAAGAATTGTGTCCGGTATGTGGTGATAAAGTGTCGGGATATCATTATGGTTTACTTACATGTGAATCGTGTAAGGGTTTCTTTAAACGTACAGTACAAAATAAAAAAGTGTATACATGTGTGGCCGAACGTTCATGCCACATTGATAAAACGCAACGAAAGAGATGCCCATTTTGCCGGTTTCAAAAATGTTTGGATGTAGGAATGAAACTTGAAGGTAAGTGCACAATTTTATACAATATATTTATACCTTATATTGAAGTTGAAGATTACAAAATTCTTACAAGCACAACAAACAAAATTCACTTTCATCTTAAACTCGCCGCCATACAAGCGTATTTTTATAATCTCACGAATACTTTTAAAATAATATTCTATATTAAAAATATCATTGACCTGATTTTACGTTTTTTTTTATTTTATTTTTTTTTTTTTTTAATTAAATTTTTGCAATCAAATACTAAAAATACTACAATATATAAATTCATCCTGACTGAGATGAGACTGTGACTGTTGATTACAATTTCCGAATCACCCCGTCATAATCATTTCAAATGTGCTACCAACAACAAAAATTATTTTGTGTAATTCATATTTTATTACACAAATTTGCTGCACACTATCTCTGTCTTACCCATAAAAAATACTTGTTTTTTTACATATTAAATTAATTTATCCATCTCGCTTTTAATAAATTAGTGTATGGTGTAATAAAAATAATAATAATCACAATATATAGTTGACTTTTTCCTTCCGACGTTCCGGATGATGTTGTCTCATTTTATGACCTACTTGCGCTTTTTTTTTTTATATATTTTTTATACATTTATTTTTAGTTTAATCAATGCATACTTTAGTTTTATTTTATTTCCATGGCTAATATTGTTATTATTATTTAAAAACTACTACTACACTAAACATACTAAACATGAATGATATTGAATTCATATTTGTGAGTCATTTATTTTATGTATGTGTGAATTTATTTTAAACGCATATACATATATCTATCTATCTTTCTACCTACACACCACGAATCTTCAGATTATGTAAAAATCTGGTTTTTTTTTGTTTAATTTAAAATTTAAATAATAAAATTTCGATTGCGTTTTGTTTTCTTTTGTTGTATTTGTTTTTAATGAAAGTGAAACTATTTGTATTTCGTTTTTTTTTACTGTGTTTATTAATTTCGTCGTCGTAGTATTGTCGTCGTTGAGTGTATCGCTATCGCACTAGAAAATAATGATTAAGAATTTATATTTTATTATCGATGAGACTACTACAATCAAAACGAAACAAAAAAGTAGGTCAGTTAAGGATGTACGCGAGTATTATATATAATATTATGTATATAATATAGATATTTAAATTTTTTATACACATACATGCAAGCGAAAGAGACAAACAAAATGAATTTTCCTTAGTGAGATAAAGATACCTATAATTGTTTTAATTCTCATAAAAAAAAATCGATGACCTATTTATTTTTCATTTGTTTTCTATTACATATTTATATACACAATAAAAAATAACTCTTTCGTATGACCTTGAAATATATGGTGGTAATATGTATAGAAATGAATAATTAGTCACGTGATGAAATATCATAATGTATATCACCAACCTTCGGCTTATAATTAAGACAATATTGTCAAGAGTCTGTTCTTATAAATATTATAGAAAACAAATACGTACATAAAATATTAAATCATTATTATCACAAATTGAAAAAAAAATCAGGTCAAGTTCGTTGAGATTATAAAATTACATTATTGTATGTATTATCGAATTTTTTATTATTTTTTTTTTTATTAAAATATGCGTATGGTTTATCGGTACGAAATAATTTTTTTTTGCCGTACACTACTACCTAGTGCGTTTTTGTATTCGCGCCGGATAGATCCTATGCGGAGGAGTCAATTTTCTACAGCCAATTAAAAATGCTGCAAATTTGATTTAACTAAAAATATGTTATTGTTCGATGTAACCACCTTTACCCCGGATAATAGCATCGAGTCTGTCTGAGAAGGCTTCACACGCTGCACGAATGTAGTCTGATGGTATTTTGCCCATTCTCGGCGAAGAGCAATCTTTAAGGCTTCGACCGTCTCATATTTTTTGCCTGCAGAATGGACCATATGAAAAAATCCATTGGGTTTAAGGCCGGGGAATATGGTAGCCATTGTTGTGAAGAAATGAAGCTGGGAACTTTTTCTTGTAAAAAACGTTGGGTTTCATGGGCTTTATGGGATGGTGCCGAGTCTTGTTGAAACGTCCAATGGTTTCTACCGAATTGTTTACGTGCCCAAGGTAACAAAGTATCGTTTAAAATCTTTTTACGGTAGATTTGTTGATTTTCCTTTACGCCCTGTTCAATGAAAACGAATGGTGAGGGTCTTGTGGCAGTTACCACGGCCCAAACTATCACTGATGCAGACGCTTGCTTTCGCATAGCAATTCGCTGGTCTAAATTTTCGTTATTGTCAAAAAAACAGGGATTTGGCGATTTTGAGATTGACAAAAAGATCGAGATCCCGGGATTTGACAAAAGACCGGGATCCCAAGATTTCAACGGGATCCCAGGATTTCGGGATTGACAAAAAAAAAAGACTGGGATCAAGGGATTTGAAAAAAATCCTGGATCGCGGGATTGCACTCCCTAGTTTACACATTGCTGAACCGTAAAAATTGTTTCATCAGAAAATACCAAAAAGTGTTAAATCTTTCACTTTTTGTATGTTGTAGGGCTTCAATCGTAATTCATTTTTTAATATGAGCCCCATGCTACGAGCATTCACATTGAGATTTTTTGTCAATTAAACTGCGATTTGTGGTGGATTACGTTGAATTCTCGCCTTCACCTTTCGAACCATTTCTGGCGATGTTGCTGTTTTTGAATGTCCACCTCCGTGCCGTTTGTCGATGCTACCAGTTTCATTGTAAAATAGTCCGATACACAAACATTTTGTTCACATGTAAATGTCGTAGCTCATTATTAACAATGGCTGGTTGCGATTTTCCAGGCCAAATACAAAGCAATAACCAGAGTTGGAAACCGGGTTTGAACCCAATCAGAAAAACCACTAACCAAAAAAGTTATGGTGAACCAAAAATCAAACCATTTTTATAATCAAAATTTTAAACCAAACCATTTTCTCAAATAAAAACCAAAACCGAACCAAAAACCGACGGAAGCTTAAATTATATTTTCTTTGAGTTTTAATAAAAATGTCTTCACTTTTTATTTTCATATAGTTAATTATGTATACAGGTCATTGTTGGCCCGTGCCGTGGTAACAATCGGGCCCCAACTCTCCGAATGGTGCTAAGCAACCAGAATATGCCAAATCTTTCTCTACGTGTAGGGGGCCGACAAAATTTATAGAATTAATAAATTCGACGTAAATTTGTCATTTTAAACTGATTTTAATATTTCATAAAAGGAAAAGGTATTGAATTTAATTTATACGTTTTGTTCCCTGAACCAAAACCAAAACCAGTTTGCTTTTAACCAGAACCACAACTTGAACATTTTGTAAACCCTAACCAGAACCAAAAACTTAATTTAAATTTGAACCTAAACCGAACCTGTTTCAAATATTCTTTGGTTTCCATCTCTGGCAATAACACTGTTGCGTTTGAATTCCATTTCGATAACTTTTTTTAACTGCAATGTAAAACGATATGCTTCCGTAGGCTTGTAAACTACATAACAGACTGACGCTTGCCATAAAATGAGCGCGCTGTCATGCGCCATGAGCAGCGTGAAGTTGGTAACACTTTGAGTGTCGACCATTGTATACCTATTAACTTCAAACTATAATTTTTAATTCAATTAACGACTGGTATGTGGTGCTCAATTGGACAATATTGAAGTAAGCAAACACTGTAACCAAAATTTGCTATATGAAGTTATATGGTAATAGAGCCTATTTAATTTTAATTTTTATTTATTAAAATTGTAAAGATTGGAAAATCTAATTAATCCAGTATATAGTTTAAAGTGTAGTTTTTGTATATGTATTTGATTAATTTAAATCAGTTTTACCATTAAAATGCCACAAAACTGTGATGAAAATGATAAAACTGTAAATCACACTTTGAACTACATACTGGATAATTATGATTTTCCAATCATTAGAATTTTAATAAATTGGAAAATTGGTTGCAAATGCCGCCACCTTGTCCCAAATTAATTTTATTCAAATCATTTCCACGAAAGTATTAATCCATGATTTTGAATGCTTAGCAAGCAAGTCATACGAGTATGAAAAATAATATTTATGAATCAATTATTTATCTTTAGGAATTTAAGATTCGTTTGACTTGCTCATTTTATTCGAAATTAAAATTTGTTTCGGAAAATTGTTTAAACAATTATATTTTTTGAAATACGTATTTCAATTTGCTGAATTATCGAGTATTTGCCGTAGCGCTTAACTACCAATAGATTTTGTTGTAAGCTGCTTCTGTTTGCCAATCCCAGAAATGTTTAACTTTGAAGCTGAAGGGTTTCTGGAATTTCAGTGGCATTTCTAATTCTGGTTTGTCTATTTTGTTAAAGATATAAGTCAGATTCTGTGTTTAAAACAAAACGACAAACATAAATTATTTAAAATAGTTTTTAATGCTCTCCGCGGCCATGTGTGTCTTTAGTCACGCAGCAATTTCGTAAACTGTAACCTTCCTCTTGTTCGTGGGGAGTTTTCTCATACTTTTCATGTGCTCACATAGACACACAGTCCTTAAATTTAAATATCATTTTATTTAGAAAGGGATCGTTTAGCTAAACAAGTGCCAAATGCCAACTTTTAGTCGCCCGCTTTAAACCTAATCAGCAAGGGTTGATTCTCGCAAAATCATTTGAATTTTATTAGCTAAAAAATAACCGTAAACAATTTTTTTATGAAAACTGAGCTTTATTCTAATATTTATTATTTAAGATTCAGAACTACCTACTAATGAATTTTTACTTGTACTGGATCAGTGGATATAGGCCTAACCGCCGGCCCATTTTCAAAAAACAACCATATAAACATGCGATGAATTTGATCATTTTGGTATGAGAAAAGTCCAGCATTTTAGTTCTTTTACTGATTACTGGTAGAATGAAAATTCAATATAAAGGTGTATTTCAGTCATCCTACATTATTTTGATTATACAATATTGCAAATGAAAATTGTGAACAGTGAATTTACAGTGGTGGCATTATAATTTAGCCACAATTAGTAGAACACATATTTTGACCTTTAAATATTCTTCCAAACATCATTGGCTCATAAATATTCTCTGCTTGTCGGATTTCTTAGTGGGACTTCTTATTTAACATTTCCACGTAGATTCTCTGTTCTTAATACACCGCTCTTACTTTTAGATTATATTTGGAGTTCTGATAACTCTACCGTAGCGGAAGACCGCGAGGATTTCGATATATTTAAGGACATTCATAATTCCATCAATTTTGACGACAGGGCAACTCCTTGAGAAGTGAAGTATCCCCAAACAATTACTGATGCATTGTTTTTTGTTTGTCATACCGAGTGTTAAACTATTAGATTGAAGGTCGCCTTCCATCACCTCTAACCACGTCGGATTTACTCTGATCTCTCCAAATTATTAAATTACAAAATACCCTAGCTCTCAAATGCTTTTTAGCAAAAGTAATTCTTTTGGCTACGTTCCGGTTGCTTAATTGTGATTTCCTTTTCGATTTATTGCTCTATGGCCCACCACTGTATAAATAAAATATTTGGTTTATGAATGGTCGACAATTTTTTCCTTTTCTCATATGCCTAATGAATGAAATGTTTTCAGTTTTCAAAAATTGATTACGATGAATCATGACCCGAATAGTATAAATTTTGAAAACCATAATAATTAAAATATTATCTTATGTTTTAATTGGAGTTGAAAGGATGATTGATATTTATGATTGACGTCTGGCGATATTTTATAAAATATAGGCACCTATTGAGTCTTTATATATTTTGGCTAACCAATTCCGGTACTAAATTTTGTAGAAATACGAAATCGTAAATGTTTTCATTTAAAATTACATGTGAGCCCGAGAGACTTATTGCATACATTTACAAAGTATGAACCAAGCTGATTAGGGTTAATCATAAAATGATTTGCATTTGCTGAAAATATACAAACACAAATGAAATTCGACATTAGGTGCGCGGATCTCCATTGTCTTCAACAGCTCACAGCGAAAGTGACAAAGTTTGCGTAAGTAAATTCACCTACTCTGGGGGGAGTTGAGCCTAACGATCTCTTTCAGTCACCCAGTAGTTGAATGTTTTGCCATTTTATTCAAAACTTCTGTCCCAATTCATTGACGATGTTCAAGAGGGTAAGTGAACAAAACTCGCGGTGCAGAGTTTTTTAATCCACTAATATGATGATACATATTATATCATTAGGTTGGGGAAAAAGTATTGAGACATTTTTTGTAATTTTTAATTAAATTTTTCTTTTATTCAAAATGAATTTTATTTAAGTTCATATTGGTCATTATTACCTACGATCTTTTGCCATTTTTCGGAATGTTTCATAATTCCATCGGTGTAGAACTTCTGTTGTTTATGGGCGAAAAACTTGGCCAAGTGATTTTCACAGTCCTGGTAGAGATCGAAACATATGATAGTCAGAGAGTGCAAGGTCCTGCCTATATGGTGAATGAATCAAAATTTCCCAGCCCCAGATGTGTGGTCTGGCGTTGTCATGATAGAAGACAACACCCCATCTATTGATCAATTCTGCCCGTTTTTTTTTAATTGCTTGCTGCAATCTGGTTAATTTCTGACAGTTGAGATTAGAATCAATCGTTTGACGAGGTTCTAGAACCTCATAATGTACGATTCCCTTTCAATCCCACCATACACACAGCAAAACTTTATAGGGCGTCAATACTGGCTTTGAAGTCGTTTGTGGTGGGTCACCTTTCTTTGACCGTGATCTGTTTCGAACGACATCCTCGTATTTTATCCATTTTTTATCGCCAGTAATGATTTGCTTTAAAAATAGTGAATTGCATCGACATCGAAATTTCCAGAACCGGAGCGAGCAAACCATTTGCATGCTGTTGTATTCGATAAAGTATCTTGACCGTAAACCCCACAATATTTTTGCCCGGCGTGTGCAGCGTTTTTGCCTTTTTTGTAGTTAAATTGCAAAATATAGCGAATTTTTTCAGAAATTTGTCTCATATCCATACTACATAATATAATTTTTGACACGGTACAAAACTATCTTCATGAAAATGATTGAAATGTCACCTTTCGAACGCGCGTTAGTATTACTTGATTAAAAGCGAAATCTTATAGAAAAAAGTACCGTGTAAATCAAGCTCAATAATTAAACAATTAAAAAAAAGGAATGGAAAAACAGACTAAGGGAAAACGAATTATGTACCAATAAGCATTTCAAGAGGTACAGTCTTTCAAAATTACGCAAATTAGACGTGGTTTTGACAGATTTATCCAGCTTGTTCCAGAGCTTCACTCTATGGATAAAGAAAGCACGTTGCCTTGGCTTAGTTTTACAAGATTTAGGCAGATTAAGATTAAATGTCCTTTGTGATTTGGAGAATTTCAGTTTATCATAAAGACACTTTGGAGCTTTCTTTTTGGTCAAACCAAACATTACAGTCAACGCCGACAATTCCAGAAACCAGTCCATACTTACACCAAATATCTGCTCAGAAAAATGTGAAATCGAAAAATGTATCTAGCACAAAAATTAAAAGCAACGTTTAATTTTTTAAGGGAATTTTTGAAACATTACGAATATATTGAAGAACAATACGAAAGTAAATGGCCCACAACAGTATGAATGATATGATATTTCACATCACTTGCAATAAATTTCGCCGTGCTACACAGTTTACTTAAGATACCATATAACCCCAAACTTCTCTTCTCGTCACAAAAATCAATTCTGTAATTGTCCATTGACATTTAACCATTTGTCATTAATTTAATTGTACCAATAAACTTTCTTTTCAATTAAAGAAAGTTTATTGGTACATTCATTCGTTTTTTATGAGTAAAAATTATTGCTTGTGATTTTGCAGGATTAATTTGAAGTTTGTGCAAATTACACCAGTCCAATATATTACGTAAAGCATGATTTACGACAGCATCTACAAAATCAATATCCTCGAAAGAATAGATTTGCAAATCATCCGCGAAAAGATGATAGTAAACATTCTCCGTTTGTTTAATTGACTGATAAACTTGATTTATATATAATGAAAACAGATTAGGGCCTTATATAAATCGTTGCGGAATGGGTTCGGCAATTTTGTAATAGACGTAATTGTCACAATTTTTCACGCATCGGTAAAAATCGATTTAGTGATACTAGAATTTATAACGAATGTTAAGTGAGGTAATAAGTAGTAATGCATCTTTATCGACATTCCAGAAATCGAACACGTAAATAAATTACTTACTATCATTATTATCGACACCAAAATCGTATGAACCTGTTTTAAATTTGTTAGTATGATTAGCAATAATGCCAAACCAATTAAAGTGGCAAAATCATTCACGAAGTTAGTCGCCACCTATGAAATCAATCGAAACCTAAAGAATGACATTACTGATTTCAGCCGTTCAACTGTAGGTGTGGCAAAGTAACAGTCAATATTAAAATCACCAATAATAATGACTACGCTATATCGTGCCATAAGATCGCGAGAGTTAAATTCAGGAAAAAATGGAATTAAACTCGCAAGTTTCCTCAATTTAATTCGCAGAACAAGAGGTAGGCCCATGTGGGCGTTCAAGCCACCTCGCACTGCGACTTAAAAGATCTTTTATGCATGGAATCTGCTCAATGAGCCGCCCAGTTAATATTCAGACTCTTAATGAACCTGAGCATATGATGCATACTATCTGGGGGCATTATTCTCCCTCCTAGATGTAGCAGTCTTTGGCGGAAAATTGCTGGGCAATGGCACATAACATGTTCCTCTGATTCCGCTTCCAGGTCGTAGAAGCGGCATTCGTCTTTCGTACTTAGGTCCATTTTCTTAACGTAATACCTTAAAGGGATGTGACCTGTGAGGAAGCCAGTAAGCAGTCTCAACTCAGCTTTCCTAAGTAAAAGACACTCCTTAACCCTGACTGACGAAGGTGAAATAAATTTCTTCGCCTGTCGCAAACCTGGAATTCTGCGCCAATAGGAGGACTTTTGCACATCCTTCCAGCCTGGAAAATATACATAAAAAAGTGAAATTCATTTCGTACAAACAAAATTGGTTTTTGAGTTTAATTCTGCGGAAACCTCAGAATCCGAATTTCCGAGTAAAATTCCATTTTATATTTGTATGCAACAACAATACAATACAAATATTCCCCATTATGTGTTTATTTTATTTCCTAAAACTATATTAGACTTCAGCTATTAGAGCGCGAATCTTAAATATTTTAGTATGATTCATGAATTAGAATTTAAATTTAGTAAATTTGATTTTTATTGTGTTAAGGCTTACAGATTTTGAAAGTTTATTTTACTACTACTATGCTTGTATTTTCGATGATTTAATAATTTTGATTGAACATATCCACACAGTTGTAGAGATTTCCATTCATGTGATTTAGAGAATAATTGGTTGGCCCCATAACAAAATTGCGCAATATAAAAAAAAACAATGAAAATTGTCTTTACACTGTTTTCCAAACAACAACAATAATATACATAATTGACATTAACGAAACTGTAAACATGGTGATATTTTGTAATATTCTGAAGAATTATTTTTTTTGTTAAATATGTACCTCTAAAATTATAAACTACTTACTATGTAATGTGGAAATCGCGCGCGATCATTGTCTGCCAAGAAACCACCATCAAGAGAGTTAATACTTACGCATTTTGAGAATACTACTTACGAAAACATACATACAATTATTATTTATTTATTCTTCGAACTGTGAAACTATTTTTTCTTTATTTTTTTTTATGAAACTTGTTTGGTTTCAACACTATACTAAACTATAAAAAATAGTAGTAGTAATAATAATAATTTGATTTCCACACTACAGTTGAAATGAAATCGATAAATCATTAAAAAAAAATTTGGTAATTTGTTGTTTTTTGTAAAAAAGTTTCGTATTTTATTTAAATTTGGTGTGGTGACATCTTCGGAAGGATGAACATAAATTTAAGGATATAATTCCAATAAGTTTGTACCACATTAAACATCTATTTAATTACATTTTTTATTTTATATACTTAAGTACTAATTGTTTTAAAAAATAATAATAGTTTTATTAAGCAGACTGTAAACACTATAATATAAAGAAACTCCTTTCACTTTTTTTTTTTTTTTATTGTTAAACTCTATGTTACATATCTTTAGGTAAATGTATGCATGTATAACCACAAGACATGATTTTTTAGTAATTTGGCGGTAATATAGTGTTCTGTTGAAATGTATAAATACATTTATTTTTATTTTTTATTTTTTTTTGAGACGTTTTGAAATATTCCGACCTTGACCCGAATAGTTTTTTTGATTGTTGAATGGATAATGGTACGCGCGCGCAGTACAAACGTAAAATATAATGAATTTCGTTCAAATCACATCCACACCACTGTACCGTGTGTATCTATTCTTGCACAATAATTATAAAGTCTTATTTTAACTAATTAAGTTGCTTAAGTATAAAAGCGCGCGCGGCGATGTGCGATACAAATACATCGTCAATTTGAAATTTAGTTCAAGGATGATCTCTACTACAAAAAAAAAAAAAATTTGGTTTTCTCTATTTTAATGTTGTATTACTATTAAGTCATTAAATTATTATACATACATATTCATTTCATTTATAAATAGTTTTAATTATTTGCATTTAAGTAAGTACTCCTCCATCAGGTAATAATTTTTTTTCATTATGTATGTTTATGTCGAATCGATTACACTAAAAACTATGCCATCCAAATAAATCATTAAATTTTTAAATTAAACAAAGGTGTGGATAATAAATAATTTTATTTTTTTTAAACTATTGCAATGTTAGTTTTTATTTCAATTTTTCATGTATATACTTTAACTAATATAATATGGTCATCTCGTATTACTTAATAGTTTTATAGTTTCATGAGATTAAAATCATATTTGAAATGAAGTTTTTGAATGTATGTTTAACTCTAACAGGCTAGCTAGCTAGATAGAGAATAAAAATAATGTTAAATGTGTGTATGTTTAAGTTTAGTAATAAAAACTATATACAAAAAAACTAACTGAAAAGTTAATAAAGCGTGGAGATTTCAGAAAAATATTTTGTAAGTGTGTAGTTATTTGTAAATATGTACATTTGTATATAACTATGTATATAATATTTATTGTTGATTTTATGTGATATATCCATTGATTCGAATTCATTTTTGCGAACACAGGTTGATTTTTTGTTTGGATGGGGGTAAATTAGATTGTGGGTATTGGGCTCTATTCACGGCTATAAGCCTACTTAAAACTGATTGCATTAGTGTGTTCATTGATCAAAGGTTATTCAATCCTTTGAAATTCCTTCATAATCTGCCCATTAATATAGAATAATGAAACGCAACCTCCTACCCGCGCGTTATTCAGTTACTCGCTTCCATAATTTCAATTACCCATACCAAGAAGTTAGATACGAGTTAAATACGATCGAAGATATTCTATTTATAATTTTTGTTATTGCTTGTATCAATCGATTTGTTCTAAAAAAATTTAAACCGATTGTATCTCATCAAAATTTTTCAAATAAGATTTTTGAAAACTTTAGCTTTTCGGTTTTCTAAGATTAAGTATTTAAATCCGTAACTTAAAAGATTTTTAATTTAGGTTTCAAAGGCTTAAAACATTTGGCGGAATATTTTATTTTTTTTGTAAACCCCCGTTGAAATGGATGAAAAGAGGATATTTGAATTTCTTGGAAAACCAAGTTGCTCGCTAGATCCATTGATTTTAGAAACCCGAGCATCGGGAAATAAACAAGGAGCGCTTCAAAGATCTGAAACAAATCATCTTTCCCTAAGTTAAAATTGTTGGTCATTACTTCCTCTATTTATGACCAAATACTTTCATAAATGAAGTCTGCCGCCTGGGTCCGGTAAAATACAAATTAATACAATAACAAGAAATTTTTTAAAGAGATTCAGCATCAAGCATACTTTTTACTTATTAGTACAGGAATAACCAACAAAAATCACTCGTTTTATTTATCGCTCTTTTCGTTCAGTAATTCGCCTTTGCTTCTAGAATAATCGAAACAATTCTCAACACTAACTCTCGGGTTTCTTAATTCAAAGATACAATTCAGGAAATATTGCGGAACACTGCCAATGATATTTTGATCGACATCTTAAATCAAAAATTATATTCGCCAAATTTAGTTTTATATACCCAGCTTTAAATAAATTTTGTGAAATTTGTATCTGAGATATTTTGTAAATTCTACAAATAGTTTAAATTATAAAACTTAAGGTTGGGGTGGGATCAAAATTTTTAAAATAAAACATGGCCCAACAGCAAGAAATATTTTGGAACACTACTCGTACCAATAGTATTATGTTCGATACCATAAATCAAAAATTAGATTTGCCATTTTTGGTTTTCCTTATAAACAGCCAAACCAGACTATTCCCTCCACCTCCGGCAAACACATATTTATCGATTTATTTTAGAGGACTTTTATATCGGAGATGTTAAGCCAATGAAAAAAGCCTTCTATAAAAGTTTCCAATCTTAAATAAATTAAATTATCTCCTGAAGATTGTTTGGACTATGTAATTTGGAATGGAGTTCCAGCAGTAATTTTCTGAAAAACCAGAACATGTCCGAAGAAACCAGGACGTCCGGTGACTATTTATATATGAATACATAACTACCCCTCATACCGTTTTATTCCAGAAATGTACTTCTTTTTCGAAGATGTATTATAACGAAATGAAAATCCCATTTTAATTTAATGCAACTATTTATTTAAAAGAAAAATTCTGTGGTCAGAAATCATAATGGTTTAAGGTGAGATAAACCATTTTACGTATTATCTCAAATTCGAAATATCCAGATTAGATTACATATCAATATCAATTTTTTGTAATATGTATTGCGGTAACTACAAACAACCGTAATAATCATTTATAAAAGCAAAAATTCATACGATTTTGAATGACTTTAATTTTAGAAACGTTTTCGTGAAAAATGCGTATTTGTCACTTAAGCTAAGCCACTATGATTTGTGACCACAGAATTTAAAATATGCACGTAACAATTTATGGTCCAAATCCCTATTATGATTCAAAATGTTTTCCTCGTTTCGTTTTACTACTTCGTAATGTTAAGAGAACGAACAAAACCCTGTCATTGTCATACTTGAGACAAAAATCCGTCTCAACCATAATGTCCATAAATGGAAGAAAACTTTGAACTTATGAACGAGTTTAATTTCGTTATATTTGGGTTAGGACGCAGCCATGTAAGAAAAAATATATGTGGCTTGTCTGAAATCTGTCATATTACATATCGAGAAGGTTAAACACTTGTGTTTTTAACGAAGTTTTCTTCTGGACTGTTTCATTTTTTTCAATGCTCATTTAAGAAGGCGGTTAACATAATCAAATTCTCACAAGAAACATGTACCAAACTGTAACGTTTTTTGACCTAGAATTTTTTTATGTAATGCCGCATACTCAAAAACTCTCGTCAGTAACTTTTTTGGTAATTTTGCAACAGAAGTGTTTTAGTAGTGTGAGTGATCTGAAAATAGTGAAATAGTAAGCAGAACTCTGACAACAATGTTCCTGAAGAAGCTCGAAGGGTGCATTTTGATTAAACTTTTTGCAATATGTTCTAATTAGTACCTAGAATCCTAGATCAAAGTCGATATTTTTTTTGATGGTCGCAATTCCGCCTCGGAAAACTGAAATTGGATTTTCTCGTATAACCCAATTTTTAAAATTTATTTTAAAATTTTTTAAAAAGTTGTTTTAGGATAAAATTCTGGATTTAAGTAGATTTTTGGATCTAGAATTAAAAAGATAAAAATATCTTGCCCAAAGGGCGCAAGTGGGGAAAAAATTCAACGTTCAAGGGTAATAAACTAATTTAAGTTTTTCGTTAGCGGCTCTAAAATTACAAAATATTTATAAAAACCAGTTTGTCCAAATAAAATGAAAGAGAAGACAATTTCTCAAAAAAAGTTACATTATGGTTTTTGCCATAAGGCTATAGAAAATCGTAACCACACTTGACTACTTTTCTTAAAAAGCTTGAAAATGTTCGTTTTTTTTATATGCATACTTCAATGATTTCATTTTCCTTTTTCTCATCTTTAACGGTGGCAAAGGGTTCATCAAGCCGCGCGTAAAGGTTTTTGTCCCATCAACGACCGTTCAGTCAGGACTCTAAATTTTCACAAATCAAAATAGTTTTATAAATATATCGTCGAGCTGCGCGTAACGATTTTTTCCCCTTAATCGGTATGCCCATAAAATGAAAATGTGAAAAAAATAATTTTTCCTTTTTCCTCAACAACAATGGCGGCGATTTTCCTAAACAGCAATTATGGATGGGCCGAACCAGTGATTTTGCGGTTCGGCCTAATATCGAATCAAAGTTATAAAATTTTGCCGAATCGCTGAGGTTCGGCCAAATCTTGCCTTGCACAATGTTGCACTATTAATCTATCTGAACTTAAACGCAAAAGTCGCCTAAGTGACTTTAAGCGGTTTTTATGAATTTCGCATAAATAATTAAATTTGTCCACAATTTAGATTGTATCAAATGTTGGTGAAAGTTGCTTTAAAAATAAAAAAGTTATGGAGTAATACATAATAATTAGGGCTTGCGTCCCGGGAATTCGCAGAATGCCATTTCTCGGGAATTTAAGAAATAAAAAATATTTCCGTTTCCCGGGAATGTTGTAAATATTTCCGGGGAATGCAAAATCCAATATCAAGACTGCTTATTAAACTGCATATTCATGTTCCGAGGCATAATCGTATCCCAAATCCCGGGAATTTCCCGGGGAATTCCCGGGAATAGGCAAGCCCTAATAATAATGCTTCCAACGTTTTCCCATTTGATTTTAAAACTTTAACCTTTTTCTCAAAATTACTAAAATGGAGATAAGGGACTTTTGCTTGTACAGATATTATTCATTTGTACCATTTTCTGAAAAGTCTGATAAAAATTAAAATACATTTTCATTTTAATATGCAATTTTAAGTTTTTGCAAATTGTGATGCAAGAAAACTAGTTCTTCGCAGTTTATCGGAAGTAACTTGTTTCTTTTAGATTCGTAAAAATTACCGGCTTCCAAAACAACTCTTTCACTATATACGTAGCTGGTGACGAAAAAAATTGTTTTGTCATTTCACTCAAGATAGGGAAATTAGTTTTGCACCCTTTTCCACTGCACTCCAGGCAAATTTCGTTATTATTTTATGTTTTTATTAGAGGTGTTTTTGACCAACTTACACATAAAAATATGTAAGTAAACAAACCATTCTTACACCGTAATGAAGAGAGGGAAATCAAGTGAGAAAAATGTTTACAAATTCTCTATAGTACCTATAACATAAAATATTTTCTGTTGTATGCAAGCAAATCTTTTACCAGAAATTTTTTAAATGATTCGGTATTCGGCCGAATCGTGTCGGAAATGCAGAATTTTACCGAATCTCAAAATCTCCTGCCGATCATCCCTAATAGCAATATTTTTGTAAAAACCCCAAAAAAACACTACTATTTTCATTTATTTTCCACTTTAATTTAATGGCGATGATTTTCACAAATAAAAATAATCTCGCTCAATTTTGAAATTTCTTTTTCATTCGAATAAATTCGATCTTTTAAAAATATTTTTTAGTTTTCGGGATGCATATTACTGAAAGTCACATTTTGGACCTAACTGTCAAATTTCTCCCGCTTCTGTTCTCGAGCAGATGTTCAACATTTTTTTAGTTCTATGATCAAATGTTAGTTACCACTGGAATTTCAACCTAACCTAACATTTTGTTGGATCAAACTACCAGTTGCCTGGACTATTATATGTAGGTACATATACATATGTATATGAAAAGTTATTTTCATTTTTTCCGACATGGAACAGGACTAAATAATTAATAATTTTTTTTTAAATCTCTTAACGCATTGACTCGTACTGTACACAATTGTGTACATACACTTTAAACATATTTTTTGGAATTCAATGCACTAATAATGGATTTTTTAAGTATTACTTTGTTGGCTCTTAGTCTTAAGCTACCAAAAAAGATTACTTAACGCGAAAAATATTATAAAATTTCAGAATTACTCAGATACTTAAGCAAAACAACAAGCGTTTTAAAATAAATGACGAGTCAAAGGGTTAATACTTCTCGGGGTGATGAGATTCGGTAAAATCATTTTCATGCCGATCTGTTAATCCGAGGATAAGTAAAAGACTGACAGATATGGAGCATAAGGATACTTAAATATACGAGGGGCTCAGAACCATAGTGGCCTAACCCATATTTTTAAACATTTTCGTTTAGTCGGCCAAAATATTCTTGGAACTGGAATCTAATTATAGTGACCTCCAATTCCAAAAACAGTTATTTTCAGATTACTTATTTTAATATTTGTGTTATAATAAATTACCATTTCAATGAAAAAATATTGAAATTTGGAATGTGGGTTAGGCCACTATTGTTCTGAGCCCCTCATATAGAAGTGTTAGTTTCAAAATGTATGAAAAGAGAATACATAAAGAAAACGTAAGAGTACTCCTGTCAAAAATTGTTTTGGTTGTTGTAATTTTTAATTTTGTGTTTACGCGTTTAACATTATGTGAAGTGGAATAAATATCATAACTGAAAATTGTGAAATGTCTGGAAAAACACTTGCTATGTCGCTCCGACGTATATGTTGACCGCTCGAATGAATTTTAAGACTAATTGCGCAGTGTAAAAGTGGATATAAAATTTAATTTACCCTTCTCGGTTGCACACGCCTCTTCGAAAATTATTTTTTTCTGACTCTGCAGATGGACTCAGCTTGTAGATCCACAAAAAAGGGGAGTTAGGAAAATTAAGAGTTGAAGTTATTACATAAACTTTATTTATTTGTGCACAACAACAAAAGGCTTATTTTTATTCAGAACATAGACCTTTTTTAATTCGTACATTGGAATTCATTGTATCATACTGTGACACGATATATTGGCTTGAAATAATAGATCGTGTTTTTCGAAACGGAGCGAAAGTAAATAGTAAATCTACTACGTTAACAGTCACAACTAGCAGCTTCTTCTGAAAGGTTATGTTTTTTAAATGTTGGCGCACCATATTCCAGAAGATTTAAATTTGTTAGTTTTATCGCTTCATAATCTAATCAAAGGTTGATTACGATTCAGTGTGCAAATTACGTTTTATTAAATAGTGATAAGAACATTAATTCACAAGTTTAATAAAACTACGTTGTAGTTTTCTGTAACGAACTTTATACACATATAGGGTAATTCAAAATTAAGTAAATAAAATCTTAAAGCGGGATTCTATGTTCAAAAACAATAAAGGACAGTTTACTCTGAAATCTTCAACTGATCTTTTAGTTTTGAAGCACAGAGTTAAATTAAAATAGCCTGTTCAAGTTTTCCACAAGTTTTAAATTTAACATTAGGCTGTCTTTTAAATTCCTCCAGCAGTTAACAAAGTAAATTTCTCAGTTATACTGTAGTAATGAAACTTGAGATTTTAATAAATCAATAAATTGTTTTATTTTATTTTAAATGATTGTTTTAAAATTTAAAGATTAATTGAGCTAAGGAAAAAGTTTGTATCTTCCTGTTGAAAGAACTATAGCTATTTTCCGTAGTAGAGACTTTAAACGTTGTTAAAATAATAGTAATAAAGCGCAGGGTACAGCAGCTTAGTTTTTCGTGCTCAATTATGAACCACCCTGTACTGTAGCCTGTGTATTTGTACTCGTATACATAGATATTTGTTCATTATAAATTAGTATTGCTCATGATATCTTTACTAAAAAAAAAAAAAATTGTTTGTAAATAATTTGAATAAGATTTTAATTACGAAATAAATAAAAATTCTGTTTAATATTTAGTTGGTAATTTTACTGCGCGGGAATATTACCTCCATATAAACACAATTACGAATTACGAATTAAGATTGAATTAAATTGATAATGAACGATTTTTATGAACCAACTATGTTGTATAAATATTTTTGAAGTTTTGGAAATATTTTTTTATGTCATATGTTTGTATTGAATAGGATTACGAAAATGCCTTACCATATTTTTATGTCTTGAACGAATTAAAATAAAATTAAAGTATGTTAGTAAGATTTCTTTGCAAGCATATGTTTATGTACAGAGTAAAAATACATATTTTGTTAATAATCATACATCTGAATGTAATAATTTCTCCACATACTTAAAAGTGTCTGTAAATTGTTTTATTTTGAGATATTTAAGTACAGTTGTGTTAAAATATTTTGCAATCGTATAGCTTCCAAATTAATTTTGCCTACATTGAAATATTATATATTTTGAAAAGTTGATATTAATTATTATCTTTTTTTTTATAAATCTTTCGAAATTAAATTTCGAACATTATCATCACAAAATTAACACAATTTTTTTTTTAAACAATTCCATTCTCCTCTTACTCCGCAAAACAACTTAATTTCTTAATATATCCACACCGAAATATAAACATGAACAAGTATTACAAAATACTACATAGTAGTTTTGTTATTTTATTTTGGTTGTGTTACAACTCGACGACAAACAAATATTATTGTAAAATGATTAAAACAAAATGTGATTAATATTAAAACCATAAGGGTTTTGTAAAATTATAAAATGTAAATGTTTATTAATTGAATAATGGCTGCAAGATGTTCCTTAATAGTGTTGAAAGCTTAGTCTGCAGGGTTAGCCAAAATTATTTAACCATACTAAATGAATAGTAAGGAATGTTATAATTGCTCGTTAGGACGTAGAGATGATTTTCCCCTTTAATTCTTGACTTTTGCCTTGTTTGAGATGTTACAATAAGTTGCCTATTATGGTATTGGTATGCAGGCAAAAGCACAATATTATAAATATGTATGGATAAACATTTTCTTTTGAGCTTTCAATCTAAACATTTTCCCTTAGTAACTTTTTAAAATTAATTGGTAAAGTTTGAGAGAAAATGAAGCGCTTCTTTATTCAGTTGTTATACCAGAATTTAATCAGAATACATAAAGTTCTTCTTTACGCCAACAAACCCCTCTGCGTTTGTCAAAGATTGCTTTTCAGAGATCGGCATCTTGATCTTACGTTGATTTTTTGGTATGATTGGTTTTAGTTAAAGTTAATTATTTTAAAATATAATACTCACGAGTCTTACCTATATGTGCCGTGACATATGACTACATTGCTATTTTCTAGTAATTGGATCTGTGACACATGCTGATCATTAAGTAAATCAGAAAAACTTTCTTTCCTTGTCACGAGTTACGTACGCCTCGAAATAAACTCAGAGGTTCCCAACTTGCTTATTCTACTGCTACTCACTAAGGTCACCTTATTTTTCCTTGCAATTGTAAAACGCTTTTGCACTTCTCTACAGGCTACATATTATTGCTTGGCTGCAAGACGTAGTTCCACATCAAACCAAAGAGTTCAATGGGCACCATTTAGTTTACAACACACATAATTTTATTAAATTTCGGTTTTGTTTAATCGTTTTTAGACATTTAATTGTACGCTCTGCTCTGACAAATTGCACACGTCAAAGAAAGTACCAAACCCTTTATCATTTTGTAACACAAGTCCACACCCACAAATATTATGAAATTATCTAAAATGGAAATAAAAATACTTTGTCTATTATCGTGAGCAAACATTTGCGGACCAAATAAATCATATTCACACTGCACATTTTTCAATAAATGTACATAACATTACACATGTGTGTCTCATTTCGCTGAATAATTAGATCAAATAGTTTTTTTTTCTTTTAAATTTATGTAAGAATATTTGTTTACCTACAAACATATTTGCATTGAGTAATTTTGCGCGCATTTTATATACATTTCTTGGTGAAAACTAAAAGTAACAACAATATCGTCTACGCTGCCTGCATACCCTAAATTTTGGATAAAATCTAATGCAAGATTTTTATTTACGATAGCAACAATAATATGTATGGTTGTATACCAAGCAAATCTATCAAAAAAACGTAGCTAAATCTACATAAAATTAGAAATTAAAATTTTTATTTAACCGGAAATTTTGCCCAACTAAAACACGAAAAAAAGAATTACTTATGTATTCAATTATTCTAAAATAAAAAACAACATACAATTTCTTATAATCGATCTTATAATTTATTTGTCGCTGCGAAGAGAAATGTCAAAGTCAAGACATTCATTGAGAATTATATACATATAAAAATGACGACCGGTAAATTTAAACTTATATTATATAATATTGTAATATGTAAAAGAGCTTCCACGTTAATTACGTAACGCGTTACATAAAAAATAAACAGAAATTGATTTAAAATTTTTCTCGCTATATTTTATCACCGCAGCAGCAGCAACTTTTACTTATTCTTTATGTATTAGAGATCAAACTAAGCGCGCGCTAAAAGAAAACATATAAAATAGTAATACATAATAAGAAAAGAAATAGAAATTGTTACAAAATAAATAATAGAAAAATACAAAAAGAAATGCAAACCTTGACAATGACCGAATTTCTTATAGACGTGATTATATTTATATATTATTATTTATTATGTATATTCACTTTTACTATTGAATTTATTTTGAGATACGTTTTACACTTTTTAATTACTATTCTACATTTCAATGAGATTAGATTAGTTGTTTTCTTGCCTCTGGGAAATACCATTTCCGTTTATTAGGAATATTAATCATAGGTTTGATTATTTTATGGATGTTTTAATTTTGTCTATTTAAAAACAAAGTTTATTACGTGCCTTGGTTTGTTTCATGGGTATTTTGCTCATGAGTATAATAAAGACGATTTATTCAGTAAAAAAATAGAAATAAAATTAGGGTACCACCAACCAATTCAACATATAAGATACCTTCGGTGCACATATAAATATTTTACATACAAATTACATGCAAATATTTTATCTTTTCATCGCCGGTCTCACCATTTTATGACCCGCAAGAATTAATATAAATTCATAATCCTATAATGCATAAATGTAAATCAATAATGAATTTAACAAATTTTTTTATTGTAAGTTTAATGCTAAATAAAATATCACAATATTGATACATCTCAGCCGGAAAGTCTTTTTCCTAATCTACTAAAATTCCATCAAAAAGCGAGCTCGGTAAAGTGTGTCACTCTAGCAGAATAAAGTGCGTGACATGTCTAAATCGTTTAGTATAAGACTCGTCGTATTCGATGATAACAAGGCACGTAATATGAGTGAATCATAAGTGGTATATGAAACAAATCAAAATAGTCACCTGTTTTCATTTGCAACATAAGTGGGTTATTTTTCCTACACAGCAAACAAATTATAAAATTTCAATGGTAATAATTTTTTTCGCAAGAAAGTATTTCCGAAGTCCAATTATTAAATAAGGTATTTTCGAAAATAGATCCAAGGTCTTTAGGATAATTGTAATTTTTATTACGTTTGTAACAAAATTACTAAACTTACCCAGAATATACAAAAAAGAAAGAAAATATTGAGAGTTCAAAAACAATAAACTTCTTGTAATATGTACTTTAAAATTTGACACGGAATGACATGCAGAAAAAAATAAACAGCTATATAAATTATCTTGAAGTTACACTATAGATTATTATTATTATTATTACTTGAGGGCCATGTGGGGGCTCAAGCCACCCCGCACTGCGACCTAAAAGATCTTTTGTGCATTAAGCCCTACTTAATTATCCGTCCAGTCAATATTCAAGCTCTTAATTAACCTGATAATACTGCCTAACGGTACGTGATACATACTATCTGGGCTCATTGCTCTCCCTCCTAGATGTTTTAATTATCAGTCCAGCCAATATTCAGGCCCTTAAAGAACCTGATAATACTGCCGACCGGTGTGTGATACATACTATCTGGGCTCATTGCTCTCCCTCCTAGATGTAATAACATTTACTTCTGCTAGAAGAGCGGTAGCATTGGGACTCAAGGACATCGAGAGGGCAGACCCACTCCCGTATATTCCTATCCATGCCTCGTCTACCGTTTTGATTTTACTCTTGCGAGTTGCTGGGACATACTATCTGGGCTCATTGCTCTCCCTCCTAGATGTTTACTGTTGGAAGTACTTCTACACGCGATACATATTATCTGGGCTCATTGCTCTCCCTCCTAAATGTTTACTGTAGGAAGTACTTCTACACGCGTTACATACTATCTGGGCTCATTTCTCTCCCTCCTAGATGTAATAACATTTTGTTCTGCTAGAAAAGCGGTAGCATTGGGACTCAAGGACTTTGAGAGGGCAGACCCACTCCCGTGTATTCCTTCCCGTGCCTCGTCTACCGTTTTGATTTAACTCTTGCGAGTTGCTGGGAATAAAAAAGTTGCCTGTAGGTCACCCAGGTTTACTACAGGAAGGCTAAATAAAACTGGAGGGTGCCTGGTATCCAGAGTCCGCATATATAGACTGATTAACCTATCAGCCATTCATCCATCGGCATATGCTGTTCCACCTTAGATTAGGGATTTTTTGTCAAGGTTTTCTCCTTTAGCGTCGTACTTTAGCCTGTCACCAAAGGCCACATTCAGCCTAATGGTTACAGTTACCGGTGGTTGCCACGAGGAGGCAGTACGTACACCTGCGCCTACTGGAAGTTTACGGAGCCCCTTCCAATAGACGCCAAACCACCTACACTATAGATAAACTAGTTTATCTACATTTACGATGTAAGTTCAGAAATGAATACATTTTTTGTTCAGATTGTACTATGAAGTTACCTGAACCTATTTCCAAAAATTCGTACAAAACTGAAAGGTTTGTTTTCACAAGTGAGAATTTATAAGGGCACCAAACATTACTTCCGCCTCAGGCTCCTCAAATGCATAATCCGCCTCTGGTCATCGATGTAACAGTTTTTACATGACAGATCTTTAAAGTAGTATTTACAAACTGAAAACTCCTACTTTCTGAACGGTTACAGCAAAATAGTTACATGCATCCCAAGTGATGGTAAACATTTTTTGCTATTCAAAATGGAAATTCGTAAGCATTCTATTTCCCAACGAGAAAAGAAGCTTGTATGAAGGACATTCGCAGATTCCAATAACCCGAACAAATTCGAAAAAAAATCACATTCGCATGCAAATAATAAGCGTATTCGATTGGACTGAAGAGTACAACTCTTCACTTCAGTTAATTGAGTTACTCTTCACTTAATTGAGTTACTGAAGAGAAGAGACTGTTCGATTGGTATTCTTCACTTCAGTTAAATGTCTAAAGAAAAATAGAACAATTTATTTCAGTTTGGCTTGTGTTAGAAAAAATGTTTCAAAATTTAATTTTCTATTAATTTCTAGAAATTTATTATTAAAAATTACTTTTTTAGGTCGCAAATTCCCAACCAAACAGTCCCCTAAATCTACACGCGAGAATAAAAACAAACGAAAACAAATAAATTCAAAAAAGAAAAACAAATAACTCATCTGAAGTAACTACATAAGCAAAATATCTCTTCAGTTAATTCAGTTGCTCAATTTTTAACTGAAGTGAAGAGTTGTCATTCGAACAGTCTCTTCACTTCAATTACTTCAGATACAGCTACTACTTCAGTTAATTCAGTCCAATCGAATACGCTAAATTTAAGAACTATTTGGCGCGGAAAGTGGCCTGCTACAAAAAGATTTTCTCTTAGCTGCTTTGCTCTTTCACTGCTTACTTTTTAGAAATGTAATATCGATTTACTACATGGTAGTAAAAAAACCTTTTGTCGTAGCTACCCGACTAATAAAGTAAGGATAATTAAAATTTGTGTTTTATTTGGGGTGTTAGACTGGAATTGAGACGTTAAAACGTGTTCCGATCGTTATGGAATATTTCATTAAGGAATATGACACTATGGCTGTTTCAGTACTGCTTTTGGTCCACTATAAATAAAATCTAAAATCGGGATACCGGTAAATTTTTATTCAATTCGATTAGTGACGATTTTATTTTAGTGACTATCATTCCAGATGAAGTGAAAGCCTGGCAAAGAATGGCTACAAATCTTCCGTAGTTCAATTTGCCTTTTGTGCAGTTTTTATATTGGACCTCATTGTTTATTGCTAAACTAGACATTCTTGTAATCTGAAGGGTAGCGTCAGCAGAGAGAAGAGTGGCATTCCCTCGATACAAAGCTTACATTGCCAATTTGATTAGTAACAGCAATCTGGTTAAGCTGATCGCTGATTTGATGTCGACCATGGGGTGCTTTTCAGAAATCAGCATCTGCGCAGATATTGAAGTCGAAAAAACGGCAAAACAGTCAACCTGCTTAGCTGCATCTTAAAATTCAAATTCAAATTTTATAAATATTCGCCGAAATTAAAATAGCAAAAATATTAAATAATTAATTATTTAAGTATTTAAAAAGATAAACTGCAGAGAGGAATTCGACATTTTGATTTTTTAACCGCTTGCGTCAGTGCTCAGAACAGTTAACCTAAAACGACTTCAAAATTGCCTTCTTTTGTTTTAAAATTATATTTTTGAGTCATCAGTTGCTGAATTCTTGAATGCACTCAGAACTTTCAAAATGCAATTTTTTAATTAAAAGTAGGATGTTCCGATTTGTTTATGTGTCTTAGATTAGATTGTCTACTTCATTGCCAAATTCAGTTTTAATGTAATAAGGATCCTGCGTAATTCATATAGGCCCCCGCTAATTTGGCTGAATTTTTTATATTTTATAGTTCAGATTATTTAAAGTGTTTAAGAGTGTCTAATGGCACGAAATCAAAAAATGAGTAGATTATGAGTTGTTGTCACTCATATGTGAAATAGGTTCCCAGTAATTTAGCTGAATTTTTGATATTTTGTAATTTTAGACCATCCTAATTAAAAGTCTGTATTGTATGGGCAGGAAAATGAGTTGATTTTGAGTTATTGTTTTGTGAAAAAATACCAAATTCCATTTGGATTTTGCAGTGTTTGATGCTAAATAACACAAAATCGACTCATTTTAGACTTCATTCACGTAAACAGTTTTAATCAGGATGAACAATAAAATATATGAGCCGCTTATATTTAAACTGGGGCAAGTTCATATTTCGTTGTAATGAGATAATGAAAGAATAGAGAATCAATAAATGCAAAAATTTATGGGATTTTCAATTATCTTATTTATTCCACAAGTATTCGGGATTTAATATTTTTTATTATTGAAAAAAGAATGTCTACTGTTATCATTAACCTATTTTTTTTTAAATGGACTTGCCTCATTTTAATGAATGGCTCATATAATGAAATAAAACAAATTCTTATTGACGTTATCAACAGTACCCCAATTGGAATGTATTAACTCAACGATACCGGTACCGACACCAGTATTGAAAATATGCTTTACTGAAAAAGGACATAATTAACGGATCCCGTTAAAACTCAGTATTTCAGTTCACAGAGTTCTCCAGTGTTTGGAGCATGATAGAGTCCGATTCGATCCTTAATTAATTAACCTGACGCCTTATTTGCTTTTTGGAATGAATTTTCGCAAGATGAAATTCGAAAATATATTAGGTAAAAAACCCCGCAGTCCTGATGTTTGATGTGACACGCAAACCAAAAACCCTAAAATTATGAATTTCTCGTAATGTCATCCTCGTTCATTCTGGGTAACGTTAATAACTGGAATAAGATGCTTCTTGTTAAGGTATTCAAATTAACCCTTTTTCACTTAAACCAAAATAACTTTGCTAAAAAATTCCATACCAAAAATCATAAAATAGCACATTTCCTGTTGTGAAAGCTCCATTGCAAGACTGTTTGGGTGGGGTATCGGTCGCTATGGCATATTTTATTACAGGATATGACACTACACCATATTTTAGTATGACGTATGGTACAAATACGGCGTATGGTTCTATACGGCACAGTTCAGTATGGTACACTGGGCTAGGTACTCGATACTCAGATAAGCAGATAAGCAGTTATTTTTTGCGAATTTGCTAGAAATGTTATATGTACACGATAATTTAGCAATCCAATTTGTTTCTGAATTTCAGAAAATGGGCTACTTTAACGCACTTTAACGTTTGTGCTGAATACAAAAAATATATTTTACTTTGCTAAAATAATCGAGTAGTTTACGCAATCAAATTTTCGATTAGCAAATCCGCCATATTTGCAAAGTTGCGAATTGCTAGAGTATCGAGTATCTGGCCCACTATGGCATATTTTGTTTTATTAAGTGTAGGAAAATTCTATGATGATAAAAATGATTTTTTTTTGTCCGCCTATTTGTGTGTGCCATATATATAAATGCTTGATCATTTTTGTACTGTGAGGCGCCGATTAGGCGCACGCAAAAAATGGTGACGAATGTTTGCGAGCATTTGCTTGTCTTCCGACTGATGCCGGTGAGTGTGAGTATTCAGTGTTTGTGCATTTTGTGATTATTGGGTGGAGAGATGTTTTTTATGTAATAACAAACGAGTTTTTGTTTTTCCGTTAAGCTTTAGATACTAATTAATTTTGAAATAGTTCGCTAAGATGTCTGGTGCATCTAAAAAACATGTTATGGCCAATCGAAAGCCGACAGGAATAGAGTCTCTGTAGTTTGTATCGTTATTGCGTTATAATATTGTGACATACGACTAAAGTTTCTAAATAAGATAATCTCACTCATATGGTCTATTCTGGGGGCGGTTGATTCACAGCGCACAATTCACTTTTCATAATTTACGTCGAACTAATTTTGGCTTCAATAGTCGTAATATAGTAGGTAGTGCTTCTTCCTTGCTAACTTTTTTCATTACAATGAAATTTATGTTGTTTAATTACATCTTTATTAATTTAGTTTTCATTAAATTTATTGATTTAAAATATAATTAATATTAATAGCTTTCGATTTCCATCAACAACTCAATTTAGGGGAAAATGTAGTTACATATGTGAAATATGTCTATATAGTACGGCATCATTGTTATGTACATAATATACGTTCATAGAAACGTGAAGTTCGTTTCTGAAGAAATGCGAAAAGTAAAAAGTAATCCTGAATTTCTTCCATTTAATTTTTTTTCCTTCTACTGATCGGTATTCGAATCGAATCCCGAAAATAACCCTGGGTTCTGGTTTACGTTTTTCCATAAAACACAAAAAAGTGACATTTTCGACATTTCAGATTTTTTTTATTGCTCGATATAACATTTTGAATGCTTTTAGTAGAAGTTTTGGTGATAATATTTTGGTGATCATTTTTTACCATCACCAAAAATAAAATCACCGATCACCTTCTGGAATCTCACCTCAGGTATATAAAGGAAACTTATCGTCCCAAATTTATTTTTTAGTTGCACTTTTAAAATTAATATCGTTTACCGATCTATATAAAAACATAGTTTAATGCTTCACTATCAAATACTCGCCTTAATTCTTACGAGCATTGCTATCATTGTTATTCAATATTTAAAATCATTTTATAACATGATAATGTACGCGGCTAACTATAACCATAGACAATCATAATAGATCTCTCATTTGACTAAAAACAGAAAACAAAAACAAAAATTTTCCATTCAAATATTATCGGTGTATTGCATATACGTATTATATTTGCAACGCATTCTAAAATCATTGCCTTATAAAATACACAACACAACGATACATTGGAATTATCAGAAGTTTTTGTTTTTTTCCTTTAGTTACTATTAAATGAGAAATCTAGTATGAATGTCTATGCTATAACCATAGACATTCATACTAGATTTCTCATTTCATAGTAACTAAAGGAAAAAAACAAAAACTTCTGATAATTCCAATGTATCGTTGTGTTGTGTATTTTATTGACGATTGTAAAAGTAGAGAAAGCGCCTCTCGAGGACAATAGTTAAAATGATGCACCTGATAAAATGACATTTGTCACAAATGCGACGAAAGAAAATTTAGCAATGCGGTAATTAAAAATTGTTTTTTTAGTCCAAAATTGGAATTATTTACAATTATTAGCAATCCGGTAAGTAAAAATTGTGTTTACAGTTCAAAATTGGAATTGTTTACAATAATTTCGAACGTCAAATTATCAGGTACCTCAGTTTAAAAATTTTCCACTAGGTGGAATCCGTGATGATCCAATCGTCAATAAGGCAATGATTTTAGAATGCGTTGCAAATATAATACGTATATGCAATACACCGATAATATTTGAATGGAAAATTTTTGTTTTTATTTTCTGTTTTTAGTCAAATGAGAGATCTATTATGATTGTCTATGCTATAACTAAGAATCAGAACAAATAATACCGGCATAATCACGCATCGGCAAGCTCCAGTAGCAAAGCATATTTTTAAAATTCCATATTCTAAAATTAATTATAATACGATTAAAAATGAAAATATCAAATCAAATTTTAAGCTCTTAGAACACAGGTGCCCAACTATTTATGTTTGCCAATTTACTTGAGGAACAGCTATTATAAGGCGGACGTCATCATACATTTTTAATCTGCTACTTTCTGTATATTCTAATATTTTAATTAATAATTAAACCATAATTATTTGATTTTTATTTTGAATTATTTAAAAAAAAATCAATTCTACCAGAAATACTACAAAGTTGTTTGTTTTAATATCGATTCTATTAATTATGCAATTGTATTAGGTACTAGTGGTAGATAGGGAAAAGGACTTTAGTTAATTGTGTATCATGTACGAGACTAGTTCAATGTATAAACAGAATAAATATATTCCAGAAAATCCAAACAAGGAATAGATAACATATGTCCGCAAACGTATGTTGATCAAAAAATTAAATTTTTATTTTACGTAGATAATTTAGTTTTTTATTCAGATTTTCAAAAAATTTAATTTTCACATTACTCAAAATTCTACGAAATCGGGCCAAAAGGATCCAAATTGAACTGACACTTCAAGATTATAGAAAATTAAATTAAAATTGAAAAATTTAGTATTTTCAAATAACATTTTCTTGGTTATTTAAATGATTAATTGGTTAAGGATCATGAATTCATCCTGAACGGGAAATTGCACTAATCAACAATTCAATTCTAAATTTATGACAAATGAGTACCAAACGCAATACATATTTGCTTCAACTTATTAGCGAACATCGAAAAATAAATCCTTCAGTATGGAAGGCTAATTGCTTTCGACTTATAATATTTTTAGTTCTAGAACACAAATATATTTGCTTAAATGAACTTTGTTCAAGCAACAAAAAAAAATGTTCAAAATAAACATATAAGCATGATTTTCAACATTCATTATAAACATTGCTAGAAAATTGTATTTTCATACAAAAAAAAAAAGTAGAATCGAAAAAGATGTAACCCCTTGAGCTACAATGACTTATCCGATATGTCATGCGATTTTTATGTCCAATCGCACAACGACGTGTCTCACACGTCAAACGATTTTTTTCTACTCAATCACACAATGGCGTTTCTCGCTCGTCATTACATTTTATATTTTTTTTCTTTATACCTGACTTTGTAACAAAGTTAAAGTGCAATGGAATTTTTAAACGAAAGATTTTCCAACATTGCTGTATCCGTTGATAATATACTGCTAAAGAAAAAAGGGACAGCAACATTTTTGAAAAAAAAAAAATACCATGTTTAATGTCAGATTGCATGTTTATTTTTAATTGAAGCAAATTTGGTCTCCTTTTCGACGCTGGGGTTCGTTTTTATTTTTATTTTTTTATTACCTTTTCAGTCAAACAAAAATTTTCTAATCGTGAAAAAATGCGATCGCTACAATATTCCGTTTTATAAAATTCTGTTTTACATAATTCATTTTTACAAAATTCAAGAGTTGTAAACATTATTGGTTAACTTATATTATACATCACTTCAATACAATAAGATGATCGATTCTAGTATCTGCGTGGCTTTAAATCATACTCATTTGATGGAAGATACTCCTTATTTTCGAAACAACTGTGTTAAAAAAGCAACACAAAGTGCCCTATTGTTTAGTATTAATTATGTGTCGCCGTGTAAAAACACGCTATAAAATAAATTGAAAAGTATATTCGAGTAAACAATACAGAATATATAGTAGAACAATATTTTACGTGCAAGCTACACGGCAAACCGACACATGCACATACACACACATACACACAAACAATTTATGAATACCATGCCAGAAAAACTGCGTGCCCCATTGATGCGAAGAGGTGATAGTCAGACGGCACCAGGTCTGGAGAGTACGGCGGGTGCGGTAGGATGTCCCATCCAAGCGAATTGAATGTGTCCTTCACTGGTTTTGCTATGTGAGACGTGTAATAAAATCATGTTGGCATGTCTTCTGGCCCATTCCGGTCGTTTTTCGATTAATGCATGGTTTAAATTAATCATTTGTTGGCGATAGCGTTGTGCATTAACGGTTTCGCCGGGCTTCAAGAGTTCATAATACACAATACCGCTCTGGTCCCACCAAACACAGAGCATGATTTTGTAGCGACTCACTCATTTATATAGCACTATCAATTCCATAGTCTTCTGGCCGAAGCAATTTGACCTTGGTGTTGAAGGACCGGCTTCGCCAGGTGAAAGCCACGATTTTTTCCACTTCGGGTTTTCAATATAAATCCATTTTTTTGTTACCCGTCAAAATTCGATACAAAAATGATTTCCTTTCGTGGCGTTGAAGCAGCATTTCACAAGTGACTGCGATTTTCTATTTGACGTTCATTCAAATCGTGTGGGACCCATTTACCGAGTTTATTGATCTTCCCCATTGCTCTTAAACGTCTGCTGATTGTATCTTGTGACACATGTAATGCTTTTACTAATTGCCGTTGAGTTTGAGTTGGGTAACTCCAAAATCCAATAACTCCTTCAATTGCTCGTCTTCGTATTTTTTTGGTAGAGCGCTCATTGTCTTTCACATTGAAATCACCACATTAAAATTGTCGAAACCATGGAGCGTGTTCACCATATTATGTTTCTACCAGCAAACGATGACTTTCAACAGCCTTTTTCTTTTAAATTTTGTTTATAAAACAAAGAGGCTAATTTTTGGCGGACTCAACTTGTGTGTGTTTGTAGTTTAAATGTCAGCCAAACAAAATAACGTATATGTCAAATTAATACGCTGCGTACTTTTCCCTGGCGCCATCTCTTAGTTAAATTGAAAAATACTTATGCATACACCTGGTACTTCAATGAACTTATCCCTGAAATAAATAAGGATGAACTTCATTTTTTGACATTTCCTATCGTTATTTCGTGTTTGCCTTCATTAATTTTATTTTTTTCGGTTCAATTTACTATCGACTAAACATGTATGTATGTACTTAAAAGAAAAATTATTTCCTAATCGAATGCTTCCACCAATCATTTCGGATAATGAAATAATACTTTGCTATTTTGAAGGGTTGTAACTTATGATTGTAAAGAAATTCAATAAGGAAGGATTGGAAAGGAATGTTAGTTAGGATGGAATCGACCCGGTTAACTACGTACGATTTAACTACGACAACACAACGTAACTACGTGATTGAATGTTTGTTTCTCTGAAAGCCTTCGCCGGTTCCTCAGGATCTTTAGATCTAATCCGGACTTAATTAGTTTATTTAGTCATTAATTACTTACTTCTTTGAAATACTCTAATATTTATCTTTAATCATCCTAGTAACTATATTAATTAAGTTTATTATGTGTTAATATTAATCTTTCTGCACTGAAATAAAATTTGTTAACTTATTTTATACAACAATTTACAGAATATAATTCTAATTATATTGTAATGAATTTTTATCAGGTTTCTCTTTACCTCCTAAACCGATTGTGATCCCCCACCAACAACGCCACACCTCACTCCTTATTTGCATCAGAAATTAACTACTTATTTTTAACTAAACTGGCTAGCTTTTGTATTTAATTAAATTCTCATCTCGGTCATTTATTCTATGAAAATATCTTGTAATACCGACTTAACCCTTTCCAATACGAAGCCTGCAGCCCAATATTCCGCCAGATAGACGACCTAAAGGCTTTTATGTACTGACGAGAATGAGCACCCTTTTCTTGTCTGCAAAAATCGCTTGGACTTTGCAACCACTTCGATCAACATGCGTCCTCTTACAGCACTCCTCATGCCATCATGTACCTTGCACAAAATTGGTTTAAAGCCACACAATGAATCACACTACAAATGGCAATTCTCGCTTATTATATTTTAAGTCTTCCATCAAATTAGTTTAACACCACTCAACTAATTATTTTGGTTCAACAAATGGTTATAAACCTGTACTTTGTTTGATTATCGATGTTATCATCCTTTGAGCAATTTGTTGTTACGCTTTTTGGTGGAATCGACGTTAAAAACCCCAGCTATGAGCAAACTATAGATTTAAGCGAGCAAACCCATTCCAGTTGAGGGCCCCGTAATATGCAGATGGTCTTCGTAATTCATACAATTTAGAGAAATATTCGCTTATCTTAAGTCCCCCAGGCTCGTTTCCTCCGCCACGATGCTTGACCCTTGTTTCAACACTTACCCGTTGCTGGTACAGTCGACAGATCCACTCCGCGATCTCACTTCGCCGTACTGTCGGCACCGCCTTTTGGTGTGGTTCACATAGGTCCCTCATCAAGATCAAAGATTGTCCACTTTCCATTGATGGTTCCCCTTTTCACTTAAAACTTACGACGCCCAGCACACTCCTATTTTCTCACCTTCCGCCCTCCACTCTTTCATCACAGTCTGCTTCACTTGTCTCCCCACCCTTTCCACCCCCTCGTGCTTGATTGAAATAATTGTGAAAACATCAGTCACACTCTGCAAATTGTTCCCTCCCCTGACCAGAACCCGGAGGCCGACCAACAATAATTGTTTCTTCCTTAATAAGGATACGACCAAACGGGAGAAAGGTGATAAAGGAAGGAGCCAAAATGAAAATCGTCACTACATTTCTACAACAATGTTGCAGGTATCCAGCCTGGAACTAACAAATCTCCAGGTGTGCCCGCCACACTTAAATTGATTTGAGTTTTTTTTTTTAAATTTAAATTTTAAAACACCTTCTTAATTTCTTTTTTTATTTGTACAAACATTAAAATGGTGTTTTATTCACATTTTGCTCTGGCAAATCTTATTAACAATGGAGCCGTTTGTTTTGAAAGTGGAATAAGTCACTTTTTCAAAAATCAAGTTAATAATAACAATAGATAAATGACAGTACAATCTCAAAACAAAAAAAATGAATCCCTAACACTTGTGCAAAAATAAGAAAATTCAAAATCCCATATGTTTTTCATTTATTGTTTTTCTATTCTTTCATTATCTCGTTTCAACGAAACATTGACTTATCCCACTTTCAAAATAAACGGCTCAATTATCATTAACTTCTGAATTAACGAATATTGCTGAACTAGCGAACAGTTTTTTCTCGGTATTCATATGCTTATAGAAATAGAACGATTAGTATAGGGAATACAGCTGCATAGGATATGTGTAATAGGATGTTTGCCTCCTACCAGAACGGCAAAGAGTTGCAAGAGGTTTGCTTAATTATTTGTATTAAAAGTAAAATACTCATACCCTTTTAAAATGTTTGTGTTAACTTTCCATCTAAGATAATTTTTACGAGTCATAAGAACACATAGGTCGTGGCCTATAAAATAATTAAAATTGCAACAGCTTATGCATTATATGTGTACATATTCCTATTTTCTACCATAGCAGTTAATACCAACCTCGTATTTACCGCGCATAAATCGCCATTTTAACAATAAAATAAAAATAATTAATCTTTTATTTATTATTAAATTTTATTGCGATAATATTTATTTTTATAAAAATTGCACTTATTTCATAAAAATCACTAGCAAGTAAATCCGCAAATAAAATTAAACCAAATATGAATACATACGTATTTATTTTTAAGTTTAGTTGTAGAAGTTTACGGTAATATTGCGATTACTATGACATATCAATTTATTAGTAGATTTTGAAATTCTATAATTTCAAAATATGTATACGTAATATGTTTACGTGGTAGGGTTGGTAAAGACAAAATTTACTTGCATGTAAGAATATTTAGGAGTAAGTGTATAAAATAATTTTATGAATTACTGGAGGAGAATGCAACCCACTAATTTATAATAAAAAGTATTATGTAATTAATAAATAAAAACGAAAACTATAACAATATCAAAACTATTGATCTTTCGTTGTTGGTTTTATTATATATTATATGTATATGTATATACATACATTTTTTCTCTATTCATAAAGTGGTAAATGTCACATTTTTGTAATTTTAATATAAAATTTTTACTTTTTATTTATATTTTGATTTCCCAATTCCACAGTGGAATTTGTAATTACTTTATATATTGACCAATAAATAATTTTAGTGCATTTTCTTATTGTATATGCAAAAAATATACCGCAAACACCTGTTTATTATCACAGTGTGAAATTATAAATGTGTAATATATAGTTGCTAGAGTGGTGTGCCTCTAATACACAACAAGTGTTAATTGATTTATAATGAAAGTGAAATCAAGCCCAAATATATCTAAAATATGTACGCACAGTTTGGTTGTTTTATGTGATAACACAATACATACCACCATTTATTTTGTAGTTGGGTACGACATATACAATTATTTTACAAAACTATTACAAAATCACAAAAGCGCGAAAATAATTATTGTTATTTAATGAATGAATTGTAGTATGTACTTACAAATTAGATAATAATTAGATTATTGTCATGGCAACATCGCTAGTTTATAAACGGCTGGGTATTGTCTAAAAAAAAAAAAAAAAGTTTCTCTTAAAAAAATTATGACGAATTGTGTTGACTGTTTGAACTTTCAATTTTTACTTTTTTTAACATAATTTCGAAATCTTTAAGAAAACAGCTAAATTAATATTTGTTCGATATATAATAAAATAATTGTCATTTTATTACATTTTTTTTAACGTGATTATGAAAGACCAAACACTCGTTAATTTACTTTAAACAACCGTAATAAGATGTAAGAATGTAATCTTAACTTTTTTCGTTTTGTTTGTTTGTGTGATGAATATATTATTAATTTATTTGTTTTTTTTTTATAATATAATTTTAGCGGTTCGAGCAGATCGTATGCGAGGGGGTAGAAATAAATTTGGGCCAATGTACAAAAGGGATCGAGCGCGAAAACTACAATTACTTAGGCAAAGACAATTAGCGTTACAAGCAATCAGAGGTTCAATGGGCGGTGGGAGTGGTATAGGTAATGGTGATGGTGCACCATCACAATTATCGCCAACTAGTTACCAGCAACCGTATACAAATATGCAAATAAAACAAGAGATACAAATTCCACAGGTGAGAGTAGTAAATGTGTGTATTATTTTGTTAAATATACTCGCTTTTTGGCTTGTTGTTGTTGTTGTTGTGATCTGGTTGTATAAAGTCTTGAATATACTAAATATTTGTCTCCGATTTTTTTACTCCAAATATAGGTTTCTTCACTAACATCGTCACCTGATTCATCACCAAGTCCAATAGTATTAGCATTAAGTCAAGTAAATCAGGTGGCAACGACTACAATGTCGTTAAGTAGTGGGCCAACAAATTCATCGACAACAACATCCGTTCCTGTATTACAAAATCCTGTAACCGATTCAAAATTGTGGTTAGCAAATTCAACGACTGCATCGCCACATTCGCTTAGTCCCAAAACGTTTAGTTTTGATACGGGAACCAATCCAACGAGTACAGTGGATTCAGGAAGTGGGGTAGAAACGTTAAGGTCATTTTTCTTATTCTTTATACTCAAATAATGTAATTAACCAACTCATTTTATCTTTTTTTTTTTGTATACTTATTAGAGTGTCGCCTATGATTCGTGAATTTGTCCAAACAATCGATGATCGAGAATGGCAACAACAATTATATTCATTGTTACAAAGTCAATCGTATAATCAATGTGAGGTGGATTTATTCGAATTAATGTGTAAAGTTTTAGATCAAAATTTATTTTCACAAGTTGATTGGGCGCGAAATACAACATTCTTTAAAGATCTCAAGGTAAGTGTTTTCATTTATATATTGTATTTTACTGCAAATTACAATAAACAAAAATGTTTATAAGGCGCGTCTGTTATTACTATTATGTATTTCCATTTTTTTTTTTTGTAAAACTTACATAACTTCCAGTGAAACTCGTCCGGTAATAAGACTAAATTTATAAAATACTGTAACAAAGAAAAGTAAATTTGGTTATAATAAAGTAAAAATAATTTTATTTTTCGAATATAGCGTGGCGCGCGGTTCGGCTTAAGTTGACAAGTAGGTCAACAACTGAGAGTGATTTTTATTTTGTACTGGATATATATATATATATATATATATATATATATACATACATGTATACAAATATTTATATACAAATAAAGTTTTGTTTTTGTTATTAAATTGCATCGTGCACGCCACATTGTGTATAGTTAATAATTGTGTTGTTATTTTAATTTTCTGATATTTTTATGAACAAAAAAAACTATTATAAGAAAAACTGTATAGAATGTAAATTCGTGGTTTTGAATTTTAAGTACAAAAATATACTCGTATATAAGCACAAAGGCGAGAAAATAATGTTTCGACATACATTTTTCATATTACTATTGCCAGGACTATATAAGGTAGGATGTTAATAAATATATTTAGGGCATTGGGTCTGGCATTGTCAACAATACCCTGAAAAATAAATGAAATTGACTTTAACCTTCAAAATTTGATTTGAAATCTATGCCATGATTTGTTTAACAAAATTTAAAAGTTAAATTTGAGACCATAGACATAATATAATAAATATATCTTATACATACGTCAACAAGAAGCGTGGTCAATAATATGATTATGAAATTCGTTTCTTTTTAGTTGTCACAATGTGTATATGTCATAATTATAGATATATTTTGTTATTATGTTAATTAGTTTTTGTTTATTCAAGAAAGCAATTACGAAAAATATACATGAGTGTATTTCAACAAAAATCAGAATAATATTAATTAATTTTTTTTTTCTTTGTATGTATTTAAGTTGTTTCACCATAAGTAACGTGTACACGGGATGCATATTGCAACATTACTCTATGTAGTTGTACTAAGATATTCTTACATATGAAATCGCCTAAATGTTGATTTTTGTATTTTATTCATCTAATAATTTAATTTCTTAAATATCTATTGTACGGAAACTAAAAGAATATTTTTTAATAGGTTTTGATTGACTAATAGGAAATTTCCATAGGAATTTAATTCGGAGTTAAGATTCAAAATCGAATTTGGTGTTCAAATGTGTGCCGAATAAACTGAACTCTGTAATAACAAATTGAGACCGATGAGATAGTTGTTTTACCATCGGAATATACGAAATACTTATGGACTAGTAATTTTTAAAAATAAAATTCAGTATGCAGTTCGAGCTAAGATAAATTTTCCATACAAATCTGACGTAAAATTTAGAATATTTTTTTTTAGCTGACAATTTCGCTTAGCGTGAAAATATGAAAAAATATCAGTTGTTTCATTCAAATCTAGATTGCGCCACTATAAATTCTCCAAACATTTTAGCCGCAATTTATCTCACAAGGACAATAATTTGAAGAAAAATTTTGACGGTTTTGAATTTTGATTCATTTTATAATCGAAGTAGGTGCGAAATAAAATTAATTTATTTTGAAATAAAGAAACAGAAGTCAAACTGGCCGACCACCATTACGAAGTCGAGTATTTAGTGGATTATTTGGACAGAAACTTCATTCAAAAACAAACGAATAAAAATCAAACAAAATTTATTCCTACACAAATTTTTAGCTTGACGATTTATCTGTAATCAAATGGAGACTTGTGGAGACCGCGCTAAAATTTATCTTAGCTCGAGCTGCATACTGAGCTTAACTCGTAAAGTTTTAATTTATGATTTTACCAATATAAAATTTAATTTTTTTTTTAAGCCCATGTACCTTAAGATTTTGGCTACAAGTATAGTAGATGCTCGAAATTTCGCAGGTTTTAATTATACCGAATGATTGATATTCAAAAACAAAGCGCCATAAAAAAAAAAATTTCAGAAGTGTCAAAATTTATCTCTACACATTTTGTTTAGCTCGCTTTTTATCTGTATCTTTTTGGAGACCGCCGACCAATGTACGTTTTTTGTTATGTGCTTAAAAAAACACTAAAATTCATAAAACTAAATTTTTACAAACATATTAAATACAGCTATTTGATAAAACGAGTCATTTTCCAAATATTCTAATGTAATGCTGTGCGCCATCCGCTGGCAGTTTTATTAGAACTTCAATTTATGAAAATTTCCTATATCAAACATTGTGGGTAGGACTTGCCTATTCCCAGACCTTTTACATTCCCGGGAAACGGGATTGTGTTTTTGGCATTCCCGGGATTCGAGACAAGATAAGTTTGTTATCCAATACCTAATAAAATATTAAAATTCAAGCAATTTTAAATTTTAGGTCGAAAAATGGGAAGGAATCCAAGCTAAATAAGATTTAAAATAATTTTAAAAAAATGTTATTGTACTGATTGAATCACTCAATCGGTGGATTCCGTTCTGCCATCATGGGAAATCTATCGGCGTAAAACTTAATCTATCAGCGTTAACACTTTAGTTATGGAAATCACGGCGGCTCCACACTACAAGAATTTGTAAACTATCAGCATTGATTTTATTCAACATATTGCCAATAGTTGGCGGAGCTGAAAACCCACCCGTCATCGTTTTTATATTTGGTTGTTTTCCTTTCTTGGCTTAACCTTAACTCCTTACTTTTCCTTGTGCCATGATTTTGTGTACAAATGCAGTGGAATAGTTCAGTTTAATTCTTCAGATAGACCATGTACGTCCGGCTCTTCTTTTGACTGAATTCTATTTCTTTTTTGCTTCTAATGATCCTACCACATAGAGGCTATTTCCGACTATGGGCTCATCCCAAATGTATCATCCATAATTTCCTTTGTGCAACTCTGGACCGTCTGCGGTCAATAATAGTTGCCTGTTCTTTTAAATTTGTTAACAATAATGCTGAAGTCGCTACAGCTTTGGCTATCTGAAAATTTATTCAGCGGTTTAAAAACATTTTGTTGTCCAGCTTCGGCATTGCTCAATACTCGTTCATCCCACATTTTGTAAATTTGCAGATCCCGATGATATTCAATTTTTTACACTCTCTCTAATTCTATAAGGTGCCTTTATGTTTTATATAGCGTTGCACCCATCACCGACGACTATCTGATTAATTTCATGAAGTTAAAAATGACAAAGAGGAATCTTAAAATTGGTTTTTGTATTTGAAACGGGAATACTTTGAATTTCTTAAATTTCCGGGAATCCCATCCCATCTCTAAATTCGCGCGATGCAATGCCCAATTCTTTACTTCTCTCACCAGTAGGAAACAAATCAAAGGAGACAGAAAATTGTTTACTGCATTGCCCTATTAGGGTCGATTATATGAACACCGCTAAATGAAAAAAAAAAATCCGAGAGTAATGTTTAATCACTACTCAAGGATTTTACTTTTCGTCGATTGTATGAACGATGCTAAATAAAAATTTAGCCTCTATTTTATTGCAGTTTTATAGCAGTTTTTTTTATGACGTTTACTTTGTTGATGTTTATAAAGTTTTATTTATTTGCCGATTTGACATTTTCTTCCTTGTTGAGTCCATTTTTAATAATTACGTTCTTTTATAAAAATGTCTCGTTTGTTGATACACCACATTTGAAATGTCAAAAAAACAAAAACAAATTTTTTTAGTCTCTGATTCAGTCACCAAAAAGAGAGGATGATTTCGCATCGTTCATACAATGGAAACTTGGCTAAATCAGGCGATTAATCAACTATTCTCGTTCATACAATCGTGCCTAAGTGTCGCGTTTGGAGAATACCAGGAGGTATTTATATAACTTTAATTTGCTATTCAATTTATTACCACGTAGAACTGATTTTTATCAGATCATACAAAAAAGTCAATAAACTAAAAATTCTCACTAATCTATATTAAAGAAAGAATTTCTTTTGCATCCCATGCTTATGAATTGTTTGATGTTAAGCTCATAATTATTCTAATTGAAGAATACAAACTATTTCTGTAAGTGTACATCCCAACGAGTTGAAATTATATTTATCCCAGAAATAAAATTCAAATAAAAAATGTTTTTATTATTGCCTAGTTAAAGGGCCGAATTTCAAAGGGCCAAATGTCGAAGGGCCGAATGTCGAAGAGCCGAATTTATTTATTTATTTAACATGGGAAAAGCAATCTGTGAATCAGAAGATCCAGTGGCGATTGCCGTAAATACATTATATAATTAATGTACAAATATGGTAACTTATTTAAATTTTAAATGAAAGTCTTAATAAACTATAAAAATTCAAAAATCAAACAAAAAAATTAAAATAGCTTAGCTACTAATTAAATCTACTAAACAATAATACACACAAAATAATAAAAAACTACGTTTAAACTTGGAATTGCAGCAAATCATTTAAATTTGAGTAGCTGAAAAGTAAAGCCTTTAGACGCGTGGTAAACATATTAAAATTCTCACATGCTTTTATTCAACTGGCAGTTCATTAAATAGTTTTGGGCCCAAAATTAAAAAGAAATTCTGAAAATTAGTGGTCGTGAATTTTTGAAGATGAATATGATGTTTGTTCCTCAGGTTATACTTCATCTTACAACGAACATGATTAATCATTCTCATTATATAAAAAACTTTAATAACTTTCCAAACAAATAAATGTTTCAACGGAAAAATTTCTAGAGATCGAAATAACGGCCAGGACTCTAAGCTTTGGCTTATTATTCATTATTCTCAGTATGTGTTTCTGGGCAATAACAAGAGGCTACACTCTAGCGTAATATGTACCTCTCCAACAAACTAAACCGTATGATAATTTAGAATCAACCATAGCGAAATAAACATTTTGCAAAATAGCAATAGAACAAGATAACCGTATACTATACATTTTACGAATCATCGATACCAGATAATTACGAACAACATCAATGTGATACTTCCAGCTCAAGCAGTTATCAATTATGAGGCCTAGGTATTTAAATGTTTGGACACATTCAATCTTACAACATTCTTTGGAACAAATATTACGGGTACGTTCCAAGTCATGATAAACAATAATAGGATCAACAATGGAAACGTCATTAAGACTAAAAAACATAAGTTTGATTTTTGACCATTTCCTTAACAGACGCAAATCAAGTTGGTTATGTTCAATGGTTTTAGTCCTGTTCTGTTCAATGTACATAAAAACTAAATCATCAGTGAAAGCAACCAAATCGGAATTGAACTCAGTAAAAAATATGGAGTTTAAATACGGACCTAATACGGACTCTTGCGAAGCACCTCCATTAATTAATCTGCTTTAACTTACACAATCTTTAATTTTGACAATCTGAGACCTATTAGACAGATAAGAACCAAATCATTTTAGTGTTACCCCACGAAACCCAGTAAAATAAAATTTTTGTAGCAACACTGAATGATTGACCATATCAAAGGACTTTTTCAAATCCACGAAAACTGAAGCAATACAATTTCTTTGGTCAAGACCTTTATTCAAAAAGTTGGTAAATTCCAGCAATGCATTTTTGGTACTTTTTTGATTTCCTGAAACCAAACTGCTTCAGATGTAGGAAATTTGTGTGATTCAAAAAGCTGGTGATTCTCGAATGAGCTAGTTTTTCAAATATTTTGGTGAAAACTGAGAGCAAACTAATTAGACGATAATTACAAATACTCTTTTTAGCACCGCTCTTATGTACAGAACACGTCAGCAATATATATCGCAATTTTGTTCACCAAAAAATTACTAACTTTACATTGCCGGTCAAATTAGACGGTTTCAATGAAGATATTACTTCCAAAATCTCAAGAAGAAATGTTTCATAGAAGACAAACGATTTCGGTTCCGAGTTGTTGTAAATTAAATCTTCACAGAACTCAATGTGATTAACTATGTTAGATTTTAGCTCAAGAACAGTTTTAACAAAGTAGTTATTAAATAATTCAGCTATTTCATAGTCATTAGTAACCACATGCTGATCATGATCATCAATAATAATTTCATCAATGGCAGTATGTTTCCAAAAAAGTATATTTATCAATGTAATATTTTCATAAATGGATAAAACAATTATAAGCATCAGAAGCATTTGATTGCGAATAAACTGAGAACCAATTTTCATTATCCAAGTCAAAGAATAATTTTGAGAAATTCATCTTACTAAACTTTGGCATTTTTATAGGAGCAACGGTGACTAGAATTAGGTGAAATTGAAATAGAAGTCATACAATGATCAGTAATACGGAGGTCATGAACATCAGAAATATTTTAAAATTCAGAAACTTTGGGCTGACTGTTCGTACGAGCCCTACACATCGAATTAGTACGCCTTTAATTGCTGTTTCAAAAGGGTAGTTTATTTAAATGGAAAACAACGTCCTTATTAAATGGAAAATAAATAAAATAATAAAAGTGATGTTTGAAATATTGTTTAACATTTAATAATGTTTTATTTCTTTTTAACTTTTGTATCTCTGCTATTATTGTTTCCGAATTTTATTGATTATAGTGTGGAAGACGATTGCCGAAATTCCACGTATCTAGTCAGTGATACATTTTGGTGAAGGAAAATTTTGTCATACGCCACCTGGGACATTCGGCCCTATGACAGTTTTCTGATAATAGCCGTATGTATATAGATAACAGCCGTATGTACATAATCCTTATCTTATTATTCATTGACCTGATGGCTCAGACCTTTTTTTATTCGTTAGTGTGAAGGAAAATTCTATTTAGACGAATAAAATAATTTCATTGTGATTTAGCGATGTCAATTATACTCCTAACGATTTACTAGACTTTACTATAAGATTTAGTTTTGGTGAAGTACCTACTAGGTATGTACAAATATTTTTTTACTAGATAATTAGAAAAAAAAAAACACAAAATATAAACAACCAAAGTTAATTCAAAATTTTTGTCGATAGAATATCCAAAGATTAAACATAATAAAATACAATGTAATACATAATTTCGTAAAAAATTAAATTATATTTGATAAAAAAATTTGCAAAATATTCCTTAGAACAACAAATTTAAAAAATTGTATTTCTAAAAACAAAACAAAAAAAAATCGGGCCTTTGACCCATTCGGCCCTTTAACATTCGGCCATTCGACACATTCGGCCCTTCGACATTTGACCCTTCGATACATTCGAGCCTTTGAAATTCGGCCCTTCGACATTCGGTTCTTCGACATTCGGCCCTTTGATATCATTTGGAATGAAGAGGTTAACATTATCGTCGTTTAGTGCTACTATCTTTGTGTGAAAACGTAAACTAATATGTAGCTAATATTATGTATGCTATTTTCACTCAATGTTATATATAAATATGAATATTGAGTAAATGTGCTAAATGACCCTATTTTGAAAGCCCGCAATTTGAAATAACTCACACACTTTTCAAAAACCTGCTTCACAATTAAATTAGATTAAGAAATATTAAGCCTAAAAGCCCATCATATTTTATAGAAAAATTCCGCCACTTGCTAATCCTACCCCTACGAAATACTATTAAAAATCTAATTTTGTGTTACACAATTTGATCTTGAATTACATTTTGGTGTTTTTATTTATTTGATTTGAGCAGCAGCAACAAAAAACCAAAAGAGGGTCACTATTACATTACGGCAACACACAAATAATAATAATACATAATAATAATATAAATAAATGCGCCCCAGTAGATTTTCCTATTTTTTATTTACAATTCATATTGTTGTTGTTAGTTTTTTGTTGTTTTTTAACAAAATATCACGCAATAGTTATAACAAGTAAACTAAAACTTTTGTATACTATGGTACATATTCGTATATAGGTATATAGTTAGATATTAAAAAAATCAACTCATACTACTATTCTTGTATTATATATTGTTGGTATTTTCTTCTGTTTTTCCTGGTCATCAAAAGAAGTAAGTTTTTTTTTTCGTTTTAATTACGTCACACGCTATAATGTTTTTATATTTATAAAGAAAATTAATGATTTGCACTTGACATAAAAATATTGATTTGAATGAATCTAGGTTAGTTGGGTTTTATATTCTTTCTGGCATTTGATATTGATTTGTATAGATTAAATAAATGCAGTCCATTTTTACGTTGCTTTATATAATTTTTAAATGATTCTGCTATCTAAATTGGAAAGGGGATGCGTCCCCCCGCATGTGCAATTGAATGTCGATGATAACGACAAATTCTAACGAAAAATTAAATTTATTTTCAACAAAATTTCCTTTTATTCTGAATTAAATTTTGATTCTTGAAAATCAATTAATAAATTATATATTATTCTTTAATCCTCTTACAAAATTCCAATGAATTTATCCTGCTGACAAATTATTTAATAATTATTTGTTTGTTTGTTTATTTCTATCTACCTTTTTTTTGGGAGCCAAAGCATTCAAAAATCTTTCACACTTGACTTTAAACCCACCATATTAAACAGCAGCCAAATCGACAAATGGCTTTTGTAAACCGCACCTATTGGGATTCGAGAACCCGGTACCTCCCAATTGAATTTTTCTTTGGCTATATAATTTGTTGTTACTATTCTATGGTGCTTCGCCAATTAATTGTGGCCCATATTTGTTGATGAAATAAAATAAATCAAACCTTTACTCTCAAATTAATAATATTAAAAGCTTTTCGAATAGAGTTCCAAATCTGTTGGCTAAAAATAATGTTCAGTGGGGGTTGCCTTCGTAAAGAAAAATCAAAAAGAATTGAAGCCAACAGCTACTATTCTAACGTGAAAATAGGCCATTAAAATAACAATTATTTTTATTCTTTGGTAAAGCTTTTCGTAAGAGCTTTTCTTTAATTTTTTCGTTAACATTTGTTTTTTATTAAAAATTTTCTCATCGTTTTAATTTCAAGTGTCCGTGACCTATATTTTTATGAAAATATATTTTGACTTTATATATTATGCGTTATTTATATATGTATTTACTTTTAATATTATTCAGACAATAATTTTAGTATAATTTTTTTCTTTTTTTTTTGAGAAATTAATGGAAAAGCATCCGAAAGGCAATTATTATTTTACATACAAGAAAACAAGCTCATAACCAAATATGTATAAATAAAATATTTCTAGAAATTTATATTAATTTTTAAATATTATATAAATTTCGAAAAATAAAAATTAAATTATATGCACGTGGATTCACTTAAAGAAAATTATTTTTCAAATAAGCTTCCATGAAAAAATGTAATAATAATATAAATAATCATGACTTCTCTGCCTACCTCAAAAACAATCTTGTACATAAGTATAAATAAAATATGTAGGGTGTCTCAAAACGAGTAAATTTAGCCGTTATATGTGGAATTGTCTAGTAATTTATTTGAAGCTATTAAGCTGGTAACTTCAGATATGTAAGTACATTCGATATATGTATTAGTTGGCAGTTAGAGGACAAACGGTCAAATATAGGCTGTGGAAACATATGTAGATCCATTGAAAAAAATTCAAAATGAAACCTGGTATTGAGGCACACTTTACCTTTACATATACATAGATACATATAAACATTTTCTATTTAGCTTAAAAACAATTTAAAAACCAATTTTTCAAAATTTTGTTAAGCATCTCTAGGGCTTATGTTATCTACATATTTTACATATGTCTTATTATATAAATGCATTTACATATTGTTTATTCACGGACAATTTGTCAGATATATTTTTATTTTTAATGAACTTGAACTTTCACTTACACATAAGACAGGTAATAATTATGTTGTATGTTATATCGTAGTTTTCCAATAATTGTTCCGAAATAAATGAAATACAGTTGCAAATACCTAATATGTACATATGTACATAAATTAAATTAAAAAATAAAAAAAAATTGCGAAACGTATGTTACCTAAATCTATTAGAAATTCTGTTCAACCAGCAACAAAATATTTTAATGTTATACAATTAATACCATTAAATTAATTTATTAAAAATAAAAATACTAAAATTGATTAATTGTTACACGAATTTGATAATTTACAATTATTTTCATTTTTTGTTACATTTATTTCGGTCACAAAGTTACTGTAAATATTAATTATTCTAAAGAAAATTCGGATAGGAAAATTGGACATATTTTAAAAAAAAAAGGAAAAAATTTATTCGTCAGAAAAATATTAACATTTTTATTGATTTTTCTCTTCTTGTGTCTGTTTCCTTAACGACTAAAAATATATTTTTTTTTATATTTAATTTTGCACTTCCAAGAAATCATTTAAAAATTTTTGGAAAAAATTAATTTCCTAAAGAAATTGGCAACTTTCAATAAAATTAAAAATGAACGCAACAAAAAATGTTGAGTGTTTTCAACAATATTTGCCGTTATTGTAATCATTATCGGAAACGCATTAGGGTTCATGATAATTAAATTATTGATATATGTAGGTTTTTTAGGTCTTTCTTTAATTTTTTATTTTTAATTTTAGCTATAATTATAGATTTTATTTTTATTTTTAATTTAAAATGTATTTATTTAGTTAAAAAAATGCTTTAGCCCATATTTCGATGTTTCACATCATTTTATGTAAACATAAATACATTTTAAATAAAAATAAGGTCTATAATTATAGCTAAAATTAAAAATGCTAATTAAAATAAGCAACATTTATTAAATTAATTATTCTATTTAAGTTTATACCCCTATTATGATTCTCACCTCACCGACGAGTCGCCGTGACTTGAAAAGTCGTGTGAGTTCAATTTTGGTATTATGGTTCTCACTTTTATTTTGGCGAGAGTTGTGCGCGGCTAATGTGTTTGATTTTGTTAATTATGACAATTTCCATTCGTTTTGAAGTTTGCCAGCACAGAAATTTTACATTTTTTGACATATGTCTAATTGTCTAACAGTTTTTTTGTACACATTTACATTTATTGTGATTAATTTTGTAATTTTATGAGAATTAATTAGATATTTTATTGGTTAAAATTATTAATAAATAGTGCAAACCGGCAAATGCAATGTGGATTTCTTTATCTGTGGCGAATGAAGCTGGAGGGAACAAAAATGTTTGAAAACTCACATACGCATTTTGTTGTTAATATGTAGAATAAAAATATTTTAAAATACGATTTTGTTTAAAAAAAAATCAAAATTGATTTTTATTCAATATTTAATTAGGAAATATTAATTAAAATATTTTGCCTGTAAAAAAAAATTGTAGTGTTTTTATTTCCATTATTTCTGTATTCCTTATAAAAAATCGCACTACTGTCTTCCACCGTAAAAAACGCCTAGGCGCTTTATTCGGGAGTAGCTGAAAATACGATCATTTTGAAAATTAAGGAAAAAAATCATATAAAACGCCCATTCAAATAAAACGCCTAAGCGCTGTATTTGGAAATTCGAATACCACCAAGAAAATAAAAATAATTTTTTCAACATAAATATCATGTTATTTTCGTAAAACAAGGGCGAATATAAGGTATGTTTGCGCCAAAATTTGATGTTTCATAGAAAGGCACCCTTCAAGCACCTCGAAAAAAAACCTAATAAAACCTTAGACCATAAAATAGAATGGACCGCCAGCAATGGCTTTTAACTGTCACCAACATCTGCAGAGCAAATCAGCCTTGTGGGCGATCCGATAACTGAACCAAGCATAAGTTGCTATAATTACTGGATCGGTCACAAGGCTACTTTGCGCTGCAGATGTTGGAGACAACGTATGTATCTTACAATTTTATACGGAAATGTAACTTCGCTAGTGGTTCATTCTATTCTATGGTATAACAAAAGCATTGTAATTCTTATTTGTATATTGGGGACACAAAATATAATGGATAACACATTGCATAAAATATAAAACAAGGGTTCCATTCGATAGCAAATAAACTATGCTCTAGAAAATATGAATATGTAATCGATTGATTTTAATTTGACTTTTTCAATTGAACATTCATTCGAAAAAATAATCTTACTTAATATACATAATATATGAATTTTTCGAGTTAATATATGTATACATTTTACAGTTAAATACCGCAGTGTTACGACGAATTTTTAAAATTTCGAAAAAACAATTTTATTTTAACTTAAATCATTTAACTTAAATAGAACGCTCTGGGCGTTTTATTCGAATAAAACGCCCAGTAGGCGTACTATTCGTTTAAAGCGCCTAAGCGTTTTTTACGGTGGAAGACAGTAGTCACCGAGAAATATTAGGCGAGCAATTTTGACATTACTCTCACTCACTTTGCACTCACGGCGAGAACCATAATACCAAAATTTGATTACGGCGAGTTTGACTCACCAAGCGACGCAAATGTGAAAACCATGATAGGGGTATTAGTTTCAGTTAATTTTTTCCATTGGGTAAAACCCTTATTCTGCGTAAATTAGTTTTAAAGAATATAATTTTAACCATAAAATACAATTTTATTTAACATAAAAGAGAGTTAAAAATATATTTTCAGTTATATAAATCAAAGGCTTTATGACTGTACCAATGTTCATCACCGACAACAAGCTCTGCGCCAAAAGAAGGAGGAGATCTCCTCTCAGAGATTGCTGCACTATTGAATCAGCATACTCGATGCCCTTTAATTTCATGCACAAGATCAGATGTTAACATTAAATTCTTGATTTCATTTGTGTGACTCTCCTTTCGAATGTCATCAGCCAACTCTCACACCAATAAATGACAATGGGCCCGATCAACATCGTAGGACAGTTTTGGTAAAATCATCTACGGTACATAAAATTTAAAACTGTTAAAGAATACACTTTGGCCATTTTGGAGATGAACTGGCAACTTGTTGGTATCATTAGTGTAATGGAAAATTAAAAATACACTTTGCGTTCTTAATTTGATAATACCTCGTTTTGGTAAATCAAAATGTTGTCGGATCGGTTTCCGTTTTTTTAATTATTTACGCACATATTTCTTTGGTGGTTACAAGAAGAGGATCAATTTGGCAAATAAAACATTTTTGTTAAATCGGATGTCAAAATTTATAAAATATGTTTACCAGGTTTTTTTTTGTAGTTTATTGTTGATGCCGCATACTCGAAAACTGTCGACAGAAGAAACTTGAAGGCATTTATTTTTCCTTATCTTTTTTCTAAAATTACTAATCAATTTCTCGCCATCATGCGTCATAAAAAAGACTGAAAAGCATTTAATTGTTTTTTTGAAATTTTGATTTTTAAGGCTGTAAAGTGAAATAATTTAATTATGGAAGATCGTTTACCTAATTTTTTAATCATTTTGCTTTGCCAAATACAACTGCATAAAATTGTTAATATTTACTTCTTATCTATGCTCTGTCTTCTATGTGAATAAATTCCTTTATCGATTTACGTGGACACGAATATTATTTTAATTACGCCTTTAAAAAAAAAGTTGGCGTCCGCAAGAAAGTTGAAACACAACATAAGTAGAAAACTATAAAGCCAATAAGAGAAAAAAATATTCATCTGCTTAAAAAAATCAATTGAATCCCGAGAAACAAACCCAAAAATCGTCGTCTGTTTATTCTAACATTTATAATTGGTTCGGTTTCGTGTAAACAGAAAATTAAATTTTGGTTTGAAATCTGCATCTGCGAAAATCTTTGAACATAAATCAGTCTTTAGGTTAATTAGCGCATTTTGATTCGAAACGTATGTACAATAAGGATGAGATTCATTGTGATTTTTTTTTTCATATTAAAATTCGTGGAATTCTTATGATGTTTTGCGCTTTTGAATTCAATATTTAAAAAAATTAAACTTTAGTGACGTTATGTATTCCAATGATAAACCCGTGTGTTGTTATTTTCCCGGTTCCTATTTAAATTTAGGTATCAATGTATATCGAACCAAAAAAATGGTGGAACGTAACAAACAGTTTAAATTCTAAAAAACAGCGACCAAACGACATAGTGGTTAAAGCTGGCCCGTTACCGGGTTTGAATTCCGATAGAGAGCCGACTATGATAACCTATAACCGCGCATGTTGAGTGTGCAGAATTCATGCGGCGACTCACATTTTTCATATCAGTAATGCAATGTGCAGGTAGTCTACAGCAAAAACGGCCCATAGCCGTACGTACTCGATTTGGCTAATTAATGCTTATCCCAGGAAATTAAAATTGAACTGCGTTACCGGTGAATTAAACCCAATAAATTTTCTAATGAGACCAAATTTTATTATTCAGATGTTTGGATGTGCCCATCATTCATTCATTAACAACAAAAATTGTTTGTTTCGTACGTTCAATTTTGTAGGTTTGACGAAATGTGAGAAAATAAAAAATGTTAATTGGTTTCGAACCAGTCAGTATATAACTGACTCACTCAGAATCTTATGACACCTCATGAATTGGGTTCCGTAGCTAAAGGAAATAATTATCTAGTTCCATTTTCGTAGCATTTTAAAGCGAACAGCGCTAAATTGTTTGTTGCTTTTAAAATTACAAAACTTCCTATAATGACAAACGCAATAAAGCACAAATCAATTAAATTTTACTTTCTACAACAATAATTTTAATTTTTTGACTTTCGGCTTCGATTTTAGTTGTCAATTTTGGCCATTTGTTTTCGTTCCAGAAACTAGATTTTCGAAATTTGGGTTCCGATTACGAAAGCCATGGGTATATCAGTTGTGTAAATTGAATTACAAATTCAGATTACTGTATTTGTGTCTCATACTAACATTTTTTTACTTAGTATCTCTGTGTGTGATTATATAGTTATTTGTACATCAAGAGAACCAGCACTAAAACACACTGCTAAAAACCCTTGACTATTTATTATAAACTGCTTTTTTTCAAAAAAATTTCTTTATTACTTTTTTTAGAAATTGAGCCCAGCTCTCGATGGTTTTATTTCTATTTCATGAGACAATCAAGAATTTGGTTGTTATTCGACTTATGGTAAAACATATTTATGACCGCAAAGTGATGCTATGTCACGCGAGAAAGTATGAAATTGTTTTGCCGAGGTATACTAATAAAGCACTTAAGCAAGTAAAATTATTATGTATTGCCTTAAACAAAGCATAAGGATTATGTTCTATAAGGTGCGTTTCATTTTAGAAAAGTGTCCACGACAGTGAAAAAATTGTTGTGGATTTTTTGAGCCAAACCGAAATAAAATCGTTTTTTTAATGCATTAGTAAATAGTATTCAATGTTAACCTAAATACTATCATTTATTGGGTTAAAATTAAGCACTATGCACTATCGGGTGAGTCCGAAATGCAAATTTAAATTCAAATTTTTTTAACTAGACAAAACCAAATGAATAAATCGAAACATATGGTTCGGTAATTAAAATATATATTGACATCAAACAAATATATTAAAAATGCACATAAAAACTACATCGCATGTAGTTTTTTAAATGTGTCCTCGCTAAATGAACATTTTCCTTTTCGGACGCACGTATTGTTTATTTGTAACTGTTTGCAACAAATCATTGGTTTTATAGCAAACAGCCCAAACCGGTGAGGAAAATTAAAAAGGGAAATTATTTAGTACCCAATTTTTGAATTACATTAACTTTATTAATTGTTTAATTCAGTTATCACACTTTCTGTAAAATAAAACGAAATTATTTTACTAACGTAAAAGAAAGTAAAAAACTTCTAGGATATATGTATTTATGTAGTTCGAAAACATATTTCTGACTGTGAGTTTACGTCTGCTGAAAAATGTTTAGCATGCAACAAATCGGCGTAGTAGTCTATTTCATAAACAAATTTCCCCTTCCGAATAAAATATTTTTAAATGGCAGAGAAATTTTCAGAAGCGGTGCCAAACTAAAAAAATTAAATTGGCAAAAATGTTGCTGATATTTTTTGCACATTCTCATTTTGGCTATTTATTATTTTGCTTAAATGTGGAAAAATGTCAAAATCAAAATGACAAATATGAAACGTCAAAATAAAATTTGTGTTTTGTGTGTTTGTGTACTTCTTTGGAAGAATTGCTAAATCACGGAAATGTGTCAAAATGTTTTTTGTGGAGGACTGAAACTTACAGATCTGGCGTCCCATATTCTGAGTAAAAATGTCCTTCTTCCTCTTCGAAATATTCGTAATCTTGCATCCCAGTACGCTGCTGTCTCTTTCCATGATCATCACCTTTTCCAATTTCATTCTCAATTAAGGAAATATTTTCCAAATTTAACTTCATTTCCCTGTAAATAAAAATCGTTAACACAAGAAAATATGTATGTAAATAACAAGGACAACAACAAAATTAACGACAAAAATGTAATGTAAAAATTAAGTAACAATTAATAAATTAAACGTATTTGATGCACAAAACGATTTAATAAGTTAAAGAAACATGAATTGGAATTAAGTTATCACGATTTATACTCATACAAAAAAATTCAAATTTGCACTTTTTTATTATGGTCGTACGGAAAATTAAATTTAATGAATTTCTTTTATTTGCCTTTTTTGATATCATAAAATTGAGCAAAAACTTTGTATACCAAACAGAATAATTACAAAAACGCGGTTAACTTCACGATACTCTGCGGAAAAATTGTCAGCAGAATATTGCTGCAAACTCGCACTTAACGTCATGCTAGTTTAAAAACAACTCATGTCATACATTTGTGACGCAAAATTTCACGAAATAAAAGAATAATTTTTTTGTAGTAATTTTTGTTACGATTATTTGCGATGCGTCTGTGTTTCTAGAAGTATCTAACACCTACTTGTGTCAAGTAGTTTAACTGGGAGCCTAGTCGTCGCCCATATTCGTGGTATTTTATTTTAACACGCGAGTTTTTTTAACACCAAAAAAACAGATGAGTGTTACACGTGTTAAATTGCACGCGATCCTGCTGAAAATTTTTCAGCAGAATATTTTCGTAAACTCGCATTGAGCGCTAGCAAACACTAAAAGTGCTTATTAGGGTTAATCAAGTAAACACGTCTTATGATTATCAAGAGCGTGAACAATTTAAGCCCTTACCTTGAAACCGATACTTATTTTGTGAAACCTAACTCATTCAATGTAATTTCATTCAGGTTCCACAAAATAAGTATTCGTTTCGGAGAGGGCTTTAGTAAAAGAATTGAAAAGTGAGTGCTTACATCCAACCGACAACTTTAAAAACGATTTGTTTTGGTCGGGCTAACTTTACATTTAACATGTTCAGACCAAAATGGACGGAACCATCTGATAAAATCGAACCTAATGGTCTTGTAGGAGGTTTAAAACTTAATATTTTCTGCGGCTGAAATGGTGCTACAGTACAGATGGACGTACTTTAACCCTAATTAGCATGGATCATGTTACTTACGTAAAGCATGCGATGGGTCTCTTGGACTCATATGCAATTTAAAAAAAAAAATGTGTTTACAGATTAAAGTAACAAAAATAAAAATTCTATTTCACAGTTACATAGTTGATGAACCTGCCCAAATACTGAAAGAGAAATGCGCAACTTTAGCTTTTAATATCTTCAAGACCAACTAATCGTCACATAATATTTCTACAAAATTTAGTAATGTATGCTTGGCCAAAATATACAAAGTCCCAGTAAATGCCTTCTATAAGTTGTTACATTAATTCGTTTGTCTATTTCTATTTGGTATAACCAATTTCTATTCTAAATTTACAAGAAGCGTTTTTTGCTAATCGTCATTTATCGTTTTACTAATTGTATTGCGACTACACTACCATCTATACTTTATGAAGTAGGGTTAATGCCTGTGGTCATTGGTTAGCTTTCTTTGAAGAAATTGCCGTGACACGTGTAATGTAAAGTCTCAACCAGCCTGTCAACTTCCCGTATTATAGTCAAAAATAGTTTTTAATTATTGTGGTTTTTAAAATCTGTGTTGGGGTTATTGTCGAGATATGTGATCTTGAGAAAAGTTCAATTTTTCAAAACCAAAAACATTTCATTCATTAGCTTTTCACGCTTAGAAAGTAACTCCTCTAGACCTTCTGATTTGTCAGAATCGCATAAAACAAGTGAAATCCTATATTCAGCACTATCTGTGTCAAATCGAATCTACTAAAGCTTTTCGAATGTGACGTTCAAGGGCTATTGTTGTATATGGAGTACACCGCTCTTCTTCTCTGTTTCTGTGAGGACTCTCATTTCCAAAATTAGGAATTTCTCGGATTGGTTGTTGAACTGCCGCAAATCTACTAAATTTTCATTTCATATTTCTCAAGTTTATGTGGAATTTAGTCCTGTGGCACTAATCTGGTTTTCCCAGGGAATTGCGAATTGGGAATTGTTTTATTGTCAGTTTTTAATGTATTTTGGTTATCTTTTTTCTAAAGCATACTGAGCGATTGGTATTTTGTTCATGTTTTGGGAAAAAATAATTCCCAGCCAAATTTTTAGGGAAAAATAAACAACAAAATTGCTATGAAATGGAACTATTTTCCCCAGAACTTATAGTATGCTTTGGAAAAAAGAAAACCAAAATACATTAAAAACTGACAATAAAACAATTCCCAATTCGCAATTCCCCGGGAAAACCAGAATAGTGCAACTGGAAAGAAATTTTTCTCGAAATTGCTACATTCGCACATCAACAATATGTAAATTTTGTAACTATTTCTGACTGATCTCGTGAAATTGTAAATATTGACATCCTTTGATATTGTTATTGTGTTATAAACCAAATATTTATTCATTTATCACAATTTTCATTTGCAATATTGGAGTGTATAATCAAAATACATAACATTTTTGCGTTGAATTTCCATTTACCAATAATCAGTAAAACGACTAAAATTTTCCATAGCACTGTTCTTTAAAATTCTGAACTATTATCTTACGAAGTTTAAATTGATCAATTAAGATGTTATTTCCTCCATTTATATTGAAAATTACCCATTTAGTCTAAGAGACTCAACGCATGCTTTCTTGTTTGTATTTTTAATATGGGCCGGTTAGGCTAGGCCTACATTCGGTTCGATTAAAAAATATTAGTACGTGATTCTAAATCTTAAATAATAAGTATTGGAATACACAAAGCTTAATTTTCTTAAAAATTTATTTTTCGGTTATTTTTAGCTAATAAACTTAAAATGAATCTGCGATACTCAACCTATGCTGATTGGGGTTAAAAATCATGTAAATATGCCTAATTTTATACTGTTATATAAACTGTAAATGGGAGTATAATTTAAAGAAACAGTTCATAAATCTTGTTGCTGCAATTTTCCTGGTATAGTACACGACCGATTTTGTTTAAATCCGGTACCCAGCCAGTAGGTACTTTACCTCATTCTAGTTAAAATTTGTCTTATATTACCGAATTCTTAATCGTTGATGGTTGTTATACCATTATTGCGCCAAGTAGTAAGTTGTTCCCACGGTACATATTAGAATTTATTTTATATTTTTTTTTGTTAGGCCTAGTGAATATGCCCTGAGAGGTCCTCTTTATAGTTTTAGTTCAATAGTTAAACACTTTTATCAGCTATCAGGCCCGATTCTGGAACGGTAAAATCATATTATTTTATTTACTCCCCAAGTATTTTTACTTTCGACTTTTTCGTCATATTTCGAAGTTTAAACTAAACTTAGTTTCGACTTTAACTAAGTTTAAGTTTCGAATTAAGCTAAGAAAGCGTATGAGTCTTGTCGCGATAAGTCGAAACTGGACGAAACTCAATATACAAAAATTGTGTGCGTGTATTTGTGAATAAAGAATAAAAAAAAGGCGGGGCTAGTTTTGAGCATATGTATGTATAAATGTCAAATTAGAAAAACGGCAGTAATTTATTTCCATAATGAAACAAAAGAAAATTCCAATTTGAAATTAATTTTATTAAAATACATATTGTGCATCTGATACATACATAGGTACATCGTAAATAAATCTAAAAAAAATTATTTATTTAAAATAAGTCAAAAAACATTTAACAAGTTAAAATAAATTGAATCTATAATTTTCTTAATTATGTACTTTAAATACGTATAGATCCAGAAAATGGCGTAGGAGTCCTCCTTTGCAGATGCACAGAAAAAAATGAAGTTCCATGTAAAGATGAATCCACATAATTTGATTGACTTTTATGTTTTATCTGAAAATCAAACACAATCACAATCAAACATAAAACATTAAATTTATAAAAAAATTAATTACAAACGTAAATTTTTTACCCACAACATTGCAACACAGCTGAAAACACTTTACTAAAATATTTTGCGTCAAACTAAATCCACGTTGGTATATTATGCACACTAATACTAATCACGAGTGTAATGAATTTATCTTTCGATTGTTTTCTCAAAAGTCGAAGGAAAATACTGTAGCTCAATTTTAAGTTTCGTCTTGTTATACTTGGGTCCTATTTGAAATTGAGCAAACTAACATACAATTTTAGAAATCTAAATCGCCTTTATTGAGCAAATTTAAATCTTGGTCAATTTTGATAAATTCAAAAATATAAAGATGTAGCTAAATTAAATCCATTTTTTCTTATTTTTTAAATTTATAGTACACAAATTCAATCCGATTTTTAATCTCATACCTACCTCTAAAAATTACTTCATATCAAAATTTTTTGTTTTAAATATGTTACTCTTTCAGTAAATTTAATGTTATTTGAAGGGAAAGCTAGTAACACTCCATTCACATAAACAATACTCAATCGTGACAAATTTCTTCTTACCATCCGGAGAATCGAATGGGGAGCTCCTAAGTTTTAAAGCAATCCACTGTTCACTGAGGGCGACCAAATTAAGTTCAAAAAATCTTTGCTCTTCACGAAACAACAATCAATCGTGACAAATTTTCTCTTGCCACCACCGGGAATCAAACTCGAGCAAGCTCTACTCACTGTACCTCCAAGATCGACCAATTAACTTTTTTGTCTGTCACCAGTTTTCGTTTAATAGTTAAACAACGACATGAGATAATTTATTTTTAATTAATTTATTGTGAATTTATAATATCAACTTAATTACAAATTATACAACGGTAAAAATCAAATCATATTAAACATCCTCTGTACTTTATAGTATTCTAATTAAGTTCAAAATGCATGTCGTTAAAATGCCACAAACCTTGGTCTAAATCCTATATTGTACACAATTCAGTATGTTTTTTTAGTTTAGTAATTAAATCGATATTCACTTTATCCGTCGTATAAATGATTAGACATTATTTTAATAACAGCGAACCCATATTTAGCACAATTTTTTTTATTTTGGATCTAATAAAATATACGTCATGAATTTTAAATACATAATATTGATCATCTGTACAAATAAATTTTTTCATCGTTTTTCAGACCTGTTAAAAAATAGGTGGCAATAAAATTATGTATAGACCTAAATCGAAACCTTCATTCGTATAATTTAAAATAAAAAAAAAAACTTTTATTTATTAGTGAAAACCAACAACAAAAAAATATGTTTATTTTGATTTTTGAAGGCTATCCGATTGACCAACATCAATAAATTCCTTGAAAATTTAATAATATTTTCTTAAATTAGTCAATAAATAGTTAATAGATAATACAATAATAAGATTAAGCTTTTGATGTATGGTAATCTTGAAATTTTCTTACCGTTTTATATGTGGCCTAATTCTAGGGTCTTTTATTAGTGTAAAGCAGCTACACTAAAGCATTAATATGTATATATTCATTAATTTAATTGCATTAATTAATAATTTATAATATACTCGTGTTTATGTATAATTTGACCTTGACACGAATTATTTAGTTTAAGTTGTTGTGATCGATTAAAATATTTTTACATAATAGACACGAAAGAGATTAGATGTTTAGTAAAAAAAACAACATTTTGTGTTTTGTGTATTGTATATGTATCTCTAAATATGAAAATGCACTTTGTTGTTAACCATAAATACTGCATTTCGATTATGTAATTCGGTGCTGTGCTGTGTGTTAAGTGTATAAAATTCATTAAAATCCGACAGATGCAATAATTATTATCGAATGAGATTTCCTAAAAATAAATTTTGTCATCGTGCGTGTATAAATAATTGCACCAGACAAAAAAGGAAAATTCAATTTGTTGTTAATTCTACTATGCATACATTTCCGCCATTTCGTTTTTGTTTTTTTTTTAACAAAAAATACTGTTAAATTTTCCAGACATAAGCATCTGGAGTTTACGACATTTTTCTTTTCTGTGAAAAATCGAAAACTGAAGTTTTTTAGTTTACAAAATGTTTAAATTCTATTTTGATACGTTTTTGTTTTTTTTTAAATTTTTTTTTGTGTCAAGGGAAATAGGCCATTTTCTATGTGTAGTAATAGTATAACAATCATTCGACGCAACAGTAACAAAAAAAAAATACCAATGAAAATATAACCGATACCTATTAGTTACTAGTTTTATAGTAGGATGACGTGACATGACATAGTTATCTCGATTATTTCTAGTTTTTTTGGCATTCAACATATGATGATGTGTTGTGTATATAAGTTGACATAAAATATATATTTGTAAATGGTGTAAGATTTAAATCTATCAACAATTTTTTATTTTATTTTAACCCAATTTTTTTTTTAATACTGGTCACATAATTCACAATACAAATGTGTATCGAGGGTAAACGGAACAGGGAAATTTAATTGGGCTTGATTATTACGCATAGATAGTAGAGTATGGACCACACGTCATACACAATATAATATAATTTGATTTGTCATGGCAAATTTTTGAATAAATCGAAATTTCTGAGTTTAACGAAAAATTGGCATTTTTATAATTTATAACCTTGACACACTGCGATTTCATAAAACTGGTTTAGAGAATTTTTTGAGTTTAGTCGCATTGTGTCAATCTCAATTTTAGCTAATCGTTTTGTTTTTGCTTGAACGACTTTAGCTAAATCGGATTTATTAAACCACAGTCTGTCTAGGGTGTTAAACCCTAGACAGACTATGGTTTAATAAATCCGATTTAGTGAATTTTCGAGATTAGCCTTAGTATCTTTGCTTTATTTTGAGTTTAGTGACTAAAACGATGTAATGAGAGTGTATTAGTAGTTTGACAAATATTATGAAAACAATAACAGTTTAAGTGAATTAACCGTAATTTATAACGAGCTTAGCTAAATCGGATTTAATAAAACGCAGTCGGTCAAGGGTACAGGCACTTAACGAAAAAATATTGAAAATTAAAAAAAAACAAAGTAAAAAAATTCTTCTAAAGTCAGAAATCGGTGACTTGTAATTCCGATAATCTTGCCCGAACCGACGTTCACATATACAAACTGATTTTAGAATCGATCTGAAAGGATTCGAGAATCAAGTTTTTGTCTTTTCGGTTAATTGCAAGCCCTTGTGGGAAGAAAGCGGTTTATTATTTAGATATTTTCGATTTAAATAGGGTCCAATTTTTTATTGAGAGACCTCTGCTTTTCAATCACATTAAAAATGTGATTGCGCGTGATTACCTCTTTCAATGTTACAGTAGAGCGTTTATTTATAACGATCTCCTCCAGTTTACAATAATTATCCTGTCACCCTGTTTCTACTAACAAGATTTTAAAATTTCTTAAGCAACAAACAAAATGGCATCATGAAATATATATTTTTAATTTGGTTTTTAATTTACTATTACAACTACAGCAGACAAACAATAAACGCGCGCGAGCTATTTTGTATATACATTTCGTACATATTAAATATTTCTTTAACAAATTTTAGTGTTTCACAAGTAAATTTATTTTCGTAATCTTTGCTTGATTTTTTTTTTAAATACAAAATAAAAATTAAATTGGGAAATTAAAAAAAAAATAAAAAATAAAAATTATTCTGAAATATCTGACATTTATATTATTTTTAACGCACCTTCTCTTTATTTCATCGCGCGGTGCTGTGAAATGGAGATAAACACCGTACATTTATCTCATTCTGGCTCTTGGCTTATTTTTAGTTTTATTATTATTAAAAACCAAAACGATTATTGTTGCAGCATAAATTATTTTTTTTATTTTTTTTGTTGTATGTACTATCCAAATATAGAAAATAAAAAATAATAGTAATAATAGTGTAGTGGTAGTAATACAATAAATAATTAACAACTACAAAATAGAGTGCGTTAATTTTGAACGATTTTTTTTTTTTTTTGATTTCGTTTTTTTTAGGTTGATGATCAAATGAAACTTTTACAAAATTCATGGTCAGATATGTTGGTATTAGATCATTTACATCATCGGATACATAATGGGCTGCCGGATGAGACAACCCTGCCAAATGGACAAAAATTTGATTTACTCGGCTTAGGATTATTGGGTGTACCACTTTTAGCCGAACGTTTCAATGAATTACAAAATAAATTGCTAGAGCTTAAATTTGATGTTGGCGACTATATTTGTATGAAATTCCTGTTACTATTAAATCCTGGTAAGTTATACATTTTTAAAACTTTACTAAAAAATTTACTATCATTTTTAAATTGGAAGAGATTTTCAATCATAATTGTTAACTTGTAGAACGTATTTTACAATTTACAGATGTCCGCGGCATAACAAATCGAAAAACAGTTTTAGAGGGATATGAAAATGTTCAGGCAGCATTACTAGATTATACGCTAACATGTTATCCATCAGTAACGGTAAGAATTTTTATTTTAAAAAGTTTACGTAGCCTACTTGTTCACATTTTGACTGACTCGTGTAGGCGCGCATATTTAATTTTTTCATTTGTCTTAACTAGACCGTTAAGACGCGTGTGTATATATATGTATTTGTAAATACCATAAATTTCGTTAGAATTTTCTAAAAACAAGTTTTTAGGCTAATTTTAATTTATAATGAAAGCTTTCACCAACAAAAGTCAGCTGAAAATGATGATGGACTTATTATTATACGATATTAGCTTTGAGAAGAATTCTTGTTATTGAGAATATTTTATTGGAACATTTTTTCTTCTTTCATTTCTTAGGATCAAAATAATTATCATTTTTTAGTAGCTTTCACTGTTTTCTTTGATAAAATTACATAATACATTAGGCCCTAAGATAATAAATATATTTTTATTATCATGCTTCACCAATTTTGTATATATAATGGTATTCTTGCCTTCTGTGAAAAGGCAAACAATTATAATGGTTGAGTTAAAATATAGGAAGGATTCATTTCTATGTCTAAACAATTACTTTAAAAGTTTGCCGTATGATTTAAAATTTGAAATAGAAGTTATCAAAATTTTTTATATAGAGAAACACTTAGAAAACGAAACACTAATATTTATTTTTCGTTTAAATTTTAGGACAAATTTAGTAAACTCCTCAGTATTATACCAGAAATCCATGCAATGGCCGCTCGGGGTGAGGAACATCTATATTTAAAACATGTGGCCGGCGGCGCACCAACCCAAACACTTCTGATGGAAATGTTACATGCAAAGCGAAAATGAACCAAATAATTTTAAAATAAAAAACTAAGAGTTAAATAAAAATATAAATTTTAAAATATTTTGAAGGTGATAATATTTTTTTTGTTTTTCTAATAAGTTTTAACTTTCCATTTAATAACAAACAAAAAAAAAAAATAAAAAATAAATAAAAAATGAAACACAATTTAATTAAATTATAAAGTTAAAATATTTTTTAAGATTATTATTATTATTGTATAATTAATTATAATTTTGTTATTAAATTTAAATGTGCTGTTGTTTTGATGATGATGAAAGAAGAAAAAAAAATAGTAAAAATATTCGCCAATCTATATATATTAAATATATATTCTACTTGTGTTACCGTTACCGTCTCAGCGAATTAATTATTAAATTATTTTAATAAATTCATTTTTTTTTTTTTATGTATTATATATTTTATAATTATGTATTTTTAAATTTGATTTATATTCGGTTTTATTTTAATACATTTATTTTATTATTATTTTATTTTTAGTGCAATAAAAAAATTAAAAATTTAACTTATTTAAAAAAAATGATGTTGTATTAAGAATGCACTAAATAAATATTAAGTAATTGTTACCTTTATTAAATTACAAACACACAATACACAGACAAGTTAAAAATGGATTTGTCTTTAAATAAAAAGCAAAAGATTTATGTTTTCATAATTATTGAAGCATCACATAAACCCGCATGTGAGGTGTTATATTGTGATTCAGGATAATAGCCATTTGTTTAAAACTCACTAAAAAGAAATAATATATATTTTTGTTAAATTATTATTAACAATGCGCGCGCCTATCCTGTATACTAAAATAAAGCTTGTAAGATATAAAAAAAAATGTGTAAATAAAATAATTAAAATTTAAGATTTAGAAAGCGATGAACGAGAAAAATAATTAATAATAAAAGAAAGAAAATTTATATAGAAATTTAATTTTGGATGCAGATTTTTTCAAAAACTAAATTTATTCTCTTCTATGTAAATTGTATTTTTTTGAATTTTTTTTTTTTGAATTTGTAATTAATTTTTTTAATATTGCCTTATTCACCATAAAAGTACAAAAATAAACACAAATATAATAAAATGGCAAGCAAATGTAAAATGGCGGCGAATTGTCATGTATGACATGTGATTTGTGATGTTTCAATAAAATAAAAAAATAAAGTTTTAAAAACAAATTACATAATACCTAACTACATATTTCTTATATCTCTATATATTATTTCTCAAAGAGATGTAAAAACAAATAAATTATTTTATTTTTTTAAAAATGTTCAGAAAGTTTATATATTTATAAATTGATAATGGATTATAATAATTGTTGAAAAATTATAAGATGAAAAAAAATATTTTTTAAATGTTAAAACAAAAGAGTATTTTTAATAGTTGTTTTTTCTGTGGCCTAGATAAATTTGTCAAAATTAATCAAACAGATTTATAAAAATAATTACATATAATTCAAATGCAACAAGGCAATTTTTTTTTTTAAGTCAAGCAAAACGTCCACATTGATTCATTGGCTCTCCTAACGTAAAAAAAATGTAATTATTTTTATTTGCTTGGAAATGAAATATATATTATTTTAATATTGATAAAAACGAAAATATAAAACTAAAAATTTACAATTTGCACATAATTACGCTTGTTTATAGTTTTTACTATTAATTATTACATTGTTGTACATAAGACTATTTTTAAATATTGGGATTATATTTATATTTAAACAAAAAAAAAGAAAATCACGATAAGCTTTACATGTTTTCTTTTTATCAATATTAAATTTTATATTTTTTAAAAAAATAAAAATGTTCAAATTGAAATAAAATAAAAAAAAAAGAAACTTGAAGCTGTGACAGATTTAGAGAAAAAAACAAATTAAATATTGTAAATTTATATAAAAAAAAAGAGATGTCTACTTAATGTTTGATAATTAGATAGATATTATAATTTAAATCAAATCTAACAGAAGTTGCTAACCATGATGCCAATAATTAGTTTTCATTACTTCTTCAACATATCAAAATTTTGGCTGCGGCCAAAAAATCAGTGGACTGGACAAAGTTTAGCAATGCATCTTGATTGCCAAACAACAGACGTCACTTGTATTTGTGCACATATTATAGTTGCTTTCCAGTCGACCACCTCAAGTACTTATAAGTACTTAGATTTGTGTCTTTGGTAAATTTAACTACTTGTAACTGCTCTTGCAAGAATGTAAAAGCAGTTACGAGTAGTTAATTTAAGCAAAAACACAAATCTAAGAACTTGTACTTGCGGTTGTCGACTGAAAAGCAACTAATAATTTAATAAGCAATCAGGATGCACTTTAATTTGTATGCGCTACGATGTGCCATTTTTACTGAATTTTGATACCGTAAAACATGAATACTTGAAATTTGCTCAATTATATTACAAATAGAAGACAGTAAAAAATATTTAACCAAATCTATCGACATATTACCGTATATATTTAAAAATAATTAATTTACAGCATTATTTAATAATTTCCTTCACCGAATAATATTTAAATAAATAATAACTTAACCAAAAAAAAAAAAAAAATGGTTCCCGGCTAAATAAGTAACATAATGAGCAACTACTACGTTTTTAAAATAAAATAAAATATTTAACATTCCAAGTTTGTGTAAATACTTTAAAAAAATAATTTAATAAAAATCAAATAAAACATAATTTGGTGGTGGCTAATAATTTGAAAATAAAATTAAAAAAAATGTTAAAGATTATTTCATTTTATTTAAATTACTTTTAATCTTAAATATGAATATGTATATATATATATATTATATGCATATAAATAAATATTAATCCCACTGTACATTAAAAAAAAAATATATTTTTTTAACAAAAAGTTAAATAAAATTAAAAAAATCAAACAAAAAAAAAATGATTAAAAAATAAAATTAACAAAAAAAAAAACTAATTTTTAATTTTAATTTTTTAAATTTAAATGATTATAAAGATATATATTTTTATTTTTTTGTTTATAATTGTAAATTTTATAAATATTTTATTTTTATTATACTATATGTATGTGTATATACATATATAAATACATTAATTAATTTTTAAAACAAAAATAATAAGATAAATAATAAGAGTAATAGTTGTTAAATAACTATTAATTATGATGAAATCTATGTATAAATTGAAATAAAAAAAAAGAAAATTATGAAAGGAATTTAAAAAATAAAGAAAATTTTAAAAACTAAACAAAAAATTAAATGGTGAGGTGATTTTTTTTTTTTTTTTTTTTTTTTATAAAAAGAATTTTATTTGTTGTATTATGGAAAATTGCATTATTTTACACACATTATGATTTAGAGAAAATCGGAAGAAGATGTATATTATATTTATATACATATTTTGTTTCCTTATTTTTTCGTTTAACTTGATAAAAATGTAACTAATTTTATTATTACTATTATTTTTTTTTTTTTTCAATAATTTGTTATAAAATAATATTTTCCCACATACATATTACATATAGATACGTTTACATATAAAATATACAAAAATAATACAATACAATAAATTACATTAAAAAAAAAAAAAAGAAAAAAGAAAAGAAAATTACAATGAAGGTACCTACCTAATGTGTTATTCATTAGTTTTTAGTTTGAAAATAAAAAAAAATCTATTATTATTATTATTATATTAATTATTTTATGTTTATTATTAAAATGAAAGAAGAAATGATAAGTAAAACTAATTATTTTTAAAAATAAAAAAAATGAAAAAAATATTAAAATTTAACGTATTTTAATTATGGAATGTGCTAGCTCTTTTCTATTCAAAACTATTAGATGTAAGGTTTTTAATATTTGTTTATTTATCACCAGCACTAACAAATAGCATAGGTTACAAATTACAATACTAATAGAATTATGTATCATATATAAAAAAAAAGTGTTACAAATTATCATTATTTCGAATACGACTCTTAAAAAGATCTCTTGAAATGTTAAAATCAAAAAATTCTGAATATTGGTTAAAATATTTTTTGGTACGCTCGACCGCTCGACGCATCAACTCCATAATTCGTATGATGAAAATCAATACTCAACATTAACTGTCGTGGACGAAGACTTTTCGTAGGAACGTAAAATGAATATAAGTCAAGCAATACCGACCGGACAATCAATCTTAGCACAAATTACCTTATTACGAATCACCTCCCTCGTAAATCTTCGGAGGGTAAATAATAAGAACATTTTTTTGAATCCGTTCAATACGATCGCTAAAAATTTTAAAACTCCAGATAACTACAGCGTATTCCAAAATAGGCCTACCAAAAGAAATATATAATCTCTTGAGAGTGTATGGGTCAGAAAATTGACGAGCATGTCTCTTTACGAAACCAAGCATCGAACCAGCCCTAGCTACAATCATTTCTACATGTTTAGTAAAACTTAGGTTACCTGTAAACAAAACACCTAAATCAATAAACTGAGTAACTCATATCAATTTCCACATCTTGTAAACTGTAAGGAGCTACAATTAAATTCTTAATTTTTGCAAATGACATAGTTTTCCATTTGGAGATATTGAGAGCTAAACGATTTTCGACAGTCCAATCACTAAACCGATTAAGGTCCTGTTGTACCGATAAAACGTCAGCACCATTTCGGATATTAGCGTACATTTTTAGGTCATCTGCATATAACAAACACATACAAAACCTGAAACATTTAACAATATCAATAACAAACAGACTAAATAATAATAGACCGAAATATCTACCCTGAGGAACCCAGATAAGACTGTGAACTTTTCAGAATAATTTTGACCAATACGTACCAGTTGAGACCTTTGCGACAAATAAGATGATATCCATCTTATAGGAATAAAATTAGAATTCACCTTAATCAATTTATCAATAATTAATATCTTGTGATTAATTTTGTCAAAGGCCTTGCTGAAATCTGTATAGATAGTGTCAACTTGGGCACCTTTTTCTAAACAAGATATTGTATCATTAACAATACCGCCAGATTGGTTGTCATTGACCTACCAGAAAAAAAAACCGTGTTGTTGAGGAACAATTAAGTTTTTGATATTAAAATAAATACAATCTTTAACCAGTTTTTCAAAAAGTTTAGGGATAACAGGTAAAATAGCTATTCCTCTATAATTCTCAACTAAATTTTTTGTCTCAGATTTAAATACTGAGATTACATATGAGGGTTTCCAACACTGGGGAAAAATACCTTGCCTAAGGTTGTAATTAAATAAATGAGCTAAATGGCCACTTAAGGTTTCGGAACAATTACATAAAAGTAATGAGGGAATACCATCAGGGCCCATAGCCAATTTGTATTGAAACTATGTAAAGCCATTTTAATTTGTTCCCCCTTAAAAGAAGAAATACCGTGAATATGATTATTGACAATGTCATGGTCAGAGACAGATGTCAAAACATTATCAACTGAATAAACGGATTTGAAAAACGTTGCAAATAATTCGCAAACAGAATTTAGATCATGAGCTTCCTTATCCTTAGAACTCATGGGTATTGGATAACTAACAGACTTCCTTTTAGAGTTTATATAATGCCAAAAGCACGATGGATTTGACTTGATACCAGATTCAATTTCTAACAAGTAATTACCATACATATATTGATTCAAAACCTTAAACTCTTACCGAAGCAGATACGTTTGTCCTTTTATACCGTATATGTGCCATGGTTTTACGGTTATATCAATTAACAAGTTTTTTGTTGAACCACTTTTCACGATACGAATTACATTTCTTGACAATTTTTCCAATAAATAGATCCATCCCCGCATACAAAATAATACATACAATTTAAATCGAAATTATGGTTACAATACATATTAAAGGCTGGCAGTGGCAATAAACCGGCACACAAAAAATTAATATTTGAGATACAAAAAAATAATAAAACGGCACAAATTAATGAGCAACAAACAAAAATTTCTTGGCATCATAATAATAATTTGGCAACATTTATAATTTTTTGGCACTATTGGAAGGGTACACAAAAATTATTTTTTGGCATCGAAATAAACATTTTGGGCGACAAAAATAATTAACTGGCAACAAAGTTATTAATAAATAAATTAAAAATTAAAAAAATTAAATTAGTTTTAAAATATTCTGGAAAATGGAGATCCCTAATTTAACTTAGAATTGTAGAGGCTAACGGCTTCGATAACTCTCACGGGCACGCGGGAGGTCGCTTCGCTCCCCCCCGCTTAGCCCTCCGAGGGGCCTTAGATTTAAACTTCGAGGGACGTAGGAGCCAGGATAGGCAAACATGCCGCACTGCGTGCCGCACGTAGGAGCGGATTATATAGAATTAATGACACTGCAATATTTTATATCGATCCCCCATCAAATATTAAATAATTTGTATCGATTAAATTTAATTTTTTGTCTCGATTTTTTTTTTTTTTTTTTTACTCTAAAAATTATTTTTTTCTGTTCCAAAATATTATATTTGTTGCCAATTTATTAATTTTGATGTCAATGTTTGTCGCCACAGTATTTAATAATGTCCTTCAAAAATATTTGTTTGTTTTTTCATATGTGGTGCCAAAATATTATTTGTGATGCCAATTTATTATTTTTGATGCTAATGTTTGTCGCCAAAATTTTTTCTTGTATGCCCGTTTAAATTGTCCCCATATTAAATTCTTAATAATTTCAATTTTATTTTATTTAACGCATAAATACGATTTCTGTTTGAAACTAAGATTCTTCTGGTATATAACCAGATAATTATTTTTTACGAAGAGCGAAATTATCAAGAATTTTGCAAGTTCAGCTTCGATCTGAATGAGAATTATGAAAAATTTAATTATTTTCCCAAAGTAAAATCCTATAGACATTTTATAAATTTTAATTTTAATTTGATCCGCATTTTGATAATTGCGTTTCTGGATTTTAGTTTTTCTGAATTTTTTTGTTTCTGGATTTTTTTTCGGGATTTTCAGTTTCTGTATTATTTTTTCTAGATAAGGTAGCCAACGGGATACCATCATATTCCCGAACGGAAAAATTCCCATAAAAATACCGAAAAATATAAAGAAAACTGCCCCATCGAAAGGGATGACCCCAATAAGTTTTTGATAACTAAAATATGAAAACTAAAGGAATCTACATAATTTCATGTCATCTTTGCGCGGAAAGGACCAATGCTAAGCGGCTTTGGGGAGTTCCCTATTTTAATATGTGAATTATTATTAAAAAATACAAATTTTTCAAAAATGGTTCAATCACTATGAATAATAGAATTTGAAAAAATCGTCAGGGCGGGGATTTGGGGGCAGTAGCCTCCATCCTCCAGGGTATAAAACGAATTAAAATAATATTTCAAAAATGTATTACATATTTTTAAAAAACTTGGTGCTTTGGGATTTTTTTTTTTTTGGGATTTTTTTATTTTGGATAACGATTCCAACCCGTTAAAATGATGAATTTAAGTTATCAAAAACTACGAAAATCATACTTGTCGCGCCATCTATAGGTTGTCGAGGAATGTAGGTTACTTGCATGGTACATAGAAGGAAGAAAAAGGTATTAGTAGCGCTATAAACGATGAATTTCGGAAGGTGGGCTACTTAAATTCAATATTGACCGAGTAATGATTTTTTTCTGAAAAACGTCATTTTTCCTGACTTTGCGCATACATATATAATTTTTTTTTGTTAATTTATCTTGATATTGGCTCTTGTAAACCATATTAGAAATTGAAAAACATGTTTCAGAATGTCCATGAATTTTTTGGAGTCTCAATATTTTAAATTTGTCTTCCTAGACCGATTTTTTTGACTGGGGTGAAAACTCACTCCAGTGTGGCCGTTATGTTACGGGAGCGAAGTGTGGCCACTAAGAGGGTTAAATAAATTGAAAATACGTGCTAATTAATCCTGTGCATGTAGCATATTAATGTGATGACATTTTGTCGGAACTATGTGTGTTTTTTTTTGTTTATTGCTATTGCTGATCTCGGCTCCTACGTCCCCCGAAGTTCAAATAGCTCTACAATTCTAAGTTAAATTAGTCGATGTCATTTTTCTTCAATTTATTTTCATCAGAACTGTTTATTTATGTTAATAATGTTGTTATTAATCCGCGCGCATAAAAATAGTGTTTATTTATGTTAATTAAACCTCGCGCGCGGATTATTAAAAACATTATTAACATAAATAAACAGTATTTTGAAAACAAGATTTTCTCCAAAAAGATTTTTGGTGACAAGGTTTTGTAAAACAAGGTTTTGAAGAAAAAATTGTAGAAACAGTCTTTTGTAAACAGTCTTTTGAAAAACAGTGATACGTGGCCAACCCGTGGAAAGGCCGATTGGGTCGAAAGCCCTAATTTTCATTAAATTTCCCTTCACTGATTGACATCATTATTTAAAACCATTGAATTTATTTCTTAATGTACAATGATTTAAATAAATTGAAAATACATGCTAATAAATACTGTGTATGCAGCATATTAATGTGATCAAATTTTGTTGAAAAAAAAAAATTTATTTCTTTTTTCATTTTTTATTATAATTAATTAATTGTTATATGACATAAAAACGTAAGATTTTAACTTTTAAGGCGATTTACTATTAAACATTTTTATACAAAAATTTTGATAAAAATATAAATTTTGAAAATTTTCATTCATTAAAAGATGAAAAATTAAAATCGGTCTTTCGACACAATCGGTCTTTCGACATTCGGCCTTTCGGCTTTTCGACATTTGGCCTTTCGACACATTCGGTCATTCATGCGGCCTTACGACACATTCGGCTTTTCGTACCTATTCCTATTATAAGGTATGCTTGACAGGGACAGCTGAAAGACGTGGAACGTGACGTTACTCATTTGGATATTTTTTTGCAAATTGGTTTAGGTTTATAACAACTTTTAAGTTTTGGAAATGGAAATAAGTTTCAACGATTGTACATGATAGGAAAAACACAAATCCCAACCAAACGGAGTCAACGTTACGAAATATAGTACTCAAAATGACGTCACTAAAAGGAAAAATGGCGATATGTCGATTGGTTGGAACATACCTTGTATACAGGGTGTTCGGGTTTGGGATGCTGATCCATCAAGGGATGATTCCTTGGTTCATTCGGAGAAAAAAATCGTATTGGGAGGGGAGGGGGGGGGGGTGTCCATTTTTGATATCCTTTGAAATGCAGGGTGTTTAAAAAATTTGGTTCAGAAAAAAGTACACCTAAATATTAAACTGTAACTTCAAATATATTCATCGGAGAGCAACCAACTTAGTCTTATTTGAATGGTAATTGTATACGCTATTATTAAGATTTATGTGGTTATCTTTCATCTACATCCGTTTGAGAACTATGATGCTTTAAAGTAAAAAAAAAATATTTTTTTTTTATAAAATTGAGTTTTCCTAAAAAAAAAACCGTTGTAATTTTTTTTTTTTTTTTACTTAATTTTAATTCGCCATCTTCTCCCCTACAATCCCCCAATACATTATTTGTACCCACGTGCCAATAGTTTTCTTCGTATTCCGTTTATTCTCAATCTAATTAAGAGATGTTATAGTGTTAATATTGTACCAATTTTTTTTTTGATCTGTAAAACAATAGGCGATGATTATTAACTCATTTGTTTAAATGTTGAAAAAACAAAACCTAAATATTTTCAGATTCAGTCATTAGTTTCGAGATATTGGGCCAGATACTCGATATTCAGATAAGCAGATAAGCAGTTATTTTTTGCGAATTTGCTAGAAATGTTATACACTATAATTTAGCAACCCAATTTGTTTCTGAATTTCAGAAAATGAGATACTTTAACGCACTTTATCGTTTGTGCTGAATACAAAAATATATTTTACTTTGCTAAAATAATCGAGTAGCTTACGCCAGCAAATTTTCGATTAGCAAATCCGCCATATTTATCGATTTGCGAATTGCTAGAGTATCGTGTATCTGGCCCATTATCTAGTGTTGTGAATCAAAATTTTAATTAATTTAATAAAATTAATATTATCATGGCACAGTTCTCAGGTGAGGAGTACATTGATATTAATTTTTTTTACGGATTTTGCGATGATAATGCAGCACGAGCTCGCAATGAATATCAAGGCAGATTTCCAATACGTCGCATTCCTGACGCAAGAGTATTTATAAATATTCATAGGATACTGCCAAATATCGTAACAACATCGAATACCCGGGCGGAGCCCCATTCAGTCTCACCAAACCATTTGGATGTCGACGAAGATATAATTCGTAATGTAACAGCAAATCCTTCTATTAGCATAAGGATGCTCGCTTTACAATTGAACAACTAAGTATTGCACAAGGAGAATCTTCATCCATACCATACAACACCCGTTCAATAACTATACTGATAGACCACACTGAAAGATTGGAATTTTGTAATTTATTGATGGAAAGGACGAATGCATCTCAATTCACAAGAGATGGCATAACAAATAACAAACTTTCACAATCTACACACGTGGGCTGCTGAAAATCCTCATTCGAAAAAACAAACATCATTTCAGCACCGATTCAGTGTAAACGTATGGGCTGGTGTAATTGGCGATAAGTTAATTGGACCATTCATATTACCACCGAGATTAAATAGTGAACGTTATTTACAATTTTTACAAAACGATTTGCCACTCCTTTTTGATGATGTTCCCATTTTAAGTAGATTCTCGCATACAAACCAACATGATGGTGCGCACCTTGTCACTCCGATAATAATGTTAAGAATTTTTTTAACGAAAATATCCAAATAATTGGATTGGAAGAAATGGTCCAATTCATTGGCCTGCAAGATCCCCCGATCTTACGGTATTGGATTTTTATGTATGGGGAACGATGAAGGCGCTTGTATACATAAGGGAAATTGTATACAACGAATACACACAGAAGCACAACAAATAAGGGAAGAATTACCAAGAATTGAAATAACCAAAGGCATACTTAAACGAATATTAGCCTGTGTTCAATCACAAGGAGGACATTTTGAGCACCTTTTATAACTTCTCGATCCAAACTTTGTATTGAGGGATTGTTGAGGAGGTCCTGGGGAATTAAAATAAAATATAAAATAAAAAAATTATAACGGTTTTTTTTGAGAAAAACTCAATTTTATAAACAAAATTTTTTTTTTTACTTTAAAGCATCATAGCTCTCAAACGGATACAGATGCAAGATAACAACTTTAATAATAATAGTAGCATATACAATTACCAGTCAAATAAGACTGCGTTGGTTGCTCTCCGATAAATATTTTGGAAGTTACAGTTTAATATATGGATGTACTTTTTTTCTGAACCAAATTTTTGAAACACCCTGTATCTCAAAGGATATTAGAAATGGCCCTCTCCCCCTCCCACGATTTTTTTCTCAGAATGAACCGAGGAATCACCCCTTGGCGAATCAGCATCCCAAACCCGGACACCCTGTATTTATTTTATACCATGGTTCGCGTGTATTTAAGAACGGTAATAACCGATAAATCTGCGTGCAGCTTCTCATGGTCATTACGAAAATACAGCCGTTAATTCATTTGCAGTAATGAACATAATCAAAGGTAAAATTATATTTTATAGGGTTCAGCCCCTTAACATTTCATTTTAGCTTAAATATAAAGCTGGTTTCAAGATTTTTTGAAGTGAAACTTCTTTAGTACCGGGGTGATTTTAAAATCGATGAAACAAAACAAAAATTACAAGGAAAAAATGAAAAAGCGATATGAAACGACAAAAGCGACAGTATTTCTTTTATTTTTTTTCTGTTCAATTGAAAAAAAAAAAAAATTGTTGTTGTTATTATTATTTTATTTTCTTCGGCTTTGTATTCTCTCATAAGCGTTCTACGCGTGTATGTTTGTATGTGTGGTAGTACGTGCGGTAACGTTTGTGATCACTGTTTAGAGTAGACTATTGATTTTGCAACGCTTCACTTGCGCTTCAACTGGTAAAGCTGCTGTGGCTATTGATGGGACAACGATACACACTGCACTAAAAATAAGTCTTTTAAAGTTGCTTCCTTTGTCAATTGAAGTGGTACAGCAATATAGATCACTGTTTAAATACGTTCGCGTTTTGAAGATCGAAAATTATGATAAAATTCCAACGATTTTGAGTGGGGATTTCAATGTGAATTTTGCATTAGATGCGGCGCTCCCTTTGATTAAATTCCTCAATACAGAATTAAATTTAAAAATGTGCAGCAGTCGTACTGAATCGACAACGCAAACCAAAACTGTTATCGACGCAGTCTTTCAACAATATGTTGATAGAATTCAAACTAGAGCATTCGTGTATCGTGTCCTATTTTAGTTAAACGTGGAGTCGGAATAATAAAATGTTAAAAAACACTTCGAAATTTTGTTTGTTGTTTTGTATTATGATGAATAAACCCTCTAATTATCCCACTCCTGATACTGCATTCGTCTCATTCTCTCGCTGCTTATATTCCGAAATTTTCACTTCTACTGCGTGTGAACTGCACACAATATTTTTTTATCTATTTGAATTTTCTTTAATGTGTAAAATTGGCTGCAGTTAATTAAGCGAAATTGTTATTTTCTTTTTTACATTACAAATATATTATAGTTATCTAGCAGCACCAGTGGCCGATGGAAGCGCTTTCACCGACAGCGATACTGCAGGTAAAATTTTTTTTTCTATTTCCTTACTATTTTTTTTTTTTTTTTTGGAATTAATGAATTAATTTTCCCAGTGACGACTGATTAGCTACAGTTATGTAATTATTTTCTCATAAACAAATATTGGTTTCCCTTCTGACTTTACTTTTATTCAGTTTTTTCTTATTTAATATTTTAGTTCAGGGGTTATGGACAATATTATTTTTATTATTATAATATATTATAAAATAAACGAATTTTGATTGATTTAATGAATTTAAATGGTTTTTTCCCTAAAGTAATGAATTTGCGAACATACTAGTTGGACCATGGATGGTGAGTTGGGTGAGGTAATACACGAGATTTAGGAGGTAGCACCCTGTGCCATAACCCAGTAGCTGTGAAAACTTTACCCACGACCAACTAGGTTACCTTTATCGACTGAGCCGGGACTGTTTTTGCATCTACGTTGTTCATCACATTACAGCTATTCTTTTTTATGTCAACAATTAGCCATTTGCTTTTTATTTTATTTTTTTTTTAATTAAGGCTAATGTTACAGTATATATTGATACTCAAATTTAACTCAATTTAAATTACAGAATGTGTAAACGGAAAGTTCCCTAATTCCAGATCAATTGATACTGAGCACATTATTAAAAAATATTTCCAGTACGCGAAAGATCGGGAACGCAAAAGAAAATCAAAAATTGACAAAATTAGTTATTAATTAGCTTTATTAAATTCTGTTATTTAATTAATTATACAAGTAAGGTATAGGTTATATATCTGTGGCAATAAAACATATAGTAGCTTATGTCGACTTAAGATAAAATTAAATTTTCAATATTAAACATTTTCTATCTCTCCTGTAGCTCCACCAAATTTGACTTAAGTCATCACGCATTGTGACTACATCCTTTGGTCACAAGGCTAGCACACTTAATTCAAATTTGGTGAAGTTACAGGATAGATATAAAATGGTGAATATTGATATCTCAATTTTTTTTTAATTTGACATAAGCTACTATGTCTTATTGCCACAGATTCGTCATGTGAGTTCCCTCTGGTCCGTCCTATAGTCCATTTTTACCATTTTTTCAAAAATGAGTTACCCATTGGTTCCTGGTGTTTTTGACCATACTCACGGCACAGTATAGCCTCCAAGATCTGTTCTTGGCACTTCTTAATTGATATTTGTAAATTTTGAGGACTTCCTTATAAGAGTTTCAGTCTACAGCGGCTCTTATTTTCCTTGGTGTTTTGAAGAGTCTTTTGCTTCTTAGACGTATTTGTTGAATCTCCGATATTTACCCCTAGGCCTACTAAGAGGACAAGAGCCCAACAAGCCATCTAGTTCTACCATAGTTTTTGGAGGTTTAGGCACCGGCACTGGTAGTGAATTACCCAGAATAGTTCTAAAGATATCCCGTCGGTTTTCCTCCTGTTCCTGTAGAAAGAGGCTGTTTGGAGAAACCAAGTCCATTTCAAATTGAAGATAACAGTGATCAGAAAAGGAGTGGTCTTCCGACACTTTTCAGTTGAATAGACTAAGTAGTCGTCAGAAAATTTGAGACAAGTGTAATATCTAATACCTCCTGTCTATTTCTAGTTATAAAAGTCGGCTTATTGCCTTTTTGTTACATATATGAAGGTTAGTACTTAGAATGAAATCAAGGAGCAACTCACCTCGTTCATTTGTGTCCGTACTTCCCCAGATTGTGTGATGAGAATTTGCATCACTCCCCAGGATGACTCCAACTTAACCTTTTGAGCCTCCAAAATTACCTTACCTAGAATGACTGGTCGTATATCCACTTCATCGTAAGCTAGGTATTCCGATATTAGCCAGAGATTTCGTTAATTGACCTCAATGCTGACCGCTGCCACATCTCCATTACTGAAGTTTGATAACAGAAAACAACTTATATTATTTTTAACGAGAATGCACGATCGAACCCTACCTTCTTTGTTCGTGCGCATTAATCTATAACAGGGAGTTTTGAGTACAAGTACTCGGTCTTTAGTGACCCAAAGTTCTTGGATCAAGACAATATCTGTCCCTTATTTTTCAATTTTTAAAAGGAGAGCAGCTGATGCTGCCTTGGAGGGTTATGCTGGAAACACATGAGCAGAATTTCTGCTAGCATCGCTGCCGGCAGAAATTCGGGTGAACTACATGAGCGTCGTTTTTGATAAGCAGAATTTTTTTTGTAGCGTTTATCTGATACATATTTAATTTTAATGTACAATTTTTTTAAATGAATGATGCATTATTTTATCACAAATTATTTAATTTTTATCCTCCAATTTGGCACTTGCCACACAAAACTTATTTTCTGTCAACAAATTAAAAAAATTGATTGAAAAAAATAAAAAATATACAAACTGTACTAGATTTATTATCTTTTACGTAATATAGCCTACTGATTCGCAGCAAAATTAGAAATAGAGACATGAAGCAGAATTCTACATGGCAAGCAGAATACATGTATTTCAATTCATTTAAACTTGTGTATTCTAATTTTGCTGCTTACAGAATTCTGCTCATGTGTTTCCAGCATTAAGGTTTTCTTGCAGAAATGTCAATGTCATCTCTACAGCTTCTTCTCCACCACAGTAACATCATAGCCTTCCCCTGATGAGAAGTCCTCTGAGAGCTTCATTAAAGATCCCACGGACGTTGACATCTCAGAACCGCGGAGATAAGAGCTGTCAAGCACCGTGGTAATATCTGAAGCTGACTGCAGATCCTCCGGCTTGTCCGCGTCCTTCTTGTACACCGGGAGTGCGACTGCACTGAAACCATAGTTGATTAAACCGTTGATTTTTTCCAGTGCAATCAGTGACTCCCTATTTAAAAAGATAACAGCTGGCATATAGTTAGCCTTTGCCTCTTCGAGCTTGGCAACTTTCCAGTTGTGCGTTGGTAAATCCTTGTTGCCAACCTGCAACAGCTGGAGTATCACCTTCGGATCACTAGGCTCCGAAGGGATGTACATCCTGGCTCTTGGTCTACAGGGTATCTCCTCCCTATCAACAACAGCAAGGCTGGCTACCGGCCATACCTCGCCAAGTCCCTCCACTGCATTCTTGTAAAGTAGCATCAGTGACCTCTGATCTGCCCAGGCAGTCAGTTTCACCTGATTCCTATGCCAACGCCCATCCCGACAAGTCGGAGCAGGTCCTAAATTCTCCGACAGGACTTTCAGGTAGGTGGCGGCTAAGGCCCCTTCCACCTTCCTCCAATTGGCGGGCGTGATATTGCCATCCTCTTGGGATCGGTCAATAACTGCCACAACCAGCTGATCCTTGAGTACCTCACTAAAAGGCCTCATACAGGTCGCATGTAGCTTCGTCTTCTTGACGATCGTAGGACTTTCCTCCTGTGATCGTACTCTTTTAAGCTGTGGGCCAGCTGAAGAGCCTTCCGACTTTTGTTCTGAGATGTTATTTAATTTGACTAGGGCCCTCTAGGCCTTCCTCCTAGTATTATACGATGGTCTTGAGGAACCAGCCTCTTTCGTACCTTGGTTCCACTTTGTTGGCCCAGGTTTGGTGACTTGAGTGGAGGGACCAGCTTCGCTTGAGCTTATGTCCCGCGCTTTTATTTTAGACTTAGAGGCAGGCCTACAGACCCGAGCCTCCTTGTCTAAATTTTCCGGGTTTGTTAGAGCCGGACTCTTTTGTTTGTTGTTATGTTTTTTTTGGTCCTCCATGTTTGGTCCCACGAGTAGCTGAGAAAAGATTTCCATCTGTGCAGTGATCCACAATACACAGATAAGGCTACTTAATCCGGAGGACGCCAGGTATCCGAATCTACCATTAGCGACTGAGCTAGTTTTTAAACTGGGCCCCCAGTCTGGCCGGTTATCGGCACGGTACGAATAACACCTTAACCCAGCCCATCGATTTGTTTAAGATTGGCTCCTTTAGCGCCATGTTTTAGCGTAGAAGCCGACAAATCAGCAATCTAATTACCAGCGGTCACCACGTGGAGGTAACACGAGCACTTGCGGAAGCTGCAAGTTACGGAGCTGACAGCAAGTGTAAACTTGAATCCCTCGACCAATTTCACACCTGACCACCACGTAATAAGTAAAACGGTTTTCATTTTTGTTGCAAAATACACTAACTTCAAAACTTTAACATCAAATTTTGCTTAATACGGCAGTATGGAAATACTCAAGCAAATCTATCGTTGCCACGACAATTACAGCTCCCGAAACTTATCTTTAGCGGTATCAAGAACCGCAATCGAAACGCAACCAGATGTTGAATTTTTTGACAATGTGAAATTAAAAACAAAAAAAATATTTTTATTTAAAGTCTTTATTAAAAGTGTGAACACCTGTTAGTACAAGTTTTTGCACTTATATTTTCAAAATGGATTTTTATGTTGTTTTACAAATCGCTGACTTATCAGATAATAATTATAAGTAGTAAATTATACGTCTATTACCCAATATTAAAATCATATTATAAATTTTATCTTTTTTTATTTCTCTAATTTAATATTGACGACAATACAATATAATAAAATGAAAATGAAAAATAGGAAAATCATAATAAAATTGAAAAAAAGAAACTAGCATTTTATTTTTCATTTTCATTTTTTGTGTTTATAATTAATAAATTAAAATGTAAAAAAAAAATTATATTTAATAATTTTAAATCTAACTGTATAAATCATCATCACCGTTATTATCATCAGGCCGATTTGAAGGTTGTCCGGAACCAGAACCACCTTGAGACGAGTTGCCAGTACCTGATGGGAATCGGAAATTTGTACCAAATCCACGCGATTGCTGTAATGTTTGTGCAAACATTTCATATTTTCGAATGTCATTGTCAGAAACAGAGCGGCGAGCGAATTTCATTGCTTCTTCAAAATGAGCGCGTGTAATTTCTGGAACAGGATCATCTTCATCCATCTAAAAGCAAAAATGAATTTTTAAATTATATTTTAAATTAAAATTTTAATAAAAACAAACATACATCCATAACTGAATTTGCATTTTCTGCGCGTTCCTTTTCTCGTCTAATTTCAGCTTCAATTGATTGCCGAATAGCCAATTTACAAGCCCGTTGACAGATTTCGGTTAAATCAGCCCCAGAGAAACCCTGTGTTACTTTTGCAATGTAATTTAAATCAACTTCCTTTGACAGAGGACTCTTACGTAAATTAGCTCGGAAAATTGCTTCACGAGATTTCTCGTCTGGTAATGGAATATAAATTAATTGATCGAGACGTCCTGGACGTAGAATAGCTGGATCGATAATATCTGGCCGATTGGTTGCACCAATAATAAAAACATTCTTTTTTGCACCCATACCATCCATCTCCGTTAAAATTTGATTAATAACACGATCGGCAGCACCACCAGCATCACCAACATTTCCTCCACGAGATTTAGCAATACTATCCAATTCATCAAAGAACAACACACAAGGTGATGCAGATCGAGCTTTATCAAAAATGTCTCGTACATTTGCTTCTGATTCACCAAACCACATGGTTAATAATTCAGGCCCTTTTACCGAAATAAAATTTGCTTGACACTCATTTGCAATGGCTTTAGCCAATAATGTTTTACCACAACCAGGTGGCCCATAGAAAAGTACACCTCTGGATGGCTGCATACCGAATTTTAAAAACTTATCTGGATGCTCAACTGGATATTGAACCAATTCTTGTAATTCTTTTTTGACATTTTCTAAACCACCAATATCGGTCCATGAAACATTTGGTACCTCAACGACTGTTTCACGTAATGCGGACGGGCTTGATTTAGTCATTGCATAACGGAAGTTGTCCATTGTAACAGCTAATGAATTCAACACTTCAGCATCAATTTGATCATCTTCTAAATCAATTAGATCCATTTTTTCACGAATTTGTTGTAAAGCTGCCTCAGAACATAACGAAGCCAAATCAGCACCAACATGCCCATGAGATTCTGCTGCAATTTGTTCTAAATCTACGTCATCAGCTAATTTCATATTTTTAGTATGAATTCGTAATACTTCTAGACGGCCGGTAGCATCTGGAATGCCAATGTCAATTTCACGATCAAAACGCCCAAACCGACGTAAAGCTGGATCTATCGAATTTGGACGATTTGTTGCGGCCATGACAATAACATGAGCACTTTTTTTCATACCATCCATTAATGTAAGCAATTGTGAAACAATACGACGTTCTACTTCACCGTGAGTCTTCTCACGTTTTGGAGCAATAGCATCAATTTCATCAATGAATATAATAGCAGGTGAATTTTTTTCAGCTTCTTCAAACGCTTTACGTAAATTAGATTCGGATTCACCGGCTAATTTTGACATAATTTCAGGACCATTGATTAGGAAAAAGAAAGCTCCCGTTTCGTTGGCAACAGCACGAGCAATTAAAGTTTTACCAGTACCGGGTGGACCATACATTAAAATACCGCGTGGTGGTTTAACCCCAATCGCTTTAAAAAGGGACGGGTGCTTTAACGGTAACTCAACCATTTCTTTAATTTGGGCTAATTGTTTACGGCATCCTCCAATATCATCATAACCCACGGCATTAAGTGCCTCCTCTTCTTCTTCGCGTTTAATCGGTTCACCGTCACAATGAATCACCGTGTCTGGTGCAACAATACAATAAGGCGATGGTTCACATCCGACCACTTTAAATTCAACTGCTCGCATACCACCACGAACAATAAACGTATCATCTTTATGAATTGGACGATATGCTTCTAAAAAGTAAGGTTTCAAATAAACCTCAAACAAATTTCTAGAAACAAAATATATTTTATGAGTAATTTAAATTCGGGGGAACGCAAATTTTTAAACTTACCCGCTCAAACCCTCAACAGTATCATCAATGGGCAAAATATGAACCCGTTTCCCATATTTAACATCCGGACATGATTGAATTGATACAATATCTGACAAACGGACCCTTAAATTATTTCTAACGACACGGTTCATACGAATTTTTTCATCTGGGCAATTCTCATCTGATAGTACGATGCAAACAGTCTCTTTACGACGTTTGCCTTTCAAAAGAACCGAATCACCACGGAACAATTGTAACTCGTCCATTTTAGCTTGTGATAAAGCTACAACTGAATTATCATCGTTGACAGCTTCTTCTACAAGGAGACGGTTTGGACGATCTTTGCGTTTTAAAATAGCAGTTGCTAGATCATCGGGGCTGAAATGTTAAAAATTTCTCATTAACACATGTAAAACAGGGATTCAAAAAAATTTTCTCATGTCTTAATTGAAAGGTCAGACCTAGAACACGTAAGAGATGTGCCGCCGGTATCCATAGTTTCGGTTTAATTAGTATTTTTAAGCAATATTGAAATATTACGTAAATTTATGTTCAAAATAAAATCGCGATAATTTAATTTCTTTAATTTGAAATAAAAGAATGAGTATGTTGGCCTACTAATAAATTGGAATAACATAAAATAAAATACAAAATGTATGTGCCCGACCAAGCTACCAACCTAAAGACAAAAAAAAAAATGATAACTCATTTTTTTTTTGTAGATTTTCTTTGTGCATGTAAAATGAGTTCAGACTTAAAATTTATATTGGGAGTGAATTAAAATTACGAAATCGATACTGGAATAAGTTAATTGTCGTAATTTGTATTCGATAATATACCACTACCTAGCCTAATATTGTAAAAATCTCAAGTACAAAAAAGTGCTGTCGAAAAAAAAGATGACAAGCAATAATTGAACGATTTTTTTTCTCGTGTTGAGCAACAATAGGTAGTAAAGTCGGCATTTTAGAAAAACGGAAAAAAATAACTTACTTCTTTTGATCAGCCATTACTATTTTCTTTTTTATTCACTTTTTGTTTTAGTTTTAGGTATAAATTAAACGTATTTTTTAATTAATAATTGAAATTTGATATTACAAAAAACTTTTCTGTTTCAAAAAGTCGACGATTATAACCACACAAATCACACACAAATGCTATGATGCTGACTTGCCAATTCACTTTAAAATGAAGTTTAGATTTTTCGGATTTGTTACGTTGTCACTCGTAATTGGTCGAACTATAAGGTGGTGGATGGATTCTACATCCAAAATATTTAATGGTATAAAGTGTAATAAACATGGTGCCGTTTTACTTTGGTCACTGGAATAGTTATTGGTATAAATTGCAAATTATCCTCAACATCGAAAATAATCCTCTTTTTACTTTTATCAATTGACATTAAAAATTAAATAAAAAAACAAAAATAATTTTCAAAATTATTAGTAGAATAATTCTATATGAATCAACAAAAACTTGGTTTGAAAAATTGAAACTATTCATTCCGGAATTAAAATACATGGCATTGTTGTTGTAAAATTCCTAAAGTAAGACGGCAGTGTTTTACTATTTTTTAATTTTTTACATTTAACAAAGTTAAAATTTAAAACTTTTCTTGATGATTTGCTTCGATTAAAAACGTAAAATTATTTAGAATAATTTAGGTAATGAGAAATAGGAACATACACTATTTTTTGTTTAACTACATCAGCACCCAGATTCCGGTTCTATGACAACTGAGAATGGGAAATATTACGAAATATTTTTTCGACCAGTCAGTTCCCATTCTCATAAAAATCCCGATTCCGATTAGACCAATGTGTTTTGATTAGGTATAAATTAAAAATATGATTTATTTTGGTACGATGGGTAATTTTTTTAAATAATAAATTAGCTTTTGAATATGGTGTAAATCAAAAAATTTTCAAAGCTTCTGTAATAATTTTGTATTAACGCGAATTATTCAGTTATTTTATAAACTTGATCATTAGAGCTACGCTAATACGGGTTTTAGTCTTACAGTTTGAATACATAGGTTATGTTTTATATTATAATCTCTTTTAATAAAGTACACTATTAAAATTTGGCGTCGAAATAGATATTTTTGAAATTCAAAACAAATTATGGACTACATATTTTTCGTATAAGTAGAAGACGAGGTTTAAATCGAAGATAACCTATATTATAATTCAAATAGCTTAACAGTTAATTTATTAATTAAATTTATTGTGCTTTTGGTTTCGTCTAGTGAAAATTAGACGTAATTTATGAGATGCAAGTGATCCGTTTAAGATCAATCTTTTTCTAAATAAGTTTAAACAAATAATTTTACTGCTCTCTACTATGTAGCTTCTTGTTGCGCGGTCGCTGTCTAATAAAAACAAAATATTATGTTACAATAAAATATCGAGTGAATGTCATTTACAATTAATATATTGTCTATAAAAAAAGCCGAAACATTTTCATAATAAAATATCCAAATAATTTATTGCTCAATAATTTATGTTTTGGATATATTTTGATAAAATAAATTTATAAAATACATATAAAAACCGACTTCTCACATAAAAAAAAATTATGGTTTTTTTTGACGTTTGTTATGGGTTTTCATTTGCCACTCATAGAACCGGAATCGCAATTTCTCAGTTTTTATACCAATTAGAATTTTTAGTCGAATAAAACCCATATGACAAATTTCCCATCAAACCGGAATCCTGGTGCAGGGAGGTGCTAAAGTGCAATGTGAAATTATTTTCCGGTTGAATAATCGGTTAAATCCAACCTTAGCAGCTGTCATGAAACTTCAAATTATAAAATCAAAACACAAGCACAATATTGCACATCTCATTCTCATCGAAACGAATTTTCAACATAATGCCTCACGAACATTCGCATGGCGCCGGAGGCTGCGAACATGAAGCGTCCGATTCAGATCATTCATTGGAAATCGGTATACAATATAGTTTATATAAAAAAATTGACATGCTCAATGTCGAATGTTTAAATGAAAGTGTGGATGGCTCAGGCAAAAGTGTTTTTAAAGAATATGAACAACGATTAGATCGGGAAAACTTTGTCGAAAGCGACGTAGATGAAGAGCTACTATTTAATATACCGTTTACCGGTAATATTAAATTAAAAGGATTTCGTATAATTGGAGCAAACGATGAATCGCATCCTAAGGGGGTCCGATTGTTTAAAAATCGACCAGGCATGACATTTGATGATGCTAGAATTGCCGCCGATCAAGAAATCGCACTTCAACATGATCCCAATGGAGAACTCGAGTATACAACAAAAGTTGTGCAATTTTCGTCGGTACATCATTTGACAATGCATTTTCCAGGAAATTTTGGAGCCGAAGCTACAAAAATCTACTACATTGGATTGCGCGGTGAATTCAGTGAGGCACATTTTCATGGTGTGACGATATGTAATTATGAAATTCGACCAAATGTTTCTGACCATAAGAATGATGTATTGGACCACGTAAATCAATCAATTCAATAAGGTTAACTCATAATACAATAAATTATTCTGTATTAAAATTTTTCTATCATATAATAAATTAACTACCTATAAAAATTTGACTAGATACGCTTTCCGTTAATTTTTGCAATGCTAGTTCGTGACACTTTATCGAAGAATAATAAACCAGAAGCTCTTTCAATACTCTCTGGTGGAACTTGGAACACTTTAAGTGGAGTGTCGTCCGCAACCACTTGATTAGGCATTACATATGCCTCCATTTCTAATTGATTATTGGCTGTCGCCATTACAATAATTTTGAAAAAATGTGTGGGTACCGCCACCGAATTTTCCCCAATAACTTGATATTTGATATATTTTTTCCCGTCAGCTTCCATTTTTGGCAGGTATAGAGGACCTGTACAGCAATAAACATTTGAATATTCCTTCGTTAATTTTCTAACATAACGTTCCAAACGATTCCACGAATCGCGATTAAATCCTTTCCCAACTTGCGGTGCCATATTGCTCAGGAAAAATGTTTGTTCTATGTGTTTTTGATGCAGTTTATGATTTCCAGCTGCGGCCATATGACCACGGTCGAAACCAGATTTCTTGTAATCCATATTTAGGGAGCGAAAGAATGGGTGAATACTTTCGTCGGGCTTAAATTCACATTTAGCACGATCCACACAGTCGTTATGTTTCACATGTTCGGCCGTTAAATGTTCAAACACCCAATGTGCCACTCGGTTTCTTCGATCATATGACAGAACATAGTTATCAAAAGATCGAATATTATCCATGCCGGGAAACCCATATTTCATAATTTGTGATATTCGCCTAGGATCTTTTACCGGTTCCAAACTATTGGCCGAAATTGGTACAGCGGCCGAAACCGTACCAAAAATAGGGAGACCTGGTTTTGGTGTTATCTAAAATTATATAATTTTTTTATTAAATCGGTTACTGAAAATATAATGTATAACTTAAATAGTACCTACATTTTTGGTTAGTTCATCTTTAAACGCAAGATAATTGGGATTGGAATCCACCTCGTCTTTAATTAGACTTAAAATTTTACATCTTTCTAAATAACTTCCAGTGAAAAAACTACCGATTCCAACAGTAGCAAACAAGGATATTTTTGAAATTACCTTGCGATAAGTTGTCATGCTTATGTGGTTTTCCTGCTGACTTTGACTGCGAGTTTACGTAAATAACAGAGTATTCACAATGGAAAAACTTTTTACTTCTAACCCAGCATTCACAATGAAAAACTTTTTACTTACAGGTTTGTATGAATTTCCAACATAACGAGCAAACATTTTTGTTCGTCAAGTTGAAAATTCATACAAACCTGTAAGTAAAAGGTAAAAAGTTTTTGCATTGTGAATGCTGTGTAACTTACAGCGACGCACCATACAACAGGCACTCGAATGGGAAAAGAAAAAACAATGTTGGTATGCCTGAAATTTTGTGCCCAGCGATATACGACAGTAATTGCGATACGACAGTTACAGTCTTTACACCGTAGATAGTATAATAGCAAAATAGTATAATACTATTTTGCTATCCGGTGTAAAACCGATGTTTTGATAGTATAATAGCAAAAATAAAATATAATATTTTGATTTGATAGCTATCAAATTTTAATACCTATTATATTTTATTGTAGAAGGAAAATTTTGACAGTGGATTATTGATAAATTAGTTTAGAAACGTTTTTGTGTATTTTGAAATTATTCTTTTTCATTATTTTGTTGTAATTTTCTGTTTTTTATGAATATTTTATGTGGTGTAAAACCGACTACGGTAGATAGCAAAATAGTATTATACTATTTTGCTATTATACTATCTACGGTGTAAAGCCAGTAAGTAATTGCGTTAGTAATTGCTCCGATTACATTTTTATAATTTGGTTTTCCAGTTGACACAAATTTGACACAAAAAAAAATCGGAACGAAAATAGATGTCTGTGACAGCTGTCATTCATCGCTTGATCAAATTTTTCGGAGCGATTACTAACACGATTATATTTTGTGGTCGTGTTCAATCAGGCAAAAGTGGTAAAAAAAAACCGTGGTATTTTATCCCACTCTAACTTCATTCCATAATACTGTACCTCAAACCGATTTAACAACCAAAACAAAAACTCGAAATTTAAATTATTATTTATGTTTTTATAAATAGATGACTGTATAAATACCATACGAATATCTTAAAAAAAGCAAATTTAATTTAATTTAAGCACCGAAAATATCATAAAGAAAATAAATCCAAAATTGACAGCTCGAAATCAAAAAACCAAGGAAAAAGTTGGTTTTTTGGTGTAGTAAATGAGTGCGTTTAATGCCAAAAGTTGTAAAATTAGATCATGTTTAAATGTCAAATTTTCTACAACCGCAAGACATACCATCTTTCGGAAAACTCCGCAAACACAAGCAGCTTTCATATAATGCCACTAGGTGTCACTAAATATTTGCTGTCAAAAATTGTACAACATTTCTATGTGTAAATTTTGTAAACATAAACAAAAATATTTTCGTATAATAAAAGTGATTATTATTAATACGTGATAATTAAATTGATTTTGACTATCTCCATTTGAAAAACGTCAAATATATTTTTTGATTGTGTAGTGACATCTAGTGGCAAACGCTCTGTACTTCTCTTTCGGAAAACCCTCTGTACTTTTTCAACAATCCTGCTGTCTCTTTCGGAAAACATGATCTATATCACGGGTTTTTTTTACCATTTTTGCCCGATTGCGTAGTATTATATGTCATTCATATCCATATGTCAAAAAAAGATCAAGAAAATTTTATGGAAAAATATATTTATGAAACATAATTTTATTGTTTGTTTGTTTTTAAATTTGTTCAGACAGTATAGGAATTCCGTGCAGTTCAGCAAAATTAACTAAACTAGAGTTTTATCAATTGTTTTAGGGACAATTTAAACGGGCATACAAGAAAAAATTTTTGGCGACAAACATTAGCATCAAAAATAATAAATTGGCATCACAAATAATATTTTGGCACCACATATGAAAAAACAAACAAATATTTTTGAAGGACATTATTAAATACTGTGGCGACAAACATTGACATCAAAATTAATAAATTGGCAACAAATATAATATTTTGGAACAAAAAAAATAATTTTTAGTAATAAAAAAAAAAAAAAAAAAATCGAGACAAAAAATTAAATTTAATCGATACAAATTATTTAATATTTGATGGGGGATCGATATAAAATATTGCAGTGTCATTAATAGATTCTATATAATCCGCTCCTACGTGCGGCACGCAGTGCGACATGTTTGCCTATCCTGGCTCCTACGTCCCTCGAAGTTTAAATGTAAGGCCCCTCGGAGGGCTAAGCGGGGGGGAGCGAAGCGACCTCCCGCGTGCCCGTGAGAGTTACCGAAGCCGTTAGCCTCTACAATTCTAAGTTAAATTAGGGATCTCCATTTTCCAGAATATTTTAAAACTAATTTCAATTTTTTAATTTTTAATTTATTTATTTATAAATTTGTTGCCAGTTAATTATTTTTGTCGCCCAAAATATTTATTTCGATGCCAAAAAATAATTTTTTGTGTACCCTTCCAATAGTGCCAAAAAATTATAAATGTTGCCAAATTATTATATTTTGTTCCAAAAAATTAATTTTATGATGCCAAGAAATTTTTGTTTGTTGCTCATTAATTTGTGCCGTTTCATTATTTTTTTGTATCTCAAATATTAATTTTTTGTGTGCCGGTTTATTGCCAGCCATTGTTTTATCCCAACGATTATTTTAAATAATTTCTATAAATTTTCAAATAAAAATAGCAATGGGGCATGCAAATGAGTTTGCTTTTGTTTCCGCACATCAGATGTCATTACCGTCGTTATAAAGGTTACAATCACAGTACACATATATTATGTGTACTGTCTACTGTGGTTACAATAATGTTTAACGTTTAATTTTATGGCGACGAAGTTCGAACGCGTTGCTAAACGACTTATAAACATTTTAAAATAGAAAAAATATTTTGTGTTATTAAATTCACAATACAGTTTCGATACAAAACACTCCTACCATTTGATATTCTAACCTTTACCGAGGGTGCTGCATTTAAAAACAGCGGCGAATATTGTTACTATAACCTTTGACCTTTTTCCTCAAACGTCAAATGATGTAAATTTATTGCGGAAGGCGTAGGAAAAGCTCATCTTGATTTCTGGTTTTCTGTATTTTAGGCCAAAAAGTTAAATTTTTACAGTAGATTTAACTTTAGAAATGTTTTTATATTGATTTGAAGTTATTCCCATAAACGATAATTCTTATTTATTTGATCTACAGCGATATTTCTTAGTTTATTGCCCTACGGCTTCGATGAATTTACTGTCAAAATTTTTGGAGGAAAAAGGTCAAAAGCACACTATAACTTTTATTTTAGTATAAATTGTTCATACTAAATATGCACGGAATCCCTATACAGATCTCTTAATTGAAATCCATAAGGCTGGTGATTTATAAACCACGTAATTCCAGAAACTTCTCAAGGGAAGCCCTGATTTACACTCATCTTTTCGTTCTTTTTCAAAAGATAAAAGATGTACGGTAAAAAATGCATTTTAGTATGATTTTCTTGTACATATTAAAATCAGAAGGAATACCCAAAAAGTATTATTCAATACCTACTATTTACTGCAACACTCAATTTTTTTGGTGATAAAGAACGGAGAAACCTGAAAAATATGAACTGGTTGATCTTTTTTTCGTACAGGTTGCACCATGTTGCTCAAAATTTATAAAATCATAGTAATATTTTTAACGTAAAAAATGAAATTTTGAGTATGCCCGGCTCATGCACTTTTCTTCTTTTTTCTATTCTTTGGAAAAAGAACGAAAAGATTGAATGTAAATCAGCTATAATTTAAGATTTTGGAAATTTAGAAAATTAACAAATATGGAAATTGTAAATTTTAGGAATATAGAAATTTAAATAATGTAGAAATACAAAAATATAAAGTATTATTTAGAATTTTTAGTTTTAGCAACATGTACATAGGTATATGTTTCTTTGGTATGTATAAAAGAAAAAAATTTAGAAACCAACAGTTTTACTCATTTCACGAGAAACTGCGATGAACTATATATCCCATTCAGTCGCGGGTTAAGGAAAACCAAGGTGCCAGGCAAGTTTAGTTTCTCTCCCACCTACCGGTACACACAATTGAGTTTTTACCGGTTCATCATTGAGTCGAGAAAAATAATTTTTAGGCCGCAGAACAATATTAAAAACTTCAAATAATTTTAAAATTTTCAATAATTTCGAAATATCTCAAAAATATTGGTTACAAATAGTCTCAATACGAATGATCATTATAGGTAATTATCATTATATTTATTATTACCTATAACTATGCAGTTTGAATTTGATTTGGAAAATAGTGAATATGTTTTGGATAGAGATGATTTTCATTTGAAAATTGAGGAATCTGATTTGTGAAAGGTTGAATTTGGAGTGCAAAATCCAAAACCTATATGTACATAGTTAATCTAGCAAAGACATGAACCATAGGTGCTTATAAGTACTTCCGGTGGTCGATGGGAAATACACAATGTAGTTTAATACGGGGGTACCGAATTAAAAAAGGCTGAATTAATAAAGGTGTTCATTAATGAAATAAAAAAGGCGAATTTTGTATGAAAAAGGAAGACTTTTTTTATTTCAGACAAAAATGAATTGAAAAAGGTAACAGGTGTTCATACAAAATCACCATTTTTAATTCATGCTTTTTTAATTCAGCCTTTTTTAATTCATGTAGCCTTTAATACGGTATCGAAAAGAAAATGGTAGGTACATATATGGCAACAGTTGGAGTTTGCATCAAAACATTTGAGTTTAAAATATATTTCGAAAATCGCTGTAGTTGCAAAAAAGTAACGAAAAATGTGTCTGCATTCTGTTTAACGTTGATTGAGTGGTATAATTTATTTAATGTTAATCATATGGTTGCGCATGTTCTTATTAATAATAAGAATATTTTTTTAACTTTAAAGGCAAGTAGTATTTTGCGTATCATGATCAAACAACACAAATACAGTTAGTATGATTTGTTAAATAGGTGACGGTTTAGTTGTTAGTGCAGTGGAGTAGAGTGCAAAATGTCGCCAGTTCGAATATACATCATATAAATTTATTTTTTAACGATAAATGTTTGAGAAATTACGAAAAGCAATATTCTGATTCCAGTGGCGCAGTGGTTTTTTAATCCTGTTAAAATTAATAAAACTCTGATAAATGTAAAGTATAATTTTATTTGCCCTACGTCGATGGCCAACGCACCGGCCGACAAATTCGTCTTTCTATTGGAATGTCGTAGTCCTCCGATTTTTTCACAGCATATCTATTGCCTCTTTTACAATATGAATCCGTTTTTCTTTAATATAAAGACGGAGTGCCTCAAGCGTTTACTTTGCAATGCAATCTGAGCATAATTTATTTCCGTACATCAATCCAAAAGAGAAGATAGCAAAGAAACTTGAAATCACCTCTGGTGTCTACAGTGGGTGACCATCACATTAGGACCACATAGTATTTTGACAACTTTTCAAACATAATCACTTAAAATCATTATATTTTTCATTAATAATTAATTTCATTATTATTCTTCTTTACATTTATTTTAAATATGCTTAAATTTAAATATATAAGCTTTGAAATGCAATTGTATCCTCACATTTTAATATAAAAATATTTAAAATTCAAAATGTAAAATGGTCCTAATGTGATGACCACCCACGACCCACTGTAAATTCTCTTGTTGATCACATAATTTCTCAATTGCTTAATTAATTATTTCATAGCTTACGAGCCAACGAGTAAAAAATTATTTCGCGAGTAAAATTCTGATTTAAATCGATGTTGCATCAAACGTCCTAATTAACTAATCTTTGAAAATCGACCCCAATGCTTTCTAGTTTGATAACATGTAAAGTTACATGTAAGTTATTATTTCGCCAGCATATGATTGAAACCGAGTATTTAAACGAAAATTGAGTTGTGAATATATAGAGGCAAATATGGTTGGTTGGTAAGATGATGGAGTGTTATTCAGAACGTCTGAAGTTCGTTTCTACAAACTTTTGATGTTATATTAAGCAAAAACTTGATAGTTTCTTTATTTCCACGAATTTATTGGAATTTCACCAATTTTTTTTTGTGGCGGTCTCCGGGATCTTTTCCGATTATCCTCATCAATTCATATATTATTCATCTAAAACAAACGTTTGCGTGGGTGGCTTGGAAACGAAAACTCCAGTACTTTGATTAGTCCACTCTATCACCTTACTACACCAGCCATCACATCATACACACAGCCAAATTTTTCGATTTTTTTTTCGTATATTTCTCGTCTAAATCGCATACGGGTAATCACTTTTCAAAAATTATCGAAGTCATCTATGCTTTCGTATTGCTCTCATAAATTACTGGTAACTACTTCACATTTTTACAACAGCGGAGATTCTTACTTTATCCGATGACAAGTAAAGGCATCCATTACAATAAGACGTTATTTCGAATGATTGGCTCCACGACATGTTTTGAAAGGCACGACAAGGCACTTGAAAAATAGTGCTCAGTCATATTCTTTAATGATACAAGGCAAATTATTTGCAACCCAATTATTTGTTAAAGCAGCGTCCATATCACCGCTTTCACCACAAATACTTTTAAAAGATAACTTTTGGCGTCTGACAAACTTGCGAGCCATCCATCACTTGCTTTAACACGCCTATTCCCACGAAGTTTTCTGCATATAGTTTATAGGTTGCATATAGTAGCTCTGTTTTATTTTGAATTATAAGTTGTTCTGCTCGACCGATTGTTGATCCTGTTTTCAGTCTTGATTCCGTTTCCATTCACGTTTGGGAACATATCATAAATTTGGACTATTTTCATGTGACTTAATCACTTTAGATTTATGGATTCAATGATTATAACCAATATTTGCTAAACTCGATTTCGAATTCGTACGACCTCGATCAAAACATAAACAACAGAAACAAAATGCGCGGTCAGCAGTATCAACATATAATATCTGTCGTCGCGGTACACATTCGTTATTAGCAAGTACACGGAATAAATGATTATTGGCAAAATGACGGTGGTTTGCATCTTGAGGATATCGTGTAAGTTGAACTTGCCTGCAACCTTGAATGACCAAGTACTCAGTAATTTTATTGTTAAGGGTATTAGACCATCAAACTGGATCTGAAAAATGTATTAAGTCTAAGTCTGCGGAATTTTTAATTGGTCGGGTACAGACGGAAAAATAAACTGATCTTGAATAGTTTTCATTAGAATTTTTGATCGAAGGTACTTTTGACAAATTCCACAAACAGCTATTAATACATACTACAGCCAGACAATCTTAAGATATTTGTTTTTAATTACTTTCGATGAAAAGAGATAACCGTTTAGAGAGGAAACTAATTTGTCTTCTCTAAGTAGCTCTACCACTACAATTATTAAACTATGACCAAAAAACAGATGGACGCAATATAAGATGATAAACAATTTTCTTATTTTATATTCAACATTTAGTAAGTTCCATTTGAGTGTAAAATACATTTGCGCCCTGCGTGGCCGCCCACCTTGATCACACCTCGAGCCGGCCCTGATGTTTAGCGTTTAATTCCGAATTTTGAATTCATCTAACGAACGAACGGTGAGTACAATTACGGATTTTCAGGATTTCCCTTAAAACTTTGTGGGCACAATCGAGTCCCAAGATCTTATTGTTAGCGGCAAATAACATCGAAAACAAAGCACGATTGCGGATATTTAAATTTATGCGTTCATTCCTTCTTTCTAGCTCCTTCATCTCCATGTTGTAGGTTACAGCACGTAAAGAAACAAACCTAGGTACGTTGGTTAGTAAAAACGCAATGTAATAAATTTCCATCAACATTTAACTGTATTTGCGCACATTAATTGAAAAGTTAAATTCCAAACCATTAAATTCTTTAATTTTTTATTTTCTTATTTAATAAAAAAAAAAGGGAATTCTCTGATCGTTAAACATTATTTTCCTTTAGTAATATACAAATCCGATTACAATTGAATCATTTAATTGAGAAACCCGATATAACCATTATGAGTTTTTTGACATTTTATGAAATATCCGTTTTTAAAAGCAAGGCGCAAGTTTAAACCCTACAAATCATTAACATTTATCAATTATAGCTAAACTAAAAAACCAACAATTTTCAATAGACTGACAGTTTTTTTTTTTTTTTCTCAGAACCATGTTTATGGGACTTATCTGGTTTCTCAAATAAGTGATACAATTAGTGATTTTCCCAAATATAATTCCAACGCTTGCTGACTGGCGGCTAAAATATTTCGTATGTAGTTTTATATGGTGAAACTGTGTCTTGGTTTCATTAAACTATTAATTTCGACTAAATTAATTTTAAAATTTGATATTTATTATTAATCGCAACATACTCATCTTTATTAATCATAAAAAAAAAAGTAGAGGGACATCCACTAATTTAGACAAGAAACTTGTACATATTTGTAAACATGATTTTACTTGTTTTTGCATGTAAAAAAAAAAAAAAAGTAGTCAGCGCTGCCCAAGCGTGGGGACAAATGAACTAAAATCGATATTGGGAAAGTCCCTCATTAAATGGTTATTAAAAATGTTTTTTTTGTGATTTTTATAATTTTTTATTTTATTTTTTTTTCATACAAACAAACTTTCGTGTTTTTTTTAATTTTTTAAATTTTTATTAAATATTTAAAATAATAATAATTATAATAATAAAAAATTAAATTAAAGAATTAAATTTTAATAATAATAATAATAATTATACATAACTATTTATAAAAACTAAAAAGAATAATATAATTATAAAAACATCAACAAATTTACAAAATATGACATATATTTATGTATAATATCAAAATATTTATTTAAATACAAATTATATATTTGTATATTATAATTATACATAAATATATATTTTTAATAAGCAAATATATTAAAATTAATTAATTTATTTATTTTATACATATTAAAATTAAAAAAAAACTAAAAAAAAATATTTAAAACTTTAAATTATTTACAAATAATAATAAACAAATTATATAATTATAAATTTTGGAAAAATATCACCCCAACTTTTTTTTAAGATTTTTTTTTTTTTTTTTTATAAATTTTTATAGTCTTTTTTAATTTATTATTTAAGAAAAAATTTATTTAATAAAATAAAATAAAAAATAATAAAATAAAAATAAACAAAAAAAATCAAATGTATTTTATCTATATAATTATAATTAATTATTATTATTATTTTTTTTTTCTTTGAGGTTATGTTAGGCAAGAATTTATTTATTTATTGGGCAGCCATATTTTTATGTATCTTTATTATATTTAACAAATAGATGAGAATATTATTTTACGGATAAATTTATTTATTTTTAATTTTTATTTATGTAAAAAATTATTTTATAAATATTTATAAATATTTTTAATGTAAATTTTTTTCTAGATTTTTATTTTTTTTCTTCTTGGAAAAATTAAAGCGAAAAATGATAAAACAAAAATATAAAATAGAAAAAAATTGTATTTTATTTATTTAAATATTTTAAATTTATCACAAATTCGTTGGACGCAAACCGAAGGATATTTTCAAATTTAAATATTTAAAAAAATAAAAAAATTAACCGAGAAATGAAATTGAAAATAACAAAATAATAATATGTTTTTAATAATTTTCGAAACCGTTTATATTATTTTATTTAATTATTATTATTAATTTTATTTATAAAAAATTTTTTCTATTTTTGTTTTGTTTTAATAAAATTGCTCTGATATATAAATTTTTTTTATTTTGTATTTTAGTTTTGCAAATTTTTGAGGTACACATATTAATATTTATTTATTTTTAGTTTATTTAATTAAAGAGATTTTTTTCCTGAAATGTTAATTTGTATATTTGGTTTCATTTTATTTGTAACTTATTTTGTGTTTTAAAAAAAAATTGTCTTTTTAAATTTCCATCCAATATTTCTTTTTATTTAACAAACATCACAGAATTTTTTTTTATTAATAAAAAAAAAGTTTTTTTTTTTCGTACCGAATCATTTATTATTATTATAATATTAATTTAAATTTATCTTAATTTTTTTTTTTGTATCAAATTTTTATATATAACTTTAAAATCAAATTCGTGAAGAGAGCTTTTTTTATTAATCATTATTTTTTGTTATAATTATTATAAATATGTATTAACATCAAATATTTTTTGTATCATTTATTTCCAATTTTTTTATTTTTATTTTGTTTCCCTAATGGTGTCGTCATTCATCCTATTTTTGTTTCTGTTTTAACAATCAATATAATTATTTAATTTAACATCAAATATTTATTTTTATATAATAAAAAATATTTACAATTTATTTTTTGTTTTAATTTTAATTTAAATAAAATTGACTATCTATTTTTATATTTATTTAATTATAAAATCGAAATTGAAAAGAATGAAAATTAAAAAATTTGAGTAATTTCTTGATATTTCTTGAACCACTGAACCATATACAACATACACAAAATAATAAAATTTTACAAAATTATGCACCGTCAATTTTTAATAATTTCAGTCATTTTTAGTAAAAAAAAAAGAAAATAATTTGCCACCCTTTGCCAATCTACTTTAAAAAAACCATAAACGTAAACAAAACCTCTTATATATATATATATATATTTATTTTTATTTCATTATTTTCTATAATATTAAATTAATTTAAATATTTTAATTAAAAATAAACTAAAAAAAATTATTATAAATATTTAATTTACTTTTTATTTATCTATATATTTATATATATAATTAAAAATTACTATTTTAAATTAAATATATATTTATGTCTATTTATTTAAAATTATTTCTTTTATTTTTCTGTTAAAAAATTTTTTACTATTTATTTTTTATTAAATTTTTGTTTGATAATTAAAATTGAATTTATATTTATATTCGTTGAAATATAGTATTTATTTATTAAATTTAACATAATATTGAATTATTAATATTTTTAATTAATAATACCATCTGTTTTTATTTATAATTGATTTAAACTATTTTGGTTCATTGCACTGAAATTCATTAACATAATATGTATTTTATTTATTTATTTTTAAATTACTAATTTCTTTTATTTATTTTTTTTTATTTTTTATTAAAATTCTTTCATTATACTTGAGAAAAATATTTAAAATTATAATATTCAAATCACAACCAAATTAAATATATAAACAGAAAAAGCAAGTTGTTAAAATTAAAAACATAATTAATGATCCACAGATATTTTCACAAAAGGGATCTCTCATTGAAAGAAGACAATTAATAAAGTCACGTAATTTAATTTGTGTTTTGTTTAAAAAAGGCAGTGATATTATTTAATATTTTTTCTGGTTAGGAAAAATGTGTTTTTTTTTTGTACATTTTGTTTAGATTTATTTATTTATTTATATATGTTTTTGTTTATTGAATTTTGATTTATTTATATAGAGTTTTTGTACTGATCCGGATGCTGCACAGATGCAAATAATTTAGAATTTTTTATCATTTTTTTTATTTTTTTTTAACAAATTATAATTGTGAGAATACTCAATTTTTGTACTAGGAAAGAATATTTATATAAAGTATATATAAATATTTAAAATAAAAAATAAATTAAAAAGAGAGGATATTTTTATATAGCTTATAATTACCTCCACAGGAGTTTTAAAAAAAAATAATAAGAAGTTATAATAAAACATTAAATTAATTTAAAACATAAAAACTAAATCTCATGTTTCTTAAATTTAATTTAGTATATTTTTATAGTATAGTATTTATGTGTATAGTACGCAATAAAAATTAGGAGTAATAACAAATAACAAATATATTAATTTAAAATAATAAGAATAATAATAAAATAAAAAAAGAAAAATTATGCTCCGGAACAATCAATTTCGATAATATCTTTTGGTACATCGACAAATTGATAAACCAGTCGCTGTCCATCAACCTTGGCTAGTATACCCCGTTGATAATAGTAACGTAATGCACGTCCCATTGTCTCATAATTCATGTCTGGTTTATTTTTATGTAGACCCCACAGCCGTGAAACCGCTTTCGAATCGACTAATTTGAATACACCCTTATCACGATTCGTCCATTTTATATAGCGCGGACAATATTCCCGATCCTGTAACAATTTCAATAGAAATTCCCATAGATACGTGGTCGAACCTTCCCGACTTTTACGTTTCACACCCATCTCAATTTTCGGCTTTTTCGGTTTCTTTAGTTTACGCGGTTGAAATCCATATTCCAGCATGTACGACAAATCATCATTTACACTTGATGTAGCTGCTTGTATAACACTTTGCTGATGATGATGGTGATGACTATGTAAATGATGATGTAAGCTATTGTTATTAATTAAACTGCTAGCTAAATTTCCACCACCACCGCCAGCTCCACCTCCACCGCCACCACCGCTACCACCGCCACCGATACCATTGCTATTACTTGTACTAATACCATTTTGTAATGGGGCTCGATTCGACGGTGTTGAAAAGTGGGTGGGCGGATATGCACCATTCATTGAATGCAGGTAATAACTATCTGACACTAAAATAAAAAAAAAATAAAATTAATTAAATTTGAATATCAAAATTATAAAGTCTTTTCCTTAAACGATAAGAATTTCCATATTGCAACCTGACGATATTATTTATATACACGCGACATACAAAATACCAAAAAAAAAAAAAATGCAATTTATTTTTGGCTATATTTACTAAATTGATAACAATAAGCCTTATCTACCATACCCATACACATATACTCTTATCACAAACATATAAAATAAACACGCTTTAAAATATAAATGCATGCACGAATTAAACAAATGCGATCTTAATTTTTTTCAAATTTTGTCATTTTACTCTAATCATGTATATCTGTAAACACACGATGCTTTTCAAAAAATCGCTGACATGTTTAAAATTTTCATGGTTATTTGAATCTGAAAAAAATGATTAAAACAATTATTTGTTAGATTATTAGGATGTTGAATACAATGTTACAATAAACAATTGTTTTACGTGTGTTTTGATTTTAAAATTGGAGAATTGATCGAAGAGGGTCTAATAGCCTGAATAGCTGCTGGCAACATAATTATCAAGTGACACCAAAATTTTAGGAACTAGGATTCTCTTTATGTAAAGTAGTTGGGCCTAAATGTCTACAGCCGTGGTTGGCTGCTGACTTACATTTTTTTAATTTTGGCAATTTGAACTTATTTGATTTGGGGACACACAAATTCTTCTTCTATTCTAATTTTCAGAAGCGAATATTAATACGAAACCCATACAAACAAATTATTATTTAAAAGTTAGAAAATAGTTTGCGTAGATGTTTACCAAGAAAAAATTAATTTCACGAAACAATTTGTCCAAATTTCCAGCCTGATATAGAGCTCAATTTCACAGCAAATCGTGTAGTTATTGTAATCCTTCCACATTTAAATTTCATCTGTTAGGTGCTACTGTTGCTATTTTCAAGCTATTTTATAAGTTTCGAGATTGCTTTTAATTGTGAACTGAAAATTGATTTGAAAATTTTTTCTATGATAAAATAGGGCAAAAATGAAAAATTCAGTACAAACACTAACTTCATTTTGTTGAAATTAGATTTTAGTAGTACATAATAATTTACAAAAAAGTTAAATTAAAATAAAAATATTTCATAAAAAATTTTAAAATAAATAAAATTTTCTTAACAAAATAATCCGGTTAAATCGTTAATCGAAATTTGGCCAAATCGATTAATTAATTGATTCTACTTAGCATTGAGACTTTTCGAAAATTCTACGACTACTCGAACTTGTCAAGATTTTCCGAGACTATATGTATTCATGTTTCTCGATATTTTGCAAAATTCCCAAGGGTCTGGTGTTTCAGAATTTATCGAAACTTTTGTTTTGAGCTTACCGAGATTTGCTTAACATTGACTTATTTAAAATTAACTTTTGAGTATGTTGAGTTAACTAAATGACATTCTTAAAGAATATTTGAGACTTTCACAGATCCTATATAAATAATTATGGATGAATCCAGACTGCAATTATGAACGACGACATTGGGTTGCTTGGTATATCGAGATTATTCGACACTTTCCGAGATTTTTATTGAAGATTATTGGATATTTTTGAAATTTCCGAGATGAGACTGGATGAGTGCAATTGTACCCAAATGCACTATTGACTATATATTTTTGTATGATCCAGATTCCGTAGGTGCCGGAAACTTCCCGATCTTTATTTCAAGATCTTTATTTATAGAAAAATTCAATAAAACATTTTCACGTTTTCCATGAGCAAATTGACCCAACGTTTTTACACCCCTAGCAGGCTGAAATGGGTACTTTTGTATCCATAGTATTTTATAAGGAAATGTTCAGTTTTTTTAAATGAAAATAAAGAAAAATTGTAAGAAATACTAATTTTATTCAGTTACAATTTTTTTCACGTTGGTTTATTTACTGAATGTTCAGCACAAACCGGTTTGCCACATATAAAGCAACTTTTCCGTGTCTTTCGATCTTTTCGATTTCCTTCAGTGCAAATATAGCAACGCCCAACAGCAGCAGCTGGTCCAGAATTCTGTCGAGTGCCAACACTACCGCCTGGTGTAACTGATTGTGGAGAAATTACGCGTCCAAGGACTAATTCTATTGAATTCCGTAAGAAATGGTTTCCAATCACATGAAGTTTTATGAAACGTGATTCTACAGAAGGCAAGCATACCTTTTATGAAAGATCGTTCAAAAATTGCCTACGCCGGTCTGTTTTTTGAAATGCCTATTTTGTTCTAAAGCAGCTACTCCTATATCATACTGAAAAACATCGCGTGGCCAGTGATTAGTTCTGCGTTTCACTGTGTATGCCATCAACATTTTATAAGCTGTGTCTACGCCACCCTTACTTTTATTATAATAGTTTATTATTTCTGGTTTTGCAGTTGCAGTATTTGAAACATTCACGTACATTGTCGACAAAAGGAACACTGATTTAAATCTTTTTGGAACATAGAAACATACAGTGGAACCTCTATTGAATTCAAAATTTGTAAAAAATACATCTCTATATTTAGATGGTTTCACGTTCGGAGGTAAATATTTTTTTGTTTTTTCTAACAGTTCCTACTAAAGTCATGTTCCACGATTTAAGCACACGAGCTAATTGCAATGAGGTAAAGAAATTATCTGTGGTTACATTCCTTCTTGATCCTTTGTAGGCAGCTACCAGAACTAAAACCGTCCTTTTTATAGTTTAGGTTTGCTTATTGATAATTTTTACATATTTGATTTTCTCTTCAAACGGAAATAATTTGAATATTTTTTTAGTCAATTTATCTATTAATATTTATACTTGGGTACATTTGTACCCATTCCAGTCTGCTAAAGGTGTTTTGATATTCAGTCACTGAAAGATTAATCTCTTTGATTATTAAGCTTTTTTTGTGCCACAAACTTGGAGAGATTACACAAACATAAATTTACCTTGTGCGTGTATTTTATATTGAAAAATCTGAATTTTTTTAAGCATTCAATGCCTTTGGTCTGCAGCCTCTTGCGTTTCTACAGGACAACATGCGACACCCTGTATATTTATAATATACATATAATAATATTTTATATATTATTTTACTTTTATAAATAAATATTGTATGTACAACACAATTAACTTGTTAACTTCCTTTCTAGAAGCTAAAGAAACTATAAAATTTGCAACTATACATACAAACATATTTATGTTTATATACAACATGATTGTATGTATCGTGTTTAGATTACATATAAGTTTTACTTCTATTTTCAAACCATCATCACGATGCATTTAATATTTTTTTCTTCAGTTTTTTATTCTCTATATCTTGCATTTTGCTTTATGCAGTGAATGACCAGGAAACAGTCGTAATAGTGAATGGCCTTCAACGTTTCCTCAATCCCTGTTCTATTCTATTTCAAATATGTAGATGTATTTAGTCTCCCAGATACATACATATTGAATATGCAAATTTGATAAGACAAAAATGTATATATAGTATACCTTCCAATGATAACACGACATAGTGTTTTTTTTTTTTTGATAAGTGAGATTATGCAGTTGTAATATATAAAACGTTCATTTTTTCCTATATACACAACACAACTATTATTATTTAATAAAATAATTCAACTGCAAAAATATTCTATATAGCTATAAAACTGGAATTAAATAAATAAAAACAAAACACACAAGACCTTGATGTGACTTTGAACTCAATTTAATAAAAATATATAATATACATTTTCAAATAAGTATGTGATAAGATTTTTTTAATTCCAATTGAATATTATTGTGTAGTATGTAGAGTTACGTTTAGTATTAACATGTATACGTATGTATTTGTTATAATGTGAAGCAATCAAAATAGGAAACTATTATTTATAATAAAAAAAAAGATTGTCGGTTAAAAAATGCACCCATAAATTACTTTTAAAATCAAATGTCCCCACGATGGGCGCCACAATTAAAAAATTCTCATCACGTGATCATTATTTAAAAAACTGCCCATCAATCGGCAATATCGGCATCGTACGATATAAATGCGATCTCATAATATTTAAAAATAAATCTGCTGCGCATGTCATCTTGAAAATTTGTACATTTATTTTGTTTTTTTTCGGTTTTGTTTTACACAATTTTTGTTGCATATTACAAATTGCATTATATATGTACATAATAAACATGTATGTAGAGGTTTAGGTATATAAATATGTTGAATAGTAGAAATATAACACGATTAGTTTAGTTGGTGTCAGTGGATTTCTAGGGTGATCGTTCGGTAGAAGGTCACCAGATTATTTTATCTTCTTCTTTATGTGCACGATATTCTTAAAAAAATGCATTTATTATTAAAAAAAAAAAATATTTGAAAGATGTTTGATTTTCATTTTTTCTCCTACCAGAAGATCACGCCATTTTGTATTTAGGATTATTAGGGCGGTGACAATGAGGACAACTATAAGTATATATTATTTTAGTACACACATGCAAAACATAATGGCTTTTAATCACCCAATTCACTCTAATCTCATTTCCTCAAATCAATTCATAGTCACTCAACCATTACATTTGTATGACATTGAAACATGTATTTGTTTTCTAAATATGTAGCTACATAACAATTTTTTCAATTGTGCACCACTATAGGTAGTGTTTCCGTGTTATATTTTAGACAACCCTGATTTATATTTTATTTAGATTAACCAATACATCGTAAAATAAATTTCCTGTAAAATGTACTACACACCCCACTCCGCCCAAATTAGTCTTCTTTTCTAATACAAAAATATGCATCTATCGCTATCTCCTTTTTAAACTTTTCATTCAATCATTCCCTTGCATTTTTACAATACATCCATACATGTTAGTTAATAATGAATTTTCATTTTCCTTTTTTTTTTTTCCATGATACCATGTTAAGAAATCCCGCCTTCTCTTTACTAAGAAAACGATGATGATGATGATGATAATCATCATCATCCCAATCAATCGCGACGGAAAAAACAAAAATATAAGCATTATAAATTAGAAGTGAATCGACGTTGTTTTGTTTTACGAAAAAAAAAACAACAAAATGTAATAATGGTCATCGACACATCGTCTTTGCGCATATTCTGAAGGTCACAATATTATTAAAAATAATAATAAAAAAATGATATAAAACGGTATAGATGCAACATAACACAAACACATATATTTCTTATTTTATTTATTCTTAATCTTCTCTTATTTCGTGTTCACTTCTAAATTTTTGTACATATAAAAAAAACAGAGTGAGATAAATATATACGGATTGTTTATTATGTATATAAAAAGATTCAAATGAAATTGAAATTTTGTAATTGTATTCGTGTAAGTATATAAAACGAAATGCAAGTTCCTCGTGCTTTGCTTTGATTGAAAAACTATTGAATAAAAAATCGACTGAAACAGCTGTCAAAACGAAACGGGATGGCTATATACGTTATATTTACAAAAAAAAATCGCACTATAAATTTCAAATTAACCTTTTGCACTTTATGCTAATATAAACTTTTTCGATAATAAAATAATAATAAGGAAAATATCTTTCGAGTTTTTCACTCTTCAAGGTGATAAAAGGTGAAAAAAAAAAATTTTTGCAGACAGAATTTTTTCGTTTTCTTGTGAATATTTTGCCTTTCAAATAATTAACGAGAATATTCGTGGGTGACATTCTATGTACACGCAAGACTATAAATGACACGGAACGACATTTCCCCACACTTTAAAAAATGGTAAAATCAATATTTAACATTGACCTGAATGCATAAAAAAGAAAAAAAATTGATGCAACAATGTATAAATCAATTATTTACATTGTATTGAAAAAAATAAAATGATCCCGCGTTATCTTACACGAAATATTTTATTTTTTTGTTGTTTTGTTTTAATTTATTTAGAGATAGATAGACATGCAAAAAAGTGATTTATATAAAAATATAAAATGTTCGATTTCCTATTCCGCTCGATCGCGATCATATCTCTAGCGGCAACATTGTCGTCGCTTATTTATATATACCATACAAAACAAATTTTTGTTGTGCTATTTAAACGGAAATTAAATTAAAGTTATTATTATTATTATTATAAACGTGAATTTAATCTGTTTTAAATATGTAATTTTATTTTAAATTAATTTATTATATGAATGAAAAATAGTCAGTACTATAAATAGACTTAAGATAAGAGATATAATACAACACGTATTGCTTAATAGGACAAAACAAAAAAAAATAATTAAATAAATTAAAGGAAATTGATAATAAATAAAATTGATTGATTGCATGAAAACTGTAAAATTTCCCCGGCACACTTTAATTTAAAGGTTAGTTGCTTATGTATGACATTAAATTTTCTTAACCTAAACATGGACACGGTTTTATGGGAATATTTGTTTCACAATGGAAATTTTATATGATTATTATATAATTTATAGTATGACCTATATGTGTTGAGTCGGTCACAAACAGTGGCGGATTTTATGAAAACTATAAGGCCACACCATTTAGCTACGAAGTATTTAATACCTTGGCTGGTATTCATGCTACATACCTAGGCAGTTTAATTTCTAAATAGCTGCATTCGGGTGCGGCAATTTTTGTATAAAGGCGCGAAATTATTTTAATTAAAAAGCATTACGAAAATTTTGATCCAAAAAAATTTAACAATTATCAATATTTTATACGGTGCTCAAATCGATTTTGTGATTTTTGGAACTTTTGTAATTTCCCAATTAATTAGATAACTATGTATCATGTTTTTCAGTAAAAATTTGATTCAGTTATTTGCACAGTTTTTATGCTTCTAAAAAATGGTAGATAACTTTTAATTTAGCACTAACGCCTTGTTATAAATAATTTTTCATTTTAAAATATACATATTGCGCAATTTTATTAGAAATTCAGAATGTAAAAAATTTTGAAAATCAAAGTGCAAAAAAAAATTGGGCTTCATTTATTTATTTTTGAAATTATAAAATTATATAACTACAAATCAATATCAACAACCTGTGTTTTTGTTAGTTAACGTTTTATTGTATGATTCGGCTAATGTGACCCCTTCTTCCGCCATATCGTTGATAATTTTTAAGTTTCCTACTATCGATTACATTCAATGAATGATTGATTGAAGCTCGAAGTTTAAAAAGTCTTCATTAATATTAATTATACGGAAAAACATTTTAGCGTAAGCATTAACAAAATCACAAAGCCGTAGTTTTGCAGTCTTGGTGGTTTATTTTTATTCGCTCTACGAATTCTTTACTTTTGTTGTTCTGCAAGTTCTTCACCACTGTATTTTTCGTTTCATTTTTGATCTGGCCACCAGAAAATGCTAAAGCTGTAATGTTTAATGCATAAATCCTTTCGTTGTTTCTGCTGAAATAGTTGAGTTTTGACTTAATTTTGAAGATTCTACAATCAATTTAAATCATTATGACGTGCTGACGCTATCTCTCGATGTAAACCAAATAGAACATCAGAAATTCAGTCAGACCGTTCGAAATGCTATCACTTAATTCCAACCGAAATAAAAAAAACTTGAAAGAATTTATTACTGTGGACATCCAATATGCCTTGTGGTTGCTTCACGTAATAGCGTTTCAATTATGAAAGCAACTACTCCATATCATCAATTCAAACAAAGTATCTAATACTCTTAAAACTTCTAAAGCAGAATATTTGGCTCTTACGTTCACTGAAAGTTTTTCATTTTTAAGTTAAACAGTTTGTTATAATTTTATTGTTTTGTTCCAATGAAAAAGTATCTACACCAGATCAATTCGTTACCTAGATTAAATTGTACGTAATGAACCTAAAAACAAGAAAAACTTAGGAACTTCTTGATTAAAATTATTTGAATCCCTACATATAAAATATTGCCACCCTAAGCTGCCCAGCATAGCATAGCGTCTTAGTTTCTCTATTTTGATTTATATACACGCCGTGGTTTACTTTTAATTACATTATTTTTGAAAAAAAAAAATATCGCAACAAAAATATCGCAGTGCAGCCAAAATAAACGCTTGACACAAATCTTGAAGTCCCTTCTTCGAAGGAAAATAAAATACCAAAAATGTTGCATACACAAATATCGCAAACAAAAAAAATATTCCATACGTGATCAAAAATGCATGTTTTGTATGTTTTAGCGCGTGCCAAACATACAAAACAAGAAAACATGCATTTTTGATGACATATGCAATATTTTTGATTTAGGAACGGTTTTAGAAGGAGAAACAAATAATTATAAAATATTTAAGACAAAATTAAGAAACATTTTTAGCAAGCCAGTAGTCCGCAATCCGCATCACTTGAAAGGTTGGTCGTATTTAATTGATATTTATTTTCAGTGGAAAAAAATTATGTACATTGGTATTCTGGCAGTACCAAAGAAATAGCTTGATTAAATTTTATAGAGTTGAATGAAATAACACGACATTGTTTTATGCTTGTAGCTGCTCGTTTTTGATCAGATAAAATTCATATGTGGAAAAAGTAAAATTGTTTTTTGTTTTCCACTCGTATAATTTTGAACAAATTATAGATCCATTCCACCTCTCACCACAAAATACTAGACTCGTTGTAAAGGTGTAAATTGGCGACTAGCGAAAAATTGTAAACTTAAACATTAGGAATTAACAAGACGATACCATTTTGGTATTCTCGTACAGTGAAAAATTAAAATCACAAAAATTTGACGAATCTTCGTAATAATTAATTAAATTTGAACTGTTCCTTAAAAAAATTAGGAATGCGTATTTTTGCGCCCAATTATACTAACGAAATAATACTATCAAATCCGTAAATATGACTTTTTATTTATTAGTTTTCTAGATTTACCTTTTAAGGCCGGTACACTTTGAGAACGAGCGACGAGAACGATTTTTCCTTTTTTTAAATTGATAAGGGCAAGAATACAATTTGCCCCATATTCTGGGCCAAAATGGGCTGACAATAATTAAGAAAAACAACTCAATAACCAAATATGTAGGTTCTTATGTCTGTAGGAAATTATTTATTACTTATAATTTTTATTAATTAATTTTTTGTGGTACTTTTTCCTAAAATGAAAAACAACTGAGGTATTTGCGAAAACGTGGCCGCGGCCGTTAAACATGCGAAAAAAAAACTCGTTCGACCCTTTCCCAAATCGTCTGAAATTCTTTAGTTTAAAACTTTTTGCTGGTTCGGCTCCTTAAAGCTAATATAAACAATTAAAAAATAAAAAGTATAAATATTCGAGAAGTATCGCTAAAGTTTGTCCATTTTTCTGACGAAACTGGTTTTTATCAGTTGCGTAATTTTCGCTTTGATTCATGTGGAACATTACGTTTTTACTCATCTGTACTCAATTCTCGTCGTAAAATAGAAATTGAGAAATGAGAGTTTCGCATTTAAAATGTTATTATATGAATCAATTCAAACAAAAGGGAAATAATGTAGAATGTTTATTTAATTGGGTTTTGAATTAATCCTGCGAAATCCAGTATTCCAAAGATTTAAACAGCCAATTATTATAAACACCGGAAAATTGGAAAATTATGTTTAAAAATGTCTTTTCTTAACTTAATCTATCTATCTGTTAACAGGAATATACTCCTGATTTTCAAAATTTTACCATCCAAACTAACTACTTAACTTCAAAATAATTGCTTTCTACAATTCTTAAATTTCCTTATTCCTAAAAATTTAAATTCCTTTATTTATAAGTACTAAAATACCAAAGGCTAAAATTTCCTAACTTCTAAATTTTCATCCATATTCCTAAATAACAAATGGTTTAAATTAAACATAAAATTTTGTAAATTTAATTTTTTGGACATTTTGAGAATTTTAAATTTCTACTAAAATTATCTAAATTTTGGAACTTCCAAATTCGTAAAAATTAAAACTTGTAATTTTTTGAATTTCTCAAATAATTAAATCCCTTTCTATTTTTCAAAATTCTCAAATTTATCTAATATCTCAAAATCAAACACATTTGTTATACAAAACATTCGTGTTTAAATAATTCCGGCAGCTAATCACCAAAATCGGCGGAAATTTCGAAAAATTCGTCATCAACGTTTAAATCATAGTAAGGAAACCTTCTTCACGAATAAGAATTCACAATTGAGTTATTTTCCTGAAATGGTTGAAATGTTTTTGTTTTTGACGAGATGCTTACCAACGAAATATGTAATTCTATTAAAACCCACCTATCGTCGCAAATCTGCATCGACTACAGAAATAACTCTAACTTCTAGCAAAGGATAAATTAAATTTTAGTACTATTGCAAAATTTAAAAGGGCATAGATTTAAGAATTGCAGAATGCCGAACAGACATCTCTACCGCACATTGCGTATTCAAGTGGAATGTATAATAAAAATAGATATTAGTTTCTTACTAAATTTCTAATCGTATTAATCTGCACAAACAAAGTGCTAAGCATTTCTAAGAACATCTCCTTCATAAAAAGGGAATGAATCCAAATGACTTTTAAACGATAGTGAACATTGATATTTCGAAACATCCGGGCCTCTCAACATGTTATCACATCCCTTGTGCAATTTCCATCATATTTATTCAAATAAATCCGTCGTTCGATGAGACCGTAATCCGGTAAAGAATAAATTAAAATTACTTTATTATGAGTTTATATACTTCTTCTAACAAAAAAAAAAAAAATGATTATACAAATATTTTTTGTAAACAACATTTCCGCAATTTTAGCATATTTTTTTTAAAATCTACTTTGCGCAAAAATAGCAAACGCGAATCTAAATCATTAATAAGTCATTGACTTGAAATACAATATAAATTCAAAAAATAAAATTATCAATTTGCAAAAATGCAATTAACGAAAAAAAATGCATAAATTAAATTAAATAAAAAAGGTTATCAGGTCACCCAAAAACAAAAATAATAATTTAAAATGAAAATTCGAAAAACTGAATACTGCACATGTATAACACATACATAAAAACCAAATTACAAAGTTTCACGTATTTTTAAATCTTCTAAAAATAAATAGAATTTGTAATAGAAAATTTGTAGTCGTCGTCGTTGTCGAGGTCAGTTTTGATCAGACACACAGAGTGGCGCGGTGAATATAACTTTTCATTTCGTTTAGATTTTTTGATTTTAGCTTTGTACAAAACCACAGAAATTTTAATACTAATCATGCCATTTCCTTAAATTTATTAATATAAACTTAAATACGTATGGTTACAGTGCGGGACATAAACTCAACCTCTGCCGCCTACCTTAATACACAATTATTATAAAATTAGTTATCCCTCGAAACGCCGCGTAACTCTATTTACGAAATTTTTTATGACAAAATCAAATTAAAAATAAAAGAAACAGGAAGACGTATTAATTCAATTAAAAAATTAAACAAATGTATATAATGTACATATATGTATATACCGAAGAATATAATACACAGCTTATAATGAAACGATTGCGAAGGTCACATGAAATGATTTTTTTCAATTTAATAGCGGAAATCATATGAGAAAACTATACAATAGTTATACGTTCATATATGAATTAATCACTATATGTATACACAAATGTAGATAAACAAATCAATCAAATAAAATCTAAACACAAAACCGGGCACGCACATATGCATTTATATGTCTATAAAAAAAATGATCGCGATCGTTACATAAAATTCACAATCTGACCTTGAGCACTAAGATGCATTTTAAAAAGTCCATCGACCAAGAGAGAGAATATAAATAAAACAAAAATAGAAGAAAAACAAATACGACGATCGCACAAAAATGATCATTATCTTTATCGTCTTCGTCGTTGTTGTCAACGTTAAAAAAAAAAAAATCATTTTGTACAGAAATTGTAAATTTTGTTTGCATGTTTTTAAATCTGCTTGCGTCCATACACACTATACACAGTCATCGCATAATTTTCGAGCACTTTGATAACGCGTATCCGATTGTAATCCGTCGTCTATTTGTAATTGACCTAAAAAACAAAACCAACCTAATTTATTAATGTCATGTAACGTCGCAATGGGTTACTGCGAACAGGTATACATTATATTGTATTTAGTATGTGTGTGTGTGTGCGGCACGAGATAAGATTAGTAAGTGTTTATTTGGATTTAAACAAAAACAACAAATCTTAACGTTGGCAATTGCTCAAAAATTGACCAAAATAGAAATACTTTCACTTTTTTTTTTAATCTTATTTAATAAAAAATTTATGAGTAAGTGCTTGCTTCAAAAATATTGATGCATCCATATTACAGTGAACAGATCTGTAGCAGCGATTTTGATATATGTACATATATTATATACATTCATTCACGGTGACATAATTTCTAGAAAAATAATGTATAATTATTCTAGAAAAATCATTAAATTTTCCAAACAAGAAAATAAAATAAAAATTCAATTATACGGTTTTTTTTTTAACGGAAGAAGAATAAAACAACGACAACAAATAATATTTCATTTTATGTAACATAATAAAAATGATCGACATTCAAATGACCGTTTTGAATTATTGTTGTTAATTAATAAGAAAACTATCAACTTCCCGTACCGTATAAAATATAAAAATAAATAAAACGGGCATAATATGAATTACATTTTTATGTATTTCGCGAATTATGCAACATTAATAAAAATTTGTGGTTATAGAATTTTTTTAACTTATTTCAAGAAAATTAAACAATTTCTTATCAGTTTATTATTTTATGCGTTCTTAAACTACCGTGTGACTGTATTGTAATCAATATGCACTTTTAAATTATTTGCTATACAACGAAATTTTTTTTTATTTTCGAAAAATTGTGTAAATTTGTGTACGCGTGGTGATAAGGAAACGTTTGTCCGCTAAACAAATATAAGGTTGCAATATCTGAAGTTAAATTGGGGTCAATCTTTGTATTTCGAAATAAAAATCGCCGAATCATTTATTGTTTTCTAATTCGGTCGATTTCCCGATATTTTATCAAACGGCGGATACTGTGTTGAAACGATTATCTTGTGTGTTCTAAAATATTTATATTCGATATTAATTGTAGTGTTCAAAATAGGGCCGGTTTGACACAAGTGCAACATCGAAAAACAAACGGAACTGTAATAAAAATTTTAATATTATCGCGAAACGATACATAAATATACGCGAATCCGTAAAATGAATCAAATTTTTTAAAAATAATATTCAAAATCTTCATAGATAAACTAATAGAAATTGCCTTACGTCAGAATAGAGATTAGTAATCTCAATTAATTTGCAAATTCAAATCGAGATTTTCTTATTTATTTGCAGAAATTAATTTAATCCTGTTACTACTTCAGACTAATCTTCCAAAATGGATACATTTTGTTAATTAAATCATTATAATGCGATGACACAAATTTTTATTTGAGACGAACACAGAAATAACCCTCTCTGAATTACTAATTGACAGTCTCAACAAGCTCGCTTATTTTAATTTATCGGCGTTCATTTAGCGACTTAAGATTTGCTAGATTATCGAGTATTTACTGCCTAATTTTGTTATTTCAATACAAATTCGTAAAGAGGCTAGAAAGTAAAATAAAACAATTTGATTTTTTTAGTTCCATCGGGGCCAGTAAAGCCAGAATGAAATCACGTATAATTGTTGCCTTTGCTATCACTCATTTAGTTTATGAAAATTTGTCGTATGGTAAAAGATGTTGCCGTATACAAAACGGAACAATGCTCGATTTATATTTATAAATTGCGAGATTTTAATTTAATTAGATAGTAAAGGCAGTTAAATGGTCGCCCAAATAAAAAGGCCGAATGGTCGCTCTGTGAAAAGTAAAATGAAAATATGTACTTTTTAATGGAAATGAATATATCCGAAATACATTTTTATGAAAATAATGACGTCAAAATAGTGTCGTATGAAAATAATTTTTTCATTGAGTATTTCGGGAATGAGAACATTAAATAAATTTGGAAAGAAATAATAGTAGGAAAACAGAGGTCATTAAGTCGGGTGACAGGAAAAACTCACTAAGTACCAAAATGGACGAAGCAGATATTTTTCACCAAATAAATCATTTTTTCATTAAATGCACATGAAAAACTCATGATCTCTTTATATAGTCTATACACAAACTTACTAAAAAGCAAAAGTAACCAATTGCATATTTTTAAATTGCGACGGCAGGTAAACTTCACTTGTTACTTAATGAGTTTTAGCTGGCGGCATTTACGACATCTATGCCCAGTTTCACAAAAAAAGCAAACAATCTCCAGTTAGTTAATATTTCATCTCTTTCTTCTTTTATGAAATTACGATTTATTTCAATAATTTTATTTGTTGTTTACATGAAAATTTTAACTCTAGAGCTAAATATTTAGCTCCCCAATTTCGTCCAGCTAATTATTTAGCTTAAGGCTAACTATTTCTATGTAAAATAATAATATAATCAACTTGCATTGAATTTTTATTGTGAAACAAAACGCAATTTCATAAAAGAAGAAAGGGAGGAAATATTATTTAACTAGAGATTGGTTATTTTTTTGTGAAACCGGGCACTAGTCTTGTTATTGTGCAAAACCAACAAAATTGTTTATACAAGCCGTAAAATTGTTCGATTTTCAAGCCAAAGAAAGATCTTTGTGCCACTTGCTCCCGATACGAACAAGCTTCTGATAGTGAAAAGAGGAATTTGGAAACCACAATGCAACAATGCAATGAAAGCAAGGAAAATGATAAATTGAGATGTAAAAATTCATTTCTTGTTCCTTTGATCTCCAAAGTGTTCTGCAACTGCCTTATTCAAATGTATTTTTGTTTTACTATGCAAGGAAAATTTGTGTCTACAATCTGACCATCTGAGCTTTTGTTACATTTGGAATGAAATTCATGGTAAAAGGGGAAGTAATGAAATAGGGTCTATATTATATCATTTTTTTAAATCACAACCTTCCTTAATCTCGAAAATTTCATTCTTTTGTGATACATGCGGATAACAAAATAGGAATCAACAAGTAGTTACAATGTTACTCTATGCTGTACAAGCCATAATTACTTTACAAAATAATAGAACTCAAGTTCTTAGAGTCAGGGCACTCGCACATGGAGTGTAATTCTATGCACTCAGCTAAAGAGTGTGCTAAGAAATATAAATCGGTGTACACCATGAACGACTGGGTAGACATATTTAAATCTGCTCGAAGTCCAAAAATGCACAAACATATTGTAAAACAAACGCAGCATACAAGGTGCACTTGCTCAAATTTAATGATTTTATGATCTACATGATTTGGACTCTGCTACTATTAAGAATCGAAATAAGGAAAAAAATGATGATACAGTATCATGGCTTAAGATAAAATGCATTAAATTTGAAAAGGAATAGCCGAACATAATGTTCTACAGGTATGACCATACTTCAGATTATGAAAAGATAAATATTACCAGTAAGGGCCGAAGGAAAACTCGTCCTGTAGAACTAAAACCTGCCTACAAAAATCAAATCCCTATATCGGAACAAAAAAGGCTGATATTATAAAGCTAGCAGAAGCTGGACATTGACCAGAGGAAGTGATGTGGTATAAAAATTCACCATCCAAGAAGTCTACCAATAGTAATCCACCAGAGCCAAACTATGATGAAGAAAATGAAGAATTTCCTTTAAATATCTTGTAATAACAATCATTTTTTGGTTGCTCAATAAAACATAAAAAATCGAATTTTTATTATTTGTGTTCATTGTTACTCCTACTTAAGGCAGGAAAAACTCACTAAGTACTTTTCCATCAATAAATGCTAATTTATAGAAAATAAAATAAAAACAAATTACTGTGATGCGGGACACAAAATATTTCTTCATTAAATTGGCTTTTATAATACATTACTATAAACCAAAATGGCAAGGGACTGCAGTGGATCGAAATGAACTGGGTCAACCATTTGAAAAATACTACTAGTAAACAATTCTTAAATTCTATTCTAAATTCTAAAAGTAGACTTACTTTTTATTTTCTAGAATTTTCAGAATACAATGTCTTAGCTTAAAGGTAACAATTATACATAAATCAAGAACTTCATTACAATTTGTAAAACACCAAAATGTATTTCAAAAAATTGTGTTTATTAAATTAATTTTCTTTTAATTTGCCTTACGTTTTCCGGTGCTTCTCAAAATTGCAAATACATACTTCTTTCAACACAGGAGTCGCACAAATTAACGGCCAATCCATCACGGACCGTAAGAGTTTAGCTGCGTTAGTTTTGGTCACACAGATTGTAAATTGATAATTGCGCTTTCGAGAATTGTTGTTCGATATAATATAAAAAATGTAATATATTGTGATAAATTCACAGAAAATGAATTTAGCAACATAGAATTGGGATAACAATTGATATTCGCTGATTCGATAATTTTAACGGCAATCCCAAATCCGATTATGTGGGTTCTGTATACTGACTACTAAATGGCTTACTAAATTTTGATGACAGTCCATCCTTCTAGAGATTTCAATTGTTTCATCTGCTATTATCTTCTCACCTAGTTTTAAGACTTCAGTAATCGACGAGTTACTGGCTTCCATCGTTTAATCTTACGTTTAAAATGTTTGCTCATAAATGTGGCTGTTTTCGAATATTGAAACTATTTTTCAAGCAAAATCTTAAATAGCTACGAAGCGATTAAAATTTAGTTAATGAACCATTTCTAAACTGTCGTTTGGGTTGCAAGACCAATTAATTCTATTTGCACGTAATTCATATTTACTTAAAGTACTCTACAGAAAACTGGAATGGAAAATGTTGAAGTCATTTCATAAAATGTTTGACACAGTTTTTATTTTTGTTTTTTGTTATAGGTTATAAAAAGTTTGATTAATACGTTCATATTTGATCTAAATTAATCTTTTCAGAAGCTCAGTTGTCACGGTTTCTAAGAAAATATTTACATAAAATGGTCCACTTACAACATTTAATTACTTGTATTAAGCCAGTATTAAAATAAGATAATTCGCAATGAAATACTCTTAATGGGCAAACATTTAATTTCTATACGAACAATAATTTTGTTCGAAAATTTTCCCACAAAATGTTACCATTTTTATTTGGCATTTGTATTTTACACATTTCGCATGCATCCAATAACAAGCACACATTATAATTATAAAAAAAAAAAAATGTAGGTCATATAAACATTTAAATAGTAATATAGTAAGAAAAGTAAAAAGAGAAAAAAAAAATCCCAGGCATTTTTCGTTTCTGCGTTGATTTTGGAAATTCTTATACAAATTTTTAAATAAATAAATAAATAATACTTACATGGAACATTACGGCTATTCCATATACGTAATGGTGGTGAATTATGATAAAAATTCGGATGTAAAAATGTACCATGCGACGGCACCTGATGTGTTTGTGGCGGGCAATGTGACGATGGTATTCCTAATCTAGCTTTTAATTCTTCACTACACGGTTGTCCTCCTGAACTAGAACTATCGACATCGGATACACCACTATCGGCAGGACTGGGTGGCAGAGAACCTGAAATAATTTTTAATCCAAAAAGAAACTTTGCTTAGACTAGTTCAATATAAATTTAATAATTTATAATATTAATAAATATAAATGTGTAATCATAAAATATTTAAAAAATAATTTCCCATAAACTCAAAAATTCACTCAGCATGATGATGTAGAATAAATACTTGAAGTAAGTCTTAATAATAATAATAAAGGTACATTTTTTATTATTTTGACCCTTTTTTCGTTATTTATTCCTCCTGTTGTGTTTATCGAACAATACCCGAACGAAGTAAAAAAGAAAACAAAAAATTATCGGTAAAATTTATTAAAAATCAAAATAAGGGATTTACAAAATTACACAGGTGCCCTATATTTTTCAGCCGGATGGGATCACAAATTCAAAAATCAATCATAAAATATTTTTATTTATAAATATAAAAATTAGGACAGATGATTATTAAATTTATAAGAGAAAATATTGTTAAACCATAAAATAAAAATATCCTTAGAAAAGGATTAGAATAAAAAGCAAAAAAAAAAAAAAATTGCAATGTAATTGTGACATCTGAACATACACGTTATGATGATATTACAGTCGCCAACGATCGAAAGTGATTTGGTAAAAATTCCACACCTGCATCCACCCATATTGTAAAAAAAAAAAAAAAAATACGCGGTGAGAAACATGCAAAAAAGGATTATATAATTTATTTCAATTTATTTAATCAATTTTGTTTGTATAGTTGATATGTGTGGGAGGATGGATTTAACCCTTTCGTTTTGTGTTCGAAAACCACTTTCACTTAAATAAAATGTCAAATACTAATAATCAATCAAATCATTCATGCAATATTTTTGCTATTATATTTGATTGTTGTTGAAATTCCATCTGTCCATTTATATATTCAATAAATATTGACAGTCCCATTGCATCTGTATATGCAATTATTTAAACGTAAGTATTTATTTTACCATATAAAAAGGATTCGATCGACAGTTGGACTAATATTTGTATTATAATAAATATATACAATGACCAGTGCATGCAGGAGACGAATGATGACTCATTTTTGCACAACATTTATGAACAATGAAAAAGGATAATCGGATTATTATTTTTTTTTACTCCTATAGTCAGTCAAGATAACAAAATTAACCCTTTTTGTGTATATTTAATAATACATAAATGTCGGCAATATATTGTAAACAGATGGATCCTTAAATTTATACTGTGTATATTATTACATCCAAACAAGGTGGTGTGTACGGCAATTTCTATTAAGTCATACTGATTAATTGAAAAAGGATGATGTGACAATAGATTGGTACTCAATATAGATTATGAAAGTTTTAGTGAAGTTGTTTTAATGCGAAAGCAAGGAGGGTAAAAGCATAGCTCCATGGCAAGTGATACGAATTTTTTTTTGATTAAATTATTAAATATTTTTAATAGAAATTACCGAATATTTGTAGTTAGCCACGTACTTTACAAAGCTAGTAGTTTAATTTATAAAATAACGAAATGTTTAATGTTTGTACAATAGTTGAAACAAATAAAATAAAAATTAAAAAATGTTTCAACGAAACTTTCGTATAATTTGCCCTAAATTCTACCTAACAAATTATGCTAAAAATATAAAAATTCGGCCTACTCATTTCCATATTAACCTCTATAAATACCTTAAAAATCACTTTTCATTGTAATCTCTAAATATCTTAACAAATGTTATTCTCTCAAGTCCATCTTCTAACTAAATAGGCTACACATAGGGGTTATAAAATAAAAAAATAAAAAAAAATCAAAAACTGACATCGGACACTACTTTAACAGGAACTAAATGTGGCTTGATGGACTCACCAAATATCTTCATCCTTTTGTTCAAAACGAAAAATATAAAATATTTTTATTCAAATGTCACGTATTTTATCCAAATACATGCATACTATAAAAAAAATGTGGTTAAAAACAGGAATATTATTTATTTTATATCCATCTTAAAGAAAAAGGAAAACGGAAATTACAGTTTGAGAATATTTAATAAGTTTCTATTTTCTTTTCTCTCCTTATAAATAATAATCCTTAACCCTTTTTTTTTATAATATGATCATGATATAATATTCTTCGTCACATGATCAAATCAAATTGAAACAAGTTTTGAAAACAGGAGAGATAAAAGATATAAATATGATGCGTCGAATTAATTGTCGTTCTAGGAACAACAACACATAGAGAAGAAGGGTTCTTCTGGTCAACTTTTCTTATATAAAGAGATGGACATTAGAAAATATTCTCACGGAAAGAATATATACTTATAAGGCAGGAAGAAAATATATTACAATATAGACAAAGTAATGTCCGCATATTTTATTTATAAATTAATTCATCCCTTTTTTATAACAATCATCACGCGGGAATGTGATATATATGCATAATGACCAACGGTCACTTTCAGATTTTTTTTATTTTTATAACCATATCTTGCCTTTGTTTAAATCTTCGGCATGGGGTTAAATTTTAGATAGAGAGATGTTCCTATTTTAACCGTTGGTTTATATCCATCTGTTCACAAAACTATTAATTCGCGAAACTATGTAAAATTGAACGAATGAAAATTTTTTATTTTAATTCTATGTACAAAAGAAAACCTTGAATTATAAGTAGTTTAATTGCCAAATCGATAAATTTGAAGAATTCGACCCTTACACATAATAAAGGGGTACGTTATTAATTAATTTTAAATGCAAGGTCATCACAATGGGACTCTTTGATTTCATGAGAAATTATTTATGGATACAAACAAAAAAATAAAATTCACAAAAAACTGACCTGTACTGGATGTACTGTAATTTCTATGATATGGTGTTGTGTGGATTGGAGCCCCACTAAGTAATCCATGTAACAATGGTCTATGCTGCCCTTGATTTATTACTGATAAATGATGTAATGTTGCGGCTGTTGTCCGTTGCTGGGTTGGTGGTGGACTTGGAGATTGTGGTAATTTTATCGGTATTTCGGTATCCACTGCAAATAAAAAATGAAAAAGAAAACAAAATATAAAAATCTATAATTACACCGCGGGATTTTTATTTATTTATAATAAACACATAATATTACAAAATCATATAATTTTTTTTTTCCGTCTCCGCTTTTGGATGAGAAACACTTTCGCCGATTTTTACATACCAAAAACAACAACACAAAAAATCACAACAACCTACTTTTTTATGTTGTGTTGTGCAATAATTTTTATTTTTAAATGTTGTATTTACTCGTAAGTTTGTGTTTGTCTGTCTGACTGTTCTTGAGACCACTATGTATATGTAAGTAACAGAAAAAAAAACTATTATTAAAACATAGTAGAGCGCGAAAGACCTCATCATTTCGAAGGGCACACAGAATATTTGGTAACAACATTACACAGAGAAATAAAATTAAAATAAAATCTATCCACTTGACGAACAAAAAAAAAAATCGCGAAATTATACGACACGGTTTAACGTGCCGCACCAAATAAACAAGCCTTGAATAATACATACATATGCATATGCCAAAAATTTTATGTAAGAATATAATCGTACACGATGCGGTAAATTTAACAACTTTTTTTTTTTTTTTTTTATTAAATTCTTTTTAATGTGTCTTACGGTATCCACACCACATATGCGAATACATAACATAACATTATTATGTATACATACTTATAATCAGCAGCAGCATTAACAAAAATAAAATAAATTTCAAGTGAAATCGAAAGTAAACCGGAACCGGTTCAAGTACTTTTGGTTTTTCATTTACTTAAAATGGAAAATTGCGTGATGATTTAATTATTTATTATTTCGATGTAGTAAATTGTAATTGATATGAATACGTTTAAGATAACCAGCACTCCCTCTATAAATTCCATCTTATTTTGCTGGAAGGCTATGGAAAAAAAACTGGAATTGACCAAAAATAAAATTTTGGAACGAATTTTAAAAAAAGTTTTTTTTTTGTACTCTAATACTATTAAAATATTTGAATGCACTAAAAAATGTATTCAATATAATTTTATTGTAAGTAAATTGGCCAAACATATTTTAAGTCACACAACAATATGATACAAAATTTTAAAAATGTAAACTTTGATCGAGAAAGGAAGTGTAGCCTGGTACAGTTTTTTTTTATTTTATTACGACTGAGACTGCGCTCATCTAGTAATTTTTCTTTGAAATACAAATTTCTATATTTCTAATAAAATTTTCATATGTTGGGGGTAACCCACTGGTTAATCCCATAATTAATTAAACCTATGTATATACTAATTTTAGTTTGGTAAGTTCACTAGGACCAGTGGCCTCGTTCTTTGGAGTCTTCTATCAACGACAAGGTTATCTATCATATGGCGAATATAGGGGTTTCCATGTTCCTGAAGCCTTATTCGTGTTTTGCGGCATGCATTTTTATTTCATCTCTGATGTATTCCATCCGTAGGTCCCTGTGAAGGTCTTCATTTCTAGTGTACCACGGAGCATTGACGATGCACGAATAACCTTATTTTGAAACACCTGTATCATTTTGGCGTTATGGTAAGCCTTTTGATATGTAAAGTTAATATGCGTAAATTTTGTCTCATTAAGCTTGATTCGCCAACGCTTTGTCCAGTTACAAACCACATTACTCATCCTCTGGAGTTTGCTCGTTGGTTTGTCCCTTGTATATAGTAAATACAGGATTGGTCCTAAAACACTCCCCTGCGGGACTCCGGCAGAGATTTTCTTTAGCTCAGAGTATCATCCTCATATTTCATTCGAAAGTGTCTATTGGATAAATAAGATTAAGATCTTAGTATGGTTTAGAATTGACTCGGCAGATCTCTATGCAGCTTGTATCCCAGACCACTGTGCCAAACTTTATCGAATACTTGCGCGACGTCCAGGAATATGCTCGAGCATACTTTTTTACGTTCTTTCAATTATGTTTGTTATTCTATGCACCTGTTCAATTGTAGAATGCTTTTTTGAACCCAAATTGATGTGGAGGAATTAGTTGTCGGTCCTCAATTATTGGCAGCAGAGAAATTGGCCTGTATGATTTTTTATCGTTAAGTGGTTTATCAGGTTTTGGTTTCATGATTACTTCTGCTACTTTTCATTGATGCGGAATATATTTTAACCGAAGGGTCGCATTGATTATGTGTAGTAGCTTACGAAAGCCTTTGTCTGGTAGAGCTTTGATAATTTGGCAAGTAATCAAGTCATACCCTGGAGCTTTTTTAACATTCATGTTACTTTTCACTTCTTTTAATTCTTTGAAAGTTACTGGCCGTATGTCAAACTCATCCAGCTTGTGAATTGACATATTTTCATTCGCAGTTTGTCTTGGTAGTGGTTGGAAGGTTTCCTGAAGATACTCCGCAAACAGATCAGCCTTCTCTTTGTGACCTCTTGCACACAGTGAGTAATCAGAATTTTTTTCATCAGTTAGGCTAAGTAGATATCTGTTGATTGATTTATTTTTAACTTCTTTAAGAAGGGATTTGAGACTGTTACATAAATTGTGAAGAATTGTTTTGTTTTCCGGTGTTCTATTAATTTGCCAGGTTTCACGAGCCCGTCGTTTTTCTCTCACCAACTCTCTAACTTCGCAGCATAGTGAATTATTTCATTGAGTTGTTCCAATTCGTCTTCCAACTGTCGAGAATTTCTGGAAATTGATTTTTTCCTCTATTAATTCACGAAAGAGATCCCAGTTTGTTTTTGAATTTGTTAATCTGGGTGCACTTTCCCTTTGAATTACCGTTTCACTGACTGTCATGATAACCGGTGAGTGATCCGATACTAGAGAATGCTGTTTCCGGTATCTTAGCTTCGTCACTGGGCCAGTATGTTGGGGAACCACCAGAGTAAAATTTAAAGGTTAACTGCATTTTATAAAATTTTAAAAATTTATAAAATTTACAAAATTTAGAATATCTTAGGCGCCAACATGCTTGACAAGGACATAAAACAAATACTATTATGCAACAAAACCAGACATGAACACAACATTTATGCTTCTAATGAATGTAACCTTTCCCATCAATAGGACGACGACGGATTATTAATTTCCCAATTACTATCATTCTATTCATCTTCAAAAGTACATATCTCCTTGTTTCATTCACCTTTAGCTTATAACAATATATATACACTCTGGTACATACAAAATCCCTTTTCTCATTTTATGTTTTTTTTTCGTATTTTTGTGCACACTTCAAATCTCTTTTTTACAATTTTTCCGAGTGCAAAAAACACACAAAATGAAAATGACAAATATATTTCACAGTTATAGCAATTTTCTTGGTTCGCTTTATAGATGAAATGAAATTGAAAGTTTAACAACAAAACTAAAATAAAATAAAAATATAAAAATATGGAAGAGGAGGGAAAAATGGAAAATTGTCTAGAGGTTTCGACCAAAAAAAAAAAAAAAAGGATTACATTTTTTTTTATAATGTATACGAATAATATAAAACCGAACGAAGAATCATGGGCGGGGTGAACAAAATTTTGAAATTATATTATTCAACTCTGGAGTTGAATGTATGATACGATGCGATGCGATGGTGAGAAAAATACATAACACAAAAAAAAAATTTCATCGTCATTGTCGTCGTCTAGCCGTATTGATTCTGACATGTTTTTTCCATTTTGTGTATAACGAAATGTATTTTTTTGGGGTATGCGGAAAATTTTCCATTTTTCTTATTATGGGTGGTGCGGTGTAAATTTTCACAAGGAGAAAGAGAGGATAAATATATAAACGAAAAAAAAAATGGAAAATGGAAAGTGAATAAACTATATATTAGTCTAATGAAAATAAAAGTGGTTGATTTTTTAAAGGGTGAAAGCATTTATATAGTTTTTCTGTCTGGAATTTTTTTGTTTCTTTATCGATTATGATTTTTCATAGCTTATTCTATACGTATTTCCATATAAATCACTAAATGGTTTGACATTTTTCATTTACATGATTTATGCTATATTTAATATCCAATACCACGAAACGGACAAAATTGTATGAATAATTATATTATATACACCATGCGGAACGGAAGTGAAAGTAAATAGACGCGATGGCTGAATGGTAAATATAAACATTTATGTATAATAAAGCTAACTATCGGCAACTTGCCTTGACCTAGTTTCTTGTTTTCAGTACTATTATTATTAGTTTGTTTGTTTTAATGGAAAATAAATATGGATTCATATAAGATCCGCAAGCCACTTACATTATCTTATCATAAAAAATACCTAACCTAAATTATAAACTGATCGTATCGAAAAATATCACACATAAATAAGTATGTTTCACAACATCTTAAATGCTTCCGATGATTGGGAAACCCTGAACAAAAAAAAAATATTTTATGTCACATGAGTGATTAAACATATAAACATCTTCAAGGTAGACAAATTATTTTTTTGTTTTAATCTATGAAACTTATCTTTCATAAATATACAAACGCGACAAATTAACATTTATTTGTATTTAGAAATCGTTATTAAAATATTAATTTATTAACACATGTATTTATATAAAAGAATCGAGAAGGGTTAGTATACACTAATAACCGACCTTAAACCTATTTGATTGAGAAATAACCCGCGTGAGATTTGATCTAGTTCCGATCGGAAATTCTAGACTTAAACTATCTAACATACACATATATTAAACATATTATATAATATATAACACAAGAATTACGCAATCCAAACCCAACATCCAGGAAATTAACATAATTCAAACAAAATAAAAAAATATTAATCAATTTCGTAACATTATCACCTTGTCTTCCGTTTTGTCAATATACATATATAAGTTTCTATTTACCTTTTTGATTATAGTTCCATCCATGATTCAGCGTATGTATTGTATACATTAAATAACCATATGTACATAATAATATACAATATGAATGAAACGCGAAAAAAACTACATACCAAATCCTTAGTAATACATATTGAAATTGAAAGTGTTTTTTTAGTTTTGGATAGTTTTTAAATTTAAATTAACCCAAAATGGCACAATATACATGTTTCATATTTATGTTGTTTTTGGAAGAGGGAAATTTTAATTTTATTGATAGTACGTGATTTGAAATTCAATTTTTATTTTTTATATGAATATTTAACCCTGTAGAGTTAAGGTGCGAAATTGTAATGGGCAAACACATTGAAATTCATCTTGTAAATGTCTGTATACGTATATTACAATCTATAAAGTACATAAATATTATAAATTATATTATAAAATGAGGTAAGTAGGACAAATCGTTTTTTTTCTACTTCGCTTCTAATAAAGTTGTATTGTGTGCAGTGTACGCGAATAATAATATAGCAAAAAAAAATAAAAAGAACTTGATAGTTTCTTATTGTTTCTATACTTTTTTTATAAATACTTGTGTAAAGAAATATGTAAGTATTAGAATACGATAGAAATGTACACAATACCATTAAAATGACATTGCATGAATGTGAAATCCCACGCAATTGCATTTTAGAATATTATTTTGTTTTTATTCACTTTGCACAACACTTAAGCGCCTGAACTGTAAATAGGTGTCATCCTGATGATAATATTACAAGGTCGACAAAATTGTCATTCGTAATTGAATTCTCTAATTTTCATTTCATATAAAATGTACACACGCACACAAAAAGTAAATGAAATATAAAAAGTTTTTGATTTTCATCCAAAAAATTATATTTTTATTTGTACAATGAACTCGTGCGCATTTAAAAAAAAAATTCTTACTTATACTTAATGTGACATTGCATTTTCTTAAAAATATAATATAAGAGCTTTGTGAAATACACGCCTAATCAAATTGAAAAAATTATGAGCGCCCATCATGGGGCACACAATTAGAAATTATTATAAAATATGATTAGAGATATCAGCTTTCTTCTATAAAAAAAAAACACAATAGAATGCATACAAAAACAAGTTGATGATGAAAGAGAAAACGCATCAACATTGCAATTTCATTCAATTTGGCTTACATTTTCCCTCTGCTGCATATATGCAATTTTAAAACTACAAGAGATATTATTATTGACACGCGATACATGGTGAATAGATGATGACTACAATTTCTATTTCAATTGCGCGCGAGTTGTTTGTATGTTTCGCTTTCCATTTCTTGCCCTAAATTTAAAAAAATGTTTTAAGAAACATCTCAACACAAAAACTTATGTCTCAATCTCCTTCGTTTTTTTTATTTTTATTTTAATAGCAGGTAATTTTTATTTAGACACAATAAAGAATTTCAACAGACAGGAAAATAAAAAAAAAATTATTAACAAGAATATTTATTGTCTTAACCAAAACAGAAGAAAAAAAAAATTACAAAATATTTGTATATTTCTATATATTTATACATGTATATAAAGTAAATAGCATACACAAAAGGTATGCTGAAGAAACGGAAATGTTATTTCTTGCAATAATTGTACGTGTACGTTCATTGTTTTCGGGGCGATTTGCCAACTTATTCACATCGCCGCGCGCGCACAGGTGAAATATTTACATTACTTAAGCCTCAGATTTTTGAATACTAGGTATATCGAAACATCATTTCCGCTTAAAGCACATATGTAATCAATATGTATATACGCCCGACATAAAATTATTCATATAAACAACAAACAAAATCAACCATGACATACAAATTTTTTATTTTATTTATATTTATATAAAAAATAATAATAAAAATAAAATATACACATATATATGTGTCAAATTATTTATTATACTTTTTATCAAGGATTTTGTACAAAAGAAAATTCCAACTGTGTGTTGTGTCTGTCTATTTTTTTTTGACAAACAAATTAGTCTCATGACTTCACACCAACATAAAACATAAAAGGATCACAACACAAAACAATAAAATCAATATTTTTGTTACATAACTGTTATCTAAGAAAACAACCGTAAAATTCTCCTTAAAACTGTAAAAGTAGGTAATTTAGGCTTATTATATACAACAGTTAAATTTCCTGCTGTTTTATAACGGCATATTTTTTTTCGACCCATTTCACGACAATCAGCTGTATAAGTTACACGATCGCAAAGATGATAATAAAAAATAAAAAAAAACAACAACCACGTGATTTACGTCATAATTAATTCTCTGTATACATATTACTACAAACGAAAAACTAAAATAAAAAACAACAAATTAAAAGGCAGATGACCTTGTCCTGAATTGAATATGTTGGATTTTTTGTTATTCTGCTTTTATTTTTATTCATAATTACATATTACACAAAAAAAAAAATACCGATGATATAAAACTATACAACACTGACTTACTTATAAGAGTATTATATACGTAAAATCCACTGTGACTGAGCTTCCACACCTTTCCGTTATTGTATTCAACGACGACGCCACGAAAATCAGGCTCAACTAATTAAATTAGCAAATATGTGCGCATGTATTATTATTATTAAGAAATTACTTTATTTAATTAATGTAAAAAGTAAAACTAAAAAGAAAATTATTGGAATTTCTTTATATTTTATTTGAGCAAATAGTTTCAAGGCTTTTCTTGGGAACTTTATAATACATAAGTAATTTATAAAAAAAAAAAAAACTGAATGAAAATATCATTCTGTCACCTTGATATGACATAATGCCACAATTTGTTGTTGTTTTTGTCTTGTGAAAGTAAAAATAATTTTTTTTTTTATATAATATTTACGTTAATTGTAAATGCAAAATGTCAGACTTTTGAATTAAAATTTTGATCGGTGACGCGATGGTGTGTATAAACAGAGCGAAACGGATATTGTACTATTTCTGCATAATTTGGAATCAAAACAATGGATCTTTACAATTTTTCTGGGTTAATTTCGCAACCCATTTTTTTTTTTTTTTTTTAGTAAAAAACATGAAATTTGGTAATTCTAGTTTAGTTAATAAATTTATCCCAACTTATAAAAAACATTTGTCGAATTTAAACGGCAGATCACAGTTATTACAAACCCACTAATTGTTACATCACAACAAAAAACCCGAGCAAAATCCAACGGTTTTTGTTAGTATGTAAACAATAAACATCTTAACCTAATTTTTTTTTTTTATTCGTAAAATCCCTATATTTCTACCTGTTGTATTGTCTTCTACGGTACCCGTCAATATATTATGTAGTTTAATAAATATTTACAGAAAACATATTTTCACCGCAACAAAGCATAATATGTATCATGTATGTATATATAGATATAGGCAAAAGCGTTAAGTTTTGATTTTATTTCTTAATATTTGTTTAAATTTAAACAATAATAAATTTTAAGGCTTAGGATACCTTTTGCCGAAAAAGAATTACCCTTTTGCCTTTTCAAAACGAAAATAACAAAAACGGCATATTTCAAAGAGTAGCAAATAGGTCATTAAACCTTTAGAACATAATATAGAATTCGTAATATGTACGATTTATATTTTTTTTAAGAGAGTTATGTAATTTAGAAAGATTGGCGTCAAAATATATGTATAGAATGAAATCGGAAATTGACATTGAAATGTATAAAACTCCCCCATATATCCCGCAATATTGGATAAAACAACAAACACATATGTACCTAGTTAAAAGCATAATTAAAAAAAAAAAAATTCCTAGTTGTTATTATCAACATACAACATTTCGCTAAAAATAAAACTGTTTTTGTGTGTGAAATAAAAAATTATCAAAAGAGTGAAAGTAAAAAAGAGAGAAGAAAATAAAATGAATAAAAAAAAAATGAGGCCTTGAACTTGAGACAAATTTAAATAAATAAATATATATACAGTAAATTTATTATTATTATATTTTATTTTTCGTTTTCCTATGCATGTGTGCGTGTGTGTATATAGAGAAAAATATTATATTTTTTGTTTGTACATAAGTATACAAAAAATTAGTTTTGCGGAGGATGTAGATATTGATTATATAAAATGGAAACGATGTCTTTAAATATTTTATAAACCGAACAAAAAAAAAATAAACGAATTTTCCCCATTTATCACAACACTCTTTTGGGCTTTTTATTGATTTTCCAAGTACACAATAATAAAAAATAAAAATAAAAAAGAGTGAAACATACGCACACTTTCAAATACTTATCTACACACACACACCCTCATCGGAACAAGTAAAAAAATCAATTGTAATTCTTTATTCTATACATTTTTTGTCTCAATTTTGATGTTGTCTTGACAACACGTAATAAAATTTTTGTTGTGGTAGGCCTAGTTTTTTTTGGTTTTTCCTTGGTATGTTCTTGATTCAACGAGATTTTGTCGTCCGTCCACACTGCAATATTACATAATGAACGAAAAGGAGAAGACTTTTTTTTTTTTGTTTTTCCGACCCTACACAATACAGCCGCCAACATATTGGTGGTGCGTAGTCTATACACCCACCAAATATGTCGCATGTTCAAACAGAATATTCACAGTTTGTTTATAAATTAATATTGGAAAAAAACAAGATGGCTTTTTTAAGATTTTCCTTTTTATTTAACAACTAGATGTTACGTAATATGACTGTTTACGCGGAGTTTCGTGATTTTAAACAGGAATAATCATGATTAACCGAAAAATTACATAATCACAACAAGCAAATATGTACCTACATTAAATTTTTTATCCTTTCTTTTATCCACAGGTTGCCTACATTGAGCTGATATGAGATCATATTTCATCTTTTACATTCTCTCGCTCAACGAACCAAAATTATGTCCCCCCCCCCCCTCCCCGTATACAGTTAACATATAACAACAATACATTTACGAATCATGGATTATAATAAAAAGTAACATGACCTACTTTATACAATAAAAAATTGATCCTTTTTTTTAGATTTCTGTTCGTTTCTTATTCGCTGTTACTTAAAAAAAATCATTAACTCATAATCACTTCCCATTATACATATTACATATTTTCCCCTTAATTAAGGAAGCAAAAAAAAATAAAAAAAAGGGTGGGTCTTTTTTAGGTCGTTTCATGATGTCATATTACATATTATATAATATATATATTATTACAAAGGTACTCACAATATCGTTTCATAAGACTTTTTTTATAAGCCCGACCTTGTCCACGGTCTTCACCTGGACCACCAGAATCATCGCTATCTGTACCAGACGAATCATTACGCCCGTGTCGATGTTCATGATGCATAATATTCGAGGAATTTATCGATAAATCCAATGGGATACAATTGTCTGGTTCATCATCATGTTCCTCCTCATCATCCTCATGCTGTGACATAGAATGATGTTGACGATGATGGCTTAGTAAATGATGATGGCGTGAATCTGGTGTTACTCTTTGCGTATTATGATGTTCATTTGTTATTTCAACTTCTGAATCACAATCATCATTAAGATTTGTTAATTGATTATTATAACGATGATCATTGCTTGTATCATCATCGTGACGAAGATGATGATGATGATTTAGGGACGTTAATGTTGATTTCTCTGATTTAATAATTGTTGTATTTAAAACATATTCACTTTTTATTAAATCCATAGTGTTCATCGCATTGTGTTGTGGTGGCGGTGGTACTACGGTGGGCGGAGGCGATTCTAATTTTATTTGTGGTGAATTAACTAGTGTGCTGCCATTACTGCTATTTGAATTTGTGTTCACCGTCGCAAAATGTGGTGGTGAAATCCTTTGTAGCATCATCATTTTTCTCCTCTTTGATAATATTTAAAATCCACTAATAAATAATACACTGTACTACACGCAACAAACACATAGATAGACACACACAGCAAAAAATAACTTTTGAGTACTTTGATTTTTTTTTTTATTTATATGTAAATTGATATAAATAAAACAGTTTATATTAGTTTTTCACACATTTTTGCTCAATTTTTTTTTTTATACACAACCCTGAGATGATTTTTTTTTTAATTTTCTATTATTTTTCACATATTATAAAACAAAAATACACATACACAATATTATACTTGTACTATCATTTTCATTTGTTTTTTTTTCTTTTATGTATATATAAGAATTTTATTTATTTATTTATAATAATAATAAATAAATAGCACTTTCACACACGAATATAAAAAATGGCAAATAATATAAAAAAAATAAAATAAAAAATAAACAGAATGTGAATTATTCTTCAATTTGTTTATTAAAAATTTATTTATTATTTAGTTTATTTAAATATGTATATATATAATTGAGGTAGATTTTTATTCCGTTATTTAAACAAATAAAATATTTGTTTTTGAGTAATTTAACTGAATTTTTTAAAAGGATATTAGCAACAAAACTTAATTAAAATATATAATGTAACTTTTAAACAAAACGCGTGGTTACTCGATACCGTCTCGAGTCGGAATGACGAAATAAGTAAAATATGACAGCTCATGAACCGACCTTCCTCTACTTTCTCTGATATTATTATTGTTTTTTTTTTCTATATAAAATTTACACAAATACTTATGAATATAATCACAATATATTGATCTCATTTTAATAAGCCACCAAACATGATGTGCCAAAACGAAACAGAATTTATTTATTTACTTGAAACAGAGATATATATATATGTTCATCTTTATCTTTTATAAACATATATTTTTGAATGAGATAGCAATAATGTATATAAAGTGTATATAAAAAATGTATATAAAATTAAAATGAAATAATCACTTTCGCTCGGATTTATTTCGATTATTTTCGTTTCGACAAAAAAAAAAAAAAAACTACAAAATAAAAACAAAACGGAACATTGATGATTATTAAAAAACATAAAAAAAAAAAAAATTGGCTGTGTATTATGTACATATTTATATGCAATCTGTACATACATACTTTTGCCTTTTGTGTAATTAATTGCACAAAAAAAGTAAATAACGAAAACGTGATGACGCGATTGTATGCAACACTTAATATGTATGTGTAGGTATACCAAAAAATAAAAAATTGGCGAATATCAATGTTGAATATTGGAGATGATCGTTGATTTTGTTATGCAACAACGCAACTTAATTTGATTTTGTGTAGTGTTGTATGATGTATATGTGTGTACAGCATGGGTGAAGTGTGTCTTGATCGCACAAAATGTTGTTGCACCCACACACTTGCTGCGTTTCATATATTTTTAGTGTATCCATATACAGAATGAAAAATAACGACCAAATAATTTCCTTTTCCTGTATTTTATAATATTGGGTTGTTCGGAAAGTAATTTCGTTTTTTTTTTATAAAAATGAAAGGCGCTTTACTTATATAGTGAATTAATATTTTATTCAATTAATTTATCCAAAAAACTGATCCAAGTGATTTTTGACCTCCTCATTTGGATTAAACGTTTTACCGTCTAAATAATTTTGTAGAGACCGGAACAAATGATAATCGGAAGGTGCTAGGTTTGGAGAGTATGGTGGGTGTGGCAGTATATCCCATCCAAACTCTAAAAGCTTTTTCCGAGTGGTCAAACTTGTATGTTGTTTTGCGCATTATCATGTTAGAACACTATACCTTTCCTATTGACCAATTCTGGCCTTTTTTCTTTAAGTGTGAAGCATTCAATTTGTCCAACTGATGACAGTACACTTCAGAATTGATCGTTGTGTTGCTCGGTAGAAGCTCAAAATAAACGACTCCTTTGAAATCCCACCAAACAGATAGCATTGATGAATATTGGCTTTCGAAGTGCTTTGAGCCGGTGCATCTTTTCTACTCCAGGATCTTTTGCGCTTAACAATCGGTAATTTAATTTATTTTTCTGATAAATTTGATAAAAAAAAATTGTTTTCGGTTAACCTTACCTCACAAATTTTGGTATTTTGGTTTGTTTAAAGCTTTAGACAAAACGAAAATTTGAAAAGTTGGCCTAGGCCTGTCTGGACCAGTACTTCCTACATTTTCTTCTGGCGACCTCATTTTCAAATCGACCAATTTTCGAGCCGATTCAATATTTTTCTGTAAATTTAGTTCAAAAATCCGCGCTTACACAAATATGTATATTGTTACGAAAGGTACATTCAAATATTCATTTCCTACATTAACAGAAATTCGCTTTTTAGAGAAGTGTCTAGGAATCGACGTATAATTGGTCAAGAAAACCAAGATCGTCAGCGTGAAAGAAATTACTAATCAGATCATTACCTGTCGACCCAGTCAGTTTTAGACCAGACATTATGTTTAAAATTTCCAATGAATCTGTTTCCCAGAAAACTCAAGATTTTACTTCAGATTTATTAAATATGATAGAAGATCAGAATAAATTTAATTATTTGAGTTGGTAGTTTGCTTTAAATTAAGAACAGAATTTACGAAATGATTGTTAAATATCTCGGATATAGCAAGTTTATCAGTTGCTGAGGAATTATTATCAATTACGAGTTCCTTTTTTATGCTCCTTATTTAAAACCTCGTTGACCACTCTCCATCTATCTTTAATATTGCCTTTTGTATATTGTTGAATTTATGTTTATAGTATTTTTCTTTCCTGTGTTAAGGAAAACGGTAGACAAGACATTTTATCGTTAAATTACCGATAAATTTAAAAAACATTATCGAATTATCGATAGTTGAATTTGAGCTAATTTTGAAATCCCTATGAGGAATCCATATGTCTAGCCGTTTCAAATGATCATGAACGGTCGAATTCAATAAATTTAATCTCTCAGCGATCTCACGGGTTGTTATTCGCCGGTTTGCATCAATTATAATGCCTTTATTGTGTCTTCATCAGCTTCAACTGGCCTTCCTCAGAATGTGGTGCATCTTCGAGATCAAAATTGCCGGATCGAAATTTTGCAAACCAGTTTTGGCACTGGCGGATAATTTTTTTCTTGCTTAAACTGCATATGCCGAAAATGCTGTTTTTCACTTTCCATATTTAAAAGGGTATCAACAACCAAAAACTACTGTGCAGAATCAATCGAATTTTTTCACAAGCAAGCCTCGCTATGTCAGCTGTCAAAATACATATGATTATGCGGCTTAAGTGTGAAGTTGGTTGTGAAAAAATACAATTAAGTCATCTGTTGGGAAAAAACGAAATTACTTTCCGAACAACCCAATAATAATATGAATAATTTTTATTTTTTTATTTTTTTTTTTTGATCATCTACGGTCTTCGCGTTGATAATATATATTATAATGTTGATCATTTGAATAAAACAAACGCCTTCATGATATTTGATTTTCATATATACAATCTGTGCAGTAATATAGTGAGAATGAAGCTTTTCTGACGAGCTCCACATTTTTTTTTAGCTAAGCTCAAAATTAGGTTAATTTAACCGCACAAAGAAAACCTTGCCATTCATTTAACGTAAAATTATTAGCAAAAAATACGCTAAATGAAAATGAAAATCGGCAAAAGGAAAAAGTAATTAGAAAATAAGAAAATTAATATAAAAAGAGAGATTGAAATGATTATTACTACTACCTTACTATACTGCTACCATCAATCACTTTCTTATCTTCTTCATACATACAAATTGTACGAAAGATAAACACACATAATAATTACAATGTTAATTGGTATCACTGGGCATGGTGCGGTGGTACACGATAATCGTACACAGTTTTTTTTTTTATTGTCTTTGTTCTTATTTTATTTATTATTTTGCATTATTTGTGCAAAATACAACAAAAAAATATGTTTTAAAATTTCAAAAGAAAAAAAATTTACAGGAGAAAAATCACGTTTAACGGTATTTTTGTATATAAATAGTAAACATTTAGTTTATAATAATACGTTGTTGTATGGTACCTCACCGCCCGTACGACAAAAGAAAATTTTTGGACACGTTTTTCCATTTATATTTTGCCCAAGGAATTTGTGTTGTCAATAATTAGCATGTTTAAGTAATTTTATGTTATAACAGGTCAGAAATTGATAACCATTTTTTTATCTTTATAGTAACAACCTTCAAGACGTACGACTATAATAATAGTAAATATAGACGACGACGAGCGAGCAAGCGGCCCTGATAAAATGCGAGCGCGCGATATACATAAAAGAATTTCGAAACAAGGAAACCCAATTCATCGTTTTTCGATCTATGTAAGTAAATTGGATTTGCTGAATAAATACTTGAGAGAATTATGTAATAAATTTGGATTGGATTGGATTTTTTATTTTATTTTTGAAACGAATAATCATTTTTTGTTAATATTTATTTATATTTAGAACGCAAAAGCGCAGCGTTAAATTTTTTTTTCGGTTTTTATAAAGTTCAATAAACTAATATGTAATAATAATCAGTTTTTAGGTTTTAATTTTGATTTCGCGTTTATTTTTGATAAACAATATTAATTTATTGCAGAATAAACATTGTATGTAATATGTATACACAGATATTCGTTTCCTCTATCTTTATATAATAAAAGCGCGCGCGCTACTTAGTGGGTACACTAAATATATACCATACATAAAATATTCGTTTATAAAAGAACAATAAAATGAAATAAAAAAATTCGTCTGCAAATCCTACACATAATCACGAATAACATCAGCGCTTCATCATCAATATGATCTTTATTATTATACTATTTATTAGCGATTCATGTATGTACATATTTATATACATACTATAAAAAAATATTTTTATTCAAATAACTTCCTGGCCAATGTTAAAAAATAACAAAAAAATAAAATCACAAAAAACCGCAGAGAAAAAGAAATCGCGATATTTTTTTTTTTAAATATATTAAAAATAAGATCATGCCAGTGTGTTTATATTTTATGTATACATTACAAATTTATATGTACGACTAACTACTAATACCATTACAAACGTATAAATCGCGAATTTTTTAATGCAGAAATGAAAAACAATATAAACAAATTGTGACCATTATTGCATCGAAGGATGTACATTTTGTGATCTAATTTTATGATTGCTTGAGTGTGTGTGTGTGTGTGATTTTCGTATTTTTGAAGATCAGCGAATCTTGATTATGTGCACAAACAGTTTAAAAATACAATATTACAAAATTTGAGCAATGATCTTCTTATGACTTTTAAGCTTCTGATTGTAAGAATAATCTTGCACGTATTTCAATTGTGTTAATTCAATTTTCTTAATTAAATGCATTGATTTTGTAAGGTTAGCAAATTAAAGACAGTTGACAGTGGTTTGATGGTGTTACCTCATAACAGTTTCATTCAAAAACTTCAAAACTGTTAGATCACGCCTTCTTTAAATTTTATTTTTTATTTATTTATTACCTAAAGTACAAAATTCACTTACAATTAGTAAATTATACGGCTTAATCCCATTATACCCTGATGATCGTTGTGAAAAATGCTATGTCTTGACGCTATCAGCCTATCACTAATTGGAGCATAAAACAAATTATGGTCAATCAGGGCCGCGCCTAGCGTGTACAGCACACAGGTGGCCGATTCCAAAAAGCGGCCAAAAACTAATTCTTTTTTACCTATTATTTTAAATTATTATCTGAAAACGGGCATGGTTGAAAATTAAAAATAAACAGTTTTTTTTTTAATTTTTCTAAAATCTAACGAAATTTTTACTTTTATTGGATGAAAGCAACCCTTTAACGCTTTATCAACTTGGATTGTACACTAGAGGGACAGCGATTTTGGTCGCAAAATGAGGATTGATTTGAGGATTACCGGAAAGCAATAGTATTGGTAAATTGTATTGGTGTCGAATATGCATTTTTTCTTTCAGTTTTTCGTTTAATATGATGCAAATAAAAGAGATAAAATGACGCGAGTAATAGGGATAACATGATACAAATAAGAGAAATAAGCTCAGAAGCGAACGATTGAGAGTATGTATTAAGGGAGACTGAGATAGAACAACAAATTCCGAAATAAAAAAAAAATTAAAAATATTACGAAGCGAGAGATACTCAAAATCAAGAATGATATATTACAAGATTATTCAACTCTAAAACGTTACTCTCTTTTTTCGAATTTAATAAAGCGTAGGGACCAGTCTCTATATCTTTCTTTTTTTTTGTATCGTAATATAATTTTATTTCACTCATGGTTCATCTATCATTTCGTTTATTTTAAACGGCTTGGTTGAATGAATGAATGAAATACAAAATCAATAACGTACGATCAATACAAATGCACGTGCTATTGTATATATCTTTCTTTTACTTTCCATAGTATTAAATATTTGTAGCACTCACACAGAATGATTATGAAATATATTTTAGTTTTGTTTGTTCTACAGTCAAAATCAAAATAAACGTTCTGCTCATAGTGTGATGAAACCAAATCGATGCGTTTCAGTGCAATATTTAATATCACTGCTGTGTAGTATAAAAAAGCAAATGAGAAAATAAAAATCTAAAGAGAAAATAAAGCGTAGGGACCAGCATGTTTACTCTCCGTAAGAGTTGGACAATCTTGTAATATCATTCTTGCAATAAAGCTAGAAAACAAAACGATTTTGTTTAGTATAGTGTTAATGTGTTGCAACTCATGATGGTCGGTTGCTCCTATCCGAGGGTGGCGAAATTTTATTCTATCATATACACAGCAAATAAAAAAGCGAGATGGTTTATTTTATTACTTTCCGTTTTAACTTGCGTAACCTTTTTCTATATACAAATTTTTTTTATTTAGAATAAAATGTCCCCACCCTTCGACATAACATCGTAAAGGAACAACCCTCACGAGTTGCAAGGCTAAAAAAAAATAAACAAAATCATTTTATTTTCTTACTTTCTGTTTTGGTTCCTTTGTTCAAAATTTAAAAATTTAAAATATTACGAATGGAGCCGACGAAGAATATATAAATTAAAAATCATTCATTTACGTTGCTTTTTGTTTTTTTTTTATTTGCGAGAAATTTTTTTGGTTACGTATATGTATTTTGTTTTGGTTTTTTATTAACGAATGAATTCCACAAGTAAGAAGAAAGGGAAAAATAACTCAAGGCGAGCGTAAGCACCAAAAATTTGAACCGATTTCACCCGCTTCGCTTGTTTTTGATACTTACTCCATGAGAAAACGCATGAGAAAATAGATCATGTTTTCCGAAAGAGGCAGCACGGTCAAAAAATATTTCTGACGTTTTTCAAATGTAGATAGTCAAAATCAATTTAATTATCACGTACATATTAATAATAATCACTTTTGTTACACGAAAATATTTTTTTTTGTTTACAAAATTCACAAATCAAAATGTCATACAATTTTTGACAGCAAATAGTTAGTTTAGTGACACCTAGTGGCATTATGTAAAAGTTGCTTGTGTTTTCGGAGTTTTCCGAAAGATGGTAGCGCTTGCGGTTGTAGAAAATTTGACATTTAAACATGATCTATACACATACAATCCAAATATTTGACGGCACACGATAGCAAAATATTCACCGTGTAGATATACTCAAAAAATTCTCAATCCTCAATCTTCATTTTGCGACCAAAATCCCTGTACAGACGTAAGCCACACTGTACAACTTACTATTGTAAAGGATGGTTCATCTAACGTTTGCAATCTAATTTGGCTCTAAATTCATCGACGAATGAATATTTTTCAAAGCGGTTTGTTTTATTAGGAAGAGTATACATTGGCATTAAGTATGGAACACAATTTCATTCAAATGATTTCCATGACTGGCTTTACAGTACTCCATTCTGTCAACCCAATTTTTCAGAACATTTTCGATTGTATGGGCTTCTATCTCATCAACGGCAACTTCGATTTGGTTTTTCAAGTCTTGGATAGTCTCTGGATGATTAGCGTAACACTTATCTTTAACGGCTCCCCATAAAAAAAGGTCTAACGGAGTCAAATCGCAGCTGCGACATCTACGTTACGGCTAATTATTCGATCCCCGAAGACAGTGTGCAAAAGACCGATTGTTTCGATTGCTTTGTGGCAAGTTGCACCGTCCTGTTGAAACCAAATGACGTGTGTGTGCTTTTGAATTCTGGGTAACAAAACTCATTTATCATCATGACTGTTGATGGATGCTCAGACACATTCTGAGCAACAGCTGCAATGTTTTCGGCTGTACACGCTCTAAATGCATGTGGACGTGCTGGTTTATCCAATAACAATCCAGTTTCATGAACTCGCTTCACACATTGATCCACAAATTGCACTGTAGGCACTTCATTTCTACTGAATTTGCCACATACATTTCTTACAGTTTGGGTAGAAGACTTACCACTTTGAAAGTAAGTTTTCAATATTTCCCAATTTTATTCAAGCGTAAAGCGACCCATTGCGTAAATGTCAAACATTAAACTAATTTTCTATTATAATTTGTTTGAAGTTAATATCCGAAAATTGTAAGAAAATTTAATCCAGCTTCGAACTGATAAGATTATGAAAAATCCTCTCCGCAGCGACTAGACTGTGCAGGTTGTATTAGCGAATTATATTAATACAACCAAATTCTCTTACAATTTTTTGTTTCTTCGTCACATTCACACAGCGCTATACCTGTGTAAGCAAATTTTTAATAATTTTCTTTTTCTACTCCACTCTAAAGGAAAGCAAGCCCAAAACAAGTTTGGCTCGGATGTCAACTAAAAATGAAATAGTTAATATAACTAACTGTCCATCATAGTATACAGCAACTTTCTTCAATCCCAGATGAAGCTACATACTCAACATCAGAAAGTGATGTTGACAGTGAAGCCCCACGTGCGAAGAGAAATCATTATCGTTAAGACTGCAAGAAAGGCTTGATGTTACAATAAACGAACGTCAAAAATACCGGTATTAATACCGGTATCCCGGTTTTATCGTCATGTAATACCGAAATACCGGTATTCATATTTTGGACAGAATTTGGATGCCCTATGCTGCTACACTAAGCCATGACATGCATTTTTAAAGATGTTCCCATACTTTATAGGACATATAGAGAATAAATGAGGCTTTGTTAATATGATTGTGTTATTTGAACTGATTGTGGCAGCACTTGCATCTAACGTTTTCTATAAAATTGATAATTTTCGATAATTTGTCGCCAAAGCCAAACCTTTTTTTTTTAAATAACACTAACATATTAAGAAAGCTTCTTTTCTATTCATGGAACAATCTGTGTTAACTGTAAATGAATTGAAAAGAAGATTCAAATTACTTGGTGCTATGACTGTCGGATATAGAGCTGAATTATTACAAAAATAATATTGACCGGATCCTGATCGGTTGAAACTTTAAATAAAGAAACTATGGATTGGTTTAATTTTAAGTTGATTGAATCGTGGTTCCTAGAACATAAAGCGAATGCCGGTTTAAAGAAAGATAAAGTTTGTCGTTTTAAGAAATTGAAATTATATTTAACATCAGAATGTAGAGCTCAAACAAAGAAAAACGTCGACTATAAAATAAATTTACAGATTAATAAGGAAATGAGGCTTATTATGAACTGCCAATATTTCTGTCCGGCAGGTACAGGTTACAAAGAAACTTGTAAACATATGTCCACGCCCGCGTTTTGCTTAGAATATTTTAATTGGTTAGGTAACTAACGCAAGTCTCTACTGTCTTGGTGTAAGCCTAAACTAGGAAAAAATTTGAAGAATTACACAGTGGAACATTATACTGAATATTAAACCAGCAGAAATGCATGAACTTTTATTTTAAACAGTTTAATTAATTTTAAAATAAAAACACTTATAGATAGCCCAAGATTAGCTAATTTGAAGGCAGTATGTAACGAGCATAATATTAATAATTATTGCAGATCTTCAATCGAAAATTTGTACTTAAATAAGCATGAACATAAAGCGCAGCTCGAATACAACGAAAGTTTTGAAGAAAATATGACGCAATGTGGAGTTTTTATTGCTCCGACTTATAATTTTCTTTCAGCCACACTCGAACTCGACGGAATAAACAAAACTAAAACAAAATTGTGGAAATTAAATATCCATACAGTATTCGTGATGAATTGCCAAATAAGGCCATATTTTTGAAAAATTGTTATTTAATAAAGACCCATCAATACAACACGCCGGTTCAAATGCAAATGCATGTGATTTTGCACCGTTTTATGTAGAACCTTACATTAAATCTGTTTTATGTGAATTGAAATTTTGTGTACGATTATATACACATACTAATTTTTAAAATTGAAATAATGCTTTATTGAAATTCAGTAACTTTAAAAACGAAAATTGCAGATCTTTATATGGGACCGGAAGTCACTGAGTAGCACTGAGTAAAACAAACAATTTATGGAACATTATTTTGTTGCTGTTATTTTTTAAGATACAGGGTGTTTTAAATATTTAAAAATTTCATGCACTTGAAAAAACACTTGCTTTTAGAAAAGAAACTAATTGTCCGAAAAATATAAAAATGGGCTCATTTTATAGATAAATTAATAGGAATTACAAAATAGTATATAGCCGCCGAAACATTCTTTTTGAATTTTCTCAAGTTTGCAACTTTTTTTTATCTTTTTCCTCATTTAGGGCTATTAAACATACTAAAAATTCAGCGCAACATCTATTTTCATTATCTTGCAAAATACGTTTAGAACTAAATGAGGAAAAGATAAAAAACAAATAAAAAAAAAGTTGCAAATTTGAGAAAATTCAAAAAGAATATTTCGGTGACCATTTTGAAAAGGAAGAAATGAAAGATGGTGCCAGTTTTATAACTATTTTGTAATCCCTATTCATTTATCTATAAAATGAGCCCAATTTTATAATTTTCGGATAATTGACTTTTTTTCTATAGCTTTAAATACATCAAGTGCATGCATTTTTTAAATATTTGACACCCTGTATCTTAAAAAATAACAACAAAAATTATTTCCCATAAATATTTTGTTTAACTGCTACACATTCAAAACATAAAAATCTAAAAATTAAAACATGACTTCAAAAAAAATGTGATTTGACGTATTTTTTACCATATACATATGTATGTATTTTTTTGTTTAACAGTTGCGTACAATATTTATTTATTTATTTAAGAAAACATGAATTTATAACATAATAAAAACAATGTTGTGTTTTATGAATTTATTTAAATGTTTGGATCATGTAAATTACAAAGCATGAAGCAATTGTATATACATTTTTTAGCTGTTTTTGAAACATGGGACGGGATTACGGCGGTAATTATTTTAACAATTTTTGCCAGCCCAATAACTCTCTCCACTAAAATTCTTTGGATTGCCATGATCCTAATTTCCTGAATTTCATTAACAGTTAGCTGTTTTGTGCTTCTTAAAAATGGAGGAATATTTAATTTAATCTTCTTGGTTTTCAATAAATCCAATACTTACTTTTATAAACGTCAAATTAGGATAGCTCGTTCAGTCTCAAATTTCTCCGCTACGTGGTACCCACGATCCTCCAATCGTCAATACTATTTCGACTTTTGAATTAAGCATTTTCTATTGCGATCTCAGCACGCTCGCATAAAACATCATTCAATTTCTACTTTCATTCATCATTCTTTATCACAAAAAATGTTTGCGATATTTTATCGATTTGATGAAAAGGAAAAGTGTACAGAAAGCTGAGATCGCATTAGAAAAATTGTAATGAAAGAAGAAAATAGCGTACAATTTTGTTCTTGTTACAAGAGACAAAATACTATCGAAAACGAATCGAAAGTGATGCCGAAAGGTCGAATGTCGAAAGGCCGAACGCCGAAAGGCCGAATGTCGAAAGGCCAAATGCGTCGAAAGGTTGAATGTGTCGAAAGGCCGAATGTCGAAAGGCCGAATATCGAAAAGCCGATTTGTAAAAAAATGGCATATCTTAGGTACTACTTGGGAAATATTTTTTTTTGTATTTTAGTTTGAGTGTCCAATAGCTCTACTATGAGGTGTTTCAGGCTTATATATTCTTTCTGGGACACTCTGTATATACAAATGTCTATAATATTTTTTATAATGTTTTACGTGTACGTATGCTAGTGATGGGCTAAATCGATCTTTTCTGTTAAAATTGCAACAACAGTATAGAGGACATTTCTTTGATAGTATCTGTGTAAAGAGCGAACGAGACGGCTTGTATAAATATTTTTGTTGGTTTTGGGTAAAGCAATAAAAATTAAATTTTATAATTTGTTTCTTGCTAGAAAAGGCATCCCACTTTCAACCAATTTCTTCTCTATTTAAGTGAATAGTGGAGACATAAACTAAATTTAGCGGCAGTAGTCTTAGTAATATGCTACAAAAATGCTATACAATGAATTCATATTAGGAATTCGTCGAATTCCGTCCCAGTTGTTGGTATTGCACTTCCAATTCCATTTTGTAGTTACTGTATTTGTCACCAGAGTTTTCGTATGTATAAATCATATAGTATTTGCTAAACAATGTTTTCTTGTGTTTTTGCATTGTAAAATTGTATCTCAAACATAAATGAGATTAAGTAATAATTATTATGTTATTTATGATTGATGAAAAAAATATTCTGTACAATAAAGAGTTAATTTTAAAATTAGAATGGAAATCTCCATTTTCCAGATTATTTTAAAATTAAATCTTCCCTTTCCAGAACTTTTACTCTTCATGGATCATTTTTTCATTTAAATGTATTAGGGTCTTTTGGCATTTTCGATTACTACATTAAACTACATTAATACTACATAAATTAAATGAAAAAATACCCCAAAAAGAAAAAAAATGCCCCAAGCATTGGAGAGATTTTAAAAGTTGAATATTGTAAGCTCATTTTCGACTAAGCCAACTTGGAGTTTAGTTTACTTACTGGGTACATTGCCAAAATCAGGTAAGAGCTTCATTTTATGAAAATTTTTGAAGGTAGGATTGCGTATCTATAGTTTTTAGGGGACTTAAGTCAAATTTTGCAAGAAAATTATCACATTTTTGTGAAAATGTTCACTTTAGTTTTCAATTTTTATTTTATTTATTAAAATTTCTTAATCAACCTTGCAGACACAGCTCAAACAGTTTTTATTGCTCTTATCGCTTAACTACAAATTTTTTAAACATAACATTTTTTAAAATGTAATTTTAATTCGTTGTATACCTCATAGGGTGGTGTCTGCGTCTGCCACCCCAAAACTCCGCTTTTCTAGAATTTATAAAATTCTTCCTGTTTCAATTTCTATTTATAATTTTAAACTATGTAAGTACAAAATAAAAAAATTGAAAAATTAAAATTTTCCCGGAAAAATTGCTTGCACCATCGAAATACAATTGATATACAATCTTAACATCAAAATCTAGTAAAAAATTGTACAATTTTACATTATGTTGAATAAAATTATAACAAAGTTTTATTTTAGCAGAAGCAAAAAATTTCCCAGAAAATGAGGTAATTTTCGAGGGAAAATTTAGCTGGCACCTTCTAAAGATACACAACACTTTAGCTGTCTACTTAATCGGTTATGTCTTGTGACCACAGATTTGTATACTGGTTCAAGAGAAATACAGTGACTTGAACACATTTTCCTAATTTTCTTTTAAATGAAGAATATAAATCGGTTGGTTGTATCAAAAAATATAAAATTATTGAAAATTCTTGAAATATTTGAAATTTTTATTATTTTGAAATTCTCAAAATTCTTTGAACTCTACAAATTGAAAATAAAATATCGTAAAATATTTTTTTTTAGTTGTAAAAATTTCTGAAATTTTGAAATCTTAATACTTAATACCTTTACTTTTAAATCTCTTGTAGTCTGCACCTTTCAAATTTTTTAATGAAATTTTTGATAATTTTTAAATTCTTAAAATTCTACGAAAATTTCAGCATAATTTCTCGAATTAAATTTATCTTTACTTATGAAAGAAAATTTCGAAATGATATTAATTCTTTTATTTGTCAATTTAAAACAAATCTTTAAAATTTTGTCAATCAAAGCAAGAATTGTATAATTTTTTGAAATCATTTAAATTCTTGGGAAGTTTAAACCTCTTAAATGTTTGGAAAAAAACAGATTTCTTGGAATTGAAAGAGTTTATAAAAATCTGGAAATTTAAAATTCGATATTACTCAAATTTTTAAAATTTAGGAAATTATAATTTCAATTAAAATTTTGGCAAATTTTTTATTATTTTCAAATGGAACGAGCATTAAATGGATTGTGTTTTGAACAAAAACCAAAATTGAACCGAAGGCTGATTATTTGTTTCTGGCAATCCTTTTTGCCATTTTATTTTCATATTATCAGCATAAATAAAAAAAATTTTAAAATATAAAATTATTGAATTACAAAATGATAATGAAATATTTTTTTGTACATCGAATGATATGGCCCACTACACTTTTCCACTATAAGAGCTTTCGCTATAGGTTTGTGTATTTAATTGAAATGTTGCATAAGGACAAATGTATACATAGAATTCTGCAAAAAAGAAAAAATTGAAAATGGTTCGATTTAGGTTAGCCTTATTTTGTTAGAAATATGCTTTCCGCTTCCTTTAAATTCGTTGATTCGATCTCAGTTCGAAGTAATTCGAACTGAAAGATTCTACCCTCTTATTTTGATCCGCCCAGCATTTATTCCAGATATAATGACTGTCTTTGTTTAATTTTGTTGTTGTTTATTTGTCGGTTGTTCGGATGGTCCCGTAAAATATATATTTATTTCAAAATGTTGGCATAGAACATCGAGTAATGTTCAGGTCCACTGAATCAAAACGAAGTCTTTAATGGCAATACTTTGAAAATATTTACTTAACCATATATTGTTAAATAAAATCTTATAAAAAACGCAGTGCTGTAAATTTTGTCCGGAGGCGTGTGCCGTCTATTGCTTAATTCTAAAACTATTTTTATATAAAAAAGTTTTTTAAGGCAAATCGTTGCCGTGAGTAACTCTGTGTTTGTCAATTCCTTTATTGTTAGCAGTTAAATTATTATTTTTAACCTTCACTCTGTTGCCTTCTAATTGCAACTTGCAACCCTCCTTACTTAAAATTGTTCTCTTGAATTTATACCCAACTACTTCTTCGAGAGCAGTTGATATTCGTCTCAACACGAATAGTGCAAAGAACATTAATTCGCTTAAATGTTGTATGAGTAGATTTACGTTTTTTTCATGGCAATGGTTAACTCAATACTGGGTGTATCTATCTGTCACATGGAGTAAACAAAATTGTGTTTGAGATTTTGTTTTTTAAAGAAAAAATAACTCGTCCGTCCATTAAGTGTCAAGCGTGGACAGTTTACCTTATTTAAATTATTTTGAATTGGAAATTAAATTTTAGAACTAATTAAAAAATTATTTTAAAAATTATTATTTATTAGTTTGAAAAATCACATTTGAAAAGAAAAAAATTTTATGGACTTTTATCGAATTCTACAAACATAAAATAGCCAATAATTTAAAATGATTGATTTTTCAACTCCAAATACAAAATTTAAATTTTTAAAGCACCCATAAGCACAAATCGAAATTTTTTAACGTGTTTGAAAAGTTACCATGAAACTTTCATATCGAAAAGGCTTTTTCAAACCGATAGATCCAATTTTTGACAAAATTGTTTCATTTGGAAACCTATAAAAACATCCTTATTCTTAGAAAAATTGATTAAAAGTGATTTAATTTCATTCAAGAAACCGCAATTTTATGTTTTGATGCAAGCATTTTAGCTTAACGGCCGGCAGAATATAAAATTGCGGTTTTTTGAATGAAATTAAATCAATCTTTGTAAAAGTTTCTAAGAATAAGGAGGTACTTATAAGTTTGAACTATTTTAAAATTTTTTAACTGGTTTTTACGGTTTGAAATGCCGGTTTGCCATTTGTGCATGGGACAATGCCCCTTTATAGTGGAAAAAGTAAAAATTAAATGAAGAAAATTTCAGTCTTAGAATATACACAAAAAGAATGAAAATTGGTAAATCTAGTCATCTAAGGTCTCAGTTCTTTCTAATAAAATTTCAAAATCAGCAGACCTCTGGACCAAGAGATTCCCGAACAAATTTTTGAGTATATTATGTAGAAAAAAAGTTTAACATTTTTAAATGAATTTTTATGTCAAAAATTTTATGTAAAAAATCAAAATTTTTGTTGAGCTTTAAAAAATTCGTAAAATTTCAAAAATTCTAAAATTTTCAGAAAATTCGACAATTCAAATAACTTCAAAATAGTATTTGAAAAATTTCAACCCTTCATTCGGAAACACTCAAAAAATTCAAAACATTTTAAAAATTCGGAATTTTGAAAAACAAATTTACAGAATGTAAAAAAATTGGAATTGCTTCATTTGTGTTCTAGCAATAGAGATCACAACACTAAAAGTGTCAAAAAGTGTGTTTTTGGCACTTTTGCCCTTGAAATTTTTAAATTTCATATTTTTAGATGAACTTTTAGGTTAAAAATCAAAAATTTTTATTGAGCTTTAAAAATTCGTAAACTTTTCAAAATTCCAAAGTTTTCAAAAATTCGACGAATTCAAATAACTTCAAAATATTTGAAAAATTTCAAAACATTCATTAGCAAACACAAAAAATTCGAATGATTTTAAAAAATTCGAAATTTTCAAAAAAATTTAGAAAAGTGAAAAAATTGGAATTGTTTCATTTGTGTTCTACCAATAGAGATCACAACACTAAAAGTGTTAAAAAGTGTGTTTCTGGCACTTTTGCCCTTGAAATTTTTAAATTTCATATTTTTAAACGATTTATGTTAAAAATCAAAATTTTTTGTTGAACTATAAAAATTTGTAAAATTTCAAAAATTCCAGTTTTCAAAAAATTCGACGAATGCAAATAACTTCAAAGTATTTGAAAAATTTCAAACCATTCTTTCGAAACCCCTCAAAAAATTCGAAACATTTTAAAAAAATCGGAATTTTTAATAAAATTTAGAGAATGTAAAAAAATTGGAACTGCCTCATTTGTGTTCTAACAATGGAGATCACAACACTAAAAATATCAAAATCGTGTTTTTGGCACTTTTGCCCTTGAAATTTTTAAATTTCACATTTTTAAACGATTTATGTTAAAAATCAAAATTTTTTGTTGAGCTTTAAAAATTTGTAAAATTTCAAAAATTTCAGTTTTCAAAAAATTCGACGAATTCAAATAACTTCAAAATATTTGAAAAATTTTAAACCATTCATTCGAAAATTTGGAAAAAATTTGAAACATTTTAAAAAATTCGGAATTTTCAATAAACTTTAGAGAATGTAAAATAATTGGAATTGCCTCATTTGTGTTCTAACAATGGAGATCACAACACAATACATATTATCAATTACATAGGCCTGCATGAATTTTTTTTTTCTTGATGAATAGTCGTATCCGAAGTAATTTTTTACTTTGAATCCAAATCAGGAAGCAGAATTACTCTATCACGTCAGATTTTTAAGATATTCTAACATAAAAGTGTCAAAAAGCGTGTTTTTGGCACTTTTGCTCTTGAAATAATTTAAGACCAAAACGAGTTAGAGCAAATCTGACTGCAGAGCATTTTAGTTTCAAAATGAGAAGGAATACAAGTTATGCGTGCTTATGAAATTCTTAAATTATGCATAACGAGAACTTCTGAAACTGAACTTGTTTAACGAAAAGATCTTACTATATGGAATAATGAAATGCTAAATACGATTCCGTTGTCAAATTTGCCCTAACTCTTTTTAATCTTGAGTTATTTCACGTACAAAAGTGCCAAAAATTCGCTTTTTGACACTTTTAGGTTAAAATCTCTCAAAAACCTGACGCAATAGGGTAATTCTGTGACCAGATTGTGGAACTGTTCAATAAAAAAAAATTGTTTAACCCTTTTTGGCAGGCATGTGTTATATTTAGTTTTAATTTTAATGCTTAGCAACACATCGATGGCATATTTTATCAACGACATATCTCTCTTGAAAAATTAGAGAAAACGGATTTCATCCCGAAAAAGTATTTTACGTTTGAGATCTGCTTACTTCTTAGTATACTAATCATAAAGTACATAATGATATTCTGCTGAGTTGTCCCGGGTAGCATATGTAGATGGATCCGAATACGAAAGTGAAGTTAATATCGACACATGAACTCGAGACAAATAACACCAAATGTGCTGCACTGACAGTTGTGTTTTACTTAGTGCCTGGAAGTCGCATCACTGGGTCTGAGTGGGCGCAACGGTGTTGTTTTGACATTAGATATACTGTCCTGTCATAATAAGCGGCTTAGAGAATGAGTCTTGTATTTCAAAACATATAAAAAAAAATTTTTTCATGAGAATTTTGTTCGTAATTTGAATTTTATAGTTCGTATCTTAATAAAATGTTGATGTAGGTCTAGGTACATAGGTTGACGGTGCGGCTTCCTGATGACGTTAATGCGACCTTATACATCATAAAAAACAAGTGATAAACTGCTAAAATAGAATTAGATAGTCATCAATATCATGTAAGGTTCCTATTTGATGCGAACATTTTGTTAAAAGAACTCCAATTTTATAATTTAACGGAAGGATTTCAGCTTGGCGACCAGCAGGATACAAACTTGAATTATATCAATTTCAACAAAAAATTTCGAAGAATTTGATAGTTTTGGTACAGTCGAAATATTTTTTATTAATTTTTGACACTGAAAAAATTCGGTGAAAAATTAGATTTGATTGCTAAACGACACTCATGAAATTGCTGTACTACATCAAAGTAAAAGCTCGCATGGTATAAATCAATAACATGATCTTGATTAACAGTTAAAATCAATCCCTTCTCAATTAATAATCGCGTTTAAAACAAAGTCGTGCGCAACAATTCAATCTAGAAATTTTTTAAACTATCTACTAAATTAATTATGCATTTTGATAATAATTGAACATAATTTATAATAACAAGCTTATACTCAAAGAGTTGTACAATAAAAGCAGTAGTAGTAGTATGGATAATACAAAAAAAAAAACATAATGACAAGTTGTAATAACAACAACAAATATATCAAGTTTGTTCACTTTCAAGATCAATCGCAAAAAAATAAAAATTTCACGCAAATTTTTAAAATTTCTAAGAGCGCGCAACTCGAAACACATTTCATTTATATACATGTTTATTGATAACGATTATACACACACATACACATACTCGAACAAAATGTTGATGATAATTTTCATTTCATGTTTTTGCGCGAGCAAAAAAAAAAAGTAATGTCTATATTATTTGCAATTTAGGTCAAACACGGGAAATTGAAAATGAAATTTGTTTTTTTTTTCAAACACACAGAGTTTTCTCTTAATTGCCTTATATTTTCGTCATAATGTTTTTTTTTTGTGTGCTTTAGCGATAAACCCTGTATTGTATGTTATTCTTGAGAGGTTCGCATCATAGGGTAAATAACATTTTCAATACAGGTATGTATAGAGGGTTATATTATGGCTACATGCTTATTATTATTTAAACAAAAAAATATTTATTGTTGCATATAGTTTTTGTGGATTTATTTTTAAGACAAGAGAGCGTGGACAAAAGAAAAACACTTTCAATGTTTGTTAAAAAAATGTGCGCGCTTCAATGATATGATGGCACGCGAAAAATTAAATACACACTATATACATAAAAAAATTAGCTGTATTGTTACTTGTACAGTTTCTTCTTGTGAAAAGATTTAACATAAGCAAATGTTATCGTGCATGATTATGCATTTATGTATGGACCAAATTTTCATTTTTATTTTAAATCCATGTTTGTCAATAAACAGTTCAAATTATATTATAGTCTGGTCAGTGTTTGTTTCAAGCCGAATTGTAAAGCAAAAATTTTCCTACCTTTCTTTATGTCGCACACTATATTTAATAAAGTAATGTGTATTGCACAAATTGCATTTAAAACTGATTTCCATTTATGTCTCTCTCTTACCTGCAAAAAAAGGGAAAAGTAATCGATTAGTAAATTAAATTCATAAAAATTTTAATTACTTATAAAACATTTTACTATCATTATTATGATTAGCATAAATTAGAAATTTTCTTCTGCATGATTACCAATAATAAAATACATAATTTTCTTATATTTCATACAAACTCGTAATCATAAATTCATTTGCATATAACCATTATAGTAGATACATACATTACAGATTAAATCTAAAAAAAAAAAAAAAATGATAACAAGAAAATGATAAACGTTTTGTAATTTTCCTATAAATTGACCTTTCCTCAATCATATCGAGCACAAAATAAACAAACAACCACTGAATTTATTTTTCCTACGTCCATCTAAATATATTATATGTAGTAGTTGTCTACTCGTATTTACAATTTAACACAGCAAAACAACAAGCTAGCCCAAGTTTTATTCCTAAAATTGGCTATTTTCACAAATCCACTGATAAATTATCAAATCAAATAGTAAATTGCTTGTAATGACGGTTACTTAAGGATACAAAAAATTCTGAAAATTTTTTCAAGGCTCATGACATTTGTTTTATTTATGATTTTAGTTACAAGTTTGCCGATCTTGCTTTTATTACATATTTCTGTCCAACACGTAGGTCAGATAAATTTTAACCTACTCTGGAGAAATCTGCATTCAAATTTGTAGTCAAGTTATTCTAATTTTATTATTCTCACGTACATATATTCGTTTCCACATTTTATGTTGTGGCTTCAAGACGCCATCACGCCATCGATTTTGGTCGCAAAATGAGAATTGAGGAATGGGAAGTTTGGATATGCCGACAGATATTTTTGTTGCATTAGTTATGTTAAGTGTCAAAAATAAGTGAATCGGGTGAAATCGGTTCAATTTCCTCTTTCTTCTAACTTGAGGAATTTATATTTTTGTTTCTATTGTTTTTGTAACCGACGATATTCATTTGGCTTGGTTAATAAACAACTAAAACAAAATATTCTCGTGATCGTCAACAAAAACGAATAAAACGCAAACACATAACGCAACATAAATAAATCTGTGGCAATAAGACATAGTAGCTTATGTCAACTTAAGATAAAATTAAATTTTCAATACTCAACATTTTCTATCTCTCCTGTAACTCCACCAAATTTGACATAAGTGCGCTAGCCTTGTGATCAAAGGCTGTAGTCATAATACGTGATGACTTAAGTCAAATTTGGTTGTAACTCCACAACCCTTCAAAATACTTTCTAGCTAGAACATTGTTTAATTTTTTTTTTTTTTTTTGAAAACCTACTTGGAACATTGGGATTAGGGCTTGCGTACCGGAGCCGCAAAAATGATGGAGCCGCTAAAGTAGAATTGCTCTCATTTTTGGTGGACGTCAGTTTGACGGTGTATTGTTTTTTAAACTGGTTCTTTACCCATTCCCGGTTTAACCCGTAAAGTGCGTCGTGGAAAAAGTTGTATGACAAGAGTGGTGTGTTCCAGCGGACCGCAATTTTATATTAATTATTTTTTGTTCAATTAGAACGATACTAAAAATTTCGATTAGGAAGATACCAAAAATTTCAGAAAAAAATTGAACGGAGTGGGGATCATTTTTGTTTTTTGAAAAGTAGAGCGGTCCCAGGGACCGCACAACGCTCTTTTCGGGTTAAATATAACATCCTGAAAAAGGAACTAAAAATATGTTTCCTTATGCCAGGGTTTTGGGTACACACACAGTGCAATAATTTGGTTTAATTCTGTAAATAGAGTATGTATGTATATCCAGCTCTTCTTTTGACTGAATTTTATTTCTTTGTCTGCTTCCAACTGTTCCACTTCAACATTGTTTTCCAAAATAAATCGTTTCGGATTTTGAGCTCACGTGAATTTTATTAATGAGACAATCAGGGAATCCACTGTCGATTTTAGAGTGCTGACTACTCAAGTAATTTGATCGATTACCCTGTTAATTTGATTCAGGGGTAAGAAATAGCTCAGCGTGAAGATGTCTGTTTCACTTTTCTAAAATAAAATAATTTCGCGCGGATTTAATTCAGTTTTTAAATTTAAATGTCGCGGATTTTATTAATATTGTATTTAATTTATATTTAGTTAACTTGGAAAAAATTCAAATTTATTGTCGAAATTAATTCGTTTTCAAATAAATTTAACTCCTTATCGGCGGAATATAAAAGGTTCGGTAATGGGCAAGCAATAATTGAGATCAACTGCTTGCAAAAGAGTAAAGCAGTAAAGGAAGCCTTCTTTTGGTTTTATTTTACCGTCCGAAAGACAAATTGCAGGAAAAATTGCTAAGATTACGCCCACAAACCAGCATTGGTATCCCATTTTATTTTTTCAATAAATTTAAACTTTGGTTGCCTGGGAATGGGAAGTAGTTTTCTTTCGAATAATGTTATTCGTCCCGCAGTAACTTTCTATTTTATAGTCTGAAGTAAAAGTTTATGTTTGAATTTACTCGATATCCAGAAAAATGAAACCGGAAAGCAAGAACTTCTTGGAACAAAGTGATGAAGCATTTCGCTTTTTTAATGACGTATAAAAATATGGATTTCGGTATTTAATTCCGAAAAAAACTGTAACTTCAACTAAAAGTTGTAGTTGCCTCTGTCAATTTGCACCTAAGTTTTGAATTAAGGGATTTATAAACCAGAATGGAAGGCTATTTCTTAGAATATGGAACAATTAGAATAGAACTTGTATATTTCTTCACCGATTATGATGAAATTCAAGATATCAGTGAAATAGAATGAAACTGGGCTATTTCTTATAATATGCCCAGCTAGAATAGGACTTGGTTATTCGTTAACCGATTGTGATGAAATTCGAGATGGTACATAGAAGTGGCATTCTAAAATAATTCTTTGATATAGTTCTGGAATACGGCCAACTAATAGCCTCTTTCTTACAATATGACCAATATAAACATTGATATTGTGCAATGGAAATGGAATTCAAAAATAATTTTTACATTAAGTTCTGGAATTTGGCAACTAATCCGACTTGGTCGAATTTAAATATAATGTGTTATTTTCAATGGAAACACAATCCTAAAACGACTTTTGAATAAAGCTTTTAAATATAACCAATTAGGATGTAACTGCTTTTTCATAACCGATTAAGGTGAAATTCGATATTTTCGATTAAAGTAGAATTTGTAGAATTTTAAAATGATTTTTAGATGAAGTTCTCGAATATGACCAACTAGGATGGAACTTGGCTATTCCTTAACCGAGTTTAGTGAAATTTGACATGTGTGATGGCAATGGGATTCTAAAATGATTTTTGGATAAAGTTCTGGAATTAGGCCAACTAGGATAGAACTAGGCTACTCCTTAACTGATTATGATGAATTTCGACATGCATTTCATATTTCAGAACTTTATAAAAAAATCATTTTAGAATCCCATTTTCATCCCGGATGTCAAATTTCACTAAAATCGGATAAGGAATGGCCAAGTTCTAGCCTAGTTGACCATATCCCAGAACTTCACCTAAAAATCAATTTATAATCTCATTTCCATCTCTGATCAGAAATGCCAAAATCTTGATTTTCAAAAATGCAAGGGTTAATTTAGTCCAAATGCAATACTAAATTCAACTCAAACTAAACTCGGGTAATATCAAATACATTAAACAATCTATAAAATCTGGCAGAATATCTGTACACAACACTTAAAATCCCATCGAAATCTCAAATAAGCTTAAAACCTCGAAAAATTACATAACATATCGAAACGTCCAATGTACCAACGATGTAACATGATGATGCAACTCAACGTCAAAATTAGAGAAACTCGAATAATCGCTATTAAGAGAATTTCGATTACAATATGGTTTAAACGAGTTTCAAGAATTTTGAAATACCGACAAAACTCGAATGTCAAAGACATTTTGTGTTCTCGTAATGCTTACATAAACAAGTTTCCTATATCAATTGTGATCAGTTGTCGAAACTCGTAACTCGAAATATACGAAAAATACATGATCGACGAGTAGAGTGATCGCAGACGTCCTGGTTTTCTTGGACATGTTCTGGGTTTTCAAACTTTTGCGGGCATCCAGGAAAATGTTTTACTTTGTCCTAGTTTTTAGATAATATTCATTGGGATCGTTAAACTTAATAACGGCAATGTAAACTGCCAGAGAAACCAACAAGTTGAAATGGGATAATTTATGGAAGAACTTTAAAAATAGCCGGAATATTTCAAGTGTGAAGCAAAGATAAAAGTCTTTACAATTTTGTACTTTGTAAACTTTTATAATTCCCTTCAAGTAATTAGTAAGTGTATCGTAAACATGTTATTTAGAAGAACAAACTCCACCCCAAATAAAACGGAATAGGCTGAATGTCGAAACGCAGAATGTCGAAAGCCCGAACGCCGAAAAGCTGAATGTCGAAAGGCCGAATGCGTCGAAAGGCCGAATGCGTCCAAAGGCCGAATATCGAAAAGCCGAATGGCCAAAAGCCGATTGTGTCGAAAAGCCGAATGGCGAAAGGCCGTTTGTGTCGAAATTGATTTTAATTTTTCATCTTTTTATGAATGAAAATTTTAAAATTTTTTATTTTTATGAAGACTAAAATTTGGGTTGGTATCCGAAAAAATCCGAAAAAAATCCAGAAAAAAACCCAGAAACACAAAAATTCAGAAAAACAAAAATCCAGAAACACAATTATCAAAGAAGTGTATCGCTCATATCGCTTCTACTGATAGTTCTACCACATATGTTTCAAGTTATTTTGTTGTTAGCTTAAAGGTTGATTTAGATATCCGACGATTTTTCGGCGCGGCTGCCTGCCGCAGGAAATTCGAAATTCTGCGAACGCTGTATTATCGATGATTTAAGGTGGATTTAAATATGAGACGATTTTTCGGCGCGGCTGCCTGCTGCAGGAAATTCGGCGAACGGTGTATTATCGATGATTTACATATTCGACGAATTTTCGGCATAGTTTTTTCACACATACATACTAAACAATATTTTGACAAATAATTTATAAATAAAAACACAACCTACTTGTAGGAATAGTTGCAAATTGAAAAACGAAAACAAAAAAAAACAGAGGATGTTAAAAAAAAATGTTATTGTATGTATGTATGTATCTGCGATGTCGCACCGAAAAGATAAATTTTGTTCATGTCTTCGCCGTGCCGAAAATTCGGCGAAGCGGTTGTTTCTAATTGGTTGAATGTGTCACGTGATGTTCGGCGCAGAAAAATCGTCGGATATGTAAATCCACTTTTATTCGTTGAGTTAGTATGGCATGGACGAATGTACTGGAGCGAATTTGCGGATTTAATGCTTCGTCAACTGTGCGGACACAGACCAAAGGAAATATATTTCGGACTTTTGATCCATTCAGATTTTTGACATTCGGCCTTTCGACACATTCGGCTTTTCGACCCATTTGATTTTCGACATTCTGCCTTTCGACACATTCGGCCATTCGACATTCGGCCTTTCGACATTCGGACTTTCAGCGTTCGGCCCTTCGACATTCGGCCTTCTGACATTCGGCCTTCCGACATTCGGCCTTCCGACATTCGGCCTTTCAACATCGAATGAAATAAAACGGTCCAAGAATATTCTTTAGGGCATGATTTAGTCTATTTTCGATTAGCAACTATTTAGACTCAGTTTAACATTAAAATACACCAAAAAATGTGCGTGTGCCCATTTGGTGCTGGTTCCAAAATATTTCTTGTATAGTTGGGCTATATTTAAAAAATCTGATTCCAACCTTATGGCCGCCAAATTCTTCAGAATATATTACCGGATGTTGTATAAAACAATTTTGCATGGTTGAAACACGTAAATTTCTTGCAATAATGGCAAAGAATGCTGGTTTAATCGTCAGCATTTCCAGGGCACAGGTCCAAGCACATGGCTTTTGTTTAGCTCTTCTTCGGTACTTGATGGTTATCTTTGTTAGATATTTACTGGTATCCAATCTATAGTACATTATCGTTTCTCACGCTCTTCTTCATAACTCTTTCTTTGGTACATAACTCAAAAGATTCGAATGACCGTTGAAACAAAATAACGAAGATTCATCCGATCTTATGTTTATATATATATACGATTTATGGCCGAATTCTTCATAATGTTTGGTTTGTTGCTCCTAATGAGTAATGAACCCAATTACTATGTTTTTTTTTTGTTGCAATAATTGTTCCTTCAATTTGCAACTTGTGAAGTTATTGTCTATGGTTAAGCAAGCTAAATCAATGTTACAAACGATTTCGATTGAATTCGTGTCATACGAAATTGTGTATTTTGTTTCACGTCTGCTGTAGTCCTCAAGAGCATTTCTGTGCGTCTCAGAAGCAACAACTTTTACCAATGGCGGTAAAAAGATGTTCAGGATTTTATTTTGTGAGGATTGCGGTTTTTTACATACAAAATGTATGAAAAAACGTTAGGGTTAGCCTGACCCCTGTTAATCGCTTAAGGGCTAAGAATATTCAGACAATAATAAATACCCTAAACACAACCATTTTTCATCCGGTTTTTATTTTAAACATTTAAAAACATTCCAGCACAATCATTCCTATAGAATATCAGCGACATTCAATGGCCCAAAAGTTTTTAATTCAACTTAAAACTCGGCTGGTTAACAAAACACTAAACAGACTTTTCGATTTTTGCATGCATTAAAAACCCTTCCAGAGTTTAAAAAAACATATTTTAACAACACTTCGATCTATTCTCCCACAGTGTTAATTAAAATTCGGCCGATTGCTACAAAACATTTGTCCGATTTGGTCAATTATAGAAAATGCGTCATGTATATGAAAGGATGAATTTATGGCGAATTCAACAATATTTGGAAAAATAATGTCAACAATTTTATAGTGTCAGACGCAGGGATCTCAGATGCATCGCAATATGCGGGAATCTCATGTACGACTGATCAATGCATCGTAAATTGATTTCAGCAGGGATAAATTGGTTGCTCCTATGGAAGGCTGTTAGAAAATTAAATTTAGTTGTGAAAAGTAATCAGAACAGACAACAGTGGATCAGAACAGACAACGAGATCACGCTAACCAAGGTTAAACAAATTTATCGATTTTTTGCTGTTGTGTTTTACTTCGGTCTAAAAAGAGCAAAGTATTGAAATTCTGTCAAAAATGACGGAAAATTTGGTTGGTCCAAAACCAATTTTCTCGACGTTTTGAAAGTCCCTGAGTCTGAAAAACCAAAAAAAAAAATGTCCGTCCGTCTGTCTGGATTGTTAGATGTATGTGTACCCATGTGACACGCCGACGAATCATTACGGGGAAGAATCCAGTTTCAATTATTTGGATGTAGATGCATCACAGAAGATTGAACGAGCAGATATAGATGGAGAAGAATCCGAAGAAATAGATGGTGAAGAGATTGAACCATTGAAAAAAATTTGCCCGATTTTACGACGAACCACCGGACAATGGTACGGCACGCATGAGTACTGATTACATACGAACACATATAGGAAATGGCCAATTCAAAATTGTCGAGAAAAATGGTAAAAGCTTGGCTTGGAAACTATTTTTTGCCGAGGCGAAGTTGACCAATTGCTGGATGGATAAGCATGGCTGATAATTTTACTGATTTTTTAAATAAATAAATCAAACGTTTTGGCACGCTGTATTGTGAATGAGCTTTAGCTCAAAATACAGTGTGCTAAAATATTAGTAAATTTCTATGTAAATAAAATAAATAAATAAAATAAATAAATAAATAAATAAATAAATTTAACCCATGATATCTCGAGAACGGCTTGTCCGATTGTCAAGAGGGTGGGGTACCTGCCATACGAATTGACTCAAAATACCTGGTTTTAAAAATATTTACGATTTTTTTATATATGCTGGTTTGCTTATTGAATGGGGATGGGGCATTGAATTTGGAGTTGATTTGAAGGTTAAGTTAGAGGCGAATTTGCGGGTTGAGTTGAAGTTAAGTTGTAGTTAAGTTGGAGTTGAATGTGGGTTGGATTAGGGTTTAGTGAGCAGTTAAACTGAAGATTTTTGATTTTTTTTTATAAAGATTTTATTGGGATTCTATATCTTTTCCAATTTTGATGAAATTCAGTATTTCCGAAGGAAATGGGATTCTCAAATTACTTTTGGATGAAGTTCTGGAATATGGCCAAGTATGATGGAACTTGCCTATTTCTCAACCGATTATTATGAAATTTGACATGTGTGTTGGAAATGGGATTTTAAAATGTTTTTTGGATGAAGTTCTGAAATATAGCTAATAGAGGTGGAATTTCGCTACTTCTTAACCGGTTTTAGTGAAATATGACATCCGCGATGAAAATGGGATTCTAAAATAATTTTCGACAAATGGGTTCGAAACTGCTTTCTTAAATATTTTAAGATTAAATTCTAGATATGGGCAACTAGGATTCCTTAGCTATTTTTAACCGATTATGATGAATTTTGACGTTTTCAACGAACACAAGGAAATGTGACACAAAAAATATTCTTGGATGACATTGTGAGGAATATGCCAATATGGCTTTTATATTGTTGTCTGATGAGGTTTCTGTAAATCATTCAGGTTGAGGTTCCTTTGAGGCATCGTAAACGTCTATTTCAATTGCTGAACGATCGATATTATCTCCGTAATAATTTTCATGTCCGCCTAGAAACATTTCTCACGAGTATGTTTTCTGGGTATTTACTGTCAGAGCTGTAAGTTTGGCCATGCTTAAAAAATGAAGTGTGTGGCGGACACGCGCTAAAGAATTAAAATTACTAACGGTAGTGTAGAGTCTCACCTTTCCATCGCAAATCTTGAATTTCATCATAATCGATTAAGGAATAGCCAAGTTCTATCCTAGGTTTGGGTGGCGGTCCACTAGGACCAGGCATAGACACAAAAAGGTCCATAGCCAAGTTCTATCCTAATTGGCCATATTCCAGAATTTCATCCAAAAATCATTTTAGAATCACATTTCCAACACATATGCCAAATTTCATAATAATCGGTCGGGAAATAGTCAAGTTCCATCCCACTTGGCCATATTAAGTTTATCCAAAAATCATTTAGGATCCCATTTCTATCACGGACGTCAAATTTCACTAAAATCCGTTATGAAATAGATAATTTTTATCCTAATTGGCCATTGTAAAACCTGTATATGTGCAAGATAATTAAACAAATCCACACGCCTTGAGCAATTTGAACCAAACTTTACACAAATATTGTTTTTGGAGGTTGAACTGCAGACTGCCATAAGAGATTCAGTTTCGGATTGATTTGGGGGTAGACTTAATTTTGAAGACCGAAGTTCTGATCACCTAATGAGGTTTCAGCCCTTTATATTTTCAGTTTTACAATTATAACGTTTTGTGTATTCTCATTTTTCCTCTCACTTATAGAAAAAAGGACACAAAATTAATTCCTGTCATTTCTATCCCTCCTTTGAAATTTAAACTTGAAGCTGCTTTGTCGAATTATTCTTATTAAAAACCAAAGTTTGCTTTATTTAATTAAAGGTTTAAAGAAAATCTAAGAATAAAATCATTGGTAGTAGCAATAAACAAAAATAAACTTTATTTGGAAACTTTGGAAAAATTAGAAAATATTTGATATAAAAGGCTTTCCGAACAAAATTCAGAGTAAGCTGTTAACATTTTTTATTTCACTTACCAATTTTATATTCAAAAATTTAGAACCTTTAAATTTTCGGTAAATTGAAATTTTTTAAGTCAAATGTGATAAATTGGAATTTGAAATTTTTCAAACAAATTTTTCAAATTTTAAACATTTTTTTGTAATTGATAATGATGATTGTAATGTAATTTGGCTTCTAAGCTTGCTCCGATAGAGGAATAAGTTAGATCGGATTTGGATTTTAGAATCGAATTTTTGTTTTACAAATATGAAAAGTTTAAAATTTCGAAATATTGGGAAATATTTAAATCTCTTAAATTTACCTCGTTTACGTAATTTTCATTTAAATTTAATAGAGAACCAAATAAGTAGTTTAAAATGAAAATAAAAATCATTACTATTCGCATAACGCAAAATATCACAACCCTCCCTGTATCTGAGTTAAAAAGCAAAATATATTTCCTTAATTATTGATTCAACACTTTCGAACTCCGCAGAATTAACTGTAGTGATGAAAAATGTTAATACTGCCGGAATTGTATAGGCCGAAAGATAATGTTGCCAATAATGTCCTATGCACAATACATTTATTAAATTTCATTGTGGAAAATGGGGTGGCTGGTGTAACACCTATGAATTCAATTAAAACCCCGAGTAATGTTACAAATCCTATTATTGAAATACTTTTATTATAGATTCCACGTTCACCGAAGAAATTCGTGCGTTGCAGCCTCAAAAATATTTTTTCCAGGTGTACAGTGCCCCAAGTACCTACTAAATGTGGCCTTATTTTATTATCCAGCAAAATCAAACAAATAAACGAATTACCATACAAAACCTTGATTTCAAGCATATCTTAGAGCAGATTGCAGTACAAATTAACGGTCTGTGAAGTGTACAAAGTTGTTGTTTTGATGACACTTGATATACATACAGCTGGAAACTTATTTCTAAAAATCATTTAATTTTATATTTGGTATGTATTTCATCAAAAGTATAATAACATAAGTAATCAATAATGAGGAAACAGCTTATCTATGCAGTGACCATTTTTCCCCCAACACCTGCAATGAATCGGCTAAAAAATTACGATGAACGTTACGAGTACAGAAGTCACTTTTATGCGCAAAAAAATCTCCCATCACGAGTTTGCCGACCCACAACTATCAGTATATGTTCGTGGAATCGTGATATCCTGCATAGAAATAGCCGTGCACCACACAATAAATATTTTGTAATTTAATTCAAATCATATAAAACTAAATCAAACCTTCAACTACTTAAAACATTAAGTAATATCACATGATCATCCAGCCAATCGCACACCCTATTTTCTAAGATCCGTGTGTAAAGTAAAAATTAAGCGAAAATGAAAATGAAAAAGAAAACGAAAATCTAAAAAAAGAAAACTAACATAAATAAAATGACAGACAAACAAGAATAATTGCATTACACTCTAAACTAAACAAACTACACACAGTGTATGTATATTGCATTTAATTCGATTCGGCCTAGACCTAGAAAAATGAAAATTATCTAATAGAAAAAAAATAAAAAATAAAAAATTGCATTTAAGTTAGTTAGTTATGTGCACATAAGTTTGTATAAAAATATCGTATATATGTACATAGCTAGTTATCAGTTTTAATGAATATAGGCATATAATCGCATACAATAATTTAGAATTAGAATTGAGATAAAAAAAAACAGCAACTAACGAACGTTACAAGGCTCCTTCTATCAACTTTCTAGAATATGGTGCATTTGGTGATTTAATCAAAATCAATCATTTGCGTTCGTTTTGTTTGTGCTAAATAATAGTTCAACCCTTTATAGATTTACATAGTAAATATATTAATACGTTATACATACAGAGGTGAGAATATACCAAATTCTATAAATAATTTTTTTGCATATTGCTCACCCAGTGTTTTGCTTGGAATTAAGATAAAAATATACGCGATTTCTGTACATATATTTTTAGAATCTTTCTTTTAATTAAGAATAATATAATATGTATACTAATATATAAAAATTATTATTATGATATTTTATATAGAAAAAAAAAAAATAATAAAATTATGTATACACAAATTGTTAGAGGTTAGATTATTCGAAAAAAAAAAGTTGGCAAATTTTAATAAAAACAAATCTAACAAAACAAAAAAAAAAAAAAATCGCATGCGCCAAACTGCAGCTGTATTTATTTTCTTCAGTATTTCTTTTGGATTCGCGTTTTCTTTACGATGAGAATATTATGTGCATACATCGTAATATTTCGATCTCACTCTAGCTGCCAGCCACATCAGCACCTCGATGCACACAACTATATATGTAATGCATCATGTATGCGAGGGGGGATATTTTTATACATTTTTTTCGCAGTTCTCTTCGCACACACAAGTATTTGTAATTTTAAAAAAAGTGCACCGAACGGATTCAAGGCTGCATACCATATAATCGTTTTATTTTTGCAATATATTATAAAAAAAAAAAAAATTGCAAAGTTGAAAAAAAAAAGAATATACGTTGTGTGGTAGTGTACTCGTATATGCACTCTTTAATATGTATGTATGTACCGTATATATACAGAACTTTAAGAAAAATAAAATCAGTAGTTTTCTTCGCCGTCGTTGTTGTTGACTTCTTATTTGTGTCTTCTTCTTATTTTACTTCCACTGCTTTTATATTTGTATTTTTCTTATCTCGTCATTTTTTTTTTTCGTTTTGAAAATAGATCCATGAATTTACAATAATATATACATATGTATGTAATAAATGTTCTCTTTAATTTTCGCTGTTGCACCAAATGTATTACATAAATTTTAATTTCGCTGATTAACTAAAAAAAAACACAAAATATTGACGGAACAAATTATTACAGAATTTATTTGTTGCCGGGATTAAAATTGGTTCAATAATGATATATGTAAATATTTGATAATCGTGTCAGCGTTATTTTTACCCCCGGGCAGAGAATGAGATGTATCAAGAGGCACACAGAAAATATATTTGGACGATATTTAAACTTTTAGAATACAAATTTTCATAACCCGTTGACCGATGGCACATTTTATTAGGCCGTCATTTCTTCCTTCTTTAGTGTATCCTTGCAATGAATTCGTTCGTTTAGCGTCTCAGCTGTCAAAGCGAAGTAGACTTCAGGCTTAAGCCGTTAGTCAATTTTTAACTAAAAATTGATATATGGATGAGAAAGTGTATAATGCCACTTGACTAGAAACAAAATATCGCAAATGCTGAATGATCGTATTGAACGAATCAATGATTTTATATTTCATGAATTTCTTTTAAACTTCTACTGTCAAATTTGGAAATTTGATTTTTGAATTTTTTTTAACATTTTTAATCGAATTTTAAAATTTCGCGGTTTTTTGTGGTAGGCCCGGAGTACCATGTATTTTCACTAGTATAACTAACATTTGTCGACACGATCGGCTCTGCAAGAACATTTTCGAAGGATACTCACTTAGAAAATCAATCAAGAGCTATTTGTGAATTCGATTCGAACGCAATATAAGATTCGTATTTGATTTAAATACCAAACGAAAAAATCTGATTCAATTTAAATAAGAATCCAACACCTCAAAAACTCGAACAGGTTCAGAAATGGCCCTCCTAGATTTGACTTGATATTTGACTCGATATCTAGAATGTAAATATTGTATAGAAATCGAGAAATATATTTAAAGAATCATAATCACCTTTTACAAAGTAATAATCAGCTGAAGCCCCAGGATCATCAACATAAATATAAGACGCTTACAAATTTTACAAAATTATTAGAATTAATTTGGCAAAGATTTAAAAGTCAGTTTTCAGAATTTTGAGAGTTTGATTAAATTTTTTAAGCATTCTAGAAATTCAAAGAATATGAGAAATTTTAAGTTAATTACAAACTTTGAGAAGTCTCTCGATTTGATTAAATTAAGGATTAATCAGTGTTTGTAGATTTGAGTGAATTTAATTGAATTCGAAGACCAGTTTGGACAAATAAAATAATAATTGGTGAAATTTTGAAAATTTCAAAAATTAGAGAGATTTTTAAAATTTGGTGAATTTCCAACGAGGGTTGAAGATTTTAGAAATTTTCTAGAATTTTCCTCAATAAGTTAGACCTATTTTGGGTAAATTTAACTATTTAGCACTTTAATTTGCAGATTTTCATAAATTTGAAAATTTAAAATAATTTAGATAAATTTCCTGAATTTTAAGATTTTGAATTAAATTGAAATTTAAGATTTTGAATTTGTAAGTTTTAATGTTTTAGAGAATTTAAGTGGAACAAACTGTAAATCTTAAAACAATTATTGAATTTGAAAAATATGAAAGAATTTAGCAAATTTTAAGAACTTGCAGACTTTGAAGAAAGAGTTTAGTTAATTGAGAAGGATTTTTCGAAGAGTTCTAGAGGATTTCAAATGTAAATAGAAATTTAAAAATGTAAGACCCTTAAGAATTTTTAGAGATTGTAATTTGAGGATTTTCTAGCTTACCATTTATTGGGTAAAAAATATTTCGCAAAATTTTTATAATTTTGAAAATTTGGAAAAAATATAATTTATTAAAGTTGAGAAATTAAAAGATTTTCTATTTTTTTTCTAAGTAATCTGAAGTTCTGGCTGAATTTAATAACAAAAACGAAAAATTTTGTACGACATTGTTGGGTACATTCTGGATTTGATAAATTAGCCGTTATATTTGTTTAACATAGAAAATAAAGTTTCTAGAATTTGCATAAACAAATGTAAGTGTTTTTAAAAAGTTGCCAATTCATAAAACTAATTTTAAAGAGTTAGGATTTCCATTAATTTGACAGGATGATTCGAGGAATATCAGGAGTTGCAATAATTTATATATTTGTATTTAGTGAACTTACATAAATCGAAGAAGGAACAGTTTCAGAGTAATTTGAAAAAGTTTTGAAATGAAAAATGATTGCGATTTAACCGCAAGTAATAATCTTTGTGAAGTTATAATTTATAACTGTCATGAAATAATGTATAGCGAAATTATTATTCCGTGGTCTGTCAATTCAACCACACATACTTCTATCACAAGCCAATGGGATTTAATAGAGAGTTGCACAGAACGCAGAAGCAGAACACCGTCTGACGATACAGATCAATTTTTTAGGAATATCTGAAGATTCTTATTTAACATATGAATTCAAAACGATCCGAAACAGTGTACACTCCTATCTATCAGAGTCATCAGCATTTGAAAATCTCTACAATGCCATTTAGAGTCATCCAAAGGAACAACAAATATTTCATGGTGCGGAGGTCGACAGCAAAAATTCCAAAATTCGCAGCGATGTAGACTTAAACCTGGATTTTTATCAATTGACAAAGATGATAAGTATTCGAAAACTATTACACCTCTTATTTTCCTTATACCCCAATTTCTCTTATATACCCACCTTATCCGACAATGCAGCATGCAAATGAGTTGAAATTTCCAATGGAAATAAAATAAATCCGGCAGTATTAATTAATCCCAAATTTTAAATAATATAATGATGGCTCTCATAATAATCATCATTGATTATTAATTAGTAAACTGTTACAGTATTTTTATAAACATCTATTCATGGATGGCCCAAATTATTTTATTAATTTTACTACTACAATCATGCCTTAATAAGAATACCACGTATAATTCAAACTCAATATCTAAAATATGATTCTTGGAGACTGAAAACCTAACTTCTTTTATTCATTCTCACCTAAACTTTCCTCAATCCTTCCTTTCCCTGGTAGTGTTGTGTGTACCCTTTGCGTATATGCGTGTGCATAAAGCAGATAATTCCTAAGCGCCAGCCGTTCTTAAAAAAACAAAAAAGAAAAAAAAAACGGTCAAAAGCGTTTTGAATACTACCCACGTTAAGGATAAAGTTGAATTTAAATTTAGGCTTCTCTAATATTTCAGTCAGTTCCATGCAATTTATTTAGTTTTATTGCAACTAGTTTTTGATGTTATCTACAAAAGTATCTTAAATTTCGAAATCCGCTTCAGTGGTGTACAATTATTTCGTAATATGAAATGAGACCCATCTCAAACATAAAGTTTAAGTTGAAATATTAAAAAAAAAAAAATTCGCTTCTGAATCTTAATTTTCAAAATTTTAATTATAGTTCCTTCAGGATTGGACCAAAATTCATCAATATTTTTTTTTGGACTCACAAAGTCAGGATGAATTCTTCTTTGATAGTTTCTTTTACCATATACCCAAATCGTTTAATTTAGTGTTGAACTTTTGAACTCCGCAGAGCTAGCCTGTTTAGGTAGTATTGTATTCCAACAATTTTTAAATTAAAGAACATTCTTGTACTCAAATTTACTCAAGAGAAATCATTAAATTTGAATTATGAAGTATTTAATAATTTTTTAAATCTTTAAAAAATAAATTCGGAACCCGATTTAGTAAGCAGCTTATTGGATTATTAGTTAAGAGCACATTTTGATAAGTAGTAAGCGGCCAAATACGATGATTTAGTTTTAGAACATAATTTTGAAAAATTCTTGAAGCATAACCTAAAAAATTGGCTGATATTTCTGAATTCCCGGGCCTAACTAAGTTTAAGTTATTTGAGGGGAATGTTTTAAATTTTTTTCATTTTCCGGAAATTTGAGAGTCATCAGGTAAAATATTTAGTTAGATGGTTATTTGATCAGGTTTCTGCTTTCTCCAGCTTCAATTTTGTTTTTTGGCCCATTCTAAATTTAAATTGCACATGGTGTGAGTTAAATCACTAGTTCTTGTTCCTTTATATTGAAATAAATTGTTTGTTTATTCCAGCTACTCAAAATTACTCCTACATATTATTCATTCCCTATTCATTCCGTAGTGAACAAAACAGTTACAAATATATATACTGTACAAAAATGAGAAAACCCCTAAGAGAATAAGACAAATCTGAAGAATAGTTTTGAACGCTTTAGATGTAGATGAATTACAAAACAATGATGCACACACACATGCTAATTGAAGCTATGTATGTAATTGAAAATAATCAGAAATATTGTCCGTAGAGTGCCGAATAGAATGCCACCCCAAATAGTGTACCACTAGTATACTATTAGTTAGAAAGTTCCAAATAGCATACCATGGAATACTATTTGGATTTCAACAGAACATTTTTTTGTAGTAGATAATCGGAACCGCGACGTCTATTAGTTATCGCTACAGAAATATATTTTATATAGTTTGGTGCGACCATTTTTAAACACTGGACTATAACTTTTCGAATTTGGCAACACAAAAGCCATAGATAATTCGGCTTTTAAAATCTGAGAAATTGGAAGTTGTTTGTCGAGCAAACCGTGGTGGTTCAATTCTTTGGAAAAACTTACTGGGTATCTACGCTCTTAAATAAGGAAATGGTTTTTTTTTTCGCGAAAATGATTTAATGAAATCACAAAGAAATCAAAAAAGTTACAGGTTCAGGGCGAAAGTCAGCATTTCCTGAAATAGAAACAATGGTAATTGAGAGGTGATCAACTACGACACAATTAGGTGGGAAGCATAAAAATTTGCAATAATATTGGAACTCCCATTACAACAAATAATTTCTCGTGCAGCGATAAATGGATCAGAGGGGTTTGATGTAGAAATAAGATTACATCAAGTTGGGCTCCCCACATTGACTTTGTGATTAAGAGGCTTTCTGTTCTTGCTGGAGTACTTAAAATAATATCTTTTACTCTTCCAGAACAGGTTCTAAAACCAGTATATTTCGCTTATTTTCGCTCTATTTTGTCGTATCTTAGTCCTACATGGTACTCTGCACCTAAGTATAAATTGCAAAAAATTCAAGTTGTGCAACATGTGTTTAATTTACCCTTCCAAACGTATACTGTTGATTTATATAAGGACAACTTTTTGCCGATCACTGAGCTAGTTTGGATAAACCACTGAGCGAATTTCTAGCTTTAAAAGTTACTTAAGAATTCATCTATTTAACCACTTCCACTCTTGATTTTTATTAATTTATTTGTAAGTATATCATATGGGAGCATTGATGCACTGACTAGATCATTTCGTGGTGTGCTATAAAAAGTCGTGGATAATCAGATGGAAGAAGATGTTGAAAATAGGGTTTCAGTATAATACTTATGTACTATAAAGTTTCTTCTGCCAATCTTATATTTTTTTTGTTCAGCAAATTGTTTTTTTTTTATCATATTGTTACCTTTAGAAATTTTTAGTTTTAGTATTTCTTGTTTCATTGGTCCTTTTTAGAGGCTTCTAGGTAAAATAATGGCTTAAATTTTGTAATATTGTTTTTGTAAATTGGTAAACTTAACAAATTGTTAACTCAAAAAAAAAAATTAATAATAACTCATCAGAGTCAACAAAACAATTCTCCTGCAAATGAAATCGCGATAAAGTTCAAAATTTTATTACAGCATTGAACCAGAAAAAGATAAACATTCCGAAACGGTTGATTTTTAATATGGATGAAACTCAATGCTATTTTGACAAAGCTTACGGTCGGGTGCTTTATTTTGAGGGAGAAAAACCGTAGACGGAATAGATATGGATTATTCTAAAATTCGTTTTACCTTAGTATTGTGTATTTCCGTAGCTAACACGATGACCCAAATTATTTGAAAATTCCGAAGGTAAAATTACCTAAAAACATTCATCTAGTTGTGAATGATGACGGCTCGATGACGACCGATCTAAAAAAAAAATTGTGCAATTCATAACCGATGATAGTTCCACAAAAAAAAGCCACATTACTTCTTCAACCATTAGATGTTTCAATCAATTATCCATTCAAAAATGCTTTGCGATCAGAATGAAAGCGATACCACCGTACAGACCTTGCTTAATTTTGTTTTTTAAGCATTTCAAATTCTAAACCAAATAGTGTACCATGATATACCGTTTCAAATAGTGTACCTGGATTACTATTTGGATTTAAAATAAAATCAAAATATTGGGATTTTCCATATAGTGTACCATGGTAATATATTCGGCACTATTTGGGAATTCACGTATTAAAGCACAAATCATTAATAAAATCTATAGTTCAAATTCTCTACAAGCTTTTATCTAGCATACGATTAGACATGTTAGAACAACTGGAATTAAAATATTTAGAGAATATTAAGCAAATTTATACTGTAAATTTAGCTCAATTTCTGAAGTGATATTTGGGTCAGAGAGTTAAATGTGTTTTACAATTTTCGGTTACAAATATTGGGCTCGGGTTCAAGATATGGATTGAGCTCGGCTCCAAAATACAAAAATAGCTATTTATTTACTTAACAAAAATTTTGATTTAAGCGTAACAAATAAGTAACGTATTTTCATTAAATTGAATTCGACGTAGCCCTAATATTTTAATATTGAACCCGAACCCGAATTTTGATTTCGAGTTTACAAAATATGATAAGCTAGCTAAAACTCAGTCAAAAATGTAAACTGCCATCAATTCTATTAACTTTCGGCTATTAATCCAGGTCGTAAGTTTAAAGCATAGAACACAGACGCAGGTTAGTTAGTGCAATTATTTCTCCTAAAACCAGAAAATAATAAAAATAAATTTTTTCCAGAAATTACGATACCAATATCTCGGGTGGAATTTTAATTATAGTTTTAGGAGCTAGAAACGCCGTCGACGTACTTTAACCGCTCTTAAATTTTGTTAGTTTTCATATTGAGGTTATCGTTGAGAATGTCTAATGTTTACTTCACCATTTTCACGTTCTCTTTTATTAAAATTTAAACTACTTTAAGAAATGGATTTTAATTAAATTTCACAGTAAAGCCACTATTTACTAAATAATCCTAATTATAAACTTATTTACTTTAAACTTTATCAATCTTCATCAACTCATTATTAAGAACAAAAATCATTTGATGGCACTGTCAAGAGAACCTTTTATATAAGATAAGAAAATGCATTATATTGTGACTTTTTTACATTCAAGAGGCTTTTCTCTTTTTGATCTACATATACGTAGGTATCTTCCACTACTCGTGTTCTACTACTCTATTTTGCTTTTATTCCAGAACTTAAGAAGATTACCTTATAATCCTAAAGTTCAGTATGCCTCAAAGAACAATTTTAACGCGATCCCACAACTCTCCACGAACTTTCATGGTAAACAAAAAAGAAAATTTCACAGGTAACTTTATTCAGCAACACACAAGGTCAATCAAAATGGATTTCGAATTCCCAAATGTAGATGGCAGTATTATAACTTTAAACATTTTCCCCACATCATTTTGATCTGCTTCTACGAAAATTAGAAGCTAAATTTTGATATTTGTCATTTCTCGATTAGATTTTGGTAAACATTAGTGAAGTGCTTGTAATAAACTTGCAAAACACAATGTCTGATAAAACCACTCAAATCAATAATAAGGCGAAAATCAAGTAAATTGCACTAACATTTTACGAAAATATTCAAAATTATTTGTTCACCCATGAAGATTTTTGTTATTCAAGAACTCATTTCGCAGTTTCATGTGAAACCTTTATACGATTGTACCAAAATGAATTTAGAAATGAATAATTTCATTCATATAGCTAAATAGTGAAAACCTATCTAGTGATGTTTTGATATTTATGGGGCATGGTTTTTTTTAATATCGGAGAGATTGAAGACCTTAAGGGTCAAAAAACAGATATGCGTTTTCTTTAATATCCGAGAAATATATTACTCGTATCACATACATAAGCTGTTACAACGAGTCAATCTTTGTGTCCGTACATCTGTGTTCAGGTTTCAGCGGCTAAACTAGCTTAAAATAACCGGAACAGAGCCTCTAAATGTTGAGGTTACGGCGGAGCATGACTTCAAATGTCAGGCAGTATATGACTAGAAAAAATACACGCGAACATTTGTTATTATTTTCTACTCATTTTAATGTGTATGTCGCCTAAACAACATCAACATTAACAAATGTCATCTCATCGTAGCCTATAAAACCAACACATCTATTCTCAACTCCCCGTGCCCTGCAAATGTTTTATGCAGTATTAAAATACGCTTCCTTGTGGTGAATATTTATAGTATCTCGATTAATTTAACAGCGCAATAACGGTAAATTTTAAAACTAACATTCTGAAACTATAATGGTTATATTCTGCAAGAGTCAAAACCTTTTTACGATGATATTGGGGCACGATAATATTTGACATCTCTATCAAGTCTCTGCAACAACTGCAAGTGACACATTTGTGAACAAATTATTTTTCACCACGTCACGATGAATATTTTTATTTGTGGTGAGTAAGTAATGTTAGATCTTAGATATTTCCAACGGTTTTAGATCAAGTGACTAATAATAATGTGATTTGTGTATATGTATATCTGCGAAAATAATTCGTTTCTAATTCACACATCTGGAAACCACACTTCACTTTGATCTGAGTACTAAGCTTAGCACGGAGTTTATCAATAGTAAGATTGATGTTTTTCATATTAGAATATAGGTGGCTCTGTTTTATCTTGATACGTTTAGCACTGCGTTTTTAGGTTCGATAAATCTCTAAATTTGGTACTTCACATCATTTGCGGCCGTGAGTAAATGGTTAGCTATAACAAATTAGTAGATTATGCAGCCGGATGGAATTCCCGGGAATTTAAGAAATTAAAAGTATTATCGCTTCCCGGAAATATTGTGAATATTTTCCGGGAATGCAAAATCCAATTTCAATACCCCACCGTGCTATTTTTAACTTCTTGGAATTAATCAGAAAGTCGCTAATGATAGGGTACATCGCTATAAAAAATACAGAAACATTATAGAGTTAGATAGAGTGTAAAGAACTGAATATTTTGTCAAATAGCTATATCCGCTGGAATACTTTAGAGTTTAGAGAGTACGTTGAAACGGTACCTTCGTAAAAACAGCATTTAGCGAATTAAAAATATTGGGATGAACGAATATTGGGCTATGCCGTCAAGCTATAAAATGTTCTTAAACTGCTGAAGATAATTTTAAATATCCAAAGCTGTAGCGACTTCAGCATTATTGTTAAAAATTTAATAGAACGGGCAACTAACTACATATTATTTGACCATAGACGTTAAAATGGGGACAAAAGAAATTATGGATGATGCGTTTGGAATGAGCTCATCTTCGAAATTGCCTGCTTATGCTAGGACCATTGAAGGCAAACAAAGCAATAGAATTCGATCAAAAGAAGAACGTTTCTAGTCTATCTACAGAATTAAACCAAACTATCACACTGTGTATGTAGAAGCCACGAATTTTTAATTTCAAAAGTTGAGCTACTGATTTAATACCCCATTAAACATTTGTGTTCAGATCAGTCAAAAAGATACTAAACGCTCAATACCAAAGCACTACCTAATCAAGTTTTTTGAGAATAATAAAAATTTGAAAGCCCAGATAATGCGATCACATAAGCCGATTAATAGGAATATTAATTTTGAGCAAAACTAATTAAACTACAGTTTACATTGAAAAAAGTTATTTAGTTTAACAATGTAGTATAGACGTAACTACCGCATCTTATCGTACGACTTATCTCCTTATCGTGATCTAGAATATTATTTTTATTAATACAGATGCTAAAAATCTCAATCAACATGCACGAAGTCCTAAGGTGACCTTTGGCTTAGCAAAACCTGTTGTGATATTTTTAAATGATGTTAAGTGAGTTTTATCAGTCCAGCTGAGCCTAAAAAAACTTGTATGCGTGTGTGGATTTTTAGTTTACGAAATTAAGCTACTGTTATATAATTTAAAAAAAATCTTAAGATGGTTTTAACCAATTATTATAAAAATTATGCAACCAGCAACTTCTTCAATTAAGCTAAAGATTGCATAATTTTTTTTAGCAATTTTGGAAACTGAGCCTCTAAAATTAGTGTGCTAAATAGGTAGTTAACTAAATTCAAGTTAAGATCGTTTAACCTCAATAAATGTTTCACACATAATAATTGAGCAACCCTCGAAAGTAAATTTCTGATAATAGGTACAGCTTGTTTTATTTTCCTTGACATAACTTAGTATAATTAAAAAAGTAAAAAAATGAGCTACTTTGATTTCATAATTCCTTGAGCAAAACTAGTTAGGCTACAACAGTTTAAACCATTTTAAAAAATTAGCTGAAAAATAGGGTCCTAAATGGACAATTTATTTTTTTAATAATTGTTTTCATTTTCACTGTGGATTTTTGCTGAACGAGTATTCTACACTTTTCAGCATATTAAAATAATTGCCTTTATTGCTCATTATATAGCAACACATATAATTTAAATATCAAAACTCCTGTTCAAAGAGCATAAAGGTAATCAGCATTGGTTGTTTCTGCTCAAGGTGGTGGTTTACAAATTAGGGTCAAATACTCAAATTATTCTGTTTCTGAACAACTGAAAATTAGATAACAACAAAGTACTGACACCTAAATTAAGTAAGGGCCTATCTTTTCAGGTACAAATTAAATTAGCTCAATTACGATATAGCGCACCCAGTTTCAAGACTTTTTTCTAGATCCAAAATTAATTTAGTCTCAAGACCTATTTTTTAAGGTCTCCAGAATTCCAATTGAGAGAATAAGAATAGGAAAGGACTCGATTTTTATATCGGCTATTCGATGACGCAGACCTCCACCGAAAATAGAGAAATTTTCCATTAACGGGTGGGTTCCTAAGGAAAATTAAATCGTCGTTGGGCACAACAGCTCCGCCAACTATTGGCAATGTTTTGAGTAAAATCAATACCGATAGGTTAAATTTAATTTTTGCCTCTGGCAGATTTCACATGGTGAGGAACGGCATCCGCCGATTGAGTGATTAAATCAGTAAATCACATTTTTTTTTCAACTATTTTAAATCTTACTTAATTTGTTGTCGAATCCCCTGAAATCCCGGGATTCACAAAATCACAATCCCGTTTCCCAGGAATGCAAAAGGTCTGGGAACGGGCCAGCCCTAGTCAGTAGCACCGAAGGCAAACTGAAACTTACCGCGACCGAATTTAATGCTTACCGAGGCGGAAATAAAATATATTCCATAGAGAATGGAGCGAAAACATTCTTAAAAATTTCCTCTTTCGTTCGAATGCGGTAAAATGAGCATGTGTTATACAATAATTTGCTTTCTTTAATTTTTTCAATAAAAATGTGTGACATTTTGCCATGTTTCAAATTTCCAAAGGGCTTGCGGAATATCATAACTATAAAAGCGTTAAGCGAAAATTAATAAGATAGGAAAAGCTGAGCCATGTCACCGGTAACGGGTCCTGAGGCCTCGAATTTTAAATCCCACACTCCTAGACCAGCCGTTCTTTTTATTGTTTTAATGTCCACTTAGCTTAGGTTTATTTAAGAAATTCATGCGCCTAAATGTATGCAAACAAAACAAAGCAATGAAATTGAAAGGGAAATCCACTTATGTGTAGTTATTAGGCAGTTTTTCCTTCTCAAAAGACGCCCTACTATAAGCCTCCAATGTTTCAGTTGTGATTTCGAAGGGGATATCAAATCAAATAGTGACTTTGAAGGTGATACAAATGAAAATTTTTACGTCGATACTATCTGAATATTTTATTTCGTTATAACATGAATTTTAGAAAAATTACCCCGGTTCCCGGGAAAACCAGGAAGTCGAAAACCAGATGCTTGAGTACCCGGGTATTAAATTTATCGAGTATTTGTACACCTTAACCAGGGAGTGCTCAAGCATTCTAGTACCAAGACCAAATTGGTTGTATTGAACGGGTTCTATAAGACCAATCAGTGCAGCGTAGAAATCGCTATTGAAGGCAACAACTTTCAAAAATACTACAGCGAAAACATCCAGTTCACGATTTTCAATTAAATACGGCCACCTAAAGATTGGTATCAGCCCCACCAGTTTTAGCCACAAGAATCCTGAAAAACATGGCCGATAACAACCATTCAACCTATATGAAAGAAAACTGTGAACTGAATATGATTTCCTTCTATGTAAATGGTCCTCCAATTATTGGCTGATCGGCTTATCAAAATAAAGATTTTTCTCCAACAATTATGAAGATGGCAAACTTAATGGTGTTCCTTGGATTCTGTAGCGCCAGTCAAAGCACCTATGCAGCGATTAATTATTTTTCTGGAAAAGGAAGATTTCTCTCATTCTACTTTTAAAATTAACTCATCCTGTATCACAATTTTTCAAAATTAATCTGCTTTTTCCAGAATATAATTGTTTGGAGTGTGTGAAATAAAAACAAATTTGGGAAGTTATTTCTGATTCAATTTTAAAGTTTCAAGTATAACGTACAATTTTACGAATATAATTGTTTTATAGAGATAAAATTTGACATTTAGAAGGTTAAATTTGATTCTAAAAGAATAGCCTATAGAATGGTTCTGAGTAGGTATATTTACATTTTCAAAGAATCGCTGTCTACGTTTTCGTAATTTTTCATATTGCTGAATCCATTAAAAATTGTGCTTATGGAAATGCAATAAAATTTACTTTGAAAATGATAATTTGATCAATCAATTGAAATGATTTCGTATTCAGCCAAATAATTTATTTTCTTAAAAACCTCCTCAAGATAATTTCTTGTTTATTTTATATTTAGGTTATTGTTTCACTAAACAAAACAAAGCAAACAAAAAATTATAAAATTTTAAGAATTTGAGAATATAATTTAACTTACATATTTATACATGTTACGTAATAATTCTTAAAAATTCGCCCAATATGGAGAATTACAGAAGAACCAGTCGACTGTTATTTGAACATGTTTTGTTACACGAAAAATTTGTTGCAGAAACTTTTTTTTTTATTATTCTATTCTGATATATGGTAAACGTGAACCACTGCGCGCATACATCAAAATTAATGACGTCAATATTTTAAAAAGAAGGAAGTTATTTACATTATTTTATGTTATGGTTTCTGATAAAATCAAAAAAAAAAAATAAAAAACCTGTTATACGTTAATTCAAAACTGTGACACACGATCGAATGTGCGCAAATAAAATAATTACAATAAAATTCTCATAAAACACAATATGTACTCAAATATTCGTAAATCTTCGAAATTCACACATCATAATCATAAAATGCAAATTCTGTCTTTTGAAGCAGAAAATCGTGATTAAAATTAAAACACAAATCGTCAAACACCATATAATTCAACAAATCAATCAATTAATTTTCAAATGGATGTTCTAAAAATGTCACCAGTCTAATATATACACATACATAGTAATAAAATTCCTATATACATACATTTATATATGTACATTTTCTAAGCGCATTTGCACAAAATAGAAAATAAATTTCCAAAGAAAGTTTTTTTTTTATTTTATTTATCGGCTGTAATTAAAATTTCTAACGCATTTTATTAGACGAGTGTGTTTAACGCAAAAATTGAAAGGAAAATGTTTTTGAAGAGTTGCGAGCACACAAATCTTTTGTGATGTGATTTATATATCAAGAGTAGTGTAACGCCCAAATGGACATAGATTACATTAACATGCTTTCAATTTAACTTCCCTGGCTAGTGAAAACGAAAATTTTTGTACTTTGTATGAACACGGGAAATTATAATAAAAATGAAAATATGTGTAATCTATATAAACAGAGGGTACAAGATGAATATCACAAAATTTTGTGTTATACAGAAGGCAGCTCGAGACACCGACACATACACACACACACATCGCATAACTTACCGAATATGTTATTTGATTTTTTGTAGCATAATTTTTCTTTTTCAATTATAATTAGATTTTGCAACATGAAGAGCACAAAATAAATGAACAAAATAAAAAAAAAAGTAGATCGTTTATTTTCTTTTTGTAATTTTCTTGTTTGGTTTAAGAAATAAGAAGACATGTTTAGATAAAAATAGATTTTATATGCGAAAACTAAAATACAACCAAGAAGTACAAAAAAAAACCTTGACTCTGATTTTAGAAATATTTTCAATTTTAGCAATTTAGCAAAATGCATTTTTATTGTTTTGTTATTTTGGTTTACTACACACACACACACTGTGTGAGATTATTGCGTTGTAAATTAGAAAATTAGTCAAGACGATGATATAGAGGTGCATTATTGAGAATACATTTTTTTTGGGATAACATTTATTTATTTCCCGCATTCACAATGGGACTCCTTCTGTAACAATTTAATTTATAACCAAACAGAATCTTATACCAAAAATAAAATTAATTATTAGAATCGCGCATAACCTTGGGATATATTAGTTTATGTATATCATACATAACATATTATATGTATTTGTAAATGCAATGGGCGCAGAAGAGCAAAATAAGAAAATTAAAGATAAATTATCACATAAAAAAAAGGATGACATTTCCTAGAATACCCCCATATATGCATGTATATACTCATACTCACGCACAAAAACAATAATTCACTAATTAGAAAACGATTCCAATGATTTTGTTTTGCTGTTAATGAAATGACATAAACAACGCGAACATCGTTTCGTCTTGTTACGTTCATTTCTTATTATTATACCTACGTGTGTGTATTAATTTATTTATGGCGAATTTTGAATAAAAATTAAAAAACACTTTTCCCATTGTAAAGAAGCTTCGTACATTAAAATTGTGACAGTTTTCCAACAATTTTCAGTTGTAAATATAAATTTTATAAATCACCGAAAGAAATTAAGTGATTTAAAATCAAAATTTTCACTTTTGTTGGCAAACTTTAACTAAACAAAAAAAAAAAATTATTTACTTTAAATTTAAATCAGAGATTGCGAACCAGTAAAATTTTGGGTTCAGATTTGGGTTCAAGTTAAATAACAATTCTATACACTTGGGTAAATAAGTGAACCCGGCAGACAAAATAATTTTACTTATAAAAAAATATCCATCATAAGTTGAATTAACAGGTCTCACAAGTGATTAATATTTCATATCATTACATTACTTCAAATTTACTAGTTCACAAACCTGCCTAAGACAATGATTAATTACACAGCCACACAAAAAAAAAAAAAGAAGTCATGACCCAGAGGGGAGATCCCACTATTCCTAAACGTTTCCGAGGTCGCTGAAACCGAATATGGCCATAAGAAAAATGAATCCAATTGCCCATATTCCCGTTACCACCTCGTTATCACCCTCCTCCCCCCCCCCCGGTGGTCGAAATTTCAATTTTCATTCAAAGTTGGAGTAGATGTGCTTTCCTACGTTTCTTGGCATACTAAAACCGAAAATGATAACAAAAAATAAATTCTGCCCTTCCATCACCTCCTAGCGCCTCTTTACTACCTCCAGCAAAGGGGTTGAAATTTCAATTTTCATGCAAAATTGAGATGGATGCGCATTTCTATGTTTTTTGGGGCGCTGGAACCGAAAATGACAATGAAAAGTAAATTTGACTCTTCCGACACCTCTTAGCACCCCCTTACTACCACCATAAAGGGATTGAAATTACAATTTTCATGCGAAGTTGAGTTGGATGTATATTGCCATGTTTGTAGGATCGCTCGAAACGAAATTGACTATAATACACAAATTTGACCATTCAATTACACCTTGTATCTCGTGACAAACCCCTCAAGTAGGATGGAGGCACTCCTCTGCAGACCAATGTAGAATCAACGTATATTTGGAGAGCTTAAACTAGTTTAACATGATTGCTATTAACGTTAACAAGAGGGGTATGATTCTGGCTTACCGTGGTTAACTTGTAGGTTCCGTATTTGTCGCTCAGGGTGGAGGAAACTCTGAAAGCTAGGTTGTCATATGAAGAATATCTTGCGTCAAACATGAAGAAGGTTGAACTTTTGGCAAAAGGTACATGTGTTACAACTTTCCGGAATCGGGAGAAAGAGTTCCTCCCATTTTTCATGAAAAAGGAATCTATCTGCTAAAGCACTGATATCCGAAATCTCATGCATTGTTTGAAACCAAACATTTACAGGAGTGAATAATGGAGGCTCTTCATCGATTCTTCCACCTGCAGTCTGAAAGTTGTACTCTTACACAATACCAATGAGTTAGCTTCGATACATTATAAAAAGCATAAATCCCTGGCTCGGAGAATGTTCTCAACGATCCACTTAATGATACTCTGAAGCAATTTGTGAAAGCATTAGACAAAGAGGGAGCCACTTTCATTTACATCCAGAAAAAAATTCCGAACAAATCAGAAACTAAGCTTAAAGAAGGAATTTTCGACGGGCCGGAAATTCGGAACTTCTGCTCGACTCTGAGTTCATCCAATCAATGATTGTTAGAGAAAAAAAACGCTTGGCTCAGCTTTAAAAGTGTGGTAGATAATTTCACTACAAGAGAGAAATAAAAAAAACTGCTCACAAACTTTAAGAATCTTGGTTGTCTGATGAATTTGAAACTGCATTTCCTCGAGTCCCTTGTAGACTATTTTCCGAAGAATTTTTGGGACTATAGGGAGAAGCAAGGTGAAAGGTTTCACCAGGATCTTAAAGAAATGGAACGACCCTTTCAAGGTAAATGAGATGCCAGTATGTTGGCTAACTACTGCTGGAATTTGAAAAGGGACTTGCCAGAACAGAGGGGAGCCAAGAAAAGGAAACCTCTCAGAAGATCGTTTGAAAGCAAGAGAGTTCGGTACCACAGGAAGAAGTAAGCGCCAGAAATCGTGAGAGGCGAGGGGACTCACTTCAAGCAAGCACCCCGAATGATGAGAGGCAAGGGACTCACTTCAAACAAGCACCCCGAATGGTGAGAGGCCAGGGGACGCACTTTAAAGAAGCACCCCGAATCGTGAGCTGCACGTAAACATAAAAATACACATCCATCTCGATTTTGGAAGAAAATAGAAATTCCAAACCCCTCCAGGTGGTAGTAAGGGGAGGTAGGGGTGATGGAGAGGTCAAATTTACTTTTTGTTGTCATTTTCGGTTCCAGCGACCCAAACAACATAAAAATGTACATCCATCTCAATTTTGCATGGAAATTAAAATTTCGACCCCCCAGGGGGTGGTACCGGGAAAATGGGCAATTGAAATAATTTTTATGGTCATATTCGGATTCAGCGATCTCGAAAACGTATGAATAATGGGGTGTCCCCTCTGGGTCACGACTTTTTTTTTTGTGTGCCTGTGTTATTATACGCTAGTGCCGCTGTAGTCAATAGCCGCATTTCTTGACGCATTAGTGATTCGGATCAGATCAAAGTTTACATTGAAACAACAACAAAAATTTAAATTTTTGTTGTTATTTCGTGCTGGTTTTCATAATCATTAATTATCATATCGTCTGAACATGATCATCGGTTCTGCAACTGAATCCATTCGAGTGTAACCTTGCAAAAGTTATAATTCTAAATTTACTTGGGTGATCAAGTCGTGGTACAATTCTACTACATATGCTTGGGTCTGTCTATGTGGATGCTTATATATTTCGACAACGACAATATGTCAAAATTGGAGGCTCTATGAATTGAGTTCGCATAAATTAAGTCCGCCGGCAAAATTTTTAAAAACTGAATTAAATCCGCGCGAAGTTAATTCATTTTTAATTAAGAATTAATTTCGCAATGAAAATAAAATGTTATTTGTTTAATTTATTTGTACTAGTTTGACAATAATAAGTTAAATTCATTTCAATCTTTTGCAATCCAATAATTTTTTTCAATTTTAGGTTAAGTTAATTTTAAGACGTTACATTCATTTCACCTTCGATAACCATATTTGTATTTCAATTTTCTAACTTTTGTGGCAGAGTTAGATCAATTATGGAAAGCTAAATAATTTCACCGATAAATTCTGCTCCAGTTTAATTCGTTTTCTAAAAGAATTAAATCCGCACGAAATTATTTCATTTGAATTAATTTTGCCTTACAAAAATTTTCGGCGTAATTAATTACCGCGGAGTTAATTCGAACCCCTATTTTGATAATTAAATTATGAATTAATGTAATAGTTTTAATTACTTCCCCCCCCCCCCCCCATCTGTAGCATCTCCGTACAACTTCCATTTTCAATTAAATTCATTTAAGTTTAAACCAGAATTCTACGGTTTTCGAAGGAAAAATTTCCATTCAAGATTTGTTCAGCTGGCAAGAAATTAAGGAACATTTCATTCATTTAATCGAAAATGAGCAGTAGTCTTGAATAGTAGTAGTTTATCTTAACATTTTGGAACGCCAACCCTCTCTAATCTCATCTTGGATTACATTGGTCTGAGAGCCATAGTACAAATTATCAATCTCATATACAGTCTGGAAGTTATTTACAATGATTGTTGTGGTCGAGAGAATTAAATCATTCATGAGTTTTACCGCCCCAGGCAAGAATTCTGTGAATACAAGGCAAAATTGCTTAAGTCGATGTAAGCGAAAAATGAATTTATGTAACAGCCATGTTTGTAGTTAAATTTTTTTTTTAAGCAAAATTTTCTCGTCAGATTTTAATAAAATGATTTTGGAATAATTTCAAGCTACCATAGTAATCCTTAAACCGGAAAACTCAGTTTTGGAATAACAAAATACGTCGAATTAGGCGGTTATTATTAACTTTAAATTCCGAATTGTGAGTCTTTTAGAAATTAGGAAAAGTAACTGAAGTAGACCTAAGCGACTATTCCTAATTTTAAACAGTTTTGTGCGTTTCCTAATGGTGAGTTAAGCGTTTATATCAAGTGATATAGACAAACCATTAGTCAAGGATAATGAAATATAAACTTCATTCGATATTCAAGAAAATACGTCGCTGGAGCCGAAGGTACGAAGGTATGCCATGAAACAAGTTTAGCTTTAAGTCCAAAAACGGATTCAAATATAAATGATTTTTGGAACACGTATACTCAAGCAATTGAGGGAGATGAAACTGATGCTACTGAAATTGATAACACTAAATCAGATGAAATGATAACAGTGATGTTGACCCAAATTCATGTTGACCCAAAAATATACCATCCGACTTCAATGATGCTAATAATTTGTCGAGGACTTTAGATATTGAACAAATGGCACTGGAAATTGAAAATAATTTGTAAAATCAATCGCCACCTAAAAAGCGATATGTAATAAAATGTTCACAAAATCAGCGTAATGGAACGAAACCGTACGAAACAAAAACTCAAAAACAGATTCCGGAGAGAACTTGTACACCTCGAACCAAACAACTTTTTAACCAATACATATTGGGTTTTAGACTCTAGCCTTCTAGCCTTCTAAAAGTGGAAGACAAAAAGTCTCAAAGAATGATGCAAAGTACAACTGCTCCAAGAAACCGTACTCACCCAATCTATTATCATCTCGAATTAGACAAGAAATTGGTTGTAGTATGTCAGAAGTGCTTTCGATATTGTCTTGGTGAAAGTTTTTTAAAAAGCGTCGTCAAGAAAAAAATAAATTCACCAGAAATGTTATTTGTGGATCATCGGGGTAAAGCAGATCCAAAAAATAAAATTTCATATAGGAGAAGGTAAATGATATTAATAAAACTCATATAGATAGTTTTCCGGCTTATGAAAGCCACTATAGAAGAAGGGATACAAGTAAAAAATATTTACACGCTGATTTAACTTCAGGCAAAATGTACGAATTGTATCGTTCAAAATATGAAAATCCTTAAGTCTTTCAAACTTTACAGATATATTCAAAGCTAGGGTTTATTCAATTCAAAATGTTTTAATATTATTATTATTATTATTATTACTATCTTTATTTCAATAAAATAAATACAAAATTAAAATCTAGTTGAAACAACATTATAAAATATGAAATAAAGTACAGCTCCTATAGACATTATGTCTGTAGTGGAGCAATTTAAAACAAATTTTAATTAAAATTTATATAATATTCTTTGTTTACATAATTAACAATAATCTTCAACAAAATACAAGCTCAGTTATTAAAATAGATATATTTAACTACACGACGGCACATTAGAGCATAATGTATGATAATTTAACATTTATACTAAAAATATTGCTCGATATCATCGATGTCAAGTAACCAAGTCCGAATTTCCCTGTTAAATTTATGTTTCTGCGCAGATGGAAGCATTTTGACATTTTTAGGTAAAAGATGGAACCAATAAGGTGCCATATATAAATAAAATCTTCTAAACCTTTCACTATTACAACGAAGACCGACAAAATTGTTTGGATTTCTCATATTATACACGTGGTATATTCGACTATGATAACTATTGCTACGAACAAAAAACATTTTCAATACTTTAAAAACATACAAATACCTTAGAGGCAACAAGTTTAACTCGCGAAAAAGCGGAATAGTGGGTGTATTCCTTGGACAAGCATAAATTAATTTGATAATTCTTTTTTGCGCTACAAAAAGATCTGCAATATTAGCAAAGTAAATTCCACCCCAACTAGTTATACCATACATTAAGATAGATTCAACAAGAGCATGATATAACCTTCTTAAAATAAAAGAAGGGCACAAAGGTCGAAGATTATAAAATTTATGCACTGCAGTAATAACAATTTTCCTGATATTAGTTAGGTGGGAGGTCCAATTTAGCTGTGAGTCAATTGTTACACCTAAGTATTTAAACTCATTTACGCAGGGCAAATCAAAACATTGCCCAAAACATGGATTCTTATCACACGGGTATACGTGATACTTGAAAAAGTTTTGATCAACTGTTATGTCGGGCCGTCTAAAATGCATAATTCTAGATTTTTCACTAGCAACAAGCCGATGATAAAAAAACCATTTACTTAGAGTGCATAAATCAATATAGATAAACCGTTGAATATCAACGTAATCATTAGACGCATATGTCAAAGCCAAATCATCTGCAAACGCTGTAGCACACCCTCTAAGATTAATTTCAAAGATAGAATTGAAATAAATTAAAAACAATAAGGGCCCCAAAACTGAGCCCTGAGGAACACCACATTTTAGAAGACCTGGAGGACTATTCACATTATTAATTTTTACAATTTGACTACGCTTACGAAGGTAACTTATAAACCAATCTAATATTTTGCCTCTAACACCAATACTTGACAATTTCATTATGAGTATGTCATGGTTAACAGTATCAAATGCTTTTGAAATGTCCAAAAATACTGCTGAGCATTTCTGAGAGTTGTTAATTGCTAAATAAATATTGCTCAGAAAATTTAAAAGAGCTTCTTCCGTAGATTTTCCTTCTATGAATCCAAATTGGTGATCACTAAAAAATTTTATTTTACCAAGGTAAGAGACTAATCGTCGTTTAATTAATTTCTCAAATAATTTGGAAAAAGTACTCAATAGTGAGATCGGTCGGTAATTGTTTAATTGCAGAGCATCACCCTTTTTAAAAACTGGAATAACAACAGCTATTTTTAAGGCGTCTTACATTTATTAATTTTGATCTTTTTTATTAAGAAATGGATAGTAAATTTAAAGCACCAAAAACCGGTATATGTAAGTATTGCTGCATGGAAGCTGATATAGGATTTAAATCCAAGGAACACGATAAAAATAATTGGTTGAAGATCCATCATTTAATTTGCACACTTTCAACCTTCAGTAGAGCTTACTAGGGCATCCAATTTCAGAATTCGGAATTCCAGTATTCCGGAATATCGGTCCAAATTTTGGTTTCGATTTGGATTTTGCATCGTCACCTGCGGTACGTAAGATTGCTTTTCTCTGCGTTTCGAAAATGACTTTAATTTTTAGACGATGGTAGTGCCCTTCGAGGCTAGCCGCGAGAAATATCGCCACCAAAATTTTAGCCTAAACGATGCATTAGGTTTAATGAGAAAATAAGAAACCCTTATCATGTATGGCCAATTATACGAAAGGTATTTCGCAGTAGGAGTGAGTAGAAAAATAAATTTTGTGTAAAATTGTGGAATTTACAGAGGTTAAAGAATTTGAAAGAACGAAATTAAAAGAATTCATCGAATTTATAAAATTTGCAGAATTTAAAGAATTTATAGTAATTATAGAAATTAAGGAATTTTAGAAAAAAATAGAAAAACATTTTAAGTTAGCAAAATTTATAGAACTCTGTCAGTTAAAACAATTTATAGAACTTATAGAATATATAAAATTTAAAGAATTTAAAAAGTTTATAAAATTTATTGTATATATCTATAAAGTTTTATAAATTATTTTATAAACTTACCGAATTTTTCAGCTGGTGCAACCGGAAAGAACATGCCTGGGGAGTCCTATAACAGCGCATAAACTGGAAAGGTTTTACTGACTCACGCCACACTGCCTTTTGGAGAGAATGTAAGAAGGCTGGGATTAGAGGTAAATGACTTCTGTAGGAGCTGTTTGGACGAGGAGGAGGAAGGAACTATGGTTCACTGCCTCTGCCCATGTCCGGCATTAGCACGCACCAGTACTAACTAGCAGAATAAATACTTAAGTAAGCTCAAGATGGACAACTTGGCGGATATCGAAAACAGTAAAGTGCGCGATATTCTACGCTACCGTATATACCTCTAAATAAGGGTGCTATTGAATTTTAGGATTCATAGAATTCATAGAAATAATAAAATTTATACGATTTACAGAATTTATTCGATTTATAGAATTCAAAGAATTTATTGAATTTGTGAAATTTATAAAAATTAAAGAATTTTTTAGAAATATAAAAATTTATTGAATTTATAGAAATTATGGAATTTTTAAAATAAGTCAAATTTGAGTTTGTTGAATTTATAGAACCTATAAAATATAAAGAATATTTAAAATTTATAGAATTGATCGAGATTTTGTAATTTATAGAATTGATGGAATTTATAAAATATTTATTGTTTATAGAATTTATAGGTTTTTTAAATATATCAAAATTTATAAAATTGCAGTCTTTGAAAGAATTATAAAATTTATAGAATTTATCGCATTTACAATTTTTAAGAACTAAAGAATTTATGATATTTGCAGAATTAAAAGAACTACTTACTGAATTTTAAAACTTTATTCATAGAATTTATAGAATTATTCATGGAACTTATTAAATTTATAGAAATTAATTACTGAATTATCAAATTTAGAGAGTTTATAAAATTTAGAGAATTTATTGGTTTTTTAAGATTTATAGAATTTATCAAATTTACGAAATTTTGAAGAACTAAATAATTTATGAGATTTATAGAATTTAAAGCACTTACTGAAGCTTTAAACTTTTTTCTTAGAATTTATAGAACTTATGATATTTAGAAGATTTATAGAATTTATTTAATTTATAGAATTGTTAAAGTTTATAGGATTTATCGAAATTGTTTTAGTTACAAAACAAGTAAAATTTGAGTTTGTAGAATTTATAAAACCGATAGATACACTTGCTATGATTAATAAATTCAAAGAATCTACAAAATTTATAAAATTTATATTATTTATAAAATGTATAGACTTTATAAATTTGATAGAATTTGTGGAATTACAAATGGTATATGTGTGATTGTGTTGTGAATAAAATCCCAATTCCCAAATACGATGTTCTTATTAAACCGTTCGCTTCCTGATGGGGGTCATTTTGGATGTATTTTAGTTTCCAATAAATAAACAAACTTCTTAATTTGTAAAATTTAGATCCCGGTTGAAACGATTTATTTAAAAACCATACGAAATATCGAAATTTATTGTTTACAAATTTCCTGTTTTAAAACGTACTTTTTTGAAAGATCCTCTTTTAAAGTTTATCCTGTTTTGTATCAAACGTCATTTTATTATATTCCGTTTTAAGTTGGCTGCTTAGAGCTTTCTTAAGAATTATTTGAGGATTACCTTAAATTAATTTTGGCTTCGATTAAACTTGACATTCCATCCCATTGCCCAACACAAGTAAAAATACTAAGCAAAGAGTGATTTCGCAAAACTACTTCAATTATCGAAATTTTGTTTTCTCTAAAAATTCTCGAAATCGGCGGAAATTTCCCCATTGGAATATCTTTCAAAATTCCCTGAAATATTCCCTTGCAAATCAGAGGGTTGCAATAAAAAATTTCTAAATGTATGTATAGGCCTGCGGTGATAACAAGCCAAGGTGATGTATAGTAGGTGAAAGACACGATTCAAATCTTAAGATAAATGTATCGATTTCCTGATACGATTTTAATGCCTCATTCTGAAACTGGTAAGGCTTAAGACTGAAGGCCGGTTAGCATGGAGACATGCAAAAAAAATCAAAATCAAGACTTTTGAAATCCCTTTAAGAAAATTTAAACAAAATGTGCTCACAGCTCTGTTCAAATACGCGAATGAGTTCTTCACTTTTTCAAAAATAGGCCTACAAAATGGTTTTAAAATGTGACTCAGTGGTTCAAAAGATAATATTTACATCTAAATTTATCTTTTTAAGAACATTTTGTTTATATTGCTACACTGATTTTTTAATGATTAAAATCCTTTGCGGGCACACAAACGGAAATACAACTTAGGAACCGTGGAAACCCACTTCATAATAGAATTTTGTAAACCAAGTACGGAAAGGGCACCATACCACTGCGAAGCGAATAAGAACAAGTTTTACTAAAAAACTCTTGTTTTTATGGTAATGGAAAAAATATGACGGAATAATATTTCAAATCGTATTGCAATTAAGCAATCGTGTAGAAGCTTCCTTTTCTGCCTTATTGTAAACAAATAGTCATTGCATCATTTTCAGCTCACTCGTAAAAAAAAATAGATGCGCGAAACACACCTGTCAACTACATATTCCAAAACTCGTACTATAGGAGCGCTTGCTATCGCTCATGATTATTTTGAAATGGTTTCCGGTACTTGTATTACAATATATGATACTATTCTCTCGATTACAATACTTACCCCATTAGCGTTTTGATATACTGGGAAAAAAAAATTTAAATCGCGCGCATCACAGACAATATACAAACATACACGAATATTTTTTTATCTATATTTTATATAAATATAGATATTGCAAATTTGTGCATCTCATGTTGTTTTTCTTTCGAATATCTACAACATTATAACAATATTTATTTGTATGAATGAATTTGTCCTAGATTCTTCGAAGAAAAGCGAAAAAATATAAAGAAATATAATTATTTTTTCTCCCAACGTCTTAAAAGCCTCTACTTTTAATACTGTTTTTGGGTATTAAAGTTGGCCTTTTTCTTACTATTTTAAAAATGTGTGTGTTGCTAAGCTACACTTTTAATCCTAGGTGTAAAAGTACGTACTTTTAATACTAGGAGAAAAATAGTATGCGTAGCCGAGCAAAAGCAAAAATTCCGAGTCAAACAAAGTCACTTTTAATCCGAATAACACAGACTATTTTTTCTCCAACGAAGAGTTCATGTCGTGTCGGTTGTATATTACTAATTATACGAGTAAGTACATATTATGTAATTAAAACTTCAAAATTGAAACTAATTTTGTTGAAATATTTTGTGAAACTAAGGAGGTCATGACTTTTGTTTGGTTTGACTATTGTATGCGTCAAATACAATGCAATATTCTAACCAAACAAAAGTCATGACCTCCTTAGTTTCACAAAATATTTCAACAAAATTAGTTTCAATTTTGAAGTTTTAATTACATAATTTGTACTTACTCGTATAATTAGTAATATACAACCGACACGACATGATCTCTTCGTTGGAGAAAAAATAGTATGTGTTATTCGGATTAAAAGTAACTTTGTTTGATTCGCAATCTTTGCTTTTGCTCGGCTACGCTGCGCTTCGCCTCGCATGCAAATATAATTGCTCGTCAAACAAAGTATCACTTTTAATCCTAATGACACAATGTACTATTATCGTGGTCTAATTTCTAAAATAATAATAAAAAAAAAAATCTACTGTCGTTTTTTAATATAGAAAATAAAAAGAAAATCTTTTAGTTGTTGTTGTTGCAATAATATAATACTAAACTGATGAAGAGGTGTGTGCGAATTTTATGAAATGGAAATTATTAATGATAAATCAATCAAAACTAAAAAAAAATTGCCTGAGGTGGAATGAGAAAGGTGGCAGAGACAACGGTGTTGGGTGACAGTAATAACCAGTTTCGCTTTTTTATTATCGGATTTGTATACATATTAACAACGGAAGTTTGACTAGAAAATTGTTTATAGTTATAACTTTATAGATTAGTTTAATATTAAGACCAAGGTTAACGTTATAAAATTAAACAAGTAATACCCGGTTTTACGTGAAACAGTTTCACAAAAACTAATCGACTGTTAAAACCTGCGCTCTCTTGTTGCACTAGCAGTATGTATGTTATATGTCCTCTTTCTTCAAATTTAAACTTTTTTTGTTTAAAATTTTGTAAATTTTGAAATATTTTGGGTTCTAAATTAAATTATTTGTAAGGTTCTTTTTATTACCTAAATTCCTGCATCATTAAAATTTTCGAATGTAAAGGCTGCTGAAATAACCCAAATTTCGAAATATTTCAAATTTCACAATTTTTGAATTCCGAAAATTCTAAATTTCAACACTTTTGAAAGTGAATCAATTTATTTATTATTAAGTTAGTAACAAATAAAACTTATCACTGATGAATTTAAATACAAAAAATGTTTGGTTCATGTTTTAGTGGCAATCATTTTCTATTTATAACAATTTGGCGAATAATCTCTTTCTGAAACATAGCTCAAATTGTTTCTGGCGAGTTTGCGAGTATTTTGCTAAATCCGTTCTGCAAACTGTTCAATCATTCCTTAACCACTGCTGTGTTTCCTGAAAAATGGAAAATCTCTAAAATAACTCCAATGTTTAAATCAGGAAAACAGGATGACGTCACATTTTATAGACGAATATCAACTTCATCATCAATTCCTAAATTATTTGAACTAGTAGTATGTAATGCTTTTAAATCAACACTAATATTCGTCATATATCTGTCAACAAGCATGGGTTTATGTTTGGTAGGTCCTACATCTACTAACCTGGTTGAATTCATCAGCCAAGTAATAAGGGAGATAGAAAAACATCGTCAAGTAGACGTAGCTTATTCGGATTTCAGTAAGGCATTTGATTCTATATGTCATCATAAAACACTCCAAAGTCTATTAGCATTTGGTTTTTCATTAGAATACATCAATTAGTTCAAGTCATACTTAACAAACCGTCTACAATTTGTAATAATTGGCAACAAACAATCCAACGTTATCAAAGTGACATCGGGTGTTCCTCAAGGATCATATATTGTACCCTGGATTTTTATTATTTTCATTGATCATATTTGCTGATGACGTAAAAATGTATCGTACGATTGAACAAATTGTAACAATTTTCGGTTAATAGAACCGAAAGCGTTAACAGAAATATCCGTCAAGGGATTTTAGGGTGGTCATTTAAGCCGACTAAACTCAGGGAAATGGGGTGGGGATTTCCTAAAACCTTGACAGACCTTGATAGACCACAGGATTAAAATAGAGAAAGCAGCGATCAACTTACCACAAGGTTAAGGGGGGACTTCCATTCCCAATCCCACTCCACGATGTACGAAATTATCTCATTCTGAAATTAAGAGCACTATTCCGAAAAGACCGACGATTTTCCATACAAAAGAAATTACAGTTTATTTTTAAATAATAATTTGATCTTTTACAATTTCAACAAAATAAATCAAGAAAAAAAATAATATAAAGGAATGAAACTAAAAGGAATTCGCTCTTGGTACCAAGTAGAATATATACTGACTTAATATCTATGAATTTATATCTACCTAAACCGCATTACAATTGGTATATAACCTTAACAATTAGCGACCCTAATAAACCAGGGTTCTTCATATTTTATGTTTTAAAGTAAATTAATAATGTAAATTAACTATGATTTAAGGTAAATTAATGTATCAAAAAAATTATATAGTTTATATAGTAAATTTAAAAAAAAAAATTCATGAAAACTCATCTGTTTACTATCCGATGATGCTGAAGATGATGATTGATGACACATGTTGATTGAAGTTATAATGATGACACCGTAATTGTTTTTTTTTTATTGTTTTTTTCTTTGTATTATAACACTAATAATGTATTATAAATCACCATACATACGCAATAGATTGTAAGGCTTTTATTGTCCTTTATTAAACAATCGACTCAGGTTACACTAGATTGTTTTATTCAATGAAAAACTACACAATAACACTACATATTTATGATTTCTGTTCTTGGATTTTAACATTTTTTTATTAATCACTCGATATAAGTTAATTATATAACTAGGTACTATTATTATTTTCACTTAATTAAAGTTCGGTTTTCCGCTATGGGTTTTCCGTTATGTTACCATAAGTTTATCTCTTATAGTCGAATGTTCTTTTAAATTCATTCGGAAAAATACTTGCGGACTTATCTACGTATTATCACATTAATATATTAATAACTGAATATGCATAGTCTCATTTAATTGTAAATATTTAATTAGATTACACAAAAAAAAAAATCGGTTTTCCGCTGCGGGTTTTCCGTTATTTTACCATGAGTTAATTATATTTCTTGTAGTAGAATGTTCTTTACACATAACTCGGTAAAATACTTTCGCACTGATATCACTTATGCTTAACACTCATAAAATTATTAAATTTATGCAATCGCACTACTTAGCATTATTTAACTGTCAATAATAAAAAAAATCGTTTTTCGCTAGTTTACCGCCTTGACAATGTTCTTTTTTTGTTTCATAGCCCGGCAAAATGCATCCAGACTAATTTCACTTATGATTACACTCGTATATATGTATATGTATTATTAAATATAATTTACTTAATTTTTAATAAATGATAACAAAAAAAAACATTTCGGTTTTCCGCTTTGGGTTTTCCGTTATTGGCAGGGGCCTTGTAAGACCTTTTGTATATAATTCATAAATTATCGTTATTTTATAAAATAATTTTTATTACATCTCACTCAAAAAAAAAATTTAACTTTCGGAATAACCACCAACAATTTCTTTTGTGATTTTATGATTTTAAATGTTTATCTTTTTTTATTTTTTTATTTTCTACTTGTCATTATTGTTCAATTTTTAAAGTATCTTCTTGCATAATTATTTTTCGACTGATCCCAAACTCAAAACCTGCATTCCATCAAATTATCGTATCCCCCACCAAAAAAACAATTCACAATAGCTAAAATAAAATATTTCGAATTACAAGTTACCATAAAATTTCTCCAAGCCAACACTCTCGGTGACGATGCATCGTTACAGATCGTGGGGACGACTCACACCCGAGATGAGTTTCAAAGCCAGGCATATGTTAAGAAATGTGTAAGAAAAATGTTTACTTATATCTATACCCTGATATCTTTTAAGTGGTAAACTCCAATGCTCTTGCCACTTGTATTTGATATCTCCACTGCGGCATTACCGATTTTTCGCTTTATGATCCCTTCTACAAATTTTGGAGCTAGCTTAGCGGAGAATTTTTCTTTTGCATCACTCTGTACAAAATTTTTAACATATACTTTTTGCCCAATTAATAATTCTCGGGTTCTACTCCGTAGATTATATTGGTGTGCACCGCGTTCATATGCCTGTTTTAGGTGGGAAATTACTAACTGCTGACACAGACTAAGTTGTGTTGTTTTTGAGTTAACAGCCACTTCCATATTACCCAAAAGACTTAATTCGTTGAGGAGTTTATAGTCACTTCCGTGTTGTATTTGGTGCTGTCCAAACATAAGATAATGCGGAGAAAATTGTGTTGACGAATGAACAACGTTCCGCAATGCCGCGGCTATTTCACTTATATGTTGATCCCAAGTGCAGTGGTCATCTTTTATATATGAACGGATGGATGCCAATATAGACCGATTTACTCTTTCTGACGCATTACACTGAGGTGCGTATTTTGGCGTGAAAATATGGGTAACGCCATACTTATCAAGGCACCGTTTTAAGCAGATTGAGGTAAATTGTGTAGCGTTGTCCGTGACGATCGACTCAGGTACGGAAAATGTCATAAATACATCCTTTTCCAGAAAATCACAGACAGAAGGAGCTATTGCACTTATAAGTGGTTTAAGAAATATATATTTTGTGTAGAGATCTAAAACTACCAAAAGATATGAATTACCCTTTTTCGACCTAGGGTATGGACCAAGAAAATCCATGTATAATTTTTGCATGGGTCGAAGTACCGTAATTTGTTTACCCATAGGTGGTTGTAGACATGTATTTGTAGCTTTAACTGTTTTACAAGTATGGCATTTATTAATGTAGTTCCGAACATCACTTGCCATGGTAGGCCAGAAGTAATACCGCTGAAGTCGTTCTAACGTCTTAGCAATACCTAGATGGGCTGACATCGGAGGATCGTGTGCCTGTTTAATAAGGCCATTTGATAAGCTAGTGGGAACGTATAATTTCCATGTCGGCAAATCACTAAAACTATGTTGAATTCTGGAGGGGTTAATATAAATTTTACCATTTGTAGCTCGCATATTTAGGTGGTTGGCTGGTACATTTTGGATTTTATCGTACAAATTTAAGTACTGTTCGCATTGAAATTCTGGAGAGTCCAAATCAATATGCAAAATATCGTCACTACGAATGTCGGTGGCTAACTCATCCATGTACGCTCGCGATAACGCATCAGGCACAACGTTTTGCGCTCCCTTGCGATGTTCAATTTCAAAATGGAAGCCTTGAAGTTTTAAGCTCCATCTGGCGAGCCTTCCTGATAGATCTTTTTGCCCCATTAGCCATTTAAGACTAGCGTGGTCGGTAATGATGGTGAACGAACACCCCTCGATATATGCCCGAAACTTTTTTACGCTTAGCACAGCAGCTAGGCACTCGAGCTCAGTGACTGTGTAGTTGCGTTGTGCTGCGTTAAGTTTCTGGGACATATACGCGATGGGATGTTCGCCACCACTATCATCTCTCTGAAAAAGTACTCCGCCCACTCCGGTCGTACTCGCATCGCACTGTATATAGAATCGCTGTGTGAAGTTTGGGTGTACTAAAACGGGCGCAGATGACAGTGCTTGTTTTAGTTTTATAAAAGCTTGTTCTGCTGCAGCATTCCATAGAAACTTCTGTTTTTTCTTCAACAAGTCGGTTAGTGGGGAGGCAAGTGAAGCGTACGAAGATATAAATCGCCTATACCACCCCGATATTCCCAGAAAACGGCGTAATTTTTTTATTGTGTTGGGTGTCGGAAAATTTACTATGGCGTTAACTTTTTCTTGATCCACTCTCAAGCAACCATCCCCAACGATATAGCCAAGATAGCGGATTTCCTTAAGAAGAAACTTGCTCTTTTCCAGATTTATGGTCAAACCAGCCTTTTCCAATAGCAACGCGACTTTCTCCAATAATTCAATATGCTCATCAAAATTGCGTGACGTAACGAGCAAATCGTCAAGGTACACAAAGACTTGTTCCTGGAGCTGATGCGGTATTACCTTATCCATCAGACGGCACATTGTCTGTGGAGCATTGCAGAGCCCAAACGGCATGACCGTAAACTGATACAAAGGACGACCTGCCACTGTAAACGCCGTCAAACTACGAGACTCCTGATCCAGCGGAACCTGCCAAAATGCATCTTTTAGGTCGATGCTTGAAATATATTTGGTGTTTTCCAACCGGCTCAGGAGCCCGTCAATGATGGGTAATGGGTAGGCATCTTTTATCGTCACTTCGTTCAGTTTACGGGCATCCAAGCACAGTCGTACTTTACCGTTTGGCTTCTGCACGCACGTTACTGGGGAACTCCACGAACTTTCTGATTCCTCTATTACACCGAGCGAGAGCATCCTGTCAAGTTCCCGATACAAGTAGGCCTGCTTAGCTGGAGAAATGGGGTAATGGCGTTGTTTGACTGGTTTTGCGCCCCCTACATCAATTTTATGCGCTAACAAATTAGTTTTTCCCAAACCTTTCTCGGCAAAAGACGGAAATTTTTCGATTACTCTGTTTAGCCGCTCCGATTCTTCCGGTGTCAACTCATGCTTTGGTACCTCCTGGACTTTGGAATGCTCAGTAAGTTCTGAAATTGCCATTGGAACTATCTTAAACTCCTTCCAAAAGTCGATTCCTAGATATAACGGTTGAGTTAAATTAGGAACCAAATGAATTCTCATGATCTTTTCTATTCCACCATAATTTATCCGAGCGTATATGTGCCCCAACACTCGTTCTTTTCGGCCATTCGCCGTGGACACATTTGTTGATAAATAGTGAATTTTGTAACGATTATCCGATAGAAATCGTTCGCTACCACAACCAAGGGCAGTTATGGTAGCTCCACTATCCAAGAGACCCTGGTAGGGTATCCCGTCTATGGTAACTTGAGCATATGGTCGTTCGTCTGATGCATCTACGAAAAGTGCTTCGGAAATGGTTTCACGGAGTATTTGCCTATTTTGTCGATAGCGTTTAAATCGAGATTTATTTGAATTTTCTTCGAATTTGTAATTATTTGGTGTTTTATGTGAAATTGGTGAATTAGGTATTATGGTTGCAATTGGTGTTTGAAATGTGACATGTTTTGGTTTTACATTACTTATACTTGAGGATCCTGAAGCGACTGGACTGATGTACTCGGTCCGGCAGTGCTTCCATCCTTGGCTGTGCTGGGATGAGTCAGTACTCGAGGCATCGTTCTCCCAGACTGTCGGAACCTCGATGAGCCGTTTCCCGAGCATCTAAAGCAGTTTGGCTTTAGAATTCCTGGCCTACCACAACCAAAACAGAAAATACCTGTAACAGGTTCGGGACAGTTAATAAAAATATGTCCAATATCTTGACAATTCCAACAAATATTAATATTAGAATTAGTCATAGGTTGTTGCTGCTGAGAGTAAGCTCCATGCGTTTGATTTCTTTCATATTCTGGTTTTTGAACTGGTTGTGAAAATCTGTTAAAAGAACATACCTCTTCGGTGTGAGAGGGTATAGCCCGCATTGCATTCGAGTAGTGTTGTAATTCGGGATCAAAACCAAATTGATCTGGATTTTCCATGCTAATCTCTTGGATATTCCGCTGGTAGCATAATAACTCAGGGTCATATTTAGTGCGACGCCAAGCGTCTTCTAATGCCAGACAACGTTGAACTAATGAATTTATTGAATCAATTGATTTTCCTGCTAAAGCTACGTACAAACCAGGTCGCATATTGCTCCGCAGAATGTGTAAAATTTCCGATTCTGCAATAGGCACACGAAACTGTAGTGTAATAGACATGATGTCGTTATAAAAATCTCTGAAAGATTCTGACTTCTTTTGTCTACGGTTTTCAATAAATCTCCTGATATCGGAATCAGTTCGCCGGTCTTGAAAAGCGGATATAAATGCTGATTTCAAAGTGTCCCACGTGGTGTGAGGATTTCGTTCCAAATAACACCAGTACCAATTGGAAGCGTTGCCTTTAAGTACACACCCCAATTCATTACGCAATTCGTTATCATTTAAATGGTAAGTGTGAGCGAAGTGTTCAATGCGAAATAAGAACCGCTCAACCGGTAAACCATCAGGAGCTCCGTCAAAGAAAACCTTACATTGGCTCAAGTTCGTGTTAGGACGAACAGCATATTTTAAAGGCATCTTTGTTAATTGCGGATCCTGGACTGTTGGCACTTCAACTGATACTGGTTTATTAGTAGAACGAGTTGCAATTTCCTCCGTATTTTCTGGCTGTTTTGATTTACATTGCGTTGATGACATTGCTACTGGGCCATCAATTTTATGCGCAGAGATGCTAGATTCAGTTTGGTCTCGCGTTTCAAATTTGTCAAAATAGTCTTCCTCATCCGATGAGGACAATTCAGTTGTTTCAAATTGTTCTGACTGCTTTATTTTATTTAGGGTATCATTTAAATCGTCGTCGTTTTGCATAGTTGACTGCACGGCAGACAATATTACCTCTCCTTTTTCAGCCAATGCTTTAACCTGGACTTTATAAGTTCGACTTGTATTTGCTAAGCGTTTTAAACGGTCAATCACGTGCAACACCTTCACCTCTACTTTTTGAAGTTCCGGCGCTGAAGGTTTTTTAGCGATATCAATGTTGACGATCCATTCACGGTGTTGTTGCAGTTTATTTGTACATTTTTGAATCTCTCGTTTAGGATTCTTAGACGCGGATAAATGAGGACGAAAAGGTTTCAATACCGGGTTGTTATTTTCATTTATAAACGCTGCTCTGAGTAGTTGTAGTCTACTTATGGGATCTCCCTTGAGATGTCTGGCTTCACACTCTACCTCGAATTCGTCCGGATCTAAATAATCGACATCCATCTTATTGCTCTTTTAACTCGGATATGGACAAACAAGGCAAAAAAAAAAATAATAATAATAATAATAATTTCAAAAACAAATAATAATAAAATTGATGAGATGTTTTGAACACTTAACTCCCTGATAACGAATGCAATCGCACCAAGATGTATTAATTCTGAGAGTTAATAAAATTCAAAAAAAAATATTTGTCGAACAAAAATACAATTGTTTGATCAAACAAATTATAATCCAAACAAATAGCCCTTCGCTATAACGGAGCTTTTCTCACTTGATTATCTAAATATAAACTATTAATGTTACCCACCAAATACCAAAACACGACAAAACAAAATTTCGCAAAAATATCAACACGAGGTAATGCAAAGGTAATGAATTCAGACTCCAAGTCCTAGACTTGAATTGTTGTAATTATGTCGAGAAATAATTAAAAATACACAAGAATTGAACTATAATTATCTTTCATAAATTAAACAAAAAACAAATTGAAGAAAATAAATCGATCGTGAATAAACAAATAAAGATTCAAAATGAACAGAATGAGATTAGGAAAGAAACCCACCCACCAAAACGAAAGCTGAGGTTCAAATTTCGCTTAGTCTGGTATTTATTTTCTGTTTGGTTGTTGATTAAGTTGATCACTGCTTTTTTAATAGGATATAAGGATAAGGGAATAGGGTTAAGGAAATTTGAAAACTCTTCGATATGTAAGGATTAATTTCTAGAACCATCAAAGTTCGATAATCTGAAGACAAAGAATTTTCAAAATAAATTTTATGTATATATTCTGTGTGTTTACGGTGGTCTAATATAGTCAAGTGTCTACACTTATTACTTCTGTGGAAAATGACATACAAAAAAAACACCGTAAAAAAAAATGTTATTACATTATTACATTGTATGTAGTTATTTCTAGAATCGTGAAACAATAATTGGATCAACGTTAAAACGGAAATAATACGTTCACAAATCTATTGATTGACCTTAAACAATGTAAAGAATGAAACTGTAAACTACTTCAACAAGGTTACTTGGACAGTAGGATGCTTCATCAAAAAAAAATATTATTATTTATTAAGACATGCTAAGCACGTTTGGGCGCCACTGTAACAATTTTCGGTTAATAGAACCGAAAGCGTTAACAGAAATATCCGTCAAGGGATTTTAGGGTGGTCATTTAAGCCGACTAAACTCAGGGAAATGGGGTGGGGATTTCCTAAAACCTTGACAGACCTTGATAGACCACAGGATTAAAATAGAGAAAGCAGCGATCAACTTACCACAAGGTTAAGGGGGGACTTCCATTCCCAATCCCACTCCACGATGTACGAAATTATCTCATTCTGAAATTAAGAGCACTATTCCGAAAAGACCGACGATTTTCCATACAAAAGAAATTACAGTTTATTTTTAAATAATAATTTGATCTTTTACAATTTCAACAAAATAAATCAAGAAAAAAAATAATATAAAGGAATGAAACTAAAAGGAATTCGCTCTTGGTACCAAGTAGAATATATACTGACTTAATATCTATGAATTTATATCTACCTAAACCGCATTACAATTGGTATATAACCTTAACAATTAGCGACCCTAATAAACCAGGGTTCTTCATATTTTATGTTTTAAAGTAAATTAATAATGTAAATTAACTATGATTTAAGGTAAATTAATGTATCAAAAAAATTATATAGTTTATATAGTAAATTTAAAAAAAAAAATTCATGAAAACTCATCTGTTTACTATCCGATGATGCTGAAGATGATGATTGATGACACATGTTGATTGAAGTTATAATGATGACACCGTAATTGTTTTTTTTTTATTGTTTTTTTCTTTGTATTATAACACTAATAATGTATTATAAATCACCATACATACGCAATAGATTGTAAGGCTTTTATTGTCCTTTATTAAACAATCGACTCAGGTTACACTAGATTGTTTTATTCAATGAAAAACTACACAATAACACTACATATTTATGATTTCTGTTCTTGGATTTTAACATTTTTTTATTAATCACTCGATATAAGTTAATTATATAACTAGGTACTATTATTATTTTCACTTAATTAAAGTTCGGTTTTCCGCTATGGGTTTTCCGTTATGTTACCATAAGTTTATCTCTTATAGTCGAATGTTCTTTTAAATTCATTCGGAAAAATACTTGCGGACTTATCTACGTATTATCACATTAATATATTAATAACTGAATATGCATAGTCTCATTTAATTGTAAATATTTAATTAGATTACACAAAAAAAAAAATCGGTTTTCCGCTGCGGGTTTTCCGTTATTTTACCATGAGTTAATTATATTTCTTGTAGTAGAATGTTCTTTACACATAACTCGGTAAAATACTTTCGCACTGATATCACTTATGCTTAACACTCATAAAATTATTAAATTTATGCAATCGCACTACTTAGCATTATTTAACTGTCAATAATAAAAAAAATCGTTTTTCGCTAGTTTACCGCCTTGACAATGTTCTTTTTTTGTTTCATAGCCCGGCAAAATGCATCCAGACTAATTTCACTTATGATTACACTCGTATATATGTATATGTATTATTAAATATAATTTACTTAATTTTTAATAAATGATAACAAAAAAAAACATTTCGGTTTTCCGCTTTGGGTTTTCCGTTATTGGCAGGGGCCTTGTAAGACCTTTTGTATATAATTCATAAATTATCGTTATTTTATAAAATAATTTTTATTACATCTCACTCAAAAAAAAAATTTAACTTTCGGAATAACCACCAACAATTTCTTTTGTGATTTTATGATTTTAAATGTTTATCTTTTTTTATTTTTTTATTTTCTACTTGTCATTATTGTTCAATTTTTAAAGTATCTTCTTGCATAATTATTTTTCGACTGATCCCAAACTCAAAACCTGCATTCCATCAAATTATCGTATCCCCCACCAAAAAAACAATTCACAATAGCTAAAATAAAATATTTCGAATTACAAGTTACCATAAAATTTCTCCAAGCCAACACTCTCGGTGACGATGCATCGTTACAAAATCCGTGATGCTGACAAACTGCAAGATGACCTTAATAGACTTTTCGATAACTGTATTGCTAAAGCAAACTCTATGTTTGGATTTGACAAACGATGAACTGGGGAATTCAGGGATACACAAACTTTATTTACACTATATTTAGCTTATGTAAGATCTCAAGCGGAATATACTGTAATCGTCTGGAATCCTTATTATGATGTGTACATTAGAAGAATTGAAAGCAAACAAAAAAAGTTTTTGATATTCCTGTTGAAAAAATCTGGCTGGGAATATGACTATAACGTACCTTTTTATCAAAATGTGACTTGCTTACCACCATATTCGACAAGGTGCAAATAATACGAAATTTGCGCCGTTGAAAACAAACGTCTTCTTCTGGATGCTGCTTTTATCGGAAACGTCCTACTTGGCTTGATTCAGCTTTTGTATTGGAAAACATATCCATAAATGTTCCAAGCAGGACATTGCGTAATCACCGATTTTTGGCGCTAGAACAGCATTTCACCAATTATGGAGATAACATCCCAATCAATAGATTAGCAAAATTATTCAATAAAGCAGAGGATCAATTCGATTTTAATCTATTTAAACATAAAAAATATCGTTGTCGTTACTTCAACAAATGACATTGGTCTACAGTTTCTGAGAAATCTTCAAATCTTGGGGAAAAAAATCAATGCTTAAAATTATATAAAATTTACAGTAATTTAATTTGAATCAAAATTAAAATGGTGCGGTGACAATTTTTTTTAGCAAGGTTAGATGAACGAATGAAAGCAATAATGAAGAGCAGTCGTAGTTACAACGTCATCTGGTGAAAAGCTGTATTAAAAATGCAAAATATTTTGGTTAAATAAATCTTGGTCTCTTAGATTTAACAGGTTGTGTTTTATTTTTATTTTTATTCCCCAATAGGGATAAGTGTTTTCCCTCGGCCGTCCCGTTATTCAAATTATAAATTTGACACTCTTCACATTCTGATAGTTTTGGTAACACATAAAATATTATATTTTATGTCAATCTGTTCTGGCGTTCGCATGCACTTCCAACTCTTCAGAGTTTCCTTCTAATTTCCTAGGTATTAGTCCTAAATATAGCAAATTTTTGAAATATCGTTTTAATTCGTTTTATAACTTAGAGAATGGGGGCTGCTCAAACCTCCGCTTTGACGATTTTTCACCATTTCTATTATTTAAAATTATTTTAAGGTTACCTTCAAATTGTTCCCCATCGGATAATACACATTTATGAGAGGGACCTATATAGAAGTAGAGGGAGTCCTTCTGGAAGTGCGGTATCCCGTAAAGATATATCTCACAAAGCTCCTTGCTAATAATGGCTAGGTAGCCAAATATCGAAGGGCGCAAATAATGGAGTGTTAATTAAAGATTTTTTGGGGCGAAACTTCAGCCGGAATCTATCCATCAGCTGTAACCCAGCCATGTCATTCAATCATTATAAAGCCGACTCACCAATTAGTCTCGCTGCCAACTAACATCACCAACATGTGTTATTAAGGATAAGTCATATTTATTTATTATACATCAAAATATTAAAAGTTTACGTAAAAATTTTGATTCATTTTTAGCTTATATTGCTGCATTCGAGCTGCTGCCATATTTATTTATTTATTTATTTATTGTACTTTAACAATAATTTAGTATTAAAAGGAAAAGCACAGATGGAAACAGAGTAAACGGAACAAAAGAACAAAAATAAAATGATGAAGCTGCTTCCATTAGGCAGAAAAACCTTTTAAATTTTTTCAAACAATTTCCATCTCATGCATACACATTCTATTTTGAGCAATAGCTCATTTACAATAAAATGTACAGCAAGAGGTGAAATAATATTAAAAATTAACAATAATAACAATAACAATAATATTAAAAATAAATTTAGAAAACTACGTATTGCCCATCAATCACGCCACTCCAAAAATTTTGACTTAAATAATTTGGCCGATCCTAAACTCTTAATTTCCAATGGAATTGAATTCCAAAGAGAAACTCCCCTAACGTAAAAGGATTTGTTTAGCGACCTACAACTATTTTTGGCCGGAATCAGGCGGAAGTTTGAGGAATGAGACCTGCTAAAAAGTAACTTCCTATAAAGATAACAAGGCTTCTTAGCTTTGAGAAGTTTAAAAATAAAAAGACAAACGCGAAATTCGTAAAATGTAGATAAACTACATCCTAAAACAAGGCTAGAGTAGGCAGAAATATGATCGAATTTCCTAATACCAAAAATAAACCTAGTACATGAATTGAAACATCTTTGGAGAACGTTCATATTTTCCTGAAGCATACCGAATAAAACTACGTCACCATAAATAAAATGAGGAAGAAGATAAGACAAAAACATTTTTTTCCTAAACTGACTATCAGAAAATCCTACTACTTTATACAAACAACTAAGCATACCAAAGACCCTCTTACTAATACTAACTAAATGGTCACCCCAAGAAAGAGTTTTATTAATAACTAAGCCTAAATCTCTAACAGTATTTGAATACCTAATTAGCGAACCCTGCAGAAAAATACCAGGAAAGGACGAGGTGTCTAACGATTTTTTATAAATTATGATCGACTGAGATTTATTCGCATTTAAAACGAGCCTATTAGAGACCGACCAACTAGCGATATTACTTAAGTCTTCATTTATCAGAGAAATATTCCTATCAATAGAACCCTGATCTAAACGACTATTTTTATAAATTTGGACGTCATCAGCGAAAATGTGAAATGAACAATGGTGAATAGAGGATTCTATGTCATTAATGTACATAGAAAACAATAGAGGACCCAGCACTGAACCCTGAGGAACGCCGGAAATTACAGGAAGGAAATCAGACAAAGAATTGTCGAAAAAAACTGCCTGAGAACGATTAGAAAGATAGCTAAAAATTAGTCTGGCAGCGGAAACCGAAAATCTAAACTGAGATAAGACTTTGTTAAAAAGAATTCTGTGATTAATAGAATCAAAGGCCTTAGAAAAATCTAACAAAGTTAAAGAAGTCAATTCCCTATTATTCATATTACGCCTAATATCATCACATACATTTAATAACGCAGTAGAAGTGCTATGAAATTTTCTAAACCCAGATTGGAAGAACTAATTAAACTATTGCTATTTAGATGCGATTGAATTTGAGTTTTAACAACTATCTCGAAAGCTTTAGAGAGAGAACTTAAAATGCTAATTGGCCTCAAATGGGATAGCTCTGAAGGATTACTAATCTTTGGGATGGGTATGATTTTACTTAGCTTCCACTGATCTGGATAGGAAGAGGATGTGAGAATAAAATTAAAAATATGTAACAAATATTTTGAGACGAAAGGGAAAACTCGTTTAACGAATTTTAAATTGACGTTATCCAGACCAGAAGATTCCGACTTAACATTCCAAATGGCAGACTGTAAATCCTCGAGAGAAATATTTGAAAACGAAAACGAATTAGAGGACGCATTAGAGAACAAATCGACGGTACTACTGCCCGAGTTCAAACTAGAGCAAAAATAACTATTAATATCATTGGGCTTAAACACCCCACTAGAACTACTCTTGCATCTGCCTAGGCCTAAATTACGAACATTACGCCAAAAAACCTTGGGAGGAAGGGAGGGGTCTAACTTGTCCTTAAAATAATTACGTTTAGAAATCCGAATTAACCCTACAACTCTATTACGAGCCTGCTTATAATCTAAATGAGACTGACTATTAGGATACCTTTTCCATAAACGATATTTACTAACTCTAATACTTATGGCATTCGAAACTTCCTGAGACAACCAAGGCGGAGATTTTGCTTTGAAAGTAACCTTTTTAAGCGGAACGCAACTATCAAAGACCAAACTAATATACGAGTTGAAAAATTCTACTTGGGTAGTTGACGAACTAAGGCAAAAAATATCCTCCCAAGGAACCGAGTTACAAACTAAGTAAAGGCGGGAATTATCTATACTAGCAAAATCTCTAAAGCTAAAACTGTTAGGCTTAGGTGGAGAGTAACAATTCACAGAAAAAACTAAAAGATCATGATGAGATGCCATACCGAGAGGCAATTGATTGAAAAAACAAATAGTGTTATCAGTAAAAGAGATGATATGGTCAATAAGGGAATAAGAGGCACCGCTAGCGGTTGGACAACAAAACGTCGGCGCCACAGTGTTGTGGACGGATAAATTAAGACTATTTAAAAGATTCAAATAATCACGAGGGAAGCCGGAATTTTGGAGTATATCGAAATTGAAGTCACCTGATATATATATTTCATCGAATCTACAAGAGAAATAACTAAACAAACTTTCTAAGTCTACAAGGGATTTTTTAAATTGGGCATACGACCTCTTACTAGTTTTTGGAGGGTTATAGACGGTACCGAATAAGATTTTACGACCACTAATGAAAACGTTGACAAATAAAAACTCTAAATCCGATACTAACGATTCCGAAATAGAAGAAGGTATGGTAACTAATCTAATAAATTCTGAAGTCTGGATTGAACATCATGAACCGGTATCTATAAGATACCGGGTTTTGCTATTTTTGGTATAATTGCAATTCTATGTATAGAGCCGTGTTGCTGTTTATCTGAGGGATTATATTAATGTTAAAAATGTGGTTCGTATTGATTATTAGCATCAGAAGTAGAAGTCAGTTACAAACTTTCCCGCTTGAAATTCTAAATGTAATATCGGAATTTAAAATATCGCATTCGTCTGGAAATGATCTGTTTAGCAGCTTCCACGTCAAAAAAATCTCCATTTATATTGTTGATTTTTCCCAATTACAGACGAATCTCATTACTTTTTGAGTTTGGTAAAATTATTGAGAAGCTAGTCCATTCGAGAGATACTAGTTTTATGGACAGTACCAATTTTTTACATGACAGCCAGTTTGGCTTCACAAAATCCTGTTGCACTCATAATGCTCTATTAGAATTTACTAACTTTTGATATGAAAGTCTTGATCAGAGAAATGCGATTGACTCTATTTTTATTAATCTTACGAAGGTATTCGATATGGTTAACCATAAAGTTCTCAAATTGAGGAACCCTCAGTATATTCGGCTTCAAAAATTCTACACAACAAACTTTCAAAACTTATTTTTAATTTTGGCTCCCAAAATGTTCAATAGCCTTCCGGATGAATTGAAATTTAAAAACTTTTTTATTCGAATGTGATAGTGTGAGTGATTTAATAAAATAAATAAATAAATACTTCTTGTACCTGTTTTGGACAAGTGAATTTCAATATTTTCAAGAGATTTTAACAATTACAAGAGTTTAGATCATTTTAAGATACTAAGAATTTTAAGTGTTTGAGTTTCAAATTTGTCAAGAAATTGAAACATTTAAAAATTTTTTACAGAAATTTTCAGAATTTAAAAAATTCAAAATTTTTCAATTTAAATTCTAATAATTTTAAGAATTGAAAATTTTGAAATTGTTTAAGTCTCTTTGAGGGGCCTGACGTTATAATGCGTTATCAGAACAACCAGCATTTTATATAGCCATAATGTAAAAAACTGAGCTGGGGGGAGGCAAAAAAATTAGCAATATTTATGCTGTGTGCCTCAGGTCGATTTTTTTGACTAAATTTTTGACTTTTCATTTCAAAACAACATTACACTATTCACCGCCAGTTGGCCAACGAAAAGTGTCCTTGTGAGGTTACTTTTCAATTTAGTTGTCATTTATAGAAATATGCATTTTGCAAAATTTAAATTTGCACAATGTTTTGTAGAATACTAACGCTAATGAGTAATAAATTCAGCTTATTCACCATTATTATTGATAATTCTATTTAGCGCAATTTAAGCACGAGATAAATCTGTTATGGAAATATTGTACAAATTACAGAACCAGCCTCATGTTTCAAAATGTTTCTAAAATATGTATCTCCACTCTGTCTTCATCTAGCCGAATGTATTAAAAATGAAAAAAATTAATTCAATAATCGAGTCGTAATTGTAAGCGAATGATATTGGTAAAGTAGTTTTTTACTCTTTGTATCAAGCACCAAATGAGGTGAAGGTCCATACCAAATTTATACAGACATTACTGGGAGTAACGAGTATTCGGTTAGGTAGGTCACAACTTCAACTTTAAATACGTTGTTACTGAAGTAGATACTGACAAGTAAATACTGAAGATGTTTAGAAGTGAAAAACTTGAAAAATTCAAGTTAAAGCATTTCTTTTTTTATTCATTCCACTCATTGTGTTGTCCAACAAGTAAACTTGAGGACATGCAAAAAATACAATTTTTGAAAAAATTGGAAAGCTTTTATATTTTTATATTCACGTCACCCTTTAAAATGAGTATTCTCTTATCTTTAGTACTACCAAGCCCTAATCAGTGGCCGAGTTAACCAACTACTTTGAAAAGCCGAAAATTTAGCCAAAAAATTGGCCTGATGCACACAGCATTAATCTACATATCTATCAGAACCTAAAGCCATTTTAATTTCTATGGAGTCAGATTACGTGTAATTACTCTGACATTCATCTTCAGCAACCGAGAAGAAATTATTGGGCCTGTCTTAAGAAAATATTTAATAGCAATAGGAACAATTTCTCCTTTCTCTAAAACTATATCACCACCTTTTCTTAAAAATTTTCTAGAATTGTCCCGTTTTGCAAATTTTAACTTAATTTGAGCTACTATACCTATCTGATCTTAACATTGAACTAATACTCGAACATAAATTTAAATCGTAAGAATAAAACATCTCGCCTTAATTTTTACTAACAGATCTTAGATATATTTTGTATGGTGTATTAGCCATTTTCGCCTCCTTCTTTCTTAGGTTAATGAGAATTAATGTTACTGCGACCACGAGCCCCACTTTGCCTTTGCACGTTCTATTAAAAAATATAAGTCAGGTCGTTCGTAGCCAAAACTATTTTTGGCTGAACAGAAGGGCCTGGTTATTTCCGGCAAATAATAATAACATTCGGTTGACGTTCCAATAGTCGCTAGTTAGAATAATAGAAAGTAAGGCACATCTTGTCTTATTGACCCTTATGCCATCTATGAATGACTGGCATGAACTAGTTAACAATTTAGAAAAGTCAATGGTTTACCCGAAAAAATTGACGTGAGGGTTTGTAAATTGGGCGGAGGAGGAAGAAGTACCCCTTTCAAGTTAGCAGTTTTAACGGTACAGGGGTATTAAAGGAACAATTACCAGTTCAAGTGGACGTCGAGTCCTTCCTCTCAGTGAGAAGCAACATTTTAGATTAAAGCTGAGTACCTCCCTGAATACCTGAATGTTAAAATATTGCATAAAACAAATTTATTGATTCCCCGCAGAAACATAAATTCGTGTTTAAATATTTAAACATCACAATACACTACATAATATATCGGCAATGACAACAAGTAGTTTTTTTTTTCTGTACAACATGAAATTCTTTCTTGCGCTTGTTCATGAGAGACACACACACGTAAAACACCTTGAATGTCACCTAAATATAAAAAAACAAATGTGTTTATCAAATTGTTTATTTCGAAATACTCCTCTTTCGTCTAATTAATAAAAAACAAAAAAAAAAAATTTATTTTTGATAAAAATTAAAAACTATCAAAATAAAAATAAACCAAAAAACTTTAAATAATATCACCTTCATAATTTTTTTTTTATTTTTCTAGCATTTTTAAATTTAATTTATGACAACAAATTAATGTAAATAAACAACATCATCATATTATGCTCGATGCCGCATAATGTACGAGGCCAGAATTATTAATTAACGCGGTTTTGTCTATGTGTGCTGGTCTTATTAAATATAATATGTGCAAAGTGTGCCACGCACTTGTTGTCACCTACATGTAATGTACATAATCTGTGGTGTGTAATGTTTTTATACCGCGATTCTTATCACTCTCGATTCAATATTTTAGTTATTTTTACGTTTGTACGTTAATTCCGATAAAAATAGTTTTTTTTTGTAGTTAGTTTATCTCTTAAAATAACTTTTAAAAATTTCGTAATTTTTATTTTGTTTTTTGTAATTTTTTATTTTTAAGACGTTTTTGATATTTAGGTCAATCAGGAACTAAATACTCAAAATATAACGTAATTATGATAAGTATATTTGATTTATAAGTATTATACATTTTTTTTAAACAACCATATTATATTTATGTGTATGTAAGCATGTATGTAAGTATGTCTATTGATTTTTGAACTTGTTAAGAGTGTTATGCTGGTTATAACATATATGAAATACCTAGAGACATTGGATCGTAAAAAAAAATATTTTGTAACAACATTTATTAATAAACTGATTGAAATTGAATATAAAATCGTAACGAATTTTTTTTTTTTGGTTTGGGAATTTCGATACTTTGGTAAAAACCATCTCGCATAAATTACATTAATTGAAAAATTAAAAAAAAAAAGAAAAGCGCAACAAATTTCAATGAAACCGGAAATCAATTTAAATTCCAATATCCACCACTCATTATCATTATATCATGATCGTATGATCGTTTCGCGCATATTTTCATCTTGACGATGACGACTCCTTCCTCTTTTTTTATTTTTTTTTATAAACGCTAATAAAATACTGGAAAAAAAATGTTTTAAAAATATACCCGCACAGTAGAGATTTTTAATTTTTTTATTACCGCACTCAGAAGAACTCATCTTCATATTTGTGTGTGTATAAATTGTATATTTTGAAAAATATATAACAAAAATATAAATTCAACACAAAATAAAATAATTAATTTCTTCCTGTTGATAAATCAGAAAATTTATAATTTCACTCAGAAGTAGTTATATTTTTGTTGTTGTATTTTCTTCTGAAAATGAATTTTTATTTATCGCGCGGATGAGAATGCAAAAAACAGAATAAAACCAAAAACAAAAATGTTAAAAATAACAGAAAAACTTTTTGAACGAACCGATCGCGCAAGTAACAAGACAACAACACACGTCACACATACTTAAGAAAATGAAAATTTCGATCATCAAAATAAAAAAAAAAAACAAAGTGCGGAAGAAGAAGAAGAAAATTGTGGTCTATTTTAATATATTAAGCTATGAGGAAAACAGTTTTTTATTTAATATGTACAACAATATTTTGTTCATTGCTAATGTACAAATGTGACCAAAATTGGCAGTAATGCGTGTGTTTGTGTCTGTATGTGTAATAAACAGGAAATTAATGTTTGGATTTGTCATACATTTTATTTTTAGACGTAATGAGATATAAGTATTATGTGGATTTTTCATATATTTTGTACGATTTTTATAGGATTGGTGTATGAAGTGTGACAAACTTAAATACGATGCCTTAATTAGGGCATTTGAATTTTTAAGCCAACCATAAATTTAAAATATAAGGCTTCCTTTGGAAGTGAATGCTCGTTTCGATATATAAACATATCAGAAATTATTTTTTTCTCTTAATTTTCCGATAATAATAATGGCCGGAAAAATTCTGCCCAAAAATTCTGATGATCAATAAATTAATTTGTTTAAACTAGATTTAAAATTAATTACACTTCAGTTTCAAAATAGTTTTAGCCAACCAAATTTTTAATTATTTTGTAATTTGAAATAATTAAATTAATTTTTTCAAAAAAAACATTGAAATTATTTAAGCTTAACCCTCGCTCACTAGCGCTATTTGAACTGTTACTAGCGCTGGGTAAAATCAACCCGTATTCTATCCTAAATAAATGAAATATTTTGAAATTTTAACTAACACTGTGTTTAACCTACAAACCATAATATCACAAAACAAAAATAATAATTTTTTGATTATAATTTAATTCATTTAATTTAAAATGAAAATAAACATCACATTTGGTAAAAATTCAAATAATAAGCATAAGGGTTAGCTTGAAAAGCTCTACCAGAAAACTCCACTGTTCGAAAAACTTAAAATTAGTTTTGTTGAATAGCTGAAATTACAAGCAACAAAATATTTATTAATTCCTTTTATCGATATAGATTTATTTTTCTGCGATATTGGGCTAGATACTCGATTCTCAAGCAAGCAGATAAGCAGTCATTTTTTGCGAATTTGCTAGAAATGTTATACACGATAATTTTGCAACCCAATTTGTTGCTGAATTTCAAAAATGGGATACATACTCGATATTTTTTCTTGGTTAGCTAGCAAGCAACTTGCAGAAATTTTGCGACCGTTTTAATGTATACGCATCTATTGTTAGAAGATTTTTTTTAGATTAGATCAACCATTTCTAATTTAAACAAAACTTTGAATAGTAACAATTAATAAATCGATTAATAATAAATGTGTATAATTTATGAAATAATTAATTAAGAATGGAAGCTGTAATTCAGCCGAGACGAGGCAATCGTATTTGTGTACCTGGGAAAATATTTTTAGATCGGGAAAATCAGTTTGAATGTAACGATCAGACTTTTTTAAACAGCATCGTTTCACAAAGGAAATCGCAAAACTTTTGATAGAGAAATTTAAGGAAGACCTTACAAGAAATACCAAACGTATAGTAAATCTAGTATTTATCCTACAATTAACCAATTATTTAATAATTTAGGTCTCAGTAAGTCTTAACATATTGGGTTCGGGCTACTATCTATATACCAGTGGGAAATTGCGTAGCCAGAATTTGCTGCAAGCGACGGTGAGCCGTATTTTTCCTCAATTCTTGAATGTAGTATGCCGTAAAGCTAACAAATTTAAAGAACGCCAATGAAATTCTCCTATAGTAAAACGAAAATTTTATGTAAATTTGGGTTTTCCAATGTGAATGGGGCCATAGACAGAACTGAAATTCCAATTCAAAAGCCGGCGTTAGCGGACAGCTACACATTTGCCAATAGGAAAATTGTGTATGCCCTAAATATTCAAATAGTAATAAGTTACATTTCATTTGGGCAAATAATGAATTTTAATAAACTTATATTTTTGGTATGTGAGACGGATTACATATTTACAGACCTAGTTTGTCTATGGCCGGGATTGTTAATCAGTTCCGGTAAATTATAAAATCTATTTTTAAGGAACACGGTTAAAACCTCTAATAATCTATGAGATTTGACGTGTTCTGAAAGTCTATTTTTTGCAATTTGTACCTGCTCTCTAGACACATTTAACTATTCCTTGTCAAATTCATCTGTTCTTTTGGTTCAGACGTACTTGTTCCCTTTATGTGTTTATTAATTGCAATGTACTTTTGTGTGGTACGTGATTTTTAATCAGCAAATTTTGGGTCTGACTAGTGGACGTTACGGTTGTTGCAATATTTTGCCAAGCCAGTTTAGTTTCATTGCAGTTATGTTGCTGTCACCTAGCACAATTATTTTGGATAATTAAAAATGAGGAGACATTTCTAATTTTACTTACTTATCCAAAAATATACATCTCACTAATTTTGGAGTTTTTCTTATTTCTTATAACAGAATCAACAGCTCCTCCTGGGTATAATTAGGTTTCCGTTTCGTATTCATATTTAATTAAATAATCGTTCACTAAAATAAATATTTTCTGTTTCGTATTTTTTTTTTCTTTTGATTCATTTGAGGTTTTGTTTTTTATTAAGCACTTTGACGTTTGTGCTGAATACAAAAATATTTTTACTTTGCTAAAATAATCGAGCATATCATATAACTGCAATTCAGTATTATCGACGTTACAACTTCCACAAAGCGTGCACATTTTAATTTGATGACTTCCGCAACTAAATTTATGGCATTTATAGCACACGGTTTTTGTTTTCCGATCTTGCTTTGGTTTATAAAGGTGCCGTCGGCTGGCATATTAATTTTGAGTTTCTTTGTTGGAGGCTTAACTAATTGTATTTTCGTGAACTTCATAATGCTGAATTTGAGATTTTCATTCAAATTGATTAATTTGCTTCTTCTGTCTAATTGCGGCTGAATAAGACTAAAACCCAAATCTTTCAAAAACAATTTTCGTGATTTGTACTGAATTGGGGGATCTTTAGTCGAAAGTAACACTATTACGCCGTTTATTTATGACAAGTTTAATAGACTGTAAAATGGTAGAATCCTTTTGTTTTTTCTTATAGTTCCCACTATCGTTGTCTTATTCTGAAAAAGCTCTTATAATGACTTGTAAACCACTTATCGACTGTTAAGTTTCGACCCGCATTTTGTAAATGCTTTGTTAATTGTAATACTATTTGATCAGGTTTATTGAGTAAATTATATTGACCTGGCGGTTTTTTTCCACAATATACTTCTTGTTGTGAAATACAAAATGATACCGAATTTACCACTAAAAAGATTTTAATGCCATATTTGGCAGGCTTACCCGAAATATATTGCCTAAAACTATACATCTTCCTCGGAAATCTTCTAACTTCTCATCTACGGTGCAAGTTTATTTACCTCGCGGCATGCCAAACGAGTCTCGACGTTGTCAAATCGAATACATCGTATTAAGAATTCGAATCGGTTATAACTCATAATTGCTGTAAAAATTTTAAATCCTGTTCCTCGATTGCCTACAAATCTCTGATGTGCACATGCGACGATTTGTGCAATCCCGCTGGTACAATAGCCCAAATAATGCATTTATTTATCGTATTTGTATTTCGGTTGTTGTTGTCTGTTGTTTTTGGGTTCTTAGAAAGCGTGAAAATTTTGTGAGAGCTGGTGAAGTTTCGTAGATATTTACTTGATTGCTCGTGCTGTTTTATAAGGTGTTTTCTCCATAAAGAACCGTCTTTCCTCAATAAAACATCGTCATTCTCGTTGCACTCGATGCTGTCGTAATCTCCATCTTGATCCTTTTTTGAGTTATCTTCACTCATAATTTCTAAATCTTCAATTTCGCTATTGTCGGCTTGTTCATTAACATCTTCGTCGTCATCGCTATACATTTCCACTAAGATTGCTCGTAATCTATTTTGTTCCCGCTCGTAATCGTCCACCCTAAATTCTACCTTGTTACTAACGTGGGTTTATTCAACCCGAATTTTCGTAAAAAAATTGAACACAAACACTTTCGTAGGTAAAAACCATCCAGATACTTTTTTAAATAAATCAACCATCCTTCGAGAGACTAAAACTAAACTTAATAGTATTTCAACCGCAACGCGACAAACAAACATTGAGGTTAGATTACATAAAGTATAAAGTTAGTCACAATTCATTTTCTATGTTTTTTTTTCTATATTTTACGCTTGCAGTCGATTTCACCCTGGCGCTTGTGACCGAGAGTTAAGAATAAAAAAAGAAAGAAAAGTTGGCAAATTTAGTTCGGAACATTTAATAAAATTGTAATATTTTATCGCATATTCTTATTCGGGAAACCGTAGTATAATTACGAAATTCGATATGTGTCGTCTACAAGAATATTTTTATTTATTAATCAAACTTTGGATAGTCACAAACACAATTCAGTGGTGATTAGTAAAATAATAAAACTAAACATTTAAGCAATATACAAAACAATAATGCGATAATACATTAAAATTGACTTGAGTCACTAAACAAAAATATTTTTAAGCCAGATGAAAATTTATTAGGTTTCCGACAATTTCTCAATTCAACCGGATAGGTTATGAAAGACTTTCGGAGCAAAAATGAATTTTAAAAATTGGTCGTTAGACGAATAAACTGAACATTTCTCAAATTGTAACTATATAGTAGTGATATTTGATTGATTGATATTTCATGAACACAAATCAATGCTTCTGCAAAGACAGAAATAAGCGCCACGAAGCAGCTAAACACGGAGCATTAAGAATAATTCTTATAATACGTTTTTGTATTATAATAAGTGGATAAATTTTAGCATAGTAAGTACCACCCCAACACACTAATCCATACGACAACTTCGACCCCTCAAGAGCAAAATAAATAGTTCTTAAACCGGATACTGGACACACTTGTCGTAACATATACATTTTCCTAATCACTGATGCCATATAATTACGAAGAGTATTAATGTGGTTTTTCCAATGCATCGAATTATCAATGATTATTAGGGTGGAGCCAAATAATTTTTTTTTGGAATTTCGAAATGGGCATATTTGGGAAATATGCTATGTTCATACACAATTAGAGAATAATTTGCTTTTGGAAACTCGCAATTCTTCTACTGCTACAAGAGACTTCAGAATTTGAAATTGAATTTTTTCTCTATATTCAAAATTTGTTGAATCGCATTTTTAAATTATATTTGATTTTTCATTTGTTCACAATACTCATAATGAATGGTTAATTCTTAGCTAATTGTACAAAACATCGAAGTAGAAAATAAATTCAATGACATGAAAAAATCAAAAATTGAAAAAGTTACTCTATACGATGGTGATACCATCTCAACTCAAGGATTCAGAGACAGTTGCTGAGGCTTCTGTTACGATTTTTACACACTTTACCGTGGCTTTAGTGAGGCAAAGAAAATTCATTAATGCTGGTTATTTAAAAAAAACATTACGCTGTAAGTATTACTTGATCAATAATATCATTTAGCGTGAAAGCATTATCGTTTGGTACAAACGTTTAGCGGATTTTAATGTGAAACCACATAGGTGAGTCCACTTTTAATTTAAATGATGTTAAAGATAACAAATCCGCAGATGGATTTTCTTTGGAAATGTAAAGCCTTAATATTCCGTTTGCTATTGAGAGCCACCTATAGAATAAACCATTTTCCCAGGATTCCTTTTCGAAAGTTTGTTAGTACAAAAATCTGAGTCAATTGCTTCACACATTTCCAGTAAATAAAGCTGGTCAATGCTCAAATCCCTTTTGATCTGTCACTTGTGGTAATATAAAGCTGATGAAATTAAATTTAGCAATAGGTAATTATTCGCACTTATTTAGTGATTATCCTATAATACTATTAAAGCTTTGGTGTCCAGTTGTTTTCCGGTCGATGTACTTAAAAAATTTGAGTGGTGGATGAAACACATTTTTCCAAAAATCTGGAATTTAAACTATACGAAGGACCAGACCAGATTGTGGTGTTTTGTTTTTGTCCTCAAGCTTCACACGAGGTTGCTTTCTAGCTAAAATGCTTATAATTTTTTTTTTTGTAATGTCGCTATCTACACTTCCTATTGCCATTTTTCGGTCAAAGTTTCGTTCCTTGATAGGGATTTTTCGGTGCTTTTCACACGAACAGTGCAAAAATTCATACATTCTGTCTGAAAGCCTGAATTGGGAAAGTTGTTGGCGATAATTTTCAACATAATTTCTAACCGTGAAAGCATTTAGAAACTGCGGTATTTACCACACGTCTTGCAAAGCTAATGTGATATAATCTCCTGTGTACCAATACAAAGTAATTTGCCGTTAAATGTTTTGCCTAGTTATGAAGATGCATTACAATCTTCATAACTAGGCAAAACATTTAACGGCAAATTATGTTCACTTCTTAAAGGCATTGCTCCATGCACAAACCGCAAACCGGCATTTCAAACCGTCAAATCCAATTATTGACAAAATTGTTTGTTTTTCAACATGAAAATTATTAAAAAATAGTTTGAGTCTATAAGTTCTACCTTATTCGTAAAAAAATTTATTAAAATTGATTTAAATTCATTCAAAAAACTCCAATTTTATATTTTGACGGACGGATTTTTGCTTGACGGACGGCAAAACATAAAATTGAGGCTTTTTGAACGAAATTAAATCAATTTTAATAAAATTTTCTTAGAATAAGATGGAACTTATAGATTAGAACTATTTGTTAATAGTTTTCATATTGCAAAGTTAAGCAACTTAGCCAAAAATTGAGTTTGACGGTTTCAAATTCGGTTTTCCGTTTTGCATGGGGCAATGCCGTAACAGTGCCATCATTTTAGAATTTATAGTGAGAACTTTTTAATGAATCAGAAAAGCATTATTTTCGACGTTTTTTTCAAATAAAATTTGTTGTGGCAGTACTAAACATGAATGTTTGTGCTGCGAATAGGGTGCTTATAGGGAAACATCAGGTCGTCAGCAAAAGCTATCAACTCAGAATTAAATTCAATATAAAAAATAGAATTTAAGTAAATAAAGAAAATCAAAGGACTTAGCACTGAACGTTGACGATCGAATGCGAAGCCAAATGATTCTCTCTGATCCAGACCTTTGTATAAAAAATTTGTAAATTCTAATTAAAAGCTGTGCTTTTTTTACACAAATTTCTGCTATAAAAGTAATCAAGAACATTTTTGAACATTTTTTTAAAGGCTCAAAACTGGGCTGTTTAGACTGTCATACAAGATAAATTTTTCCAATTTGAATGTACTTTCAAAATTTTGTGATTAATTTGAAATTATCAGAGGAGCTTAATAAATATCGAAACGTTGTATTGTGAACTGGTTTACTTTTTAACCCCATGACTATATACCCATTTCTGACGGAGTTGTACGTGAGTTTAGAAATTTTATAGGTGTAAAGGAGGGCGGAAGATACGACGAGGCACTCTTTTAAAGTCGATGAATATAATCGTTGGAATTATTTAAAATATTTCGATAATTGATAAAAACAAGTGTTAGATAAACTGAAAGTTCATTGCATCTTGATCTTCGTAGAACAATACATTTACTGGTTTATATTTTTTAGCGATTTTGAAGGTGTTAAAAAGCATTGAAATTCCAAAAACCGAATACTCAAACGCCTAAAGAGCCTGCAGACTGTTAGTATCCGGAAAAAAACTCAACTGATGCGGTGGAAAGTACTTTATTTACCGATAAAAACTTGTACCATTTATTGGTAAAATTTGCGATTTTCTATTTACCAGAAATTAATCAAAATATTGATTTATAAAAGATTGAATTGGTTTTACAAAAGGCTTAATTTGAATTGTAAAAGGTTAAATTGAAATGCAAAAGGTGTAAATTTTAAGGCGCGAAACGTAAATTACAAATAAATCAATCCACCTAAAACACCTAAAAGCGCCAGGGCCATTTTCTTATTTTTCTAAAAATTAGTCCACCGCCTCTTAATACAATTTTCCTAGAAATGTCCAGTTTTGCTAATTTTAAAAGGTCGTCTAATTTAAGATTAATCTAAACTACGATATATATATATCTAATCGATTTTTAATTAATTTTCGAATGCTTGATAAATATCGTGGGCCCAACAACCATGGGCGCCCTGAGGCTACGAGTGCTGCGGGTAACTATTTACGCCACTGCTTTAACCACTGTGCCGTTTTTAAAAATACAGACAAAGAAAAAAGGATGATTTTTTTCTGCACATATTCGGCATTCGGTGCTAAAAAATTTCGCATGCTAGAAAAATGTTCACAAAAAACAATCATCGCATAACAGACACTAGTAATCAAATGTTTGACCCGAATAACTTAATTTTTTGTGTAAAGGGAAAGCCATAGTTGCGCTTGAGCATACCTTATAATCAGTTTATCATGGACAAAAATGACGAATATTATGAATTTTGTTATGACTTACTGTCGAAAGGGTGTGCTTTCCGTAACAAAATAATATTTTAACATGTAAGTATTATAATGTATATCCAGATTTTGGCCACCCGGCCACAACTGCTTTCATCAACTTAACTACCTCCATTTTTAACGACTGCCAAAAATGCTTCTTATTTTTATTTATTTTGTATAGGAGGACATAATCCCGAAAAACGACATCCCGCAAACCAAATTCCCGAAGGTACAAAATTCCGAGGACACATAATCGCGATGGTACAAAATCGCGAGGGGAAAAAATCTCGAGGGTACAAAATCCAGTAATCCGGAGGAAATCCGGAGGGGTGATGCGTGTATACATCTTTAAATCGAGGAGGGTAAGTTTGCCCGCTTTTCAAAATTTCGCTTTCAAAATCCCAGATTCAAAATCTCTTATTCAAAATCCCGGTTTCCAAAATCCCAGTTTTCAAAATCCTGGTTTTCATAATCTTGGTTTTTAAAGACATATTTTTTTTTAATTCGGACTCCCCTTCTAATTTAAATTAAAATAAAAATGAAAACCGGAATTTTCTGAATACCTACCGGGATTTTTATTTTTGCAGAACCGGAATTTTGAAAAGTAGGATATGAAAAATGGGATTTTAAAAAGCTGGATTTTGATAAAGCGGGATTTTGGAATGCGGAGACCTCGTTTCCCTTTAAATCAAGGGAAAATTGCACCAATTGTACAACAACTAGATTTTGGAATTTTCAAAGGTTTTCGGAATTTTATACTCTACGGATTTTGTATCTTCGGGATTTTGTACTCTCGGGATTTTATATCCTCGGGATTCTGTACTCTCGGGATTATGATTCTAGGGATTTTATCTCTCTCCCATCATAAAAAAATTAGATTTATTTTCGACTAAAAACTCACTCGATTTTTTGTGATTTGCGCTCAACTGCCTTACTATATTTTCTATGTTTAAAAAATTGGCCTCTGAATTCATACGGTTTAATACACCATTACGGATAAATCAGAAAGAAAAACTGGAGACGCCACGCGTTCAAAGAGTTTTGTGATTGCTGCTATAGTTAAATTCTAATCAATTTATATTCCATTATGATCAAACATATTAGATCTAAATCCTATGCTTTAATCTTTGTACAGATAGTGCTCCCTCTTCTATTAGAATAAACATTTCTCTTGGTTGTGCGAGATCTTTATTCACTTCAAATCTAAGGTGATTACGTTAAATTATTGAACCAGATGGCCGGCATTTATTGCACCTATATGTGTTTCACTAAACTACAAAATATGTTTCATTTTGCAAAATAGATTATGTCAAAACAGATAGAAGAGGGGATAACAAATAAACTCGAATGAACTAGAAGTACAAGTCGTATTACAATCAATTACTTCGTATGACTTGAGGTATGATCTAAAATTTGCAATCAACCGAAAATTACTCAAATATTTTGTTTCAATTTTTATTTATTTATAACCGTTTTTTTTTAAGATGAGATGATGCTGGTTGTTCTTATATACATTGCTTGAAGAACAAGTAATCAAAATCCACAGACTTAAATAATTGCCTTCTTCCTCTCAAATATGAGTGTATGAACAAAAACTACACACAAAAGAAATATCAAAACAACAAGATACACATAAATTTTGTACTTTTCTGATCTTGCAAAAAAAAAAAAAAAAAAAAATATTTACTGAAAGAATAAGAAAATTTATGTGTTGGCTGACTCCATCCATTGTTTGCTAGCCATTATGCTTATTTATTGTTATACATTAGGTACATCAAAAATTATTTACGAAATATATGGAAACGGCGCGTAATTTTTTTTTTTTTTACAAAAACAACAAATTAAATTAATATAAACTAAGTAGGTATATACATGTATAATATAAACCTAAGACATTTTAAACTAGACGCTAAACGATTATAAAGTTATATATATAAAAAAAAATTACAACAACGAACAAATCGCTCGCTAACTAGGTCATCATTAATTTTCCATTAAAATCAGAATAATATAGAAACAAATTTATACATTTATCTCATTCTAACGTTATGTCAACATTAATTATTAACAAATAAATTCTAAAAAAAAAAACTAAACAATTATATGCCTAGTTAACCTTCTAAAATTGTATAGATTAGAAAAATAAAAAAAGTTTTTTGTGAAGTGGATTTGCTATATACTCAAGACACACTATATATGAAAGGCATGAAAGGTAAATATTATGTAAACACATTACATGCATATGAAGTAAGCAGTCAGTTTGAGGACATTGGAAAATGTGTACCATAATTTTCATGGCAAGTCATTTGGTCACTGCATACTATATACCTACACTCGACATTGTGCTATATTTTACGATATTGCATTTAAAATAATTTTTACACAAAAAATAATTTAAGATAGCCCATCTTATATGTATTCCTTTCTGGAATTTTTCCCTATTTTATTAGTTACGAATTTTAAATTGAATTGTAATGGAATTTTATAAACACAAAGTTGAGCTTTTGGTTGAATTTCAGTTTTAATAATTTCATCGAGTATCCCAGAATTGAGTTGGATTAAAACGTCATAAGTACAACACATATTTGTCTTTCTTTCTAAGTTCCTAAATTTTAGAGGAATCTTCTAGAGAAAAGGTTACCCAGAAATGCAACAAAACTTCAAAACTGCCAGGCCCCATGTAGTACATACTTCTCATCTAGTAGAGGGTGTATAATAAAATGCACAAGAACAAATTTATGTTATTTGAATATTTAATGTTTTACATAATAATTAATACTTTTCCACAAAGAGTGCAAAAAGAATGATTTCTGAATTAAAAAAGGTTTACGTCACTTTCTTCAAAGCCTCCTATATATGAAAGTCACAATAATCAGACCAATTTTAAACAAGCTTCAGTCTGTCGCTCCAATATCGGGTATCGAGTAAATTTTGTAATTTTGCGAAGTTTATTTCGTAGTTCTTATGAACTTCAAATCTTAGCAAAAACTCATATTTCAAATTTCTTTTTCTTTCCTGTCTGGCCGATATTTCAAGTTTAAAATTTTTAAAATTAAGAAATTCGACAAACATTTATCTCAAATTCTATACAAATTTTCAATATTTGATTCTCTAAACTTTTATCAAATTCCAAATTAGAATTATTTTATTATTGAAAAACTCTGAAATTTGAATAAGTTTTCCCAAGTTCAAACAAATTTTCTTCCAGAAGCTCTGAAAATAGTGAACATAATTTTATTGGAAGTTTAATGAAAGATCGCAAGATTAGCTGATCGTAATATTAAATTCGATTGAATTTAAAAATTTGTAAATTAGTTTCACAAATTTCAGTATTCAAATTTTGAATAAATTCTAGAATTTTTAAAAATATTAAAAACTTCTTTTCGAATACTTTATACATATTTTAGTTTTATAGTTTTTATTCAGAATTTGGTCTCCAAGCACCAGATTTTACATATTTTCTTTTTGGGAAGTTTCTAATTCTGAAATGTGAGTTTTAGAAAAACATATGATACTGGCCTAGAATTCCAATACCATGTTCCAAATGAAAATATTAGCACTGGTTACATTTTCATTATTTAGTTCTTAAAACTCAAAATACTCTGAACAGTCTTTCATTTTGAATACTTATTTATGGAACCCAATTTATTCAAATAAGTATTCTGTCGAGGTGGCTTATTTCATATTTCAGCCATAAGCAAATTTTCATTTTGAACCTTAGACAAATTTTCTTATAAAAAATAATCTCAAGCAATTTAGAATTTTTTGTAAGAATTAGGTAGAAAATATGTCACCTCGCCAGGATACTTATTTGATTAAGTTAGGTTCCACAAATAAGTATTCGTTTCGAAAACACCCTACATTTTATTAGGCTTCCATATTTTTTTTCTCTTCTATTCTAACGAAACAGCAAGTGGTTAATATCCCGAAAATTTTAACGCTCACCTTAAAGATTTTAGTTTTAAAAGCTTAATATATTTTCGAGACCACTGTGATGTTATTATTCGATTCAAATTGTAATTGTGTGTAATTTTGTAAATGTCACAACAAAATTTGTTTCCCAGAAATCCGATTGTCAAATCCCTATAACTGTTAGAAAAGTGACTTGAAAATAAAAATTTCAACCTGGAGAAAATCAAACTTTATTGCCCCACTATTGGACATTTTCTCGCCTTTCTACGCAACGGAACGGAATCGGCATTTAAAAAGCTAAATAATTCACGTAACACAATCACAGACTCATCCACTCAATGTCATCTTCCATTTATGTATATTCGGTATGACCGTCTTCGTATATGTTTATCGAAATTTTAATTAAACGATTTTTTTTTTATTTTTTTATTTGTTGTGATATGAAGCAGTTACCTGTTGAACTGATTTGTCCTGTTCTTACTGTGTAGCACTTCATTTTTGGCAACTGATAGAAGTTCAGGGCTAGCGGCCCTCATATAGATATTTTTTGAAAATGCTTTATATTTTGTGTGAAAATTAGTTTATTTACTTCGATCATCACACTTTTTTTTAAAGTATTAAAGTGATCGGACCTCGGTGTCAAGGAGTTTAATAGTAGTATCATTCGTTGCGAAAATATGCTATATGCCGATACATCGAAGAATGTTGTGAATGTTTCAGTCCAACTAGAGTATTACGATGCAATATTTATACGAGATATAAACTATCAAATAAATACTTCTTACACTTTCTGCCGTAGGCACTTGGCGAAACACACTTAATACACACATTTTTAAAAATTTTTTTTAAAAACACTTGTTAAATATTTCGCAAATTTACAAAAGGTTTAAAAAATCACTCGATCGATTTCGGCTTATTAGGCCATCATCAGGAGTATCTACTAAAACTAAGAGTTTTAGTAGATACTCCTGATGATGGCCTAATAAGCCGAAATCGATCGAGTGATTTTTTAAACCTTTTGTAAATTTGCGAAATATTTAACAAGTGTTTTTAAAAAAAAAAATTTTTTAAAAATGTGTGTATTATCAAATAAATGTTACAGGTTTCAATAGTGTTCACGTGTTGGGTCGTGATTGTAGAACTCTATTCATATTAATTTTATATTGGGCAACTCTCAAGATGATTACTATAGAGATATACACTACAATAATTATAATTCAAATGGAAGGAATCCAAACCCTAGATTTTGTTCTGAATATGGCCACATAAAATTAACATCACCAACCCATCCTAACTACCAAGAAATATTTAAAATTTTAAATTTTGGTCAAGCCAAGCTAAGGTTATGGAACTGAAACAAAAATATCGAGGATCTCGTAGCAGTATCATGAATAGCCTCGTTTTGTTCGGCCAAGTTTTGGTTATTTTGGCCAGTTTAAAATTTTTCATAACTGGGCTAGAGAAATTTTAGCTCCCATTTATGCATTCGGGCATCTCGTAAATCCAAAAAATATTATTCGGGATTAGGATGAAAATTCGCAAACCGAATTTAATAAACAAATTTTAGTTAACAACCGTCACAGTACTACCAATTTCAGCCTTACAACTTACCCCAATTGCTTTAAGCACACTACTTGATGGTGTTATAACACCACAAGCAAGTAAACAACTGCACGAAATTTTGTATTACAGGATTACTTAAAGGATCCAATTGGAATTTAAGATTATAAACTTAGATTAATAATCGTATTGGAAAAGTCAAGTTATTGCTCCTAATAAATTTCTTATTTAATTAAAATTCAAATTCTAGCCTATATTCAAAATTCGAATACATATTTAACAAATATCCAAAATAATCATTTTTAATTTATTTGAAGTTACTATTTTCGAAAAATTGTAAGAGGACTTAATCCAGTTTCGAACTGATGAGCATTATGAAAAAAATCAATCTTCTCATCAGGAAGCAGCGACTGGACTGATTATACCACAATTTACATTCTTTATATATACAGAATGTATTGTGCAGGTTGTATTAGCGAATTATACTAATACAGCCAAACTCTGTTCCACATTTTTCTTCGTCACATTTACACAGCTCTATTCCTGTGTAAGCAAATTTTATCAATTAACAATTTTTTACTCTAAATTAATAATCTGAACATTTTCAAAATTCAAATTTATTTTCAGAAATTGGCCTAGCTTTCGAGTTTATTTTAGAATTTTTAGCCCGTTAGCTAGTTAATTATAATAATAATTCTATTTTGAAGATCGGAAGATCTGATCATTCTGCTAAACTGCGATTATTAAATATTTTACTTAAACTTAAAATATAATTGGATTCTGAAATTGAAAATTCCTACTTTGAGATAGTAAAATTCGATAAATTCTCAACATTTTTAAATCTAATTGTTGTGTAATGGGTTTCGAGTTGCAATTTTACATAATTGAGATTGCAAATTCATTGCACTAAAATTTCTGTATGGCTCTGTATAAAATTTCACTCAAAGTATTGTTGAAATTGATATTTCGAATTAATTAGAGGTTAGGAAATCTCAAATTAGGAATTTGAATAGTAAGTAAAATTTCAAATTTCAAAATTGATCCAATTATTTTCTAGTCTCAAAATTTTCTATTGTCCTTAATTTGACAAACTTTAACAGATTTTTTTTGTAATATTCCTAACTAAATATTTTAAAACCTAAAATTTCATAATTTTAAATTTTATTAGGGGTTTATTGTGACATTCTTCTCATTTATTTAGTTTTTCCTACAAAATTTGTTAACATTTTGATTGTGGAAACGAACGAGTTTTAATCAATTTCTGATCAATGAGGGTTTACTACATTTATTAGGGACTCCGACATCGGCGGATG